>CM043114.1:57797749-58997749 GCA_023701765.1 Hylyphantes graminicola | reverse complement strand
CAGAATAAATTGCATCAGATTTAAAATATACAGTCGTTCTCTGCCCAATGTATTTCTTTGCGTTGAATAGGTTTGACATGATTGTTCCAGAGGGGGGAAAACTCCTTCCTTCGTTCCTGTAGAAATTGCTTTTCCTGACAGTGCCTGTAAGTGCAGGAAAAACAAGTAACCTGAATAATATGCGCATGAGGTTTGTCTATATTGATTGAAAGACCGAAAATACTGCAGAATAAATTGCATCAGATTTAAAATATACAGTCGTTCTCTGCCTGTAAGTGCAGGAAAAACAAGTAACCTGAATAATATGCGCATGAGGTTTGTCTATATTGATTGAAAGACCGAAAATACTGCAGAATAAATTGCATCAGATTTAAAATATACAGTCGTTCTCTGCCCAATGTATTTCTTTGCGTTGAATAGGTTTGACATGATTGTTCCAGAGGGGGGGAAACTCCTTCCTTCGTTCCTGTAGAAATTGCTTTTTCTGACAGTGCCTGTAAGTGCAGGAAAAACAAGTAACCTGAATAATATGCGCATGAGGTTTGTCTATATTGATTGAAAGACCGAAAATACTGCAGAATAAATTGCATCAGATTTAAAATATACAGTCGTTCTCTGCCCAATGTATTTCTTTGCGTTGAATAGGTTTGACATGATTGTTCCAGAGGGGGGAAAACTCCTTCCTTCGTTCCTGTAGAAATTGCTTTTCCTGACAGTGCCTGTAAGTGCAGGAAAAACAAGTAACCTGAATAATATGCGCATGAGGTTTGTCTATATTGATTGAAAGACCGAAAATACTGCAGAATAAATTGCATCAGATTTAAAATATAGAGTCGTTCTCTGCCCAATGTATTTCTTTGCGTTGAATAGGTTTGACATGATTGTTCCAGAGGGGGGGAAACTCCTTCCTTCGTTCCTGTAGAAATTGCTTTTTCTGACAGTGCCTGTAAGTGCAGGAAAAACAAGTAACCTGAATAATATGCGCATGAGGTTTGTCTATATTGATTGAAAGACCGAAAATACTGCAGAATAAATTGCATCAGATTTAAAATATACAGTCGTTCTCTGCCCAATGTATTTCTTTGCGTTGAATAGGTTTGACATGATTGTTCCAGAGGGGGGAAAACTCCTTCCTTCGTTCCTGTAGAAATTGCTTTTCCTGACAGTGCCTGTAAGTGCAGGAAAAACAAGTAACCTGAATAATATGCGCATGAGGTTTGTCTATATTGATTGAAAGACCGAAAATACTGCAGAATAAATTGCATCAGATTTAAAATGTACAGTCGTTCTCTGCCCAATGTATTTCTTTGCGTTGAATAGGTTTGACATGATTGTTCCAGAGGGGGGGAAAACGCCTTCCTTCGTTCCTGTAGAAATTGCTTTTCCTGACAGTGCCTGTAAGTGCAGGAAAAACAAGTAACCTGAATAATATGCGCATGAGGTTTGTCCATATTGATTGAAAGACGAAAAATGCTGCAGAATAAATTGCATCAGATTTAAAATATAGAGTCGTTCTCTGCTCAGTGTATTTCTTTGCGTTGCATAGGTATGACATGACTGCAACGTCAGGATCCAAATAGTAACCACATTTTCAGAAATAGATGCCCAATTCACGAAAATTTCGTAATTATTTTTTTTATAATTCGCGCATTAGATTTATCCATATTGATGAAAGACCGAAAATGGTGCAGAATAAATTGAATCAGATTTAAAATATAGAAAATTTTCTCTGAAGTATGTGTCATAGGTTTGGCGTGATTGAAACATCAGTCTCCATATCTGTGCCACATCCTCAAAAATGAATGCTCCAATTTCACTAAAATTTCGTTATTTTTTACGAAAATATGTGATGAAAAATGCTAACAGTGAAACCTTTGCTGGATTTTGGTAGGCTTGCGCCTGAGCGTCACGTGTCCTTGCGAGGATGGTATTATCAAAATAAACGAAAAAGTTAAAATCATTTTTCATCATGATTGAACAAATTACTCTACTAGCGTTTAAACAGAGAAGAAGAGTGCATCCAGCCGCCCCGGTGGCGCAATCGTTAGGACTCTAGCCTTTAAAGCTGCTGGGGTCGGGTTCGAATCTCGTTTAGGCATGGATGTTTGTGACCGTCAATAAGTGTTGTTATTTATCTATGTGTTATTCATTTGTTTGTGACTGTTAAAATTCTTTCTGTGTCTGTTCCACTTGACGAAAGCTTATAAGCGGTTCTCTGAACAAGCGCACAAGCTGGAATATATACGTATCATACCATACCATAGACTGCATCCGATACCTGCCAATGGGGGCCCGGATGGCCGAGTGGTAAGCATCGCAGGCCAGCAGTCTGCGTGCTGTAACGGGCGCGGGTTCGATTCCCGCCTTCGCCCTGGGTGTATTTCCTCTCTTTGTGACAGTAAAAAATCTTTCTGTGTCTGTCTCACTTGACGAAGACTTATAAGCGGCTCACTGAGCAAGCACACAAGTCGGAATATATATGTAAAATACCCTACCCTACCCTACCCTACCTGCCAATGAAGCAAACGTTTTCAAAACGTCGGAACCACGCAATAAATTTTACATCATGTGTAAATTCACAGCCATAGTTGTGATGGTACTTTTACCATCACACTGTGATGGTAAATTAGAGGGTTTTATCTCTAGTGTTGATTCCGACACAATCTGATTAAGGGGCCAGGTATCCGATTGTTTAACTTTCAATCTTTAAATTATGATTTTTTTTAGTTTTTATTAAGAATTTAAATTAATAGATAATTTGTTTTTTGTTATTCCACGGATACAATTGAAGAGTCCAGGGGAAGAACCCTTTGATTGCGCAGGAAGCTTTTAGTAATCAGATCTGCTTGGCTGACTTTGGGTGTAGGAAACCGATTTCTCCCTTTCTTCTTCTCTCACAATTCAAACGTGGGACGCGTGTCTGGGGTAAATCGGGTTTAAGAAAAATTAAGTAAAAAAACAACCAGTTTGTTTACACCAGTTTAGGCGATGACTTGCTATCGTCGCCAAAGAGGCCTGAAGCAGACATATTCCTAAGCAAGGAAGGGGTTTTACCCTGTACCCTTCGATTTCTTTGATGTACTATTTGATTGCAGCCTAAGTCTTAGGCTTGAAAATTGCGACATACAAGTCGATGTTACATTTTGCTGTATTTTGACTGAAACTTTTTGCTAGCGTTCCTATGATGTATGCTATTCAACACCTCCAAAAAACCTACAGCAATGTTAGATAATCTTTGAAGGTAAAAAATATAAAAGATAATCAAAATGAAGTTTTATATAATTTCTGTATTGAATAATATATGAACTTTTAATTGTATTCAGGGTTGACTTAAAAAGAGAATTCTGTATCTCAGAGCAATTTAATTTATTTCAAACTAGTTTGATCGACCGTTCGAACGAAGTGTTGATGTTTAATAGTCATTTCAATGTCACTAGTGAAGAGATAAAACGATTCATTATAGTATTTTTAATGTATCATGCTTAATCGATCCAAATTAATTTTTTCATCTAGGATAGCCTTATAACTTGCCTTTTGAAGTACTAAGTCGCCAAATTGGACAACCCCGCCAAAGCAACGCTGCCCACGATTTGACAAAAGCTGTAACCAACATTTTTGTAAAAAAAAAATTCTTATATTTTATAAGTATTTGTTTATAAACAATTACTTATTAGATAGTAAACTAAATTTTACTTTTGAAAGCAAAAAAAAAACTTAATAAGGCAGTTATTCGTAACCCTTTGCAAACCGTCAACGGGTCTTCCAGGATTTATTTATTTATTCATTTATCCATTCATTTATTTATTAATTTATTTATTTGTTCAAGCTGTTATACCCGACGTTGCACGGGTAGAGGGGGAAAAATAATTTAATAGTCAATTTAACTATTTTTTTTCTTACATTTGAGTTACATAAGATATGAAGATTACCCAGTAATTTTTTCCATTTAATTACCCATCTTGGATATAGAAATGATTATTATTAATTTCTCAAAAATACCTTTAATAAGAAGCTCAAATTAAAGAGAATACATATTTATGTAAAAAATGATCAGTAAGAATTTTAAATTTGCTGATACCGTTCGTTATTAAAGTACAGAATCCAGCTACTTATATTGCATTAAAAAATCAAAATTTTAAAAACGCTATAAAATTCACCGATGAAGTCATCGTATTTTCTCGAATAAATATTTTTTTAACCTGGCGAGTTTGGCAAAGTATTTGGCGAAAAAAATAAGACATAAAATCATAATATGCATCTGTAGTGTAATGACTTTCAAAAAACAACATAGTTCAGTATAAGCAAAACTATGCTTTTAAAATATTCATAATTAAAATCATACAGGCACAATAAAATAATAGAATGGAGACTGGTAGGATTACATCACTTGAAACACATAAATTATTTTTCAAGTTATTAATTTAGTTTCTGAAGGCAATGAACAAATATTAAACAAATTAAACATTTTCAATTTCAATTGTTTTCTTTAAAGTTTTATTTAAATTTTTCTGCCTGATGGCATCACGAAAGAGAAAAAAATGATCGGATTTGAGCGAAAGTGGTGTATTTTTCCCCTTAAAACGTTGATTCGAAAAATTCTTAGCCTATGCTTGTTCTGGAGATGAGATGAATTTTTGTGCCAAGTTTCGTGACGATCTGTTGCGTGGTTCTTAAGCTTTTGCGTCCTATACAAACAAGCAGACAAACACACAAACAGAAGTAGCCATTTATGTATATAGATTTATTTATTTGTTCATTCATTTTTATTTATTTATTTAGTGTTCTTTTCAGAAAAAAACTTTGTTTCCTTTGTTTAAACTATATTGTTAAGATATATAGTGTGCGAAAAGTATCCTTACATAATTATAGCTTCGGTCAAAACATGTTCTGTATTTATTTAGGAAAATACTAATCATATTAATATACAAATTGAATAAAAAAATAATCATTTCTGCCCTAAACTGAGATATAAAATAAGGGGAAAATAGTGTAAGCTTGTTTTCACTGCACTAGATTTAAATTTTAATTTTCAAGAAGTTGAAAAATATGAGAAAAATTTGTGATTATTAATTGAAAAAATAAAAAAATGTAAAACTATGTTTTGGTCATTAGGTTGAAAGACTAGTCAAATACTTCGATTATTAAAATGTCATAAAATTAGTTATTGTGCTAAAAAAATGACCCAGTTTTCAAAATGGCATTTCTTTTACTGCTTTATAATAGGTCCATATCCCTTAAGTTTAAAGTACGAGGCTTTGTGCAGAACCGTTTTTTTCACACTTCCAAGTACAAGAGCTGCGTGTTTAACATTGAAAAGTAAATGATATACAGAATATACATTAATTTTTTATTAAACAATATAAGATGTTTCCTACATTTTTAAAAAGAAACAATTGAGATAGAAAATATTTATCGCACGTGCAACATTACAAATTAACATAATATTTATCATGATAAAAATCTTTTGTCATTATAAATATGTAATTAAATTTTTTTAAATAAAATTTTTTTAATGGAGTCGTAAACATATATATTCCTTTTTTATTAAATAAAATGAGTAATTTTTCATATTTTTAAATAAATACAGATGAGAGAAATAATATTTTATTTTTTCAAAAATTGTATTACACCAATGTTAAACACCATTATGACACCATTACAAAAAAAGAATTCAACCTCTTAACCAGTTACAGTTATTCCAAACCCCAACTCCACCGCCGGCCGGAAAGTCATCTTGGCGACGTTGGCGCGCGCCCTAAACTCCCGCCAACGCGCCCTGCGTTCCGGTGTCGACGAATCGAATGGGGGATTGTGTCGTCGGCTGCCGGCCAAGATGGCAGACGAAGGGGACTGCGTCCAAACGACGCCCAGCTACTTCCAACTGGCCCGAGTGCGGAAGGGGGCCCTCAAGAAGAAGAACGTCTCCGTGATCAAGAACCACAAGTTCATCCCGAGGTTCTTCAAGCAGCCCACCTTCTGTTCCCACTGCAAGGACTTCATCTGGTGAGTTCCTTTTTTTTTTATTCTATCTTGCGTTCCATCATTCCATTCCCCGTTCTTCGATCGTGTTGTGTTGTGCGGCAGGCAGGAAATCTCAATTGCGCTTTGCCGCGTTTTAACTGCCGCAGCGGCTTGCGTTTATTTTTTTTTATTTATATTTTTGTTTGTTGCAGTGGAATAATGAATAAGATAAGATTTGGTGTGGGATGGGCTCGACTATAAAAAATGGATGTTGGACTGTTTCCCCCTCTTTCTCCCATAATCGTCTGAAAATATTCTATATGAAAAAAGAATTCCTAAACATTCTAACGTTTCATAGTCTCATCTAGTCTATTCTTATAAAAACCCTTCTTCATTTCATGGAATTCGTTTTAAAAAATATTTTACTTTTTCTGTGTTTTTTCCCATCATCTGAAAATTATATTTATCCCGTATCGTCTGAAAATATACTATATAAGAGAATTCCGAAACAATCTTACGTTTCACAGTCTCCTTTAGTTTATTCTTATAAAAATCCTTATTCATTCAATGGAATTCGCATTAAAAAATATTGTTTACATTTATAAATGTTGTTTTTCCCATCATCTGAAAATTATGTTTTAAGAGAATTCGAAAACATTAATATGGGACGTTTCCGAGCTTTCTGATATCATTTATTTGGATAGAGTGGATTTAATTTAATGCTATCATTATGAAAAAATATAAGTACATAATATGGATATTTTTTAAACATTTAAAATAGATTTTATCGTATTGTCTGAAGTAGAAAAATTAAGGAACATTAATATGACGTTTTGAAGTCTTTTATCAAATAGATTTCTTGCATTTAATGTATTTATTTTTAAAAATTATAAAGTAAGTTTTTAAGACGAAGAAATATTTAAAAAAAAAAAACAAAATAAGCACTTTGTTGTACTATTTTTAAATACATACAGATGAGAGAAAAACATTATTATTCTTTGTAAATACTGCATTAAATATCGTATAAATAATTAAAAGTAGTAAAATATATAATATGTATAACATGTGGATAGCTCTTAAAAAGTTACATCAATTTTTATACAAATCTATAATAATAAAAGAAAGAGTCTGTCTGTGTGTATGTCTGTGGATCGCAAAAGACCTACTTAGACTGCTCTAAAAAATTCGAAATTTTTAATATAGATTCCTTTTAATACCTACGTGTGCACCTGAGGCTTAGATTTTTCATATTTGATAGAAATTTTTAATTAATATAATTAGTTTTAAAAAAAAAACGTCATCCACGTGGGATTGAGGGACCATAACAGGGCTTGAAAATACATGGTCCGGGCCGAAACGGGGGCTTGACGCCATCCTCTGTTAGTTTGATTGAGATATGCGCTCGCCCTAGGGCTGCTTCATCCTCTATTAGTGTTTGCTCTTTTAGGTGCGCATGCACCAACACGAATTTAATTTTGTTTTAATTTTGAGTGTATTTTCACAAGGGGGGGGGGGTAAGTATGCCTCTAAAAGGAAGCAATGCGAAGTTAACGGGTTCCCAGTAAGGCGGGACCATACTGCTAGTTTTTAATAAACATAGGGGAGAGATGGAGAAAAGAATACATATTTTGTTTGTTTAAAAATAATTGTATTTTTAATTTAATTTGAATAAATTGGAATACTTTGGATTGCTATTTTTTTAATGAATTCCATTATTGTTTGTGATATAGCGAAATTAAGAGAAAAAGATAATTATGCTTGTTTGAAGTAGAGTTTTCTGTAATTCTCCTGTATATTTATTGAAATATTTAAGTGAGGTCAAAATAAATAAAATTTAAATTATTATTTAGATAAGCTACAGTACATTTTATACAATAAAAAAATTAAATAATATTTTACTACTCTTTATATAAATTACATTTTATTTTATTTACTTTAATCATTTAAATAATATTTAAGATACTGAAAGTAATGGTATGCTTTACGTTGAACTTGTACAGCTATGAAAGATCCATTTCGAAATTTGTTTTTATCTGTCACCGAACACTTGGTTGTCAATTCGAAACCCATCACGTCTAGTTTCGGAATTTTTCGATTATCGTGAGTAGCTGTACTTAGGTTTAAAATATTTTAAGGGACATTCACTAATATTAAAAGTGGGTTTGTAAATTAGAATAATTATAACCAATGCTCAATCGATAAAAATTAATCCTTTTTAGTTACCTGATATAGAAGATAAAAAATATTCTTAATAAATAATCTCACTACCATATTTTTTAAATTTGAATATTTGTGGAAGTATAGAAAATGGTTAGGTGCGCTTTCTCAAAAGTTTGTTAATTAATTTATTTTAAACATCGGAAGTACAAATACGCAAGTTCTTTCAGGTTTTCCGGCAATACACGTTATTTTATTTGTAAAAAATTGAGATCCTAGTTTAATAAAAATAATATTCTAAAGAACTGAAAAATCTTTTCAAAACCTTCACTGAAGTAATGTAGTAAAAAAAAAAATTGAGAAATAATAAGATGAAAAATTAACTATTTAGCAGTGAAAACAAATTCATCCTTAGTATGTTGATAATTCAAAAGGATATGGGACATATATACGGGGTGTAGTTTAAAAACACAAATTCATTGTCAAGTTTTGACAATCAAAAATTTTATTGGTCAAAGTGGCCGAAGAGTGAGCCGGACTCTCAATACCTTACACTGTTAAAAATAATAGTTCAAGGTTGAACCAAATTACGGTTCAAAATTGCTGCAACCATGATTTGGTAGACTGTTGAACCATGAAATGGTATTTTCAAACTGCGTAACTATGGTGAGAGGTTGAACCATATACGGGATTTTCCCAACGCGTAACTATAGTACAAGGTTGAACCATAAAAAGGTTCTCCCAATTGAGGATTTTTTCTACTATTTCCAGTACAGAGATCAGATTTATAGGATAATTGGCAGTAGATGGTATTCGAACCCCCGCACTCCTGGGAAGGTTAAATCGCTAGGCTCATTCCATAACCACTCGGCCACGGACGGACAACAATTCTTAAGCTGAAGCAATACTATTAATGTTGCCTGCGTTTGAGTAAACAATTAAATTATCTCGGTTGTAGTTAGTAGAAGTTGAACCAATTTTTCGTGAAAGCATGTCTATTCCCAGAATGTGATATTTGGTTGAACCATTTTATGGTGTATCTACAAGAATTTCTTGATTTTTCACCAATATTTGGTTCAACGTTGAACTGAAATTTTTAACAGTGTAGTCATACTGGAGAATGTGAGTTTTGCAATTAGACCTTCATGTACATCATAAACGGATCCTTGCAATAATAATTTTAATTTGTTAAATATTCTTCTTATATATCTATAACTGTCACTATTACTTAAATAAAAAATAGTATGAGTAGATACATAAATATAACTCATCGAAAATTGAAATGGTCACATTATAACTCTTTAAAACACATAGGTCTAGCACTTAAGTTTAAACCTTATTTAAACTAATTTATTAACAACTTTTCATTAATTATTATTAATTCATTACTTATTTTATTAAAGTGTAAAACTTATCATTTAAACTTATCTTTTTTGTAAAATCGGCATTATGAAATGCATGTATCAATCATATTTATAATTTAAGGCAAAATTTAAAAAAATGCAATTATGTGTCAGTTAAAAGCAGTTATCATAAATATATAATAAGTTTAGTTTCGTTGATAGTTTTTTTAAACAAAAAAAAATATTTTTCTGATCATGTTTTCACATGTTGTTAAGAATTAGGTTATGATCCAATATGATAGTTAAAAAATTTACATATAATTATTTTTGAGAAAAGAATGTATAGGTATACCTCACATAATACGTAAAAAAATACGCTTGTATACTTTATATATGCATAATTTTTACTTCATACACTCTAACATTAAATAACAACTCACTTTAAATTACCCTTAAAAATCTTGATATATTTTTGATGTAGATTCTTTACTAAGTTGTAACATGTTATTAATAGTTGTAAAAATTGAGCCGATAGTGGTAAAAAAACTACTTTCTAAGAAAATGTGGAAAACGTGTTAAAATTATGCCCATTGACCACTTGTTCCATCAGCCAGTCGGGTTTTCTTTTATTTTATTACAACATTGTGTTTTTTCAAGGTGACCGTTGTTATCAATGCTGTGTTGGGAAGGTTTCATGCATAGATTATGAGAGCTTGACTTAATTGTGTGAAAATACCTCAATGGGGAAAAAAATGACGTTCATTGTGAAATGTCCATACTTTATGTACTCTGTTTGAATTTGTATAACACTGTCACCTAGATCCGCTTCCCTAAATGAATTCTAGACGAGACACAATCGGCTGAACACAACACTTTTTTGCAGTCCAGAAAAATGGGTTATTTTGATGAATTATTTTTCAAAATTCAATTAATAGTCTTGATCGCTTTTGTACATTTCGAGAAATAATTATGTAATATATGTTTCCCTAAAAATAAAAACCTTTATTCAAAACTTATCATAGCATAACTTTATTTTTAGAGAAATCTATCCTCTTCAAATGATCTATCAAAACTGGGATGTTTTAATAATAATAAAAATCTAAAAACAATTCTAGTTTATTTGAAATTTTTGTCATTACACAATAATAATTATGATGATCGGTAAATTAAAAATAACTTGAATTTTATGCAAAAAAATAAGAGAATACCCTACGCCGCTTTCTAAATAAATAGAAAATTAATCATCCCATTGTGGTATGGTATGGTATGGTACGGTATGGTATGATACATATATATTCCAGCTTGTGTGCTTGTTCGACAGCCCATTGTGGTATACGTTATGGCATCATACCTAAATAAGTCATACCATAAATATATATTTTATTCAAGTTTTCAATTGAACACATTCACTGGTCATATTTTTTTTTACCCGTAACATTCAATGAAATAACCTTATCTAATTATTAGTTCCCATTGCCCTATGGCATCATCCAAAGCGATATAGACCGAGAGCCCAGGGCCCCCAGGCCTAAGTTATTTTACCACGAATGAAATGTATCGGATTTGGTTCTCTAATCATTCACTTTTAAGGCGCGTTTACATGAGCCATCGAATCCATGGAATGAAGATCTAACTCCGCAATTTTTCCCTCTTGTGGATTTTCGTCGAGGCAGAACTGGAATTGCAGGGTTCATTGGGGGCTTCGCAAACCCTTAAATGAAGGAGGGTTTGATGTTTCATTCCGTAGATTCGGTTACAGACTATCATTTGGGATAGAAATCCTGCTCTACCACTTCTACCCCTAATGGAGGGTTTGGCATTCCATGGATACGATGGCTCATGTAAACATGCCTTTAGTGTATGCATACCCACTAGACTGAACCGACGATCCATTTTCAGGTATCAGGTGCAAAAAGTAGGTAAATTATAAGTTAACGTTAGTCATTTTCTAAAGGCTGATTTTTTACTTACGTTTTAGAAAATATTGTTAGAAGTTAATAATCAATTTGGCTGACACTTTCCGCCTGCTTAAACTTTTGCCAGACGCTTTAATCGTCCCCGTAAAGGTCAAACTTTGTCCTACGCATTTGGTGGGGCGATATAGCGCTACGTATTTTCTAACTATACCAACACTTAATTAAATTGAAACGACAATCTTTCTACGTTTGTTTTTCGAAGGGACTGTAATTATTAGTTTAGTATTGTAATTATTGATTTTTATACACTTGTTTGGGTGATTTGCGGTTCGTGTGTGAAAGTGGGTGACAAACTTATACTTTTTATATTACACTGGAACAGATAAAATTGAAGTTTGGGTGAGTATTATTATAAAAGTTTTTTCTGATGGAACAAGTGGTCAGTGGGCAAAAACCATGACAGAAATAAAGCTGAGTCGATAAGCAATAAAAACGAAGAAAGATTATTGTTTCGATTTAAATAAATTTTGGTTTAGTTAGAAAATACGTAGCGCCATATCGCACCACCAGATGCATGGGGCAAAGTCTGACCTTTAACGGGACGTTTAAAGCTTCTCGCCTAAGTTTCGGCCGGAGGAAAGTGTCTGGCAGATTGATTATTAACTTTTAACAATATTTTCTAAAACATACTTAAAAAATCAGTCTTAAAAAATGACTTAACTTATAACCTACTTTTTGCACCTGATACCTGTAAATTTTCCGTCTGTCACTGTAGCAAGTATGCATACACTAACGGTATCGGAAAAGAGAACCTAATCCGATGTATTTAATTCGTGAGAAAATAACTTAGGTCTGGGGGGCCCTGGGGCTCTCGCTCTAATAGTGTTAAATAAATAGAAGCCATTGTGTAGCTCAAGTACGAAGTTAATTCAACCAAACACAACAATTTTAAATAAATGAAGCTTATTATGCATTCCTCATATGGCAACAACGGTTTGAATAAATAAGAAATGCTTTGTAATGTTGTTGTTACTTGGCGTTGAATTTGTTTAGTTTTCTAAATTTTAAATGTGCTTGAATTTGATTTTTATACACTTGTTTGGGGATTTGTGGTTCGTGTTGTGAAAGTGGGTGACATACTTATAATTTTTATATTACACTGGAACAGATAAAATTTTAGTTTGGGTGAGTATTGTTATAAAAGTTTTTCTATGATGGTTTTTGAGTATATTAAAAAGTCGTTAAAATTAGTAAAAAATGTAAACTTTGTGGTTTGAAAGGTATTGTTGAAAAGCAAAATGATATACAGACTTCAAGTTAGGTACACGATATTCCATGAACCTGCCGGACATCATAAATTGTTGAGGAACTCTTGCATGTACAAAACGGTAGCTGCCATATAACTCGCATAAAGTTATTGAAATTACCTTATTTATTTAGTGGTATTGAATGGTAATTGAAAGTCATGTAGTGTTACGTACCCTTAGCTCTTAATAAAACCGAAATTTTTACAACCTGAATTAAATTGTCACTAAATTGGGTCAAGATGTGAAGGGATGCGTTCGTCAATTCGCCAAAACTGCTAGTTGGCACGACTATGTACTTACACTCTTAAAACCAACGAGTGATTTTAACTCAGTCTGAGTTAATTTTCACTCCTTTCCAGTGTCAAAAATGCACTTCCCCTGTAGGAGTGGATTTCACTCCTTTGTTTTGTTAAACCTCCGACAGAATGACTCCAAACGAGTGATTTAAACTCATTCTAAGTTAATTTTCACTCCTTTCCAGTGTCGAAAATGCACTTCTCCTATAGGAGTGGATTTCACTTTTGTTTTAAGAGTGTACGTACAAGTCTATACTATATGGAGTAACTCTTGGTTCTTACGCCCTTAAGATCGCCAAAATACTGCTGACCTATAAAGCAGCCAAAAATGTCCGAAAAATAATGCCTTGATTTGAGAGATTGCGCGTCAAAAATGCTCCAAAGTGCGATGTCGACGGTTAACGGTTGCGTTGGGTGCCTACTCGGGTGTCTGCTCATTATTGAATGTGGTTCTAAATTACGAAGTCGTTGCCAATAGCCGTGTAGCTTAAGTGTGACGATAATTTAAACTAACTTAACCTTACGCCCTTGATATGGTATTGTCCTTAATGAGGTTAGCTGAATAACAATCCTCATTCCCATTTAATCATTCAGTGGCGCGTGTGGGCATCGAACCGAATAAAGAGAAAAAGGCCTTTTAGCATCTTCTCCGTAGTGGTCAGAATAAGACAGAGATGCTGTGTATGGCGAAACTATTGTGAAAACAGATTGGCCAAGTGAAGCGATGATCTCTCAAATGATACGCCCAAATAAACACTTAGCGAATTATTTGAAGCTACTCTTATAAGAAATTGCGTCACTTTGTCTGCATTCATTTAAATCTTCATTCATTCTGATTTTTTACCCATTATTCAAGGCTATAACTACAGGAAATTTAGAAATTTTTAAATTTTCTAACCAGTGAAGGGAAACTATTAAATTCTGTTATTGATTCAGATCTCGTGATGCAGCCAACAGCTGCGCAAACAGTAACTTTTCGAGCTTCAGCAACTATTTAATCTTTGAGACTGAAATACTTTGCGTTTTGCATGGCAATTGGCTTATTTCAGATCATGTAATTTATATCAGCTGTCATTCCTGAATTTCCTTCGATTGGAGCTATGTTTAAGCGTGATATTGATTCTCCAATCACGACCCGAAAAAAGGAATTATTTTTATTGAGCATTTCAGTTGCCACTCAAGATATGAAAAAACATGCCCATCTCTTTGAGTAAGCTGTTGGTATTCTGTCAATGGATAAGTGACGCACCCCACTCACGTTATAACATCGTACTTGTGTTTGGGACGAATCTAGTGCAACTACTGTTAGTTTTTGGTATTTTGGCTAAAGCTTTCTTTGGTGAGTTGGCGAAGGCTTTGCCAACTAAGACGATTTAGTGGGAATTCAAAGCCTAATAAACGAGATCCGCCGTACACTCTTAAAACAAAAGAGTGAAATCCACTCCAGTTGGAGAAGTGCATTTTCGACACCGTAAAGGCATGCATATTTACTCAGACTGAGTTAAAATCACTCGTTTGGAGTGATCCTGTCGGAGGTTTAACACACAAAGGATCCACTCCAAAAGGAGAAGTGCATTTTCCAGTCTGGAGAAGTGAAATCCACTCAGACTGAGTTAAATTAGGAGGGTTTGTTTTAAGAGTGTATGCGTTCGTCTGAATCAATAGGGTGAACGAAGATGGCTCGACCTCTAAGACTGCTATGCTTACACTCTTAAAACGAGTGAATTCCACTCTTGTTGAAGAAGTGCATTTTCGACACTGGAAAGGAGTGAATATTATCTCAGACTGAGTTAAAATCACTCGTTTGGAGTGATCCTGTCGGAGGTTTAACACACAAAGATCCACTCCAAAAGGAGAAGTGCATTTTCCAGACTGGAGGAGTGAAAATCAATCAGACTGAGTTAAAATCGCTCGTTCGTTTTAAGAGTGTACACTGTTAAAAAAAACCCCTGTAAAATAACGGGCAGGGAACGGCGGCAGAGATTCCAGTCACACCCCGTTAAAAATAAACTCATGCCCATCTTTTCCTACATAGTTAATATATTGGCTAAAACTTTAAAAATACGAGATTCACCCTAATATCGGATGGATTCTATCTAATGGTTAAGGCCGTTTATTTAGTGGGTCAGGCTGTTTTCCAGAAAAAAAAAGATTGTTGCCCATGAAAATTTAAGTTCAAATTGTCGTAAATTTACAGTGTACGTTAGGCGAGCTAATAATATCTAGCGACTTAGACGAGTATAATATTGATTTGGTGAGTTTCAGCCGGCTTCACTCTGTTTTTCGCCAAGCATGTCCGCATGTTCTTCTAGCCTTCCTGATACAAGAATGTAGCACCACTGGTGCGTAACTTGGGGTATTTAATGGACGTCACGACTCCGACATTAGTTCTGCCATCTATTGATTAGGTCTTCGCTTTCTGCATTCTGGTTGTCTTGTTGTTACCCCCATCCCATCTACTGAGCTAATCCCTATTTCCAGAAGAAATTACTCAAGCACAAGTCAACAACACGAAGTCCAGCATTCGATTTAGGTCGTTTTCGTCCTGAAGCATTCGTGTATTTGTATGATTTGTAAATTGGTTTTTAAGGTTTGTTTCAGAAGAAAAAAGGAATTAATCTGTTTTTGACTTGGGTCGGTCGTTACTTTGACTCTAAACATATCATAGGCTTCAAATGAGAGGGTCCGAGTTCCCAACAGGTGGTACACTTTCATCAGCTATAAAGATTTAAGATAAAGCTAACCTTACAAGCATAACCTTAACTTTACTTCAGCCGTCTACTCAAGTAACATGACTTTAGCATGTTTCCTGGACACAAACACCGTAAATAGTTAGATAACTTGGTTGTGTAAAATATCATTAAATTATTTTCTTGATATTAAGAACTCTTACTAACTAAGAAAAATGAGACTGAGTTATTGGAATAAAAACCAACGACAATAACGATAGTGTTTACTTCAAGAGACCAGAGTCGTTATCATCTATTTACTATCGGATCATCCTTCCGTTTCTTTTTAATTATAGATCCTCAGATTATCACATCTAGGTCGTTGTTTGGCACGATTTTTAATCATAGACCGACTCTTTTTGATATTTTTATTTTATTTATTTACCCAATAACGACTGCTTTTAATTCTAATTAGCAGTTTAATTTCCAAATAAACTAGTTTATTAAGTTCGTTTTTCCTAAAATTTAATCTGTCCACATCCACTGTTCAGGACTAAGGTCCTCATTTGTTTCAGATTTTGTTAATTTAGATAAACTTAATCAGAAAGCTCATTTTTGGGTGTAACTTTTCTTGCTAACCGGCATTAATGGGATAAGTCTAGTATAGACAGAAGTAACGCCATTCGCAGTACAGCTTAGTTTGTTATTCAACTGTCAATCTTACAACAATTGTGCAGCTATATTCATTTTTGTATTTTTTTTACAAAAATAACTTAAATAAAATATGATTTTTGAAAAGCCAAAGATTTCAATGTCGAAAAGTTAATAACTGAAAAAAATCTGGTCAGGCTTATGAAGTCTCATTTGAGCAGTTTTTAAATTTTTGTATCATTCTCTCAACTTATGATACTTCAATCTTTTTACTCAATGGTTTCGGACGATTTCTAAGTAAATTTTCGTTGGATTTTGTCACGCATTGTAAATGGAAAATTTATGTTTCTGTAATGTTAAATAGTGTCCTTAGATAGTGGTTCTACTAAAGTATAGAGTCGTGACATCCTTGGCCAAAATCCCATGTTCATTCAAATTAAAATAATCAATTTCTTAAATTTAAAACACTTTAGCCACATTTCTCCGGCTGTATTGAATGTTTTTACAAACGTTTTTTTTTTTTAAATAATAAATGCAGATAACTTACAGGTCTCTTTTTTTCCTACTTTTAGAAAATGCTTCGAATATTTTGTGTAAAATTATTTATTCAATTTTTTTTAAAAAAATATTTTAACCAATTTCAAAAAGTGGGAATGCCGGGACCTGTAAGTCAGCTACATTTATCACTTGAAAAAAATCCGTTCTTTAAAATATTCAATATAGCCGGAGAATTGTGGCTCAGAAAGTAATTTTTCCCATTGGATTAACACTGAGGCACTTTGGTTTGGAGACCAGCGGTCCATCGCGCCCATTCCTCCTTAAGAGTAACAGACCTGACTCCGAATTCTACCCGGCTTTATCAATTAATCTTCTTACACCTTGCTCTGCTCTAACAATAACACTCTTTTACTGAAGGAACTTCTTTTCCACTCATCCTATCACAGGTGTTAATCGAGGAGACTTACGAATGACGCGACTTACGTCAAGCTCATCCCAACCTGGTTCATTGACGTCACAGTTGGCGAGTTTCCTGTATCCGCTCATATATTTTACGAGTAAAAAGAGAATCTTGATAGCCAAATTAGGCGCCACTATTTTGTCCATTCGACCTGACCGTGATCTTAGGTAGCCTTGTTTCTACTTGAAGGCCTTATTTTAGTGATATAACTTAATAGTGATATAAACTTAAAAAATTGTGTGTATGTATGTTAAGATATGTGGATATATATTTATGCTCATATATGTATGTAATATGTATTTGTCAATCTCGTCATTTTTATTATATAAACCTATTTAAGGTATACATTATTTAACTTAAAGCAAGATTTTTTTAAACTTTTACAAGATACTTGTCATTAAATTTAGTTTGTATTAATTAAAAGCAGTTTAACACTGTCATATCCATTATATAACCTAAAAATACTTTAGACTAAAACAATTAAACAATAATAAATTAATAATGAATATTTTCCCAAACATTAAATTGTGACCGCTTGGTTCTGTAAGTTATTTTAATGCTTTAAGAAATGCCGTTTAGCATCGTTAATTAAGTTTTTGACCAATTAAAAACATTTAATTTTCATTCGAATTAAAAATATTTATAGAATTTAGAGTTCGTCAATCTACAAATAAATTATAGCTCTTGGGTTAATTAAGGAAGTTTTGTCCCAACAAAAGCATTTTCAGAAGTATTTACTTAAATAAAGTTTAAGAAATAAAGATATAATAAAGTTATTAAGTTTTGTATCAAAATAACATTGTATGTATGAAATTATATACATTCATGTATGAAGTATATATATTACAAAATTAAGTTATTTGTTATTAAAAACTATTTTTAAACGATTTCTATCAACGTTTTACCTCTCAACAAGTGTCGATTTAAACCATTATTCGAACAAGCCTTTTCACTTGTTAGGCCGACAAACAGCTTTTTTAAGAGGACAAAAAGAAATGTCGCAAGCTGTGAACTCATTCGCTCTAGACTTGCTACTCAAAAGTAGGTCTGGCTTCCAGTTCTACAAAGATGTGTTACTTAATTTCTTTTATGAATTTTGTTTTGTTTGCCTTTAGGGGGAATGGGCGTGCTGGACAGCGGGTCTCCAAAGCATAGTGCCTCAGTGTTGATCCAATGGGGGAAAAACTATTTACTCTGCCACATTTCTCCGTCTGTATTGAATATTTTTACAAACGGATTTTTTTAATATAATAAATGTAGCTGACTAACAGGCAGAGATGGGCGAATTCGTATTCGTAAATTCGAATCCGAATCCAAATGGATTCGGATTTGCAAGTGTGAATCCGAATACGAAATTTTGATTCACACCCATGAATCCGAATCCGAATCTAATCGGATTCGCACCTATGGATACGAATCCACTTGGATTCACACTCGGATAGTGATTATTTCAGCCGTTAGTCACCCTATATAATCGGATCTTTTTGACATTGTGAACAATTAACATTCTGAGTTAATTGCATGACACAAAATTTGCATAAGGGGCCGTCTTCATATTAAAAATGCTTCTAACTTTAAAATTTCCAATGGCAACACCCCTTTTTGTGTCCATATTTCTAATCTATGACATATTTTAAAACGTAATGCCAAATATTGTTAGTTTTTAAGCATTATTAGGGGAGTTAGAGACGTGCAAAGTTTAGGTGCCATAATGTTAAATGAGTTACACATAAAAAACTATCCCATTTTATAAATAATTAAGATAATGAAACGAATTTTTTACTGAAAATAAATCATAACAACCCAAACAAATTTCTTTCAATATTGGGGTATTTAAAGCAATTTTTACATATTTAAATAATAATTATATTAATTTTTTTCAAAAATATGAATAGAAACCCCTAAATATTTTTACAGAAATAAATTTAAGACAGGAAGTTTAAGCGAAATCCCAATTTTTAAAAAGTTTTATTCATAATTTGCTGAGTAAGTCACAAAATACTTTTCAATTACCCTTTAGGGAACTGTGTATAAGATTACATGTGTAATTGATAAATAAAGACGACCTTGCATGCATGCTTGCTTGTCATTTTAGAGATGGTCCCTAAAAGGTCCACAAGTGATTCGATTGAATAACTCGTCAAACATTCATCCAAATGTAAAAAAACCCCTTAGATTTAAGGGTTTTCGAGAGTGCTTAGCATTTTTAAGTTATTAAAATTGGGTGTTGCCATTGGAAATTTCAAAGTTAGAAACGTTTTTAATATGAAGACGGCCCCTCATGCAAATTTTGTGTCATGCAATTAACTCAGAATGTTAATTGTTCACTATCTCAAAAAGGTCCGATTATATAGGGTGACTAACGGCTGAAATAATTGGTACTTTTTTTATTTCCGCAGCTGTACCACAAAGTATAGTTTGATCTATCATGTAATTTTTTAACTACTAAATATATAAGTATAATTTTTTTATATGTAATTCTACAAGATTTATTTATTATAAAACAAATTTTAAAATTTATAAAACTTTACCCAAAACTAAAATAAATGATAGCCGCCTCGGTGGCTGAATGGTTAGCGTACTGGCCTTTGGAGCTGCTGAGGTCGGGTTCGAATCCCGGTCAGGCATGGATATTTGTATTTGTCAATAAATGTTGTTATTTGTCTATGTGTTTGTGTCGTCCTTTCTTTGTGTGTCTCCTGTGACTGTCCCTTCTGGCGAGCGGGGTAATGGGCTACATAGCCTACGCTCTTCCCTTCTAGAGGGCGCATTTGCATTCCATTCCATTCCAAAATAAATGATATTAAACATAAAGCTATTTTCTTGGTCATTTTTTTTCAATTTTGACCTCAAAACTTGCCGCGCAAGCCTAATCCCAATGTGTTCAATTAGCTTTATGTTTAATATCATTTATTTTAGTTTTGGCTAAAGTTTCATAAATTTTAAAATTTGTTTTATAATAAATAAATCTTGCAGAATTACCATATAAAAAATTATACTTATATATTGAGTAGTTAAAAAATTGCATGAAAGATCAAACTATGCTTTGTAGTACTACCTTCTTTGCACATTTTTAAGACTCCTTAGACCCCTTAAATACAGCCCCGCTTGTTCACAATACAAATTTGCTTCAAAAAATTAGCAGGTAATTTTATACGTACATCCGCAAAATTCGCTACCACCCAAAACTCAACCTGTAGCGTGGTACAGGCAGACATTTACTTATTTATATTGTCCTTTTAAATGGAATTTTTCAGTGAATCCGAGTGTGAATCCAAGTGGATTCGTATCCATAGATGCGAATCCGAATAGATTCGGATTCGGATTCATGGGTGTGAATCAAAATTTCGTATTCGGATTCACACTTGCAAATCCGAATCCATTCGGATTCGGATTCGAATTTACGAATACGAATTCGCCCATCTCTGCTAACAGGTCCTGTCAATCCAATTTTTTGAAATTGGTTCGAATATTTTTGTTAATTTTTAATAAATAATTTTTCAAAAAGTATTCGAAGCAGTTTTAACAAATGGGATTATAGAGACCTGCAAGTTATCTACATTTATCATTTAACAAAAACCTTTTGTAAAAATATTCAATACAGCTGGAGAAATGTGGCAGAGAAAGTAGTTTTTTCCCATTGGATTAACATTGAAGCACTTGGGTTTGGAGACACGTGGTCCAGCGCGCCCATTTCACCTCAAGGCTCGGTGTTAGTTATTAATTTGTGACAGTTTAAGTCTTTCGTAAACGGGGGGATATTAATGGATAATTAAGTCTGGATGTCTGGGTCACGTGAGATAATTGAGCACGCCCCCTTTAAAGATATGAATCAATATTCTTACTTTTTAATTGGCTTAATCCTTTCAGTCCCAGTGTTGCAATTTGGCATCAAAATGTTTCTGATCATAATTTAAAAAAAATAATAGATTAATAAAAATTATTTTCGAATGGAAAAAATGAAGAATCGAATTATGTGTTTTTTGATATCATAAATGCCTTTGGACGATCAGAAAAAAATTATTCTAAAATGATGCCAAATTATCATTGGGACTGAAAGGGTTAAACCCATCTTTGAGGTGTTCAACCAATTTTCTGAAAGTGGTGTTAGTAGCATACGTATTGTGTATGATAAAATGAGTTGTAGTTGTATCTTAATTGATTAAAAATAGCATTTTTTTGTGTTTATAAAGTATAAGCTAAAATAAAATGCCATAACTAATGAAGAGTAGTTACTTTTTTGGGTACAATTTGAAACTCGCATTGTATTTACTTAATAGAACGTATTTTGAGATACATTTGTTTTATATCGATCTATTATGTATAGTTATGTCTAATATTTTCCCTCTGATGCAAAGAAGTTTATAGAATTAAAATATTGAATCTTAATTTTATTTTAAAAAATTGGTTTTTACTTATACAGAAAAAACATCAGTAAACAAAATTTGCCTTTGGTTTAAATTTAATAATTTTGGCAACTTAAAACTCGTATGTATTTCTGAGAAATAAAAATTCAGAACCATACAACTTTTCACCTGTTTGTCACTGTCATATAACTACAGTCAATGGTATATTTCTCAACAGCTTTTTATTTAAACTTTCAACATAATTAAAAATATCTTAGTTTCGCCATTTTTCTTAAATATGAAACATAAGAAAACGGCCTTGCATAGCTATGAAAGAACAAAGATCTATTTTAAGATTATCTAGTTGAAGGTTTAACCTTATCGCGCCATCTCGTGATATGCGCTCCTAAGAAATCCTGATCTTTTGTTTTAAATTTTTGCGTAAATCTCTTCATAAAAAGTTTTGTTATTTTTTAAGTAACATTTTTTTTCTAGCATCTTCTACAACACTAATCCAATTTCTAAAATGCCTTTAAAATACAAGAGTCGGCTGTTTTAAATTTAAGTTGCACTTAAAATCACACGCACTTTGCATGTTCCATTTGAATCACTTGATGGAGAGAATGCGCCAATTATTTTGGAGAATTTTCTCCTACGCTTTTGCTTTTAACATTTTAGTGAAAGAAGAAGCGTATAAGGCAATCTTTCGATGGATGTGACCCATTTTTTGCATTTAGTGATTCATTTAAAGGGAGCAAAAAGTTAAAAAGTCGATCGATAAACGATCCTGTAACCGTTTGCATTATGAAGGTCAGAATAGTGATGATTGGCGACGAAAAAAAAAAAAACTAAAACGGCTGAAAGACGCCAAATCAATGTGATACGCCCCAAACAAATTCTTAAACTTCTCAATGAGTTTTTAATCCGGGATTTTCTTTTTATTCTTTGATAATCTACAAATAAAATCCATTAAAAAATAACTTAAACTGTAGTACAGTACTAAAT
This sequence comes from Hylyphantes graminicola, assembly GCA_023701765.1. NCBI lineage: Eukaryota > Metazoa > Arthropoda > Arachnida > Araneae > Linyphiidae > Hylyphantes > Hylyphantes graminicola. The sequence goes on along the minus strand of CM043114.1, from coordinate 58,975,140 downwards.
TAATACAAATTTTTAATATTTCCTTTCATAATTTGTAAAGCCACTCCGATTTCACATATATATTGTAAAGATAAATATCAAAAAATTTCAAAATGATTTCATGCTATTTTTAATCTTGATGTTTGATGTAATACGCCCAAACAAAGTACACCTCACCATCTCAATGAATTATTTATACGAAAGTTTTATTACATTTTATGAATATGTACTTAAAATTAATAAAAAAAATTACAATTTGCGCAGTCGTAGATTTTAGTACGAGATCTTAAATCAATACAAGGTTGTAATCTTTCTCTTTGTACGAAAGATTTAAAATACAATTCATTAATTTTGTTGCATGCAAGGCAGGTCCTCCAAATAACTTAATTTGCCAAACGTTAGTTTGGGCTTACCCTGGGGGAGAACATGGCTTCATTTGATGAACTGAATTAACATTGATTTTAGCCTGACATCATCTCTTTCTTATTGTAACCTTCAGAGTTTTAATCTCCGGTTTACAAAAAAGTGAAGCTTAACTTGATAAGATAACGGGATTAAACGTAAAATGTTATTTTATCTTTTTCTTTACACGTTTACTTTGGCATTTAATCGTAAAACCTACCTGACGCGTATTGTCGTACTATGACAGATAAAATAGTGATAAGCCCAAACAGTTTTTAGAAAGTTATGTATATTTTTTATATTGTTTTCTTTCGTTTTCTTGTATGCTAACAATAAAATAGCTTTAATATGAAGAGTATACAGATCAAATGATCCATCTGTTAAAAAGGAAATTTTCTATTGTCTTCTTATATTTTTTATTCGTGTCCATTAGAATTAGAACATCTTATCATAAGCTCAAAGTTAAAGTATTTGGTTGACGATATTTCTTAGTACATATTCTTTAGCCAAATGAGCCCATTTTTTTAAAAAGAAAATATGCCTTGAATTTTTCAATTTTAATAAAAGTTTTTGCTTTCTTATTCAACGTGTTGTATAGCGTTCAACACAATTTTCAAAACATTAAGTTTAAACTCGGGTAAGAATAATATATTTTTTTAACTATTCAATACTTCTGATTTCTTGGTCCAAAAATTCTTGTTGTTAGGTAAAATTTCCCAAGTAAAAAAAATGTCCTTTAAAATATTTTTTCTTTGATTATTTTTAAATACTTTATTAATATTTTTTTTTTACGTTTTCATTATTTTAGAAGTATGCATTAATCATGCCTTCGTCAAAGAACAGCTTAATGAAATCAGCTCTTTCTCGTGCAAACAACACACAAGGCGAAACATATTAAACTCAAAAATGGCTCAAAAGAATTTTATTTTCAGCTTAAAAAGTGTCACTTTTCTCGTTAATTTTATTTCTAGTTGTCAAGGTTGCTTAAGCAGTTATGTGATTAATAATTCTAGCATATATTTAATAAACCTCATTTTTTTTATAAGAACGCATAGTGATTAATCAGAAAAGGGATTATGTTAGCATATTTTTTTTTTTCGTGACACTTTATAATGCTTTTCTACTGTGGATATAAGTGGAATAAATTAAAACATATATGCTAAAGTAAAAAGAAATAAGTTTTTCATATGTTTTTTTTTTCAATTACGTATCCATTGAAATGGTGAAATTTCTATGCTTTATAATTATGTTATCAATGCATTTAAGTAAAAAATAAAATCCACCTATGCATTTTACTTTTTAACTTGTTTAAATATAGTTCATTTTGATTAAAATGTAAAAATTTTTTTAGTTTGGTTTGAATTATCGTCGCACTAGAGCTACACGGGGGCTATTGGCGATGGGCGTCGTATTTTAGAACCATAGTCAGGTGACGAGCCATACCTGAATAGGCACCCAACGCAACCGTTAAGGGCGACATCGTACACAGCGTTAGGACTTTGAAGGATATTTAACGTGCACTCCCTTACACGGGGTTATTATTCGTCGGACATTTTTTTTTTTTTGGCTGCACGGGCCGTTTATAGGTCGGCAGCTATTTTGGCGATGCCCGGACCCGAACCTGGGACTTCCCGCCTGCTAAGCTGTGCTTAACCGACTGGGTTTTTTGTTTAAATTGAAAGCGAATTTAACTTTGAAAAAGCAAATTGTACTAAAAAATGTAACAAAACTTTTGTCAAATGCTGATTTGTGTAAAAGCGAGTGACAAAACAACTACAGATTTATGTTTTAAAGTTGATGATAGATGAGCTGACGTTTCCTTCTTAGAAAGGGTTGAGTGAACTAAGTGTTGACAAAGTTTTTTTTTTTTTAAATTCCTCTCTGGCAGTGGCCCAGGGGGCGAAGACTGCATCGTAGTGATTTTCTCGTGGAACATCTCACAATATTTGTATGAGGTCTTTTTCATGGTAACAGTTATAAGAAATCTTTGTTATCCTGTTAAAGTTTTCATGATATGTTTCACCATATTTTTAGAATTTGGTTGAACTATTTTTCAGGCTTTGGTTTTCCGCTATGAAAAAAATGGTGCAACCTAAACCAGAAAGAATTGTGAAATGTTTCACAACACAGCTAAAAGGAACCATTTTTTCGGTGAAACCAATTACGAAATTATCAACAGTGTAAATTATATTTTCTGGTACTTACCTGATAATATGTTGCGATTTGAATGATACGATCGTTTGAATGTGCGATAGTTTAAAGAATTTAGGTTTTACCAATTGTTTTACTAATATTATTGAAATTTCAATGGAATAAATATCTTTGAACAATAAAGTTATTTTTTAAGTGAAGGAAACATAAAAAATAAATTATGAGGTTTTCAACTTATTTATTCATGACATTTAATGATGTGCTTTCAAATATTGCTAAAAATGTTTGTTCTTTAAAAAATACCGTGAATTCTGCATAGATTTTATTTTAACGAAATCAAGGAAGACCAAAACCTATTTTAATGAGATATTTCAATAAATTTAAACTTCGAATTCGTCCTTCTGAAAAATAAAATCAATTTATATACGAATTTAAAATAATTCATTATTTTAATAACATGCGCTTTGCAATTAATTGATTTTGAGGTTACTTCTTAACTATGGACTGCAATATCAGTACATTATTTTTAAAAAAAAAACAGGTTCAGCAAATTTCAAAACTGTATAAAACATATATTGAAAAAATATTGGTTCTAAAAATTTCAGTTTTTTTTTAAATGATGTTTTAAAAAAGTTTTTCAATCTTTTGGAGAACTCAATTGCACACAAGCAGGTTCTTGATTTAATATGAACGGGTGACATGAAATAGGACATTGTGTTTTGTTATACAACTTTTATTTTGCGAATCAAGAGACTTGGTGATGTTCCAGGATGTTTTGAAATAAATTTAAAAAAGAGACGTCAGCTTTATCTTTTAATATTATTTCTCTTTGTGTTTCTTATCTTTGTCTGATTCTTCTTCCAGTTATGTAGTTTACAGTTAATAGCTTAACTTACTTAATTGTTTACTTCTTCTTTCCAGAACGTAATTAATGGAGATTTGTCCAATATGAGTAGCAAGGAGCGATTGAGACCCGTATTTAATGAAATCCTTAATCCCATAGCATCAAAACAGTTAATTTACATTAGAATGGTCCCAAATGTAAGATTATATTTGTAAAATGTTGCAGAATAGAGTAATTTTAACATGAACCCATTTATCGGTTATATCATTCTTCCATGTACAAGGAATGTTTCCCATGTTTAAACAATTCGCCATGTGTCTAAAAAAAATTTGAACCATGTAAATTTTCTTTTGCCATAAAGTTTTTTTCTTCAATAATGCTCTCGTATAATACGACGTCATTCTGATTAGTGTTTTTTTTTTCTTATAGCGTTGCTTGAAGTTGTAACTTCAATTGCGTCCATCTTGTATATAAAACGAAAAATAGAAAAAAGTGTATCTATAACTCTTTAAATCTTGAAGCTTTGAAAGGTAAATGGACTGTAAATAACACGCGCCACAACAAGAATCGGATACTCTTTTTTTTTCTATGTGTCTGTTGTGTTTAAACAGCAGTTTAGCAACGGGGGAATACTACCAACAGACTGAGTATGAGGCAATGTATTTTTGTTGCTGACTGGGTGTCGGTTGCGAGGTGCTATTTTTGAAGCAATTAGTGAATGTGTAGCAGAAGCTACCAAGGTAATCTTGATATCCAATACAAATGTTTAATATACTATATAAACCACAGTCAAATGAAAGAATGTTAAATGTATTTGTTAGAATAGATCCTTATAAAATATAATAAAATTTTTTAATTTAATTAATTTTAATTTAAATTCCAAGTTTTTTTTAAAAACTTTTCTTGGTTTTTTCCAACAAAGATTTTAAAACTGCACTAAATTACTTAAAATTGTACTTAATAAATTTTTGAAATTTATTAAATACAATTATAAATAATTGTAAATGTACATTTCAATTATGTTTTATAATTGAAATGTACATTTTTTGCTCGTATAAAAACATGTTTAAACTTTAAGATGAACGAACTATACATAGTGTAAATTTAGCAAGTTTTTTTTTATCAAATATCTCTAAGTAGAACTGAATCTACATTTATAGCTTTAACCTTCAGGCATTCTAATTCATATTATAAATTACTTTCACTTATTTAAAATCAAACTATAAAAAATATAATTACATAAAACTAGCCAAGGAAGCCAGAAATCTCAACATTAATAATAATAAATTTTATCTTCAAGATGCAAATGTAATCGTTAAATATAAATCGAGAGAAAATTCTATTCAAACGAAGCACCTTCTTTGTAATTTAAATGCAGATAGATACACCACAAAAACTATTGCCAGACTAAGAACCAATCACCACAAAGACATGAAGATAGACAAAGAGGGCAGGAAGGTGTATAGAAACTGTGACAACTGCCCAGATACGCAGCTTACACCAAATCACATTTTTGAATGTCCGGCAATGACTGCCAATTTGAGATACATTGGAGTTCTGCCACCATTAATACATCTTTATGACAGTAATATCCAAAAAAAATTGCAGACGCGGTCATCAAAACACATACAACAAAAAAAAATACATAAAACGATAAAGTACTTTCTGAAAATTCGGTATTTTCAACAAATCTTTTAATGCCTATATCAATGTAACAAAATGGAGCAACATGAATACAAAAACTAATATAAAAAAAACAGCAGCCTTTCTCCAATGAGGGCTGGGGAGCCCAGTCGGTTAGACACTCGCCTAGCATGCGGAAGGTCCCAGGTTCGGGTCCGGGCATCGCCAAAATAACTGCCGACCTACGGCCTATAAATGTCCGACGAATATGCACGTTAAATATCCTTATAAGTAATAACGCTGTGTACGATGTCGCCCTTAACGGTTGCGTTGAGTGCCTATTGAGGTGTCGGCTCGTCCCTTGACCGTGGTTCTAAAATACGACGACCTTTGCCAATAGTCCTCGTGTAGCTCTAGGGCGACGATAATTCAAACTTAACCTAACTTTCACGTATTTCAAACCCACTATAAAAAAATATTACATTAAACGATAAAGTACTCTCTGAAAATTCAGTATTTTCAACAAATCTTTTAATGTCTCTATCAATGTAACAAAATGGAGCAACACGAATACAAAAACTAATATAAAAAAAACAGCAGCCTTTCTCCAATGAGCCGCTCATTTCATCAATCTTCCCGGTTGACCTATTATTGACCGTAAATAGATCCATTGACCATGGGCAATCCATATCCTTCATTTTGGGCGATAACACCTTTTCTGTTTACAGAAAAACGGTTTTTTTTTTCATGGTGGTTGTGCGATGGCTAAAAAACATCACTGCATCAATAAAAATAGCCATGGATCGGTATTTTATTTATTGACGGAATATTTATGCCTTGTTTATGGAAAAAAATATACGGGATATATTGAAAATTTAAACGTGTTTTTCATGGGGATATTTTTAAAAGGGGACTTTTAAGAACTGAAAGTTTTTTTGTAATTTACGTCTAAATGTCTAATATTGATTTATATATTTTTTTTACGAATTTTATTTGCTATATTTTTAAGTATTATAAACTGTATTTATAAACGACCATATACACTTTTATATTAAAATTATTTGCAGTGTAAAATTCCTGAGTCTTTATCATTTTTTGTTATTGGATCTAAGTTAAATTCAAAAATAAATTTATCTTATAATATGTTGAATTAAATTCAGACTTTAAATATCTGTTCCTCAAAAAAACCCCAGTTTTTATAAATTTAAAATTTTCTAACTTTAATAAAATTATTATATATTTTAAAATTGAAATGTTATGAAAAAATTCCCTGTGTACTAAAGTATAATTTTGATTTTTTTTTGTACTTTGAATAGTTATCAAAAACTTTTATGATCATAATTGCTTTTTAAGTGTTGATAATTTAATTTTCACTTAATGGGTTTGAATTGGCGGGTCCGCAACATCACCAAAATTTTCAAAAAAATTACATTTTGGTATTTTTAATAAAAATTTGTCAGACTAAGTGAAATGATTATTTGAGAAATTGAAACCGAATCTGATCATTTGCGTAACCCCTACCTAGCACTTTCTCTTTACTATCGAAATTAACGAATGCTATCAGTAATCGTGTCACGTCCTCCGTTTTCTGAACTTCTACCATGTTTTGAAGACTGAAACTGATCCGAAATCCTTAAACAAAAAAATATTGTATTCAGTATATATTGAATTTTTCTGAATATGTAGTTCTTAACAAAATTCCTTCAGAATTAGTCATTTTGCTTTTTTGTGACCTAGAATTTATTTTGCAATAAAAACGGCTTGCTTGACGCAACATTGTGTCCTGGTTTTCCCAAGACAATATAGTAAAAATAATTTGAATAATTTTGATTTACCAATAACAGTCTGACACTGTCGATATAATTGCAATGTTATTAAAAAGTTTGTCTGTTATAATTGCTGTAAAATTAATTTGAAACTGCCGTGTAAAATGATTGTTTTGACGGTCAAAGGCAAGATAAGTTACCAAAACTGTCCAACTAACATTTAACCATTAATCAACAAATCAAACTATTTATGCTTGACCCTTTTCAAGTATCGAGGCCCTGTGATAAGTTTATGCACATTATTTGTCTCTTAGTCGAAATTAACGAATGCTATCAGTAATCGTGTCACGTCCTTCGTTTTCCGAACTTCTGCCTTGCTTGGAAGCGGGAAACTGATCCGAAATGCTTATTTCTTTTACTTTATTAAAAGAAATTCAAAACTTTAACTGGAGTCGATTGTACAGTCCTGCACAAAAGTTTAGACACAGAAGCAATTCTTGACAAAAGCGTCAATGTTACTATTTTTTAGTAGATTTTTTTTAAAATATATATTCTTTAGACAGCATGAAAAATAATAGGGTAAAAAAATTTGACAAAAAATATAAATAAATTTGACTACCATCAACAAATTAAAAATGTCCATACTTTCCTTGCCACAAAAGTATAGACACAAGTTTCCTTTTTATGCAAATTCTATACAGGAAGTGATTGTGGGAGGGGTTTTAAGTTGCTTTAAAAGGTTGAAGGTAATTTTCAATGCTTAGAACCATTCTGAAGTCAACTGAATTTTAGTATGAATAGATTTTAAGGATATGGACATTCAAATTCAGAGGTAAATCTGTTTCGGATATTTCTACTAAATTTAAGCGTTCGAAACGAGGTGTTTATAGAGTGTCAGCACGTGGCGATCAACATCCACCAAAATCGCGGTCTGAAAGACCTCAAATCACCAGAAAACGAGAAGACGGACAAATAAGAAAATTGGCTTCAGACAAAAATTGCTCTTCAAATCAAATTAAAAACCCAATTGTGGCTTAATTTTTACCAAAAACTATCAGGAGGTGAATCAATGAATCTGGTTACTTGATAAAATCCAAACTTATAGCGCAACCTAGTTTGCTATCTCATCATAAAGATGCAAGACTGCAATGGTTGCGTTGCGTGCCTATGCAGGTGTATGCTCGTCACTTGACTGTGGTTTTAAAATACGAAGCCCGTCACCAATAGCCCTCGTGTAGCTCTAGTGCGACGATAATTCAATCCTAACCAAACCAAGACTGCAATGGATAGCTGTAAGACATGTGTTGTTGAGTCCATTGCAGTCTTGCATCTTTATGATGAGATAGCAAGCTAGGATGCGCTATAAGTTTGGATTTTATCAAGTAATCAGATTCATTGATTCACCTCCTGACAGTGTTTGGTAAAAATTAAGCCACAATTGGGATTTTAATTTGATTTGAAGAGCAATGTTTGTCTGAAGCCAATTTTCTTATTTGCCCGTCCTCTCGTTTTCTGGTGATTGGAGGTCTTCCAGACAGTGATTTTGGTGGATGTTGATAGCCACGTGCTGACACTCTATAAATACCTCGTTTCGAACGCTTAAATTTAGTAGAAATATCCGAAACAGATTTACCTCTGAATTTGAATGTCCATATCCTTAAAATCTATTCATACTAAAATTCAGTTGACTTCAGAATGGTTCTAAGCATTGAAAATTACCTGCAACCTTTTAAAGTAACTTAAAACCCCTCCCTCAATCACTTCCTGTATAGAATTTGCATAAAACGGAAACTTGTGTCTATACTTTTGTGGCAAGGAAAGTATTGACATTCTTAATTTGTTGATGGAAGTCAAATTTATTTATATTTTTTGTCAAAAAATTTTACCCTATTATTTTTCATGCTGTCTAAAGATTATATATTTAAAAAAAAAACTACTGAAAAATAGTAACATTGACGATTTTTTCATGAATTGCGTCTGTGTCTAAATTTTTGTGCAGGACTGTAATTCTAAAAAAGTCTAAAAGATTCTAAATAAATTATAGATAAAAGATTCTAATATAATTCTAAAAGATTCTAAAAAAGTCTAAGATAATACTTTTTTTAGATTCTTTAACTAATATAATTAATAACATTGCTGAAAATAAGTAATGCGATATTAAGATATTCATGCCAACATCTCACAATCTTCGTTTTCAAATTTTACGGCATTTGTGAAAACGGAAAGCTTATTCGAAATCCTTATTTTTACTTTCTATTAGCTAATATAAATATAAGGTAATGAAAGTATTGCGATAGGGTCGAAATTCCGATTTTAGAAGGGTGTTGAATCTAAAAGAGTACACTCTTAACACGAACGAGCGATTTTAACTCCGTCTGAGTTAATTTCACTCCTCCAGTCTAGAAAATGCACTTCTCCGAAAGGAGTGGATATTTTGTGTGTTAAACCTCCGACAAGATCACTCCAAACGAGTGATTTTAATTCAGTCTGAGTTAATATTCACTCCTTTCCAGTGTCGAAAATGCACTTCTCCAATTGAATCGGTGAGTGCAGAAACCGCTTCAGTCCAAAAAATCCGAAAACTCGTTTTCAATGAAAATAAGCGTAGAAAGGCAAGATGCGTGTTTGATGAAAAAACTACGTTAGTCTGTTGAGTAGTTCCGTAAATACAGGACGTTTGTCTCGAGTGTTGAGTGCAGAAACAACATGAGTCCAGTGACTGACGTTGTTTCTGCACCCACCGCCTGATCCAGTCTTGTTAGGTTCCTTGCCGAACATGCGCGTGTGATTAACACCCTAAGGTGAGGCTTGTATTGAAGTCAGTTCAGTCAAGTGTTTCAACGTGTTCTAAGTTAGTTTTCAACGTCTACTGTCAGTCTTTTGCAATATGTCAGTGAGTCTCACAAGCAGTGAGAGGGATAATGAAACAGCACCCAAGAAGAGGAGGATTTATGAAGACGCGATTAGAACATCTAAAGTACGTGGGGTTGAACACATCAACTGGAAAGGGCATCTCATTCCATCTCTATCAACAGGGGTGCTGTTTGTAAGTGTAAATTACAATGCTTTACTAACTTTAGCGATGATGAAAAATCTGAATTTGTTTCTAATTTGAATCAGTTCAAATCAAAAGATGAGCAAGATATTTTCTTACAACAACTGATCGAAAAACACGCCATTAAGCACAGTGTGCCAAAAGAAGCAAAATTCAAGTTTGCTCCCACCCGATATAAAGAGTTCCGCTATAACTCTGAAGAAAACATACATTTTCATTGAAGGATTACAAAAGCACAGCTATCAGTTGCTGAGACCTGCTTTCCGTAACGTCGATATTGATTTTCCTTCAAGTATTGCAGCCTACCCATCAGGGAAAGTTCCAATCAACATAAAGAAAATGGAAGACATCCAGAAAATGATTGTTCATATTCCTGAAAACTTCAAAGTTTTTATGATGAACTATTTACCTGGTCAACCACTGAACATGACAATGATACTATCGTCGAGAATGATCTATTTTAAGAGCGTTTCAGTTTGTTATATTCCTGTCTTATGACTTTGCAATACTGTAACTTCATTTCTCATGTAATATGGAAAAATATACATTTGTAATTTTTGTGTGAAACTAATTAAAATAAATATTATTAACAAAAATCGAAGCAAAATTAATAACAATTACAAACTTTTAACGAATGGTTACCTTTTTCCAAGTTTCCTACTGTCGGTAAAAACAGTTGAGTGCAGAAACAGCATTAGTCCAAATCATAGTTTTAAATTTCCTGAGCCTAATTTATGTGGAAATTAGGTAATTTTTTTTATAACAGCAGCATGAAAGCATGTTATGACAAAGGAAAAAAAAGTTCTCAAATATTTTAAAATTTGAAGGAGTTATTACGTTTTTTCTCCCTCCTGAAAAATTTGAAATTTGTGACTGACGTTGTTTCTGCACTCACCGATTCAATTGGAGCGGATTTCACTCTTTTGTTTTAAGAGTGTAGTTTTCGAATATTGATCCGTCTGTCTTAAGCCATTCTACAGCCCGAACTAAAAAGAGATACGGACTTCAAATTTAGTTCCTGTCGTACGTCATAAGTCATTCATTAAAATCACACAGGCGCAAAGGGTAGCTCCCATGTAAATTGTTGTTTTATTTGAAATGTATTGCTGAAAACGTAAAAGAAATGCAGAAGATACTTTAGATGTGGCAACACGAGTTCCCAGTAAGTGCCGGGCGTCATATAGTAATAATAATATTTTCTAGAAAATCGCGCATGTGCAAAGGTAGCTGCCGTCTAATTTATTTTGTTTCAATGGTATTGCTGAATAAAGCTTAACGAGCATGGATTTGCAAAATGAATTTCATTTATAGAGCTTCTTAATTGCTTAAAGAGAAAAAGTTTACTCCATTTTTTTTTCACACCGATAGAAGACATGGAAAGCAAACATCACAATCGAAGAATTTAGAGGAGGAAAGTGCTAAGTGACATTTTTGAAAAATTGAAATTTTTATGTCAATGAACAAGTTATTCTCCCCTTTAGAGACAAAATATGTCTTCCTTTTTATAAACTTTAAGTTAAGTGCATTTTTTACCTTTCGTAAGTGCCATTTTTAATGCATTTAAGTGCAAACGAAAAACTTTGAAGACCATTTTCCCGTTTTCACCTTTTTGTCACTTAGCACGTTCTTCCACTAAGCTCTTCAATTATGATTTAACGTAATGCTTAAATAATATTACATACTTTTATCTTGAAAATAATCCAAACTATAAGTAAAATAAAACTTCCGTTTCAGAACTTGTACCTGCTTGGAAAGACTTTTTTTTAAATATATAAAAAAATACTTTTCAAGCTTATAAATAAAAAAGTCAAAAGACAAACACCCTAATTTCTTTTTCCCCCCAGAAAGTTGAGTCGCATCTTCTTTGAAAATCAATTTTCTTCTAGCGATAACGATGTACACTAATGACATAAAATTGAATTAAAAAAAAGTTCAACGATTATGGATCAAGCTCTTTTTGTGATTTAAAACTTATTATCGCGTTCAGAGAATCTCGCGTTATTAGCTGATGCTAATCTCATCAAAAGTTCGTTTGCCATTCTTCGCGAAGAGATGATTTCTTTTTCTCAAATTACTCCGTCATGTCATTGTGGAAATTTCGCCCTATTAAAAGTCGTTCTTATCTATTGTGTTGATCGCACAGTAGCTGTTTTATTAAACGGTTGCTGAAATACCTGGCGCTGCTCGGAGTGAATGTTCGAATATAGTGCATGAAATAACGTATATAGAATAAACTATAAAAGCAGAACATAGTGAAACTAATTCAATATCTCCTCGCATGTGAAGGAAATTTTATCACTTATTAAAATGCAGAATAATTCTTAAAATAATTTTTAATAAGCAGTTAAATGGAAGCTAAAATAAAAATAGATTTTGTTTTGATAGAAGGTGCTTTTCCTTAAAACGTCATTAAAATCTTATTATTAGTGTATTACGTTATAAAGTTAGCATAATTTTAAATGTTACTTTTTTTTAAACTATTCACGGGTTCAATGTTAAAAAGTTCCTGACGGTTAACATGAAATTCGGTTAACACGAAATGTTTCCGCGCTCCCTTTGAGTTTATGTGAACGAGGTTCAACTGTATAATAAGTATTCCAGTTTCGATAAGTTTCAGATGCAGAATGTAAAATCTCATCTGGGTAGCCTACTTCAAGGAAAAATATGAGTCAAGGCATTAAAAATTACAGCAAAATTCTTTGACAAGCAAAATGAAAAATAAGCACTTTCAATATAAGCCAACAATAAAAAGTAACGTCAATTTTATACCTAGAATTTCTTGATGAAAATTAGGGGCTGGGGAGCCCAGTCGGCTAGGCACTCGCCTAGCATGCGGAAGGTCCCAGGTTCGGGTCCGGGCATCGCCAAAATAACTGCCGATCTATAAACGTTCCGTGCAGCCAAAAATGTCCGACGAATAATACCCCGTGTAAGGGAGTGCACGTTAAATATCCTTCAAAGTCCTAACGCTGCGTACGATGTCGCCCTTAACGGTTGCGTTGGGTGCCTATTCAGGTGTTGGCTCGTCACTTGACTGTGGTTCTAAAATACGACGCCCGTCGCCAATAGCCCTCGTGCAGCTCTAGTGCGACGATAATTCAAAACCTAACCCTAACCCTTGATGAAAATTAAATTAATTTAATAATTGGTGCATAAAATGGTTTGTTCTTAAAAAGGGATGCTCAATCAATATCACGAAATCACTATAGGGGAAGGGGGTAGAAAAATCGTTAAAATCGCATCACATGATTAACAGACCCCCCTTACCACCATTGATAATTGTAAAGAAAATTATTTGGGGCAGAAAATTTTAATTTTTTTCGTACATTGTAATTAGAATTGTGACTGACTGCTATGGATAGCAGTCAGTCACATAGAAATATTTTCAAAAAGTCAAAGACGAGGGTGCTAAACTGTTTAGCTTGTGCTGATGCCTGGAAACACAGGTTTATTTCGGGGACGGTTGATGAATGAAAGAGTTTACTCAGGAAAGAGCCTTTTTTTCCAGAAACAAAAATTAACCAGCATAAATCAATCTTTATGTTTACCTTGACTGTGGTTCAGAAGCTTGTAAGAATAGAACTAATGTGCAAAAATAACGATTGTGAGGGTTCTTAGAAGAAGTTTTGACTCGTATTTAATAAGTTCTTTCCTTTTTAAATTTAGTATATTTATGTATTTAAATTTAATTTTTTGTGTGGTCTTTTTATATTAACTTATGTGCCTTATTAAATATAATTGATGATTATTTTAGTCACATATACGGGGTTCTTGTTTTACCCCCTTGTGACGAATTTTTTTCTTTGTAATGTTTGTTCTGGATTAATAAAGTGTTTGTTTAAATTGATTTTGAATTTATGTCTAATAAAAGGAAAATAAATTTATGAAGGACTTACTTCTAGTATTATTTTTAAGAAATCTCTGTTGGATGAAAAAAATAAAGCATCTGTGTAAAACTCAGTGTATTATAAAATATTTTCTTTTTGATAGTTTAATTTTTTTGCCGTAAAACAGGATTTTGGTTTTAATTTTTTTAAATTTAAAATCTGTTGAAACAAGCCTTATTATAATGATAAGTAAGAAGATTAAGGCTTTTCAGTAATTTTTTAATATACTTATTATGCCACAATTAGAGATTGGCATATTGTGTGAATTTTGCGATGTTTTGTATGTATTATCAAATTTGTTCTTAAAATCCTTACATTATGTTCTACATTTGTCATTTTCATATACTTATTGGACAGATAATTTACAAAGCAGTAAATTAGGTATTTGAATCGATCGGAGAAAAGAAGATGAAAAGAGTAGCAAATTCTGGTAGATTTCACCTAATTTGATCATTAGTGTTCATAAACTATAATTGTACAATGCACATCATTAGTGCATTATAACATAAATGCGGATGTATGTTTAATTTGCACAACCTAATGAAAAACCACGTAACGTCAATCTTATTTTTTTCTTCTTTACATAACAAAGAAAACTATTTCTCCATCTGCTAAAACAACAAAAATATTCCATTTGAGTTGCATGCTCAAAATCTCACTAGAATGTTCCAAAATAAAAAGCAAATAATGGTTAAACTCTGGTTCACGCTCAGACCAGATCAAAAAACGATAACTAACACAAGTTTTCCAAGGCGACCCGTGTTAATTTTAGGAAGATTGTCCTTTCTGTATACCATCTCGGGTTTTTTTACGTATTTTTTCTATGCTTTTTTCTTCCGCGAAAAGCATTTTAGAAGGAAATAGCGTGAATAACTGTAACCGTATTCCCCCTAATTTAATTTTCTCCCGCTGCACGTAATCGAATTTTTCGGGCTCGTGCTTTCCATTTTCTTTGAGAAATCGAACTAAAGGAGCAGATTCCAGGTGTTTTCCATTTAAGTTATTTCTAAGAATTTATCTTTCGGTAGAACAAAAAAAAAATGCGTTTTTCTTTTAGCGGATGGATCGAAAAAAGAAAAGCATTCGCCTCGGATTTCGCGACGCCATTGTTTGTTCGAAATGCACCACCTAAACACCAGAGTAATCTCTTTTTTCGTGTTGCATTCGGGAATAATTTTTCTCTCTTCCTCCTTTTGTATAACAATTTAAGGGCTTCATTCAACAATGGTTTAGAGCTGCGGTTTCATAGGCGTCGTTATCATAGCGCCGATCGTGATCGACACAATGCTTCGAAAAAAAAAATCGATATACATTCACTTGCATAATGTCTGGGATGTTATGTGATTGTGACGGTCGATTACGGCTTCTACCTTAGAAAGCTTATCTTAATAAGGATTGTCAGTCCCGTAGAGCTAATGCATTAGTTTTGGAACCGCAACTTCCGCAGAAGTATTGCTTTGCTATATTAGCCCTTTTTTCCCAGGTATGGGAATCAACATACCTTCAAAATGAAATAAAGTTGAAGCGAAAATGTTATTGAGTTATTTAATTATATATTTTTGAAGTTTTAAAATACCCCAAAATATTCAGCAGATTGCGACACTATTTTAAAACTTTATCAATTAATAATTAAATAACCGGGTGTTATTTTCTTTTTCAATTTTGTTTTAAATTCATGTTCTGATAATTCCCGTACCTGTTGAAAATGGGATAACATGGCAAGGCAGTTCTTTTGAAAAAGTTGTGATTACAAAACTAATGTAGCTCTATGGGACTAACAGTCCCTCTTAAATCCACTCTTTGGGTAAAGCAATAATTAAAAAATATATAATATTAAATTTCCGTTTAGTGTAACGTCACTCCATAAAACTGGTAACATTGCTTTACGCTTTACGTATAAAATGTATAAAAGATTAGTAAATATCTCTTTCTAAGTCTTTCGAATTAAAAGTAGGGAAGTTGGTTAACCCATTCAGTCCCAGTGATGCCATCTGGCATGTTTCTGATCATAATTTAAAAAAAATAATTGGGCTGACTTCTATTGGGATTAATAAAAAATATTTTCGAATAGGAAACAGTTTAAAGAATAGAATGATGTGCTTTTTGATATCATAAGTGGCTATGGACGATCCGAATTTTTTTTTTAAATAATGAGGCCAAATTGTCATTGGGACTGAAACGGTTAAAATGATCATGATATCGGTCATATAAGGAGGTCAAGGGGTTGAAAGGGACCCCCATGCCTTCTGAATAGGGCCCCAAAATTTAAGTTCCTATTATGCTAAATGCTGTAAATTAACAAAATACCAGTAAGTTAAAAAAAAAAAATCCTGATACTCCACTTTGTTTTATGCTTGAATTTGACTTAGAAATTGACCTATAAGGTGATTGTTTTGATCGATGTTTATAAGAAAGACAATAAAATTTTAACAAACATTTGTACATAGGCCAACTAACACCTTCATTACGGGCATCAAACAAACATTTTCCGTAAGGGGGCCCCCAAAATTGGTTGTCAGATCAAGCCCTGCTTCTGACATGTCGCCACGTATGACGCACGGTGTTCTTTCTCAAAGACGCATGCCCCAAACCAGAAACCTAAATCTGGAGTTGGACCACTTTCGGAAAAAGCCCTCAATTTCCCCGACGAGTTTAGAAATCAAGGGAGATAAAGTGAATGCGAATTTCTAAATCAGTTGATTTCTTGGTACGATGGAATTTAAATTCCTATCCACAAAATGGAATATTCAGCATTTTTTTTTTTTAAAAATCTGTTAAGAAAAAAAAGTAAATGCATTTGTATGTTTTTTTATGATTCTCATTCTTTCTTAAGTTAGTTCTGTGCATAAAGTTTTAATTACTTAAATCTTAAGGGTTTGGGGGTATTTTTTTTTTTTTATCTATTGCGACTAAAATATTTTTTTTATTTGGACAGTAGTTTTTTAGCTTAAAAAAATCACTGCAATTGTTAATATTAACAAACTTAATTGTCATTTTGTAGCTATGAAGAATTCGATATTATTGTAGATAAAATATGATGTACTTGGTTATCGCTAATAATTGGTAAACCCCGCACATCCTTTTTTTAATTTAAAAAAATAATTTTAATAATAATCAAATCTGTAAATAATTCACACCAATTTTAATTATTATTAGGATTTTTTAGGGATATCCTATAAATAAAGTGGCATAATTAAAATTAATTTAGATTTTTTTTTAAATTTCGAAATTTGTTTTGTTTTCGCACAAGATAAGATATAAACATGTTTTTAAAATAGGTATGAACAATAATCTTAAAGAAATAAGAATCATTAAAACCAGTGAAAGTTTTTTTAATGAAAGTTTCATAATCTGTAATAGTTTTTTCGCATTAAAATTCCCAATAAAGTGTTATAAACAAGATGTATTTTCTTTTACATTTTATATTATGATATAAGGAAAATATAGTGAAATTCATTCTGAACTATAAATCTTACTTATAAGCCAAATAAATCGTGCAAGATTTTTATTGTTCTTGCAACTTTTCGGGTACAAAACCTTCCTTAAAATTTCACGTCAATACAGTTCGAATGAAGGCTGTAGTTGGAGAACTCGCTTTCTCCGAATTATTATTAAGATATAGTAGCCGGCTCCTTCATTGGCGAGTTTTGATAATGGTAAATTCAATTGGACGAAATCCACATTAAAGGGACCTGCCCCTATATCTTAGTTATACTCGGGAGAATGTGAGTTTTACAACTGCACACTTAAATGCAGTAATAAGTATGTTTTCAGCACAATTTTCTTTGTATTTCGCCAAATAACTTTCGAAATTTAAAATATCCCGTCTCTATTCTAATGATTATTTTAGGATTACAGTTTTTTCCTGAATTAATAATTTTTTTCTTACGAAAGAATAGAATTACTCGTGTAACATATAAATGACTGCATTTACATCAGTGTTTTCGGCTACGTTAAATTGAAGGATGTTTATTATCTGGTTCTTATAAAGCTATTATCTTTTTACGTTTCTTTTTTAACCCACTTGTGCTTTTAACTCTATTTATATTCACCATATCTTCAAAATAAAATCTAATCTTGGTTTTTTAGGCGTAATTAACGCGTACTTAGACTAATACCTTAATGTTTAATCAGATATTCAAGGCTTGTCTTTATCTTACCATGTGCTTTGTTTTTTAAATACAAGCATTTTGAGTTTTAGGTCGTCCCCCGTCACATTTTAGACAGTCACGACAGTCTTATTTATAGATTTAAAAAAAAGCTCTTTTATACTGTAACGTATATTTCCTTCGACAATTATATTTTGAATTTATGTAAAATGCTCTTACAGCGATACTAAAATTTATTTATTTAAGAAATATATTAATTTATTTAATGATTTTTCTCTATCAGTCTGTCTTCTTTTTTGGCCTGAATGGTAGTCCCGATACTTCTCTGGCCGTATGAAGAATTTAATATCTTGTATTTTGTTGTGTTGTTGAAATGGTTTAAGTTCGTTAATATTTTTTTTGTGAGTGCCTGCTGTGGATCTATGTGCCGTTAGAGTGAAGTCTTGTTTAGTTGTTTAAAGGATGGATAAAGGAATGATGGTTTAAAGGAAAGGTTGTTTTATGTATACACTTTACAATTTTAAAATTTTCAAATTTCTTAAAAACTACTTAATAACTTGTTGCATGTTTTTGATCATTTGTAACTTGCGTCGTAAAACACATTTCAGGGAGTATCTATAGCATCTATTTGACTAAATATCCATTCTGTCTAGACCATAATTTAATTTATTAATTATTATAATTTAATTTATAATCATGCTGAACAAAACAAAATAGTGCAGTGTACTTCACTCCTTGCCAACCTAAGTTGGGTAAATAGAAATATGCTATGGAGAAGATCCTTCAGCGGATGTAAAGAGTTCCATAAATCATTTGTGAATTCATCCAGAAAACATGTTTAAAAAATTAATTTTGTTTAAGGTCTAACGGATTTGAATATTATTTGAGAAAATTTGGCAATTTTATCGAAATGAAAAGTGTCTTTTGGTTAAATTTTATTCAGGTCATTTTGTAAGTAAATATTACCTTACAAGGGTTTCCAACTGACGCAGCAATCGCGCTTTTCTATCTGCCTTTTTACTCTTTGTTTTTACCCAAGTTAGGTTGGCACAGAGTGTATATGGGATTGAAAGAAGTTCAACTTGCAGTGGTCCATTATACTGAAGCAGCATACAAGGATTGATTGTGTTGGATGGGTGCCAGCTCAGGTGCTGGCTTCGTAACTTGACCGCGATTCACAATTAATAGAAATCCCGTCACCAGAGCTCCGCGTGAAGTTAATTCTAATAAAACAAAAATAAAAAAACCTTCGCCCAGGCATTAAATGAAACATCCATTAACGAGGTCGAGACATCCGACTTCCTTGGTGTAACCAATCTGCCCACTTTACTTATCAACGAAGCCGTCAACGACTTTCAAACACCCAATTCAGCACTATTTGCAGCCAAGAGCCTGATTTGTGGGGAAAAAAACTGGGAAAAAAGATATAAAAGAGATTGAGAGAGGAAGACATGCGAATTAGGTTTATACGAACGGTACTTAGTTTTTTTTCTTTTAAACAGTATAAAAATTTTCTTTATCGATGTTTAAGTGACTTATAAGGAAGTCTATAGTTTGAGGCTTCCCTGTATTCCGGTCCGCTTAAGTAGAGCCAATATTCAGTGAATCAATATCATACCATAGTATTGACGTATTGTTTTCTGCTTGATAATTTATTTTTGAACTTAACCCATTAAAAACTGAAAAAACTAATCTCCCCGGCGCAGCAGCCCACTACTGGACCAAGGCCTGCCGTTACCATTTCAGCTTTCGTGACCTAGGGTTCTGGGGTGCTAGGCGTATGTCCCGATAAGGTGGTCAGCCTCACGCCGAACCCCCAGTGCTTAGTTCCCAAGCATGCTTAGTCCCATTTTATCGACCAACTCAAGGGATGAAAGGATGGGTCAACCTCGCCCAATCCGCGATTCGATCCCCGAACCTGAGGCGTGGCAATGCGAGGCACTACCACTAAGCCACTGGGCCTCATTACCGGTTTACGGGTTACTTAACCCATTAACTTAGCATTAACGGTTAACTTAACCCATTAACGGTTGGCAAAAAGAAATGCAAAAGTGAAAATGAGCTTTATCCTTAAGTTTATCTGAGTAAATAACATATAGAAGACAAACGAAGACCATAGTCATGCAGTTTTTTTTTTCAGCTAAGGAAGAGCTATTAAAGCTAAAGTTTTTATTCGGGAATGAAGGTGTTAATGGGTTAAACAACCTGTCCCAATTAATGGAAGAAAATGAGCTGTCATTTTAAGGTTGACATGGCGTCCCTCGTCGAAATCGCTGTATGTTTAAAATAATGAGTAATGCCGTATGGATTGAATTTTTCAGAAGAGCACCATATGAAATAATAACAGAATTAGTCATTTATACACATTGCAAACTAAAAAAATAGATCGAACCTCACTACCATAGTTCAGTTAGTTTGGCACAAAATTAGTCCTGTTTTTAAGATGAAAGTCTTGACATATAGTCTAGGCAATTGAAATAATATTAAAAAGCTGTTACATGTTACTTACAATTACCTTAAAATATTTTGAAACTACTGTGTAACTTGATTGTTTAACGGTGAAAGGCAAGGTAAGTCGCCAAAACTATCAACCTTTTTACTCCAGTTTTAGAGGTTTATTTTGACTCCTTACCCAACAAGTATTTTTACTATCATTGTCTAGTTGTATTTACAAATGAAAGTTTTCGAATAAGTAAAATTACGCTTCGGAAGGGGGTCAAAGAATGTATTTGTTCAAGGGCCTTTGAAATTAATGCTTTTGGATGATGAATTACGCTCAAGACTAACAACAATTTCGTACTTCATTGGTCCTTTGGGTTTCGAATTAATTAGGTTTGTCTGTATATAGTTTGTCAACTCATCCTACAAACTAACAAAAATTCTGTGGCGCAAGAGCCCATTAGTGGGAAAAGTCCTGCCGTGCCTATTTCAGCTTTCGTGACCTAGGACTCTGGGTTGCTAGTCATATGTCCCAATAAGGTGGTCATTCTCACGTGGAACCCCCAGTGTTTATGTTCCCAAGCATGTTTGGTACCCGTTGGATCGACCCACTAAAGGGATGAAAGGATGGGTCAACCTCGCCCGATACGAAATTTGATCCCCGGAACCTGTGGCGTGGCAATGCAAGTCAACTTCATTCTTATCTTCGAAATGGCACTTTGTCGCTTGGTTCTTTTCAGCCGAACACAGCCCTTATAAAAGAGAGAGATGATAAAGGGGTAGGAGGGCGCAAAAAGCAAGCCAAGTGTGTCAAATTGGCGAGGTTAATGAGGAAGTTCGAACGTTCTTCAGGAAAAGAGCCCCTAATGAACGGACCACTTAACGCATTCCCCAAGTTTCTTCTTCTTTTCTTGAAGAACAAGTCCCTTAATATTTCCTGAACTGCATTGTATTCGGAGTTTGATCATTTGTGCATATCCATGGACTAGTAGGGAGTGACGTCGATCGATTGAAGAACTTTCATTGGATGCATATTTAAAAAAATATTCTTACCTTTAGTTTTACCTCTAAGTTTTGCAAGGACTTAGTGTGGTTTGACTGTAAAGATGTCTTGTATACATTAAGGGTATTTCTTTTATTTGATGAGGATTAAAGTTTTTGTAATTTTCATTGGCTGCACATTTAAAAAATATCCATACCTAAGAAGCTGCAAGAATGAAGTTGCAAGGAATTGTGTTGTTTGACTATGAGTCTCATATGAACTAAGGATATTTCTTTTACTTTTTTTTGTTTTGCATATGAGTATGAAAGTTTTTGTAATTAATATCGATTCCTATTTTTAATTTTTATTGACCTATTGACTCTTCAGAACTTTCATAAAATGCAAATAAAAATATCCGTATCTTAGGAAGTGAAAAGTACTGTTTTGCATAAACTTCGTATAAGAATTACCACAGTTTGACAGTAAGGGGTAAAAGAGATAAACTAATGTTCCGGTTACTATTTAATGCTTTGTATGTGGTAAAGCAACTATTTACTTCAGTACAGTAATAAACATCAATTATATAATTCAAAACTTTGCGTTTGGTTTCCTTTAAAAAAAAAAACTCCTTAGAATTATACTTATGTTTATTTAAACACTTATATTTTTATTGTTCAAAAATAATTGATAGATTTTAAAATTGTAAATTTTATTGTAAATTGTGAATTTGTAACCTTGTATTTAACCTTATTTCATAGCACTAAATTTAATTTCTTTGTTTTAGGGGTTTTGGCAAACAAGGCTACCAGTGCCAAAGTAAGTAACTTTTATTTGTTTCAATGAAAACTGTCTAATCTACTGATTTAGGATGTGATGTTTTTCAGCTGATAAATACATCATTACAAGCATTAGTTATCAACTTCTAAGCAATTTTTTCGCAGTAATTTGTCATTACAAAATAATAGGCCTTGGATTCCATAATCAACTAATCATCACTTAAGCATATATCAGATCATTCGTAACCTCGACTATCAATTGAAGCTTAGTAGAAGATGGTATGGGACATTAAAAAAACAAAACTGTGGACATATTATTCTCTTCTCTAGGAGGGACTGTCATTCCCATAGAGTCAATGCATTAGTTTTGAACTCACAAATTTTGCAAAAAGAATTGCTTTTCCATGTTATCCCATTTTCAACAGGAATGTTAATTATCACTTTTACAATTTAAAATAAAATGAAAGAAAATAACATCCGGTTATTTCATTATTAATTGATAAAGTATTAAAATAGTGTCTCCATCAGCTGTGCATTTGGGGCATTTTAAAACTTCAAAAACATATCATTAAATACCTTGATAACATCTACATTTCAAATTTGTTTCATCTCGATGTTATGTTCATTCCCTAACCTGGAAGAAAGGGCCAACATGGCAAAGCAATGCTTCTGTGGAAGTTGTGATTCCAAAACTAATATAGTAGCTCTATGTGGCTGACAATCCCTCTTAACGATACTTGTTTCCAATTTTTCATAAACTTTTTTAAGTTAAAGGTGAATTTGCCCAATCGACGGCGGATCTCCTCACCAAAGTGCATCTGTGTTAATACAATGGAGAAAAAAAAATCTTAGTCGCATTTCTCCGGCTGTATTGAATATTTTTACAAACCGTATTTCTTGTACCATAAGTGTAGATGACTTATATAATCTGAGGTCTTTAGAATCCCATTTTTTAAATTTGGTCCGAATGTTTTGCGTAAAAAAATTTATTGAAAATTTAAAAAAGTTGAACCAATTTCAAAAAGTGGGATTGTAGAAACCAGAATTCAGCTACATTTGCCATATAACAAAAGATTTGTAAAAATAGTTAATATAGGCGGGTGGCTTAGAAAATATTTTTTCTATTGGATTAACACAGATAGGGAATTTGATTCGGAAACCCGTGGTCACTCG
Organism: Hylyphantes graminicola; assembly: GCA_023701765.1. Taxonomy (NCBI): domain Eukaryota; kingdom Metazoa; phylum Arthropoda; class Arachnida; order Araneae; family Linyphiidae; genus Hylyphantes; species Hylyphantes graminicola. The sequence goes on along the minus strand of CM043114.1, from coordinate 58,951,954 downwards.
GACTCATTCGCCCTTAAGTATGTTTTTTACCGTACACAAGTTCCATTTTGAAACAGATCTAAATGCAAATCGAAAACTTAAAAACTCATGTTCCCGTTTTCACTTTTTTTTGTCACATTGCATGCTATTCCACTAAGCTCTTCAATCTGTCACTCAGGAGATGGGATAAGATATCTGCTGAACTGCGTGATTTACGAGTTTTCGATGACGACACTGATGGATTCTTCTATGTGTGTGTCCCTTGCACGTTTTTGTAATCATTGAAATTCAAAATCGGATCTTGTTTTTTAACCTTGAAATAAAATGCAGTGTCTGTATTTAAGCTGACAGCACTCATTGCCTTCTGTTGAATGTGCTAGTGAACAGAATTTTGCTAATATTGGTTTAAATGCTATTGATGACAGGTTAAAGATAATCCTGTAGACCCTCTGGCTTTTTACTCTTCGTTTTTACCCAAGTTAAGTTGCCACGTAGTGTAGTTTTATTATTGCGTTTGCAATGTTTAACAAACAATACACAGTTATTTAGAAAAATTCTTTAATACTTTGATAAAAGAAACTCTTATGCCTGTTCGAATTTAATTTTTTTCCCATTCAAGAAGATTATTTTTAACACATCACATTTATTACAAAGTTAGTTTTTTATATTCACTCATGATTTATCTTCATGTTCTTTTCTGTGAACTTAAGCCATTATCGAAATTACCTTTGTACATTTGGTATAAATGCCTTTCGTTCAAAAGTAACTTTTCCATCAACTATAAGTAATCATTATCGGAAACGAATAAAACAAAAAAAATCTTTGAACCAACAGGAATCATTGCAGCTACAATGTTAAGTAAAACCCTAAATAGCCTTGCTACTTTAAGAATAACATTAACATGGCAGAAAAAAATAGCTGGACTAGCTTATTCGAAACGAGTAGAGAAATTACGATATTCGAAAGATGGTTTGAAATAAGTTTAACTAACACCCTACTTGTTGGTTTGATTAACTTTTGAAGTTGAACACCAATAGATGGCAGGGCTATTAGTTTTGAAACGTGGTTAAAAGTGACGAGGATGTCACATTATAAAGCACCCAAAGCTACCTTTACTTACAAGGGAATACGGTCTGTTATAATTATTCTTTTACTTGAAATGTCAAAAAATATATACATTTTCACAAGTTAACGAAACCATAAAGTTTTCTATTTAGTCTATCCTTATATCAATACTTGGATTTTTGAGAATTTATTTTTAAAGAAACATATGTTTTAAAAATTAAAAATGTTGGAAAAGTAAGTTTTTTAAAAAAATTCAATCAAAACAAGCTTTTAAATTAAAAAAAAAAAACTTCTTAATAGACTGGACCAAGAGGAAACCATGAGCTCGGGAGTCTTTGAGAAATCAGACTATTTTGCACTTGTAATTGAATTTTATAGTTAAAAATAGAAAAAATAATATTTTGGGATACTACAGTGGTGGCCAAAAGTGTGGACACTTTTTGAAAGTTTCATATTTTTCAACTGTATATCAAATTAAAAGTAATTTAATCTTTATGTGGACCACTGTGTGCCGATCGCTGAAGCTGTGTATGAGACCTTTGGTCCCATATAATCTATATCCATGGACACAACATCATCATTATCAAAGTAATTTCCTGTAGTATTAAAAATAAATACAGTATTACAATATCTGTATTACGAATAAGTTAAGCAACTAATAGTATGATCTGTCTTAGTTTCGCAAGTCATTCAACCACAAACTTGTATTGCAATTTCAGCATAGGAGAATCCATTGATTGTGCTTGTTTGTTCAACTAAAATGAGCATAACTTTATTTGTAATACAGATATTTTAATTCTGTTTTTAATGAAATTCTACATTAAATTACCTTATACTTAATATTTAACTGTTTGTATTTAAGCGAAATTCAATCGATGCAAGAGCACAGGTAACAGTTGAAACACATGAAACTTTCAAAAAGTGTCTACACTTTTGGCCACCACTGTATGTATACTCTTAAATTAAAGATTTAGGAAGAGTGAAATAAACCGTGCGCATTTGTTAACATTTTTAACAAACCAAGGAGTCTGTAGTAAGTGGCCACCGTCGCGTGACCTTAACTTTCTTTTCCTAATTTCGGGGCAAAAGCGCATTGTTCGCCTCTCGACGAGCAATTTACAAGCAAACGTGACGCCAGCCAAATGAGTTGGTGACGTTTCTCCGTTTGTTTCCCGAAAAGAAATGTCAAAGGGCTCCCGAGACGGACGGACAGCCCTTTTCCCCGAACGAGAGTTTCGCCGTAATTAATTTTTATTTTTGGAACGGAAATTCGAAATGAATGTCGAAGTTGTCTCGGTGGTGATGGCTTCCTGACAACTTGTTGCTGGAGGGAGTTTTTTTATTCTTTTTTTTTCAATCCACTACAAACGTAAAATTGTATGTTCTCTTGCAAATACATGTGTATTTGAAATGGAAGAAACAGTTTTGTTGGCTTTTAAATTTGAGGTTATTTCATATATATGTATTTTGCTTGCTTTTACCCTCCAATGTCCAACAACTCAATTTTTAGACGCTGCAAAAGCAAAACTACATACTTCTAGATGCAGACTTCTGTATACAATAATTTTGAATAACTATTTTTTTTCGTCAAAAAGAACTAAATAATTTTAGTCTACATTTAAATTTAAGGTTTCATACAGATATTTTCTTCACTTTTACGCTCTTAAGAAATTAACTTCTTGGGAGAAAATACTCTAAACCATTTTCTTTTAAATTTCTGGAATGTCTTCTGCAAATAGAAAACGTAATGTCATGAATATTTCTTTACAATTTTAATAAAGGCTGATTGATTGTCTTCATTGAAAAACTTTAGCAGAAATTCAAGCATTTCTTTTTATCTTGCATTTTATTTCATTGGTAAAATCCGTTTCTGTATGTTTATTCCTGCGAGCGTTTTTTGTCAGTTATATTCATTGCCCTTTCCTTTCCATAACTTCTAACTATTCTTGATGCATACAAATAAGCTGTAAGCTGTAGAAATGTCATTGAAAGTATAAAATATTCTGCGGAAATTCTTTATTCTTTTTAAGTTAAAAGTAGCAGCAGATTTTACTTTAAATTCATTAAAAGTAAAAACTGCTGCATTTACCCAAAACTGACGATCTTGCATATTAATATTGCGAAAAAAGAATCATTCACTTATACCATTTCTCACAAAAGTATTTCGAGTTGCATAATTTTTTGACTAACCGATTTTTAGAGCTAGGCTTTTTTAATAGTTCTGTACAAAACACATTCAAACTAAAATTAAACACAAAAAATCAATAATGTTATATATTCTGCAATATATTTCAGGATCTAAAAAAATCCACTGACTTTATTTATGCGATACTTACTTTGACACATGTAAAAGAAACTACAAAATAAAACTATTTGTTCACTTTAGTGGCGATACTTTACAAGTAAAACACAATTCACAAAGAAGGTATTAAAAATAGACTCCTTCAGCAAACATGCAAGGGGGAAAAAATGTACTTAACATAAAAATAATGGCGCCCCAGAATCGTAGAACGCAAGGAAATCTAATTTACTCTTAATTACCGACTGTGCACGTTCCTCGCTCACTCCCTTCTGAAAACTTAGCCGAAACACCAGAATTATCTCCGATTTTTATGCATGGAAATATGTTTGTCGGGAATTATGATTGTTACCGTGGGAACGAACCGCGCCCATTTCATATTCTAATTACCATTTGGACATTTTCAAGGGCATTTGACTCATTTTTAAAGTTTTTAATGTGAAAATTGGATCGGTAAAATTAGTGGGCACATATTGGCGTTTGTCTTAAATAATAAAAACAGCAACCCAAACTTCCTGGGCTCATTCGGCCTTAAAGTTTTTTAATGTGAAAACTAGATTAGAAAATTAGTGAGCTTATTGATGTTTTTGTTTTAAATAAACAACACCAAAAATTTTCTGTTGTGACAACGACTTCAGAAATTTTACGTATCTGCTTAATTACGTTTTCCAAACAACTTTTGAGCAATTTTCATTTCTATTTCAGAGATTTTGTATGTTTGATGTAATGAGTATTTGAATTGGATTATTTTGAATAATTTCTGATCGGACCATATTTGAATTTATTCACCATTATTTCAGTAGGTTCAAGGTGAAGTAAAATATGTAGTGAAGCAATTATATTTTAATGTGTTAACCTATAGATAAAATCAGTACAAAATATTGAAAATAATTGATGATTATTTACAAAAATCTACCTCTGAGTTGTTACAAATTTTTATGATGAATTCTAAACAGTAACTTTTTTTAAATATTGTTACTGGTTGTTTTGTTTATTACTTTACCCCTTTGAGTGGTGTAAAATACACAGCAAAGCTAAAACACTAATAAAAAACTCTCGAATTTTTAGAGTCTTTAATGTGTTAACTTGTTTAAAGATTACACATGTTTGTTTAAAGAAAAAATAATAAGTATAATTTTAAAAAGTTTCAGTTCCGTTGAATTTAAAGAAGACTTTAATAGATTTTTTTTAAAAATGATAAAGTTTAAAATTTACAAAAATCGTATTTTTTGGCAATTTTTATACACAAGGCTCATAAATGTTTTTTTTAAAACTGATATCTCATTATCCATACCAAATTTCATTAAGAGATGTCGTGGAAATATTTTGAAAAAAAATCCATTTAAAAATTCTTTAAATTGTAGGAGGAGTAGCATTTTGAAAAAACGTTACAATTTTTTTTAAAACACTTGCGTTTCAATATTTACCTTTTTTTTCGTATATGTTTATTGAATGTTAGTTCTTTGTAAAAATAGTTTAATTTGAATGCTGGCGATAAAAGTACTGGATTTAATTTTTTAGGTACCGCTTCCCCGTAAAAGAATACACAGCAATAGCAGCAGGAAGCATTTATGTATTTACATCATATACTTAGTAATTATGTGTGTAACTTATCTCAATTCCTACTTCTTAGAGCAGAATGATTTTCATGTGACTCATTGCCTGACGCAAAACGTGTGACTGCTCTAGGAAACAATTTTTCTTGTTAAACAATGTCATCCTAGGATAATTATTACTCGTGTAGGGTTGCCCAGGCTTCTTTTTTCCTGATTTTTTGGCAAACTTTTCGTTTAGAGAAATATTTTCATTTTTTTTCGCTGAGAAAGTTAACGACGCGTTTTATGTCTCTGACGTTTAAACGATTATTTAAAAACAAAAATAATAAGTGTATATTTGTAGATGACAATTAAATGTTTTGATTTAGTTGCTTTTTATAAGCAATTAGTCCAGGAAAGTTTACCTAAAAGGGGCCTAAAAATTCTATTAATGACAGGCAGGCTTTTTTAAGAAATGGATTTGAGGTTTTATATTTTCGACATCATTTAACGCTATCTTTTTTTAATAATGACTACTTAAGAATACTTGTAAGTCGAACTCTTCTTTATATTTAGAAGTATGTTAAGTTTCTCTTTCTTGTTTAACAAGCTAGGTATTTTCATCAAATCCACGTGATTTGGTGATCTTATGGTCCCTATGGTCATCTGTTGTGTGACATATGATGAGATTTTATACTTACCAATGTGCAGTCTGTTGTTAAATGAAGTCTAACAAATTTGTAAAGAATTTTATGTGTTTTAATTTTGGTAGGTGTTATTTGTTGGGAAAAGTATTAACCTTTAATGCCTAACAGAAAAAAAAATCCATGTACGTGGAACTTTTACTTCATTACTTCACAACTTCATTAAATTTGAAAACGACAAAAATTCTAATTGAAAATATACACTCATTTTAAAGCACTACTTTAACAGATATTATTATTTCAAAACTAATTCTGTAGATATATGGGATTGGCGTTTTCTCGTAAGGAAACGACAGGCCCCGAGTCAGCCCCGAATGATGACATTTAACGGAGAGAAAAAAAAATCGCCAAGTAGTCGTTGACGAACAAATTGACAACAACTCGGCGTCCCTTAATTGGATTAAGCGGGAAGCGCCCTTCCTTTGTTGTTTGGCGCCCTCATAATTTAGGCGATGCATTTTTGTAGCCTCGACTCGTTAATGACCGAGTAATAACGTTATGGCTCGTCAGCGATCTTTTGGTGAAACATAGCTCTAACTAACTACACTCCGTGCGAACCTAACTTGGGTAAAAACGAATAGTAAAAAGGCAGGGGGGAAAGCGCGATTGGTTGGTTAGTTGGAAACTCTTGTAAGGATAATATTTACATACAAAATGATCTTGATACAATTCAACCAAAATACATTTTTCATTCTGATAAAATTGCGAAATTTGCACAAATAATATTGAAATCTGTTAGGACCTTAAATGAAAATAATGTTTTAAACATATTTTCTGGATAGATTCACAAATAATTTATGGAACTCTTTGCATCCGCGGAAGGATCTTCTTCAAAGCATATTTCTATTTACCCAACTTAGGTTGGCAAGTAGTTTAGGGTCACTCAAATGTTGACTTTTAGTAACAGGTAATGGAAGAGTGGTGACACGTCATAGTTATGAAGCGTTTGCGAAAGCATCTTTTCTTCTCCGGCTAAGAAACACAGAGCCTTCTATTCCATTGGCGAGACCACTATGGGCGATACACTGAGATTTCTAATGTCTTTTGATCTAGGTAAACGGGGGTTGCCATTTTGCCAAGGTTGTATGTGTCATGACTCCATCTACAATAATCGAAGGGATAGTGTTATAAGCGGAGCCTAACAACCAATGTTTACCAGTCTGAAACCAAAAACCAGTTTTTCAGTTTAACCGTTTCTGGTTTTTTTTTATCCCTTATCCCCCCCCCCCTCCTTTTACATCTTTAAATCTGTCCCATTTTGAGGAACTTTTCTCATCTGGTAGAACTATTGTAGTTTGAAAACTCCCTTTTATCCACTATAATTCAGTGCATAATTTGTAAAAAAAAATTATTATTACTAAAAGGTTATGATTGCAAAATTTTTTTATAAAATCTATGGGACTTCGACAATCCCTCTAATTCAACAGTAGCAAGTAAATTATACGTGTGGGCTGGGGAGCTCAGTCGGTTAAGCACTCGCCTAGCATGCGAAAGGTCCCAGGTTCGGGTCCGGGGACATCGACAAAGTAACTGCCTAAACGTCCCGTGCAGCCAAAAATGTCCGGCAAATAATACCCCGTGTAAGGGAGTGCACGTTAAATATCCTTCAAAGTCCTAACACTGCGTACGATGTCGCCCTTAATGGCTGCGTTGGGTGCTTATTCAGGTGTTGGCTCGTCACTTGACTGTGGTTCTAAATTATGATGCCCGTCGCCAATAGCCCTCGTGTAGCTTTAGTGCGACGATAATTCGAAACCTAACCTAAATTATGCGTTACAATACTATGCAACCAAATCATTGGAGCTATTAGGGCAGACATCCGGATTATACCACCGGCGGGGCGCTCGTTGGGGCAGACAAAAACAAAGGCGAGGATGAGATAAATCAATCAAGGTACTTTTGGGTCATTAAGACGCTTTGAAATGTGTGTATACTGTGGAGAGGATATCACGAGAAATTTAAGCAAATGTCAAGTACCTAGTATTGATCACACACACAACACACAACGCCTCCTGTGACGTGTCTGGAGCACGGATCCTTTTTTATGACTATTTTCCTGTTTCTGGAGGCGTTTAAAGATGTCCTTTTTATTCTGGTTGCTAAATTATGCGGATAGATCGTCTTCATTGTACAGAGATTTTGCGCTGCATTGCTGCAATTTTAAATAGTGCAATGGGTATTTGTACGCGTAAGCCTATCCTATTCTAAATCTAGCATGGATAATTTTTTATGAGTATTTTCTAGCTCTAGTGCGGCGATAATTCGAAACCTAACCTAAATTATGTGTTACAATACTATGCAACCAAATCATTGGAGCTATTAGGGCAGACATCCGGATTATACCACCGGCGGGGCGCTCGTTGGAGCAGACAAAAACAAAGGCGAGGATGAGATAAATCAATCAAGGTACTTCTGGGTCGTTAAGACGCTTTGAAATATGTGTATACTGTAGAAAGGGTATCACGAGAAATTTAAGCAAATGTCAAATCTATTTTTTTCATTCAAGTACCTAGTATTGAATTTACCACCATGGTATGATTTATGAATAAAAACAAAAGAATAAATCTGCTATATTTTATGAAATTTGCATACATGTGCTTCATCTTCATTCGTGCTCGTGGTCAATAAATTTCACCTTTTTTTTTTTTAAATAATAATGAAGCGTTGTTGGTTTGTGGGGTAGAAGGCAGTGTTTGACACAGCTGTGACGTCAACATGTGTGGCCGCTGGTTGTTGTTATAGTTTGGACGAAGTAGGGTAGACTGACTTGTGAGTGAACAGGCCCCAGTGAATGAACATTTGGTAAATATAATTTAAAAAATAACGATTGAAAATCATTCCACTAGATGGATTGGCAACACTGACTTCCTCCCATCTAGTAGAAAGCTATCTGACATATGGTTGGTTGTCCTGGTCATTATGTCCTGGTGTTTATTCACTGGCGAACGCAGCGCCTTAAACTTTCATTCACTGGTTAGTCTACCCTAGCTGGGGAGTGGTTTGTTTGTGGGGCTAAGACAACTTTTGACGTTGTTATGAAGACACTGTAAGCTTCGTAGGTCCGGGGTACTCGATAATGTTTCCCCACGATTTGTTTTCACCATTGCAGTCTATCCTCGTCAAGCCTTTGGATTCCATAGTAGTTAAAATAAGATACAGTCAGGCCGCGCTAAACTCCGATTTTTGGTGAAATAGTTAGCTAAAATTTTGTTTCAGCCAATTTCTGAAGCGATAGAAATCAATTTTTAAGTAATATTTACATACAAAATTATCTTAATACAATTTAACCAAAATACACTATTCATTCTGATAAAATTGCGATATTTTCTCAAATAATCTCAAATAATATTCAAATCTGTTAAAATTTAAATGAAATTAATGTTTTAAACATGTTTTTCTGAATGGATTCACAAATAATTTATGGAACTCTTTACAAACGCGGAAGGATCTTCTCCATAGCATATTTCTATCTACACAACTTAGGTTGGCAAGGAGTGTAGGAATCTTTCATCGGTCGCATTTCCGAACAAAAGAGCAGTCGATCCAGTATACATTATAGATCGTTGCCTCTATGCCCCGATATTTATCTGCATAAAACTGTATAAATCCCACGCACTAGTCCTTAAAAATTCCGACTCCTCAGCATCTTGGCCTTTTGCTGCATTAAACAGGTGCGTGGGAGAATTTCTTCCGCCCCCTCGCCTACTACTTAGCGGTCGTTCCCTAGATTTTGTCGCGACCCCCCCCCCCCCACTCATCGTAGAACTTATTCGCTAAATGATAGCGATAAAGTTATAAATGAGCCATTCTAAATATTTAAAAGAAGCCGAAATCTTGCGATAAAGTTGGAGGAGAATCCAAATAAAGAGTATCTACACTCCGTGCCAACCTAACTTGGGTAAAAACAAATAGTAAAAAGGCAGGGGAAGAAGCGCGATTGGTCCGTTAGTTGGAAACTCTTGTTTAGTAATATTTACATACAAAATGATCTTAATACAATTTAACCAAAATACACTTTTCATTATGATAAAATTGCTAAATTTTCTCAAATAATATTCAAATCTGTTAGACCTTAAACGAAATTAATGTTTTAAACATGTTTTCTGAATGGATTTTTAAATAATTTATGGAACTCCTTACATCCACGGAAGGATCTTCTCCATAGCACATTTCTATCTACACAACTTAGTTTGGCAAGGAGAGTAGGCATCTGGCATCGGTCGCATTTCCGTACAAATTAGCAGTCAATCCAGTACACATTATAGATCATTGCATCTATGCCCCGATATTTATCTGCATAAAACTGCATAAATCCCACGCACAAGTCCTTAAAAATTCCGACTCCTCAGCATTTGGCCTTTTGCTACATTAAACAGGTGCGTGGGAGAATTTCTCCCACCCCCTCATCTACTACTTAGCGGTCGTTTCCTAGATTTTGCCAGAATATGGCATCCCCCCCCCCTTCCCATCGTAGAACTTAGTCACTAAATAATAGCGATAAAGTTATAAATGAGCTATTATAAATCTTTAAAGGAAGTCGAAATCTTGCGATTAAGTTGGAGAAGAATCCAAATAAAGAGTATCCAGGAATCCGGCATCGGGCGCATTTCCGTACAAATGAGCAGTCGATAGTCGATACAGTATACATTATAGATCGTTGCCTCTATGCCCCGATATTTATCTGCATACACTCTCAAAAATGAATGCTCAAAAACGACGAAATTTTCCTTAATTTTGACGATCCGTTTACTGGCAAATGCTCCGAGTTTTCGTTTCCTCAAAGTGAGGAAATTTGAATCGTCATTTTTGAGCATGTGAGTACAACAATGAGATTCAGTTTCCTCAAAATTAAGATACAGAATCGTCAAATCACAATCGTAAAAGTGAGGATTCGCGTTTACTCAAAAGTCACGTGATAGTTTGGCGAAAAAATCCTCAAAATTAACGAAATGAGGCTTGAGGATTCAGGAATCGTCAAAAATGAAAGTGTTATTTCTGATAGTGTAAAACTCTAAAAATCCCACGCACTAGTCCTCAAAAATTCCGACTCCTCAGCATCTTGGCCTTTTGTTACATTAAACAGGTGCGTGGGAGAATTTCTTCCGCCCCCTCGCCTACTACTTAGCGGTCGTTCCCTAGATTTTGTCGAGATGCTCCCCCCCCCCCTCCCTCATCGTAATCACATTTCGAGTGCCTACCCTTTTTCAATACTATGGGGATCCCTCTACACCCACACACTAAACCTCTCCAGTCAAGAAATCGGGAATCTTGAAAAAGGTAGCAACGGGATGGTCTTTTTCACCTATTTGGCAAGTTCAGTGTGTCGGGAATTAAGAATTTGTTGAAATTTATTGCACTATAAAAGTTAAATTTCTTAGACTAAAAATATTTTCAGTCGCTTGAAATATATTTTGTATTATCTACACTGCTACTAGTACTGACAATTTAAATTTTGCAGAGTAAAACGTTTTTAGCCGCTTTAAATAAAAAAAAAATTAATTACCCGTGTAGGTAGAGTTATGGATGTTTAAGTAATATAATCATTGTTATGAGTCATTTTGAAAAATATTAATAAATTTCAAATTTTTCAAACATCATAAGTGAAATTTTAAAGTGTAGATGTTTGCTGCCATTGCCTATAGAATATCTAAACTCAACAAAAGTTTAAACTTTTATTTTTAACTTTTAGTCCCTCAATTTGGATTTTAAGAATTGAAAAACAGAATTTCCACTCAGTTACTGTTTTTTTTTTAAATATTTTATTTCTAAATATCAATTAAACATATGAGAACTTCTTAGTGTTTATAATTTAACGTGTAATAAGAGTCCTAAATTCTCAATCTGCTTTAACCCTTTCAGTCCCAAAAATTTACTACACCTACAGAAACTTCTGATATTCACAAAATAAGCTTATTTTAGGTCAAATATACGAGATCCATAAGGAGAAAATTCATTTTAATTTTTTACATGGTTTTTGAAATAATGCCAAAATTTTTTAACTGTGGAAAACTACAAAATAAAAATATATATATTACCTAAAAACACTTCGATTTATATATTTTAAGGTATCTGACCATATTATTAAAAAAAAAGTTTAGTAATTATTTTAACCGAAATAGTTTAAATTGTGTTCTATGCGGAACTGAAGTGAACTTTTCAAAAATCATGTGAAACGCTTGTTGGCTTTTTTCTGAATAAAAAAAAATAGTAGTTCTGACTTCTATTGAGTTAAATGTAAAATATTGTCGAATAGAACAAATTGTGAAGAATCGAATGATGTGTGTTTGGATGTCATAACGAGACATAAACATTTGGGGAAAAAATATTGAAAGTGATGATGCCAAATGGCATCACTGGGACTAAAAGGGTTAAAATTATTATTATTGAAACTATGAATTCACTTCACTCACTATTCATAACCACTAACCATTACTTAAATGAGGCTGAGACAATAAATTATTCCCTTCTGAAGAAAAATAGTGATGCAATATTACACAAATGTTGATTTAGTGTATTTATCGTGAAACAATTTCAAAAACATGCCTCAAATATTAAAAAGTTAAAATAATATTTGGATTTCACATTAAAATATCGGTATCACAATGGACATAGTAAAAAAAAAATTGAATCAACTAACTAAAACTATACTTTGTATTCAATATGTCTGGTTGTCTGTGAACGTTTCCCGTAGAATTGTGGTGAACAGAATTAATCTCATGTGGACCGATGTTAAGGCTACTTGAAACTTTTTATGTTGTTTAGCCTCTAATAAATAAATATTGTTTACTACGTTTGATAAGAAATGATAAAAGCTAGAAATTGAAAGCAAGGTCACTTCACTCTTATGGCGGAAGTTAAATAAAAAAATATATATCCACGATAAGATATTTTCACGATTAATGAGATAAGTACCAGACCAACGCATTTTCCGGACGATGGCCGAGTAGGTGGTTTAAGCACTGGCAATTGACCTCAAAATGTAAAAACGAAGAAATTTTTTTTCACCAAGGGAAGCTATGTTCTGTTCGTGTTTGCTTTAACTGCAAATAAACACTTGGCGAGTTAATTGGCGATGTTTTATTAAGTGTGTACCAACATAATAACTTGTTTTACGGTTTGTTATCACCCGAATCGCTTAACTCTGTTTTTATGGTCCAAATATTATAATTTTTAATCGATTTCAAATAAGAATTTTCGACATAAGATATCATTTTGTATCATTCTATCGTAAAGAAATGACCAAACTGAAACTATTTTTCGTTTTTGATGCAGATTTATGCACTATTTTTGCATTCGATACATATGGTTTCTAGTAGTTCTAAAACTTTAAATAGTTCAAACGAATACCGAAAATATGGTGAAGAATTTCGCCGCACAGCTACTGGGAACTATTATATGGAGAAACAAGCGCAAAATTTATGCAAATTTCAACTGTGTAGCATACGCTATTGCTGTTAAAATTTGGTAAGCATATTTAACAAGAGACCCTTCGTATTTTACTCGAACAGGGTTCATACGCCTCCTGAAATTCCTGAAAAACTCATGAATTTCATTTTTATTTTTTAAAGGCCCTTATAACTCCTGAAATTTGTATCATCTCCTGGTATTTTTCCCCTCTCCTGAAAAAAATTGACATGAATCATTTTTCTCCTTTCTCAGTCGTTTTTTTTTCGCGCTTTATCAGGATGTCTACCGGTCGAAAAAGTCACGAAATCAGGAGAAAAAAGGCGATTTTTTCCCCAAAAAAAGGGGGTTGCTTTTACACCGAAGCCTAAAATTTTCCACCCCCAACATTTTCAACCCTTGTTTCCGTCATTCCCGGACTAAGTCACTACAACAATACAATAATAAACACACATATTCAAATTTATTTCGCGATACCTCCTGAATTTACATCACTACACTTCTGAAAAACTCCTTAGAAACTCCTGAATTTCACGATCATAGATAGAGTATACGAACCCAGTCCAAAGTATTTTATACCTTGTCTATTTACTAGGCAAGCTTCGAAAACACTTCCTTCACACATCCCTTCGCTTTTTTTTAGGAAATTGGGGGGAGCGTCGTTTCTCTAAGCCACGCGTTTGAGGTTCTGCTGTGACTTTGCCAGTTCAAACTTAAGTAGGGCGGGGAAAAAACAAGCTCACGCCGTTTCGAAGAAAACCACATGCGGAGTGGGGGAGGAAAATTCTTTCGAAGCTAACATTCAGGATAGACCGGATAAAGCTGCATCTTTTCGTTCACACAACCCCTAATAACAGCATTACCGAAAACCTGTTCCGCAAATCTAGCCGGACCTTTTCCTCCGCCAGACACCCACGCTGCGAGCCCAGTGCAAACACGCCGAACCTGTTGCGCGCGGGTACAGCTACCTGATGCATCGATCTAGACCACCTATCGATCCAGCCACACACACACAACGCCTCCTGTGACGTGTCTGGAGCACGGATCCTTTTTTTATGACGATTTTCCTGTTTCTGGAGGCATTTAAAGGAGTCCTTTTTTTTTCTTGTTGCTAAATTATGCGGATAGATCGTTTAATTTTACTGCACTATATTGCTGCAGTTTTAAATAGTGCAACGCGTAAGAATATCCTAATGTAAATCTAACATAAATCATTTTAATGACTATTTTCCTGTTTCTGGAAGCGTTTAAAGGAGTCCTTTTTTCTACTGGTTGCTAAATTATGCGGATAGATCGTCTTCATTTTACTGCACTGTATTGCTGCAATTTTAAATAGTACAATGGTATTTATAAGCGTAAGCCTATCCTAATCCAAATCTTGCATGGATCATTTTTTATGAGGATATACCTGTTTCTGGAGGCGTTTAAAGGAGTCCTTTTTTTTTACTGGTTGCTAAATTATGCGGATAGTTTCGTCTTCATTGTACAGAGATTTTGCACTGTATTGCTGCAATTTTTAATAGTGCAATGGTATTTATACGCGTAAGCCTATCCTAATCTAAATCTAGCATGGATCATTTTTTATGAGTATTTTCGATGTAATTTTAAGTAGTGCAACGGTATTTATAAGCATCTAAATCTAGCATGGATCATTTTTTATGAGTATTTTCCTGTTTCTAGAGAAGTTTAAAGAAGAGTCTTTTCTTCTATTCTTTCTTCGAAATTAAGTGGATAAATCGGATCTTACAGATATTTTGCACTGTTTGTCATAGGGACAAATTGGTAGACGTTTAAATAATAGCAATAGTATTAAGTACACTGCTAATATATAAAATTATAGATTTGCACTGGTCTTGTGATAACAAGTGTTAGGTGACAAGTTAGAATAGTATCTTGCTATTGCACCGTGTTGTAATTTTAAGTAGTGCAACGGTATTTATAAGCGTATGCCTCCCATCTATCCATCCAGCATGGATCATTTTTTTATGAGTATTTTCCTGTTTCTAAAGGCGTTTAAATGAGTCTTTTTTTTAACTGGTTGCTAAATTGTGACGATAGATCATCTTCTTTTTACATATTTACAGAGATTTTGCTTTAGAGACTTTAAAATAGCGCAATAGTATTTACAAGTGTAAACATATACCATCTAGCTGTTAAAGGGAGAATTGATCCTTTTTATGTGACCATTTTCCTGTTTCTGAAGGAGTTTAAAAGTTTTTTCTGGTTGCTAAATTATGCGGTTAGATCGCCTTCATTTTACTGAAATTTGCACTGTGTTGCAATAGAATTGGTAGAAGTTTAAATAATGCAATAGTATTAACACTCGTAAATATCTCCCCCCCAAATATAGATTTTGCACTGGTCTTGTAGTAGGAGTTCCGGTAACAAGTGTTAGGTGACAAGTTAATCTAAACGGAAGAGCACCATACCTATTAAATCTATCAAGGATACTTTTTTATATGAACACACAAAAATCAGATACTTCGGGCTTCAAAATGCTTCTTTCAAATCGATTTCACAAACAAAATCCTTGGATAAATATTTTCACCGGTTATGTAGATTTTAAAGTTTAAGGGGGGGGGGGGGGGGGAGCCCCCCCCCCGGTGAGGTGCTTATTGAGACAAGTGGCACTCCGACAATTAACTCCAAAACACTCTAATTTTTCGAAAATAACAAATTATTTAATACAGGTCCTACCAAAGGCACATTTTACTAAAACATTTAGCTTGTAAACAGCTAAGTACACCAAAGGGTTTGTTTAGAAGTTAGAAGATGACCTTGCAAATCTAATTCCGAATTAGCAGGACGTCGCTTTTCTTCCTAGCCAACTGCCCGCCAAGTCATTTAGAACTGGATGTTGACATTCGATTTTTTTTGGACGCCATTCAAATTGCAAAAAGAAAAATATTTTCTTAATACACAAGTTAAGGAGAATTTGTTACGTAGTGTCTTTTTATTGTCTGCCAAGGTTGATGATTCTTTCACATGTTTTCCGTTCTTGGCTCTTAACCATCTTAAATTGCCCTCTTACGTTATTTATACTTCCTAATAAATGCATTAATTTACTTCGATAAAAGTTGATGAATCCATGGCTGGATGCCAAATTCTTGCATTGCACTATTTAGAGCACGGATTTTGAACATTGTTATTAGATGGGAATGGATCGTCTGGAACGGGAAATATTATTTTGGAATACTTTCACGGAGGTCAGAATAAGATCGAGATGTTGCCGAGTTGAAATTAATGTAAAAAGTAGCTTGTATTGTAAAGCCATGATCACTTTAACGATAGGCCCAAACTAATGTTTAGTTAATTAGTTGGCGCTAAGTTGGGTAAAGAAATGTAATGGCATCAAAAAGCTTTCGTATGAAGGGAAATATTGAAAACTTGTATTTGTTCAAATCTTGTGCTACACTCTTAAAACAAGAGTGAAATCCACTCCAGTTGGAGAAGTGCATTTTCGACCCCCAACCGTAAAGGCATGCATATTTACTCAGACTGAGTTAAAATCACTCGTTTTGGAGTGATCCTGTCAAAGTTTAACACACAAAGGATCCACTCCAAAAGGAGAAGTGCATTTTCCAGTCTGGAGGAGTGAAATCCACTCAGACTGAGTTAAATTAGGAGTGTTTGTTTTAAGAGTGTACAATCTACAAATGCACATTTGTTTTCATTTTTACTGATTCTTAAGAGAGAAAAAAATAATAAAAATAATAAATAATGAAATAGAAATATCTTAGACTGCGCGCAAGGCGTTATGGGCGTATCATATCGATATGGTGACTTCCAGAAGGCTTCGATAGATTTGATTTATTTAATATCATTTAATTGTCTGGTCTTCATTAAAGCAAAAATTTGTTTTATCTTTCTCTGATTATAACTTTAAACTACTCTTTATTTTATCGTTTAAGAATCTATTGAAATATAATACAGACATACTTGGAATATTGAATTACATGTAAGGATACAAAATATTTATGCAGGGTCTGGTAGGATTAACTTCACACTAATAATGAAATATATTATTTAAATTTTCTAAACAAAAAATAATGCCGATATCTAACCCTACGCCCAAAAGATTTTCACGATATTCAAAGACTAAAAAAATGAATTTAATTTCAAAATAGCATGAAAAATTTTAACTCACCTTTCAGTCCCAGTGATGCCATTTGGCATCATCACTCAATATTTTTTCAAAATGTTTATGTCCGGTTATGACATCCAAACACACATCATTCGATTCTTCATACTTTGTTCTATTAGAAAATATTTTACATTAATCACAATAGAAGTCAGAACTACTATTTTTTTTATTCAGAAAATAGCCAACAAGCGTTTCACCTGATTTTTGATCAATTCACTTCAGTTCCACATATTTAAAACACAATTTAAACTATTTCGGTTATAATAATTACTAATTTTTTTTTAATAATATGGTCAGAAACCTTAAAATTTATAACTCGAAGTGTTTTTAGGTAATATATATATTTTTATTTTGTTGTTTTCCACAGTTTAAAAAATGTTGGCATTATTTCAAAAACCATATAAAAAATTAAAATGTTTTTTTTTTCTTATGGAACTCGTATATTTGACCTAAAATAAGCTTTATTTTGTGAATAACAGAAGTTTCTGTAGTGTAGTAAGTTTTTGGGACTGAAAGGGTTAAGCTGAGCAAGGAATTGTTCCTATTATTACGGACATTATGGTCATCGTAACTCAATGACGTATGGAACAATTTTCAACCTAACTTATGAAGAGAAAAAACTAAGTGGAGGTTTAACTTTTTTGGCACCGGTTAACCTAAAATAATGACAATCCCTCTATTACCTTAACTGCTTCTAAATCGTACTTGATTTTCTGATCAATTCCCCCACTGCTATTGAACGTATTTATTTATAGTTTTTCCTTCTCAGTTACAAACGAAAACATTGTGTAAGAAAAGCGTAGTAATCAGTTAGTATCGCGTGCTCTGGAATCGATTACAAATATTGCTCCGTTTTTTTTATTGCTAAGGTTTTTAAAGAGATTTTTTCTGTTTAATAGAAACGCTAAAGATGTATCTGATTTTGACTAAAATAAGAGATTAGTTGTAGATTGACCATTTCTTTAAAAAAGAACGACTTAATCATTGAGGGCTTTTTTTTTTAAAATTCTCTTCTTTAAACCTTATTGGGAGTATAACAGAATTTTCGACATGTTCAATTTAACGCTTTCGAAAACTTAATTATAAAATAACTTATTTTTAACTATAATATATATATTTTTCTAGCACTGCCTATTTATTTTCATTATAAATAAACATTTTGCGTTAGTTTTATCGTTTATAACAATTTTGTATTTAACATCCACAGAGAGCTCAGATTCATTGTAATCTGGGTCAAAATTGGTAGCGACGGTCGCTTAAATGGTGCCGGACAATAAATTGGCTCTGGGGGAATATGCCGAGTCTGCAAACTCTTGATCGCGAATAGTGCAGCCCCATTAGAGAAAAAAAACGACCAGGATATATACTGTATTCATCGTCCACTCTACTGTAAACAGATGCAGCAATAGCTTTGCTAGCCTTGTCTATATCCTCTTCCTCGAGAAATTAAGCCTGGGAGGGAAGGGGTTATTAGTATTACCTTGTAGTTTCCCTAATTAGAAGCAAATTTTTGTAAATTTCAAATTATTTAAAAAAAATTCTGTTCAACATTAATTTTTTCCTTTTCTTTTCCAGTTTGTAGTTTTGTTGTTCATAAAAGATGCCACGAATTCGTTACTTTCACCTGCCCAGGAGCCGACAAAGGTGTCGATTCAGACGTAAGTTACACACTCTCTTCCTTTTTTTTCATTGATTTGCACTCTTTCAATCTTTTAACCCTTTCAGTCCCAATGACAATTTGGCATCATCATTTTAGAAATTTTTGTCTGATTGTCTATAACCATTTTATGATATCAAAAAAACACAACATTCGATTCTTCAAGCTTTTTCTATTAGGAAATATTTTTCATTAATCCCCAATAGATGTCAGCCCTATTATTTTTTTAATTATGATCATAAACATAATGATGCCAAATGGCATCACTGGACTGAAAGGGTTAAAAAGATAAAAATAGAATTAAAAATCAACACTGATGTTGTTGACTTATCTTTGGTCTGTCTGACGGAGCCAGACATGACCCATTACACCATCGAACTTTTAAAACAAAATCTAGTACTAGAAGGGGACAAGAGAAAAGTCCCTCCCTTGGAAGTACCAAGCAGTTCAAGACGTGACTAGGAGAGGCCAGCTGATTTTGACTTGTCGTACATAAAACATTAAACCTTTCATGCACGAAAGGCAACAATAAAGTACTATTAGTATATATTTAGAATTAAAAATAGTTTTTATGCTCTCCCTGCTATGGTACCCTGTAATAGTTTTTTTATGCTTTTAGTAAAGTTAAAAAAAGAGAATGTGTCCCTCAGGCTATGAAATATAGAAATGTGTTTCGATAAAGTTTCATTGATAAAAGTAACCCGAACCATAGTAACATAACTTCTGTTTTCTCAGAATTTTTCTGTTTTCCATGATTACTTCCTCTGTAGAATGCAAAGATCAAGGTTGTCGTGCATTCATTTGCCGACTAGCGGTCATTTCTCGTGCTATATGGTTCTTTAAAACGCAAATTTAAACGTACTAAAGCATTTAATGTAGAATATTTTTTTTACACTTCTAAAACAAAATTTACTTTCTAATAATTTTTTTCATGTTTGAATCATAAAAAAAAACATTGTATCTTTCTAACATTCAATGTAAAATAATATTAATTTTGCTATTAAAAGTTACATTCTATTGAAATATATTGTTTTTTACAAATACAATAGAGCTATCAATCTTAACAGAGTAAAATAATTACTTCATTGAATGTGTAATATTGTGTATGTGTAACCATCTTAAGCAATCTTAAGGTCATGGACATCCAATGGACCTAATGCATTACAAACCTAATGCATTACAAGAACTGCTATTCACCAGGTTTGATAATGGTCATAGCAGCAAAAAAATTTAAAGAAAATATCATTCGGTTATTTGGTTGTTAATTGATAAAAATTTAAAAACAGTGCCCCTTCGCCATCTGTAGAATATAGGGTTTTGGGACATTTTAAACATCATAAAAACTAATAAATATATATTTTTAACTTCAAATATATCTTAATTTTCTCGCATCTATGCTGTTAAAAATTTGATTCTTGATGTCCCAAAAATATAGTACCTTGAAACTGCAACGATTGTATGGTGAAACCATTCACCATCTTTTCGGTATCCATTCGTGAATTATTTCTCAGGTTTCCAAACCTTTTCCCATTAAACCTGAAAAATGGTTCAACCGAATACCGAAAATATGGTTAAACATTTGACCACACAACCGTTGTGGCTTCTAGGAACCATTATTATGGTGAAACCAAGCAACACCAAACACATTTTTATTAACAGTATATGAAAATTACCCATCCATTCTTCTCTTAAGGTAGGCGAATACTCAAAATTCTAAAATTTTTACTATTGGTTTAATCTTTTCCAAATTTGGCATAGAGATTGCAAATATAATGAACAATGCTTTTGGGGCAATTTTTTTATTTAAATATAATTGATTTATTTTAAACGGTGTTTTTCAACTTAAAAAATGGGTTTACGCCAACACTCCCTAGCATAAAAAGTTTTACATTAATTTACCTGAAATTTTTTACAAATGTTATTTCAATATATATCTGTGCCCTGAACCTCTAACATCTGGTGTAAATATACAAGTTTTTTTTAAAAAAATGTCCAAGTGTAAGTTAATCGAAAAAAATCCTTTTTTTTTGTGTGGTTAATTTATAAAAATTTTCTTAATAACTTCTTTTCCTTGTTATTTGTTTGTAACTCTAGAGGTTCATTGCATGCATCAATTCATAACGAAGAATTTAACACATAATTAATGTGTATAGGATGAAATTTAATGTGGTAGACTTGTTAGCGTAAACCTCTTTTTTAGTAGAAAAACACCGTTTAAAATAAATAAAATTATATTTAAATAAAAACAAAAGCCTAAATAGTATTATTCATTATATTTCAAATCACTATGCCAAATTTGGAAAAGATGAAAGCAATAGTAAAAATTTTAGAATTTTGGGAAATTTTGGGTATTCGCCTACCTTAACAGTATATGGAAATAATCCATAACATTCTTCTTAACCATGGTTCTTTTGCAGGACCTGCGAACGCGGCACCACTTCTTAGTTCACACGTACACGAGCCCGGCCTTCTGCGACCACTGCGGATCCCTTCTCTACGGTATCATCCATCAGGGACTCAAATGCAAAGGTGGGCGACTATCAACGCAATCTAGCGCGCCAAAACTCAAAAAATCGCTTTTAAAAAAACTCATATTTATAAAACTCCTTGCCAACCTAAGTTGGGTTTATAGAAATATGCTATGGAGAAGTTCCTTCCGCGGATCATTTCGCCACAGTATTTAATTGAAATAGTTTTTTTTTTTTTTTTTTTTTTTGCAGAAATATTGTTTTTTAAACATAAATTTAGGTGCCCAGGTCAAATGGTTCAGGACAAAAAACGTTAATACGGTCAGATATGTCACATTCTGGTTTAACATATAACTATTTTCTATATAAAGGTGGGTCATAACAAGCCAGCAACAGGATAATGTCCTTGGTGAACGCCAGGTTGCCATTTTCCCAAAATTATCCCGATCCTGTCTACCTGAGTGAGCAAATATCTACACTCCTTGCCAATCTAAGTTGGATAAATAGAAATATGCTATGGAGAAGATCCTTCCGCGGATGTAAAGAGTTCCATGAATTATTTGTGAATCAATCCAGAAAACATGTTTAAAACATTACTTTAATTTAAAGTCTGACAGATTTGAATATTATTTGAGAAAATTTGGCAATTTTATCTGAATGAAAAGTGTATTTTGGTTCAATAGTATTCAGATCATTTTGAATGTAAATATTACCCTTACAAGAGTTTCCAACTAACGGACGAATCGTGCTTTCCCCTCTGCCTTTTTACTCTTTGTTTTCACCCAAGTTAGGTTGGCACAGAGATTATAATGCTAAGATGTTGGGGCTCATATTTATAAGATAGTAGAATATATCGACAGATGAAGTCGTATGGAATTGGCAGGCTGCCAAATTGTAAGTTTTTTGTTTAAAGCTAGTTTAGATAATTTTGATTAGCAATTTTAAGAAGTCTCTATAATCCCAACAATAGATAATTTTGCAACAAAACATTCTCACCAATTTCAAAAAGTGGAGCTATAGAGCCCTGTAAGTCAGCTACATCTATCATATAAAAAAAAACATTTTACAACAATATTTAATACATCCATGAGAATGTGGTGGCACTTGCTGTTTTGCTGTATGGTGGAATCGAAATCTAATCAAAAAATATCTTTTTCGATGGCCATCTCGTTTCTTAACCTGAAAGAAATTTTTCATAAGTTAAAATAACCAAGATACTTGTAATTACACCATGCACCATCTTTTTAAAGGAGCATGAACTTGTGTGAATCCACTATTTTATTTCAAAGTTGCACTTGGAAAGGTTCGGACGCATGCAAGCGCCATCTACAAGCGAGACAGAGGATAAAATGAATAAGAAATAATACCTTATTTATTCTTATTTTTCGTATTTATCCCTAATGGAACAATTCCCAAAACATTTTTTTTTTATTTTTTTATTCGATGAAGGATGTCGAAAAAAAAATATTAGTCCAAACAAAAAAAAATTCCGTGCGTATTTATTTTTTTATTCAATTTCAAAGTCGAGCTTTCGAGAAGCGCGCGAAAATCACTCAAAAGCCCGCGGAAACGCTGTGACGTCAGCTTTTACAAAACTCGTTCCGATCAGCTCTGGTTGATATTGACATTTGTGTGAAACTGAAACTGTGAAGTATGCGATACAATTAGTTTCGTTTGTTAAAACTATTTAAACATGTCATATCGGTATTGCATAGTTTCCTGAGTGCCATAATACTACAGTTACTATCCCAGAAAAGATTTTTTTTTTATATTCCAAGTAAGGCTATGCGACGTGCCTGTTTCTCCTAAATCGTAAGCTGTAGTGTAGACAACTTGCTTTCCAGAAAGTATAGAGAATCTCATTGTAAAAGTTAAGAAACAAAAGAGTGTTTTTTTTTTTTTTTTAGTTTTCAGCTACTTTTCTTCAATGTTCGAGTTATTAATTGCATAACTGTTTGTTGTTCAAAAAGTTATAGTAAAAAGCCACAATGTAAATATCTGAATAATAGATGGCAGCACGAGTGCTTTGGAATCAATGTTCTAAATACATAAAGTAATTAATTAATAGCTTATATTTAGTTAATTTTGGGTTTTTCTATTGGAATTAAATTGAAAAAAAAGAATGTATAAATGGTACATGCATTTGAGTTGTGAAATAAAATTATAAATTTAGATACAATGATTTTACAAAACTTCGATTGTGTTAGATAATAACGCAGCTTTTGGGTAAGTTGTCGCTCTGCGCTTTGAAAAGCCTGGTTTCCATCGAAATAAATTGAAGAAAAAAGACAATTAGAACAAAAAATAATAGTAAAATTAAAAATAAAGAATAACACACACAAATCCGAACGTTTAAGAACTAAAACAAACTTAATAAGAAATCAATTGAAAAACTCTAGATAGGTCGTCTGCACGCCATTGTAAACTTTAGTAAACAAACCCACGAACAAAAAAATAAATGGTGACGTCACAACCACTCCAACCAATAGCAGAACGGTTAAAACAAGAACTATTTTCTGCGAGTTTTTAAAATTAAATTATTAAATTAACAAATTTTTTTCGATATTTTAACCAGGATATTTGGAATCAGCGTTGTTTGTCTATTAAAGAAAAAATAGTTTTGAAGTGTTTTTAAAAAATACGGGAATTGTCCAATAAAAACGTTAATTTGTAATATATAACCATTTTCGTTATTTTTATTTAAAACCTGTTCCTTCCTTCATAAAAATCTATTTATAATTCCTATACACTTCCAAATGCATTGTTCGAGTGTTCTTTTATGAAACCTATTGCAAATAATAGCAATGTTTACTCTATTTTGTAAAGCCAAATTTTAATCGGCGATATCAAAATTTACCATCACTTATAATGCAAAGCTCGTCATTTAATTTCCAATAACTTCAGCCAATTACCGTTGATAAAACTCATAAGATAAACTTTTTCATTCGCTTTAGGGGGCTGAAAGACCCAGGCGGTTAGGCACCATCCGCCTAGCATGCGAAAGGTCCCAGGATCGGGTCCAGGCATCCAGCCAAAATAACTGCCGAACTAAACAACCCGTCGCAGCCAAACAATTTCCGGCGAATAATACCCCTGTGCAGGAAGTACACGTTAAATATACTTCAAAGTCCTAACTTCCGTCACTTGACTGAGTTTCCTAAAAATAGCGACCCCCGTACGCCAGTAGCTCTAGTTGCGGACGATAATTCAAAACTAAAACACTAACCTGTCGCTTGTAAGAGCAATTCACCTTAACCATTACTACTGTGTCCACATGCGGATAAACCTTAAGTATCGTAAAAATACCGGTACTGTTGTGTGTGAAAACGGGCATTAGACATTCTTTTACACCTCTCCATAAAAAAAAAAGATTTAAACTATATAAAATCGAATTGAAAAGGACACAAACGGAGAATAAAATAAGAACCCAGAAAATTCAAGAGACAACAATGAAATAAAATTTTAAAAAGCGCATTCCTCCGTTCCTAGAAAACGGAAGTCCTTTAAAGTCTCGTTACCTGTGTATTATACTCGAAAGATTCGGATTCTATGGGAGACGTTCGATCATCCAAGAAAAAGAACGTTTCGGTCCCTTTTTTTCCAGAAAAAAAAAAAATAATTAATACTTAATGCTCGAGGAATTTATTTTAGGAGCCTGATGGGAGCCGGGGGTCTGCAAACTTTTCTTTCGGCGTGGGGATCAGGGGTTCGGTTTTGAAGTATTTTAGGGTCACTAACACCTCCTTGCCCAACCTAACTTGGGTAAAAACAAAAAGTAAAAAAAAAAGGAAGGAGAAAAGCGCGATTGGTTCCGTTTAGGTTTTGGAAACTCTTTGTAAGGTAATAATTTGATATACAAAGTGGATATGAAATAACAATTAAAACCAAAATACAACACTTTCAATCTGAATAAAATTGCAAAATTTTTCTCAAATAATATTCAAATCTGTTAGACCGGTAAATGAAATTAATGTTTTTAAAAAACAATGTTTTCTGGATGGATTCACAAATAATTTTATGGAACTTCCTTTTACAAATCCGCGGTAAGGATCTTCTCCATAGCATATTTACTATTTATCCAACTTAGGTTGGCAAGGAGTGTAAGATATTGGCTCCACCTCAGGTAGACAGGACTCGGGATAATTTTGGGAAACATGTGCCAACCTGCTGGGCCTGGGCGTTCACACAAGGACATTATCCTGTTGCTGGCTTGTTATGAGGGGGGGACCCTAACTTTAAATATAAGAAAATAGTCATATGATAAAACCAGAAATGTGACACATATGTACCATATTAAATCGATTTTATCAAATCCTATAACCATTTGACCTGGGGTCACCTAAAATTTATGTTTAAAAAATACATTTCTTCAAAATAAAACTATTTCAATTAAATACTGGATGTGGATGTGTTGTTTGTTGAAAAAAGTTTTAATTAAATAAAAGGAGACCAGTTTTTAAAACAACTTTTGACGGATGGATGGATGAAAGCATTGTAGTTCGGATAGTCGAGATTTTCGGATGATTGGCTTTCCACTAAATAGTTTATTATCCTCTAAAAATGACAGATTATTGAATTCGGTGGCTAAAATTTTAAAAGCCAGCTTTACTTAGTTTATCGTTAAGTGCCCACATTTTAGGAAAAATGTTTGTTTCATCCAACACCACTGCACAGTAAACCTCCTAGCGTAGAGAAACGGGATTTAAAGAAGTTTCGGGCGTAGCAGTGAAACGATCTGCTTTTTTTTTTTTTTGCTTTTTTTAAGTACACCTCAAAAAAACAAACACTCCCTAATTTATCTCAGTCTGAGTGGATTTCCAACTCAAACCAGACTGAAAATGCAGTTCTCCATATTTGGAGTGATCCTTTGTGTGTTAAACCTCCGACAGGATCACTCCAAACGAGCGATTTTTAAAACTACAGTCTGAGTAAATATTGCATGCCTTTACGTGTGTCGAAAATGCACGTTTCTCTCCCCTCCAACTGGAGTGGATTTCACTCTTTTGTTTTAAGAGTGTAGAGCCATGCAAATAAACATGATTGAAAATTTCAGGAAAATCACAAATTCCAAGCACTTGTAATTGAACAATTACAGCAAAAGTTTAAAAAAAAACCGCATATAATTAAATAATAACATCAAAACCAGTATTAACAAGAAGTTCTAAAAAGAATTAAAATGGCTTAACTCTTTCCGTTTATTAAACTTATCATCGCAGTAATCCTATTTCAGAGCCAAGCTCAATGTAAATAATTCTTAATATGAAAAAAAAAATCCGGTAATAATCTCAAGGAAATAGCTATATCAAGAATTTAATAGAATTTTTAATTATGGTTGCACAATTAAAAAATCTTTTTAAAAAAAAACCAGTTTTGTATAATCATCTTAGGCTAATTAGTAGTTTTATTATAATAATCCTTAGTTTTCACAACAGTTGCACTTATAAACTTTATCAACTCTAGTCAGCATAAATTTTTCCTTAATTTGCAGAAGTGATTATTCTTTATCTTATTGTTAACATAATAATATTACTCAGTATAATCACCTTTATATTCGTAATAAATATGAAATCAGGGTCCCCATCTCCCATAACATTAAATATTATTCGGTATAATTAATTTTAATACCATTGTCTGAATGTTCTTAATCTAGTTGTAATATTATCTTAGTCAGTATAATTATTACCTCATTTACATTGTAACAAATGTAAATCAGTCTAGTCAGTATGTAAATAATCTTATTCTCAGTGTTAATTACTTTTTACATTGCAATCGAAATCATTCTTTAAATCTAGTTTAGTATTTTGTAATCTTAGTCAGTGGTAATAATCGTAATATAATTAACCTGCAACTTTCTAACACTTTAACAAATATTCTTAACCACAATAACTGTATTCAAAATTTTTGTCTGTATACAATTTATTATAAAAACGTTATAACGGTGTGTCTGAGGAAACTCGGATATATTTTTTTATGCCTTTATTAAATGTTTTTAAAGCTAATTTGGTCGGGAGGTTATTCCCTCTTTGTTAACACTGTCCCTTTTTTTAAACATGTCCGTCATTTTAATGTCTTCTTTTTGTGTGTTCTTGTTGTTTGCAATTGGTCTGTTATGATTGTGCATTGTAATTGGATTTTTTTTTCTGTTTATGTGCATCTGAAACAAATTAAATAAATTCTTAATCTAGTATTGTAATCTTACAACCAAGCATAATAACTTTTTACATAGTAGTAAATATTCTTAATCTATTTGGTTGTAATAATCTTACTACAGCATAATTACTTTTTACATTGTAATTAATGTAAATCAAAACCTTTAGTCAGTATAATAATCTTCGTGTGTGTGTTTTCAAGCGTGCGACATGAACGTGCACAAGAAGTGCCAAGGTGAGCGTGCCCCAACCTGTGCGGCTGCGACCAACACCGAACGGAGGGGGAGGATCGAACTGCGAGTCGAGGCCCACCCCCAAACAAACATCGTCTGACCGAAGGTATTCAACTTATCTTTCAACTCGGATGTTCTTGAAATTGTTTCTTCAGAGGTTTCTTTGAAATGTTGTTCATTATGTTCTTGAAATAGTTTGTTGCATGATTCTGTGGTGATGGGGTTCTTAATATCTCCCAAGACGGACGTACTATCTCCCTTTACCCCCAAGTACACAAACCGCCATTCAGCCACTTTGAGGCATGTTACCACTATTTCCGAATTATGTATTCAGCTTTTTGTGGTAAAACCCATAACTATGGATGCCACGGCAAATGTAGTAAATCAACACTCCAAGTAGTGGTTGCAGCGTAGAAAGTCCAGGATGCTGGCGCGATGTTGCGATCTTAATGTTTAAAGCCTCAGTTTCCTTGAGTCCGTCAACAGATTTAAGCGGTCGGACAAGTGCGGTGAGTGACGTCATACAAGCTACTGACATTGATTACGCTAGAGTGGTTTCCTCGGGAGCGTTGCCGGACAACTCAACGCGACGCCGCCCGATTGAGTTGCTGTTGAGTGCGTTGGGGAAATCCTGATGATAATGTTTTTTGCTGTTGCGTGGTTTTTGGTGCTTGCCAAAAATTAAAAATGTGAGGAAATGACGGAAGGCGAGAGTTTGTTTTACGCTTGCCGAGGAAGAAATGCTAATTGATTTTGTGAGATATCACGAAGACCTAAATTTTCCAGTTTTGACATGCAAAACGAAACTAAAAACAACAACAGAGTTAGTTGAGTTGAGTTCGCTGGGTTTCCAGTTTCGTGTCAACATAACGTTCCGATGAAGCGGTGGCCGATCGAGTGACGTCATCCACGTATAATAGCTGTCGCATTTTTCTGGCGACAGATCCGAGGAAACCAAGGCTTCAGTGTGTAAAGTTAGCTCCTCTGCTTAACTAAGATGAATTCAGTTACTTCTTAATAAGAACGTCACGAAATCTGTAGCATAATTTTCACTGTAAGTGGTACAAAAAATCCTGAGTTCAATAAATGTTTATTGTTAATAATCGCATGTATAATCGTGTATGTAAAGCGTATATTTCAAAATATTTAACACTTCAACTACGTGAAATTTTTACGAAAGAATTTTTCAATTAATTTTTTTAATTATTTATTCGGTCATTGTAAATTTGCGTATCTTTTTATTTTCTTATTTTAACCTTGATCTTCTTTTTTTTTTTTTTTTTTATATCCAACACTTTAAACACATAATGAACGGCCCTTTCTTTTTTAGCTTTTACTTCATAAAACACTCCTGTATTACTTTATTTATTGTTCCAAGCGGGACCTAGGTTTTATCACTTCGCCACCCAAGAATATGTTTATTAAAGATAAATCTTTAGTCGAAAAGGAGCATACGCATACAATCATAAAGCGAGGAACTTTTGTTTGTCGGGGGTTTTATCGCCAAGGATTCAAAATTGCTTAAATCATTTCTGCAATCTTGGCGACTTTACTTATACGTTGGCGACGAATAGCAAGTTTGGCGAAGGAAAACCCCAATAACCAGAATTCCCTTCAAAAAGTTATATTCGAAAATGTCTTCAAAGAGCGGGAAGCCTTTGAATCAACAAGTCTATAAACGGTTTTAATATTCTTATAAGTCAAGAACTAACAGGAGGTTAATTTATGTACAAACAATAAAAAAACACCTACCTAAAAATTCTCGTATAATAAGCTCTTCTTGCTTACATGATTTGATCCGAGGCTCAAGTATTTTTTTGCATTGTTAGAATGGCGAGCTTTTGTATTCTAGATTTGGTTGAGTTCCTACGATGTTCTTTTAAGGCTTCGTATAAGATTGTCGTTCTTATGGGAAGCTTTACAATAACGTGTTCTATTTGTTTGAGGGAAAGTAGTCATTCAACTGCTCATATATTGGAATTCGGTTGTTTGGTAGTTCCAAGCAACGAAAAGAAAATTGTTTGTTTTAGTTATTACGAATGGTTAATTCAATAAAACTGTTTTGTAATATTTAAAAAACAATTAAATGGGAGTTGTTTCATAAAGTTGTGAATTCATTGAGATAAATCATCTTCGAATGATATGGTGAACAACAAATTTCATATGTTTTACCTATTACAGTAGAGTCCCGCTTATCCGAAAGGTACTGGACCAAAATTAAGCGAGGCTGGGAAGCCCAGTCGGTTAGGCACTCGCCTAGCATGCAAAAGGTCCCAGGTTCGGGTCCGGGCATCGCCAAAATAACTGCCGACCTATAAACGGCCCGTGCAGCCCAAAAATGTCAGACGAATAATACCCCGTGTAAGGGAGTGCACGTTAAATATCCTTCAAAGTCCTAACGCTGCGTACGATGTCACCCTTAACGGTTGCGTTGGGTGCGTATTCAGGTGTTGGCTCGTCACTTGACTGTGATTCTAAAATACGACGCCCGTCGCCAATAGCCCTCGTGTAGCTCTAGTGCGACGGTAATTCAAACCTACCTACCAAAATTGAGCAGCAAAAAAAAAAAAAAATTACTGCATATTTTGAGAAATAAATCCAACTTTGAAAGGACGTATTTATTGTTTGTGTATTTATTTATGCTATACATTTCTTATTTTAACGAAAGGCTCTGTATTTTTTTTGATACACCGATATTCGGATAACCGGGATTCGGATAAACGGGACACTACTGTATATCTAAAAAATATGTATGTTACATCTCTGTATTTGAAAACACTGTTGAAAATAAACCGCAATGTATGTCTGTGTTTTAGACTGTATAAAAATCAATTGAATCTGTGAGTGCAGAAACAAACGTAGTCACAAATTTCAAATTTTTCAGGAGGGAGAAAAAGCGTTATATCTCCTCCTCTATTTCTGCACTCAACACTCGAAAGAAACGCCCTGTATTTACGGAACTGCTCAACAGACTAACGTAGTTTTTGCACCCAACACGCATCTTGCCTTTTTACGCTTATTTTCATTGAAAACGAGTTTTCGGATATTTTTTGGCTGAAGTGGTTTCTGCACTCACCAATTCAATTTATGAAATTATTTGTATTAAAAGAGCTTTTATTTTCTTCTAGTCCGGCAAGCGAAAAAACCTGATTCCTATGGACCCCAATGGCCTTTCTGATCCATACGTGAAACTAAAACTTATCCCCGAAAATCGTAACTCCCAGAAGAAGAAAACGAAGACAATTAAGGCCAACTTGAATCCGGAATGGATGGAAACGATTAGTTTGTAGGTTTTGCTTATAATTGTTGCCTTGCTATTTTTATAATTATTGCCTGGCCCATTGTTATAATTATTGCCTTTTGCCATTGTTATAATTATTGCCTTGCCATTGTTATAATTGTGCCCAATACTATGTGCCTTGCCCATTTACTATGATCATCTTAACGCATAAACGAATTAGCTTAACTTAATGGAAAATACATTTAAATGAACAATTCTTTTCAATGCACTGGGAAATGGAAAAAATTTATACTTTTTAAAATACAATCGTTTTCCTATATGAAAACGAGGTTACCCAGAAAAAAATATTTAGAAATGCAGGGAACTAAATTAGTTAAATTTGATAGTTATACTTGAAAAGAATCGTGGTAATTTAAGAGAGAAAAAAAATTAGAGAAATAAAGGAAATTGCCTATGTAGGTTTACCAATGTTAGTCAGTGTTTTTGTTTTTTTTAAGTTTTTTTTGACACTGTACGACTTGGTTTCGAACTCAGCACCTCTTGCACACTAGCCAAATACTGAACCGTCTGCAGTCATTTGATTGGGCTAGTATTGGGTGTCTGTGCTGACCTCCACAGTAATCCCCTTCCAGTGAGTCTGAAGAGGAACGATTATTATCGGGTGTTAATGCTGCTGGCCTAATGTGGGTCTCAGGACTTCGATGCCTGCATTGAATCTCAGGACTTTGGATGCGTGTGAATAATTGGGATAAGAAACATAGAATCTTCATTCGTATTCTTAATCTCAACTTAATTCTGAGTTTCATATACATCGTTTTTAAGTGTATGGGTTAGAGTTATTGATTGCAGAGTTGAAGATCTGGGTTTCATTCCCAGTTGTTAAAGTAACATTTGTCTTATAATGTAATATAAGCTCTAAGACTGAGAGCTCGTATTGTTATTGCTATTTAATGTTAAACTATGATATTTCTGCTATGATTCCGTTTATTGGCAAGCTCTAGCAATCTCAAAAATTAAAGTAGGTTTTCTAAACTTATAAATTCAAATTCAACTGAAATGTTTTATCAGATCTATCATGCGTTTGTGTTGCTTCGCAACATAACCCAAACGAGACATTAAAATAAAACACAGTTGTACTTTAGATATTGGGATTTTGCAGTTCGAACCTTTAAACGTAGGGTGATGTACATCAGTTTAGTTTGCTTGTTATTTAATTATCAAGCCGTAAAAATTGTGCAAAGACTTTCTTTTTATTTTTATATACATTTTTAAAGCAAAAGCAACTTAATGTAGGATTTTTTTTCAAATTTAATGGTAATTTCATAGTTAAAAAGTCATAACTGAAACAGATTTGGTTAGGCTTCTTATGCGGACTAATGGTAGCATAGTAACTTGTACCCTTTGGTCATTACGAGTCCACTGATGAGTGTTTGCTGAGTGCTGGTGGAGGTGTGATCATGAAGCGGACCACCGGAACATTTAAACGTAAATAGAAAATACATTTCACTTAACAGATATAAAAAAAATTATACTGCTGATTTAGTATCCACTGGTGAGTGTGTTGAGTGCTGATTATCCACTGATGAGTGTGTTGAGTGCTGATAATCCACTGATGAGTGTGTTGAGTGCTGATAGTCCCCTGGTGGGTGCGTTGAGTACTGATTAGTTCGCTGGTGAGTGTTGCTGATTAGTCCACTGATGAGTGTGAGTACTGATTAGTGTGGAGTGCTGACTAGTCAACTGACGATTCCGTTATTGCGTTCCAGAGATCTGAAGGCGGAGGACAAGGACCGCCGGTTGCTGGTGGAGGTGTGGGACTGGGACCGGACGTCGAGGAACGACTTCATGGGCTCGCTGTCGTTCGGCATCTCCGAGATCATGAAGCGCCCCGTGGACGGGTGGTTCAAGCTCCTCACCGCGGAGGAGGGGGAGTTCTACAACGTGCCGGTCCCTCCTGAGGGGGCGGCCATCGCGGAGCTGCAGAACAAGATGAAGGTGGTACGTAGGCGGCTGTAGTTTGGGTTGAAAGCTTCTCTTAACAGTCAACTTGTAATACTTTTCTGTAATATATACTTGGATTTATGTTTGTTTAACCCTCTAATCTCTAATGCATGAATTTTTTTTCATCCCGAAAAAATACTGGAATACAATGGGAAAAATACTGAAAAAAAATTAACTGCATTAGAATTTAAATAATTTAAATTTTAAATTTTTTTTCATGTAACAAAAACCAACTACAAAATTCCAATTTTGATAATAATGACTAGAAAACTACTAAATATATTTCAAAATAACCCTCTTTAACTACAATTAATTTTTCAAAACAATTTATTTGTGGTTTAGTATTAATATTATTATACTTTGAATACTGCCAAAAACGTAATTTCGCAACATTTAATAATCCCACTCTTTAATTTTGAATACACTTTTACTACTGTCATCTATGAGGGTTATTATTAACTAAAACTTCAAAATGGAATGTAATAGATTAAAAAAAAACACAAATTTGTTGAGAGGGAGGTCTACTTTAAAAGAATAAAGTGGATTATGTAACGTGTTACCAAACGGTAACAGTATTCATTGGAGGGTTAAACCTCAATTCCAAAAATATCCAACCTACGCTGCATGTAGTTCTCAATACAGACACTAGGCCCTTGTCTAATTGCTTTATTGTAATATAATACTGAGTCTCTTACAGCAAATTTCATTCATTTTTTAAATTATTCCATTGCACATCTTTCTATTATAGTTCCTAAAAAACGTATATCTGAACAGTAACTAATATTTTAAAAACTTATTTAAAATGAGAACTTTGATTTTATCACATTAAAGCTAAATCTCAAGTCAGCGGAAGTTCGGTGGACATTTTTTTTTATTTATGTATAATTCCATTCTACGAATTTATTTAAATATTTTTTATGTTTCTATTTAGTTAGTAACTCGTGAGTAAACATTTAGACCTATTAATTTGATTTAAAGTATGTTTTTTTTAAATATTTTTAGTGCCGCATGGCTTTGAGTCAAAGGCCCTCCTACGAAAGTGAAAACATTCCACTGAATGTCTGCTCCCAGGACGTCATCAAAGCATCAGATTTCAACTTCCTTATGGTCCTCGGAAAGGGTAGTTTTGGAAAGGTATGTAGCGGCTTCGATAACTCATTGTCTTCCAAAAGGATCCTCAAAGAGGAGATGAGTTATCTCGGCTTATATACTACTATTAACGTTTTAATCTGAAATAGTGGTATGAATATGGGCGGTAAATCAGCGCCACCTAGTCGTTGATGGAATATTGAGGTTGCGTGTGTGGTAACCACCACACCACTCTCCTCCAAGAAAGAATGTGGTAAGGAACCATGCGCAGGTTGCTTCGTTGTGCGTTGTGCTGAGTTGAGAGAGAGAGGACTGCTGATTTTACTAAAAAAATACGATCCAACAAAGAATTAATTTGAATTGAATTTTTCAAAGAAATTCCTAAAAAACCAGGGACAAATGGATCACCATTAACTATAGCTAATTAAATTTTAGGAGTTTTTGAGTTATAACATGAAATGAGAATTCCACTTCATGTCGGGGTCAGTGAAAGGGAGCTACAAGGTAATCCAAAAAAACTATACCCACTTAAAACTTTGTAGCATTGAGCAAGTATAGAGTCTTTTGGATCATTCAGTACTATGTTGGAGCCAATTGCAATGAGTTGGACAGCACTGTGACCCTAACAGACACAAAACATTTGCACACTAAAAAGCAATTGTGAAACCTTTTTGAGCACTTTGGGACACTTTTTTCCCTTTTAAGTAAACACATAATGAAAAGCTGTTAACTAAAACTTTTATGCATTATAAATATTGTAATTGCTAGCAGTTTTCTATTTTATATTTCCTATAAAAGAAATGTTTGTAACTTAATTCCTATTCAAGAGATGAAATTGTTCTAATTATCAATTATCGTGGGGGGGGGGGGGCAAATCTGTCATTGACACCTTCACACCCACGTTTAAATTCTTGCGTAAGAGCCTATACGTACACTCTTAAAACAAGAGAGTGGATTTGAACTCAGGCTGAGTTAATTCCACTCCTCCAGACTGGAAAATGCACTTACCCGGAAGGAGTGGATTTTTTGTGTGTTAAACTAACGACAGGATCACTCCAAACGAGTGATTTCAACTCAGCCTGAGCTAATATTCAATCCTTTCCAGTGTCGAAAATGCACTTCTCCAACTGGAGTGGATTTCACTCTTTTGTTTTAAGAGTGTAGATCAGTCTAGGAAAGTGTTGTTGTGCACTTCATTCTGTTGAGTGAGCGACGTACGTTTATTGTAGAGAGCACGGCGGCCGTTGATGATCGAATTGAGAGGACGTACGCTGCTTACGCCCTGATAGTGAAGGTGTTAATTCAATAGACATTTTCCGATTCCAACCTTTCGATTTTCGTTACGCAAATGATCCTGCCATCAGAAGTTAAGCTTATCCGTATACATACAAAAGTTATCTAAGTAAACAAATAGTGAAAAGCTGCTCAAAAATTTCAAAAATTATGTATTTTCTTCAAATTTTCTGTTCTATGCAATTTCTACAATCTTCTATAAAAGAAGTGTGTTTCGTAATTGCAATCCGTGATAAAAATTGTACCAGTTATCAAATATCGCTAGGTTCGATAGACATATCCCATTTCCAAGCAACAGTTGAGGCTGGGAGCCCAGTCGGTTAGGCACTCGCCTAGCATGCAAAAGGTCCCAGGTTTGGATCCGGGCATCGCCAAAATAACTGCCGACCTATAAACGGCCCGTGCAGCCAAAAATGTCCGACGAATAATACCCCGTGTAAGGAGTACAAGTTAAATATCCTTCAAAGTCCTAACTCTGCTTACGATGTCGCCCTTAACGGGTGTGTTGGGTGCCTATTCAGGTGTCGGCTCGTCACTTGACTGTGGTTCTAAAATACGACGCCCGTCGCCAATAGCCTCGTGTTGCACTAGTGTGACGATAATTCAAATCTAACCTAACCAAGCTGCAGTGTGCATTGTCTTTATGCGCAGGTGATGCTATCCGAGAGGAAAGGTACCGACGAGCTGTACGCCATCAAGATCCTGAAGAAGGACGTCATCATCCAGGACGACGACGTCGAGTGCGCCATGATCGAGAAGCGGGTGCTCGCACTCTCCTCCAAGCCCCCCTTCCTCGTGCAGCTGCACTCCTGCTTCCAGACCACAGTGAGTATATATAGTCCGCCCTCCACTTCTTGGCATCTCCAAATATCTTGATTATTACTTTGAATTCAGGTAGAGAACCTACACTCCTTGCCAACCTAAGTTGGGTAAATAGAAATATGCAATTTAGAACATCCTTCCGCGTCCATGTAAAGAGTTCCATAAATTATTTGTGAATCTATCCACGTACGTAAATATTACCTTACAAGAGTTTTCCAACTTTGGGACCAACCGCGCTTTTCCCTCTGCCGTTTTACTCTTTATTTTTACCCAAGTTAGGTTGGCACGGGGTGTAACTTTGTAACTTATAATTCCTCAGAAGTAAAATTGATTTCAACAAAAAAAAATGATGCGTTTTCGATTGCTGCTCATCAACCGACAATTTTATTAAAATATTTACGTAGGAAATGTAAAACCCTGTTATTCACCGTATTCGTCTGTGACATAATCACGGCGATTTTATGAAAACTCCTATCTCCAAAAGAGTGTGTCGACTTATAAAAGATATGTGCAACCGAAGCATAAGACGAATACCTCGTGAAGAGGAAGTGCACGTTAAATCACTTGGTACACAATAAAATAGACTGAGCATTTAGCATCTCTTACAGGCTCCCTTTTACTGAAGCGCTCAGCTGCACTCCTGATCCCAGACACCACTGTGAATTCCATTCCCACGTTAATCTTGCATCATTTCGTCAAAAAAATACGATATATATTTGTTTGCATTATTGATTTAATTCAGTAGAGTCCCGCTTACCCGAAAGGTACGGGACCAAAATTGAGCAGCAGAAATAAAAAAAAAATTGCTGCATATTTTGAGAAATAAATCCAACTTTACAGAGACGTTTTTATTTTTTGTGTATTTATTTATGAGTATACATTTCATATATTAGCAACAAAAAAATTCCCGAGCCTTTCGGTTAAACCGAATTTCGGATAACCGGGATTCGGATAAACGGAACTCTACTGTATAGTAACGATGATTTACTTTTTCTTTTTAGGACAGATTATATTTTGTAATGGAATTCATTAATGGTGGGGATCTCATGTTTCAAATACAAAAATGTGCCAAATTCAAGGAACCAGTTGCCACGTAAGTTACATATTTAGCAAGAAAATTATAATCTATTAAAAGTTATTTAAAATCATGAAAATTAAACATCTATACTCATCGTATTGATTTTTTGTTTCAGTTTTTATGCTGCTGAAATAGCTATAGGTTTATTTTTTCTTCACGATCGAGGTATAATTTACAGGTAAGAAGATCCTAGATGTGTATTATTTCCAAAATATTACATTTATTTTGTACGGTTCTTAAAATTAGTTTTAGAAATAATGTACTTTGTTTACGATAACCAATTTAGCATGATAAATTTCAAACTTGAAAAACTCATCCATTTACAAATGGTTAAATAATTATTGTTGACTTTCTTTAAAATTTTTTGCTTCGTTTCTTTTAAAAGCCAAAAATATCTGTTCAAATATATTTAATCTAAAAATATACTTAATATATTCCGCATTTCTTGATTAAGGCAATTTAGACCCTTACAAAAAAAATTGAAGGTCATTGTTTTTATCAGATAGAAATAAGACATCCATCCGTTATGTCATAAATGTCTTATTTCAAAAAGGTTCTTAGCGAAGTTTCGACTTGGCCAAAGAAAAACTCTACTCTAATTTGCTGATTGCGGCCAGTCATTACTGCTCTATATTTAGACTGCACTAAAAAAAGAATTGTAACGGAATGACCCACCTTTTTATAGTCATTGTTTGCTTAGAGAGAACAAGAATAGCTTCCTTTTTCGGTAATAATGTTGTAACGGTAAATATTGGTGGAGGTAAATGAGTTAAGAATGGTTCGATGTTGTACAAGCGGGTGCGAATGCAAGGTTAAATAACTGCTACCTTATTCAACGCTTGTAGCAAAAATTTAAGAACTAATTAGCAAGAAAGGTTATTAAATGTAAAACGTAAATTTGATTTCATTACTGGCACCACACGCAAGCAGCAAAACTGGGTAAAAGTTACTAAAAAGGGAAAGATAGTCGGCTTGCAGTTCTTTTATAGAGCAGTCTGAAGTGTGGGGCATGCGTATTAGCGTTTCCAGTACTTGAGCGCCACCACGGGTGAACACAAATAAAGAGCACCACCCCTGCTGATTTTTCGAACTTCTAGTCTCAGCGCGTAGCCCAGCTTAGGGGACCCCCACATGAAGCTAAAAAAAAAACGAGAGTGAATCAAATTTAAAAGTAAGATTGGAAATGTTTTATACAATATGTATTCAGTTTCAACCTCATGATTTTAAACGGTTTTAGTTACAAGGCCTATTGGCAAAACACAGCTGTAGCTCTATTACAACATTAATTTAACCAAAGCAGACTAAAATTTCTCTTCTTTTGAAATATCATGAAAACGCCTACGAATTACGAAATGACACCTAAACCTCACTTATGGATTTTCTTTCCTAGAGATATTTTTAAACAAAAAAGTAATTAATTCATAGCGTTTCTCCTTAATAATTTGCTTTATATTAAAGCATATAGTTATAAATACGAAGCAATGTAACGATTCGCCGTACAAATAGAATATTCTTAAAGATGTGTGTTTAATTCCCATGTCGTACGAGCTTAGCTTTCTTGACAAAAAGTTGCAATTACTTTCTGTAGAAGTTGTTTTACCACAACCATAGTTTTAATGCCAAAAAGCTCATTTTACATGGCCGTTGGGTGGTGCATGTTTTGTTCCCCTGTAAAAGTTGTTTTACCACAAGCTTAGTGTAGATACCGGAAAGTTGACATGACGCGACGGTGCAATTTTAGTTCCCCTGTAGAAGTTGTTTTACCACAAGCTTAGTGTAGATACCGGAAAGTTGACATGACGCGACGGTGCAGGTTTTGTTCCTCTGTAGAAGTTGTATTACCACAAGCTTAGTGTAGATACCGGAAAGTTGACATGACGCGACGGTGCAGGTTTTGTTCCCCTGTAGAAGTTGTATTACCACAAGCTTAGTGTAGATACCGGAAAGTTGACATGACGCGACGGTGCAGGTTTTGTTCCCCTGTAGAAGTTGTTTTACCACAACCATAGTTTTAATGCAGAAAAGCTAATTTTACATGGCCATTAGATGATGCAGGTTTTGTTCCCCTGTAAAAGTTGTTTTACTACAAGCTTAGTGTAGATACCGGAAAGTTGACATGACGTGACGGTGCGAGTTTAGTTCCCCTGTAGAAGTTGTTTTACCACAAGCTTAGTGTAGATACCGGAAAGTTGACATGACGCGACGGTGCAAGTTTAGTTCCCCTGTAGAAGTTGTTTTACCACAAGCTTAGTGTAGATACCGGAAAGTTGACATGACGCGACGGTGCAGGTTTTGTTCCCCTGTAAAAGTTGTTTTACCACAAGCCTAATTTTAATGCAGGGAAGTTGATAAGGTGATGGCAGGTTTAGTTCCTTCCCTGTAAAAGTTGTTTTACCACAAGCTTAGTGTAAATACCGGGAAGTTGACATGACGGTGCAAGTTTAGTTCCACTGTAGAAGTTGTTTTATCACAAGCCTAATTTTAATGCACTGAAGTTGATAAGGTGATGGCAAGTTTAGTCCCTCCCCTGTAAAAGTTGTTTTACTACAAGCTTAGTGTAGATACCGGAAAGTTGACATGACGGTGCAAGTTTAGTTCCACTGTAGAAGTTGTTTTATCACAAGCCTAATTTTAATGCACTGAAGTTGATAAGGTGATGGCAAGTTTAGTCCCTCCCTGTAAAAGTTGTTTTACCACAAGCTTAGTGTAAATACCGGGAAGTTGACATGACGATGACGGTGCAAGTTTAGTTCCCCTGTAAAAGTTGTTTTACCACAAGCCTAATTTTAATGCAGGGAAGTTGATAAAAGGTGATGGCAGGTTTAGTTCCTTCCCTGTAAAAGTTGTTTTACCACAAGCTTAGTGTAAATACCGGGAAGTTGACATGATGGTCACGTATATAGTTCCCATGTAAAAGTTGGCTTTCAACAAGCATAATTTTAATGTAGATAATTAATATAATTCTGCCGGTTGAGGTCTCCTGTTGAACATTTTTTGGCAAACTTTTTTGATATATGATAATCTAAAAGGCTTTTTTGCAACGATAAAAATAGCTTAGCAATTATACACATTACTAAGCGTAGTAAATGTTTTCAAAAATACTCCTTGAAAAACTTAACCTAATTTGGAATATAAAACTCTTATCTTTTTGTAAGTAATGAAAACAGCATCAGGAAATTAAAAAAAAATGTTAATTGAACTGCAAAGCTTACTACTTTTTAAAATATCCGAGTAAACTTTAAAGTCAATGTTTTTTTCAAGAATGCTTGACAATTTTAGAAACTATTTACGTATTTCTTATTCTATCTTTACAGAGATTTAAAACTAGACAATGTTCTTCTCGATCAAGACGGCCACATCAAGATTGCCGATTTCGGAATGTGTAAAGAGGGAATTTTAGGAAACAAGGCTGCCAAGACATTTTGCGGGACGCCGGACTATATAGCTCCCGAGGTAATTACACAAATAATTTTTTAATTAAATTATCCATAACCATGAAAATTATTTTTCCTTTTTCATAGAAAGAGGCTGGGGAGCTCAGTTGGTTAGGCTTTCGCCTAGCATGCGAAAGGTCCCAGGTTCGGGTCCGGGCATCGCCAAAATAACTTCCTACCTATAAACTGTCCGTGCAGCCAAAAATGTCCGACAAATTGTACCCAGTGTAAGGGAGTGCACGTTAAATGTCCTTCAGAGACTTAACGCGGCGTACGTTGTGGCCCTTTAATGGTTGCGTTGGGTGCCTATTTAGGTGTCGGCTCGTCACTTGACTGTGGTTCTAAAATACGACGCCCGTCGACAATAGCCCTCGTGTAGCTCTAGTGTGACGATAATTCAAACCTAACCTTTTCACAGAAAACCTTACTTATTATGTTTGTCTTTCCAGAAATGAGGAAGGTTTTGGACATCCATTATTTTTTATTTAGTTCATACTGAAATCATTTTAGAGTATTTAACGGGACGGTGCCCGGAGCCGTAGCTCCGCTCGCCAAAGAGCACACAACCTTACATCTTAAAATCCGATTAAAAGAGCGACTCGATTTTTAATGGTTATTAGAAGAGTGGATCAGAAGTCAAAAC
Organism: Hylyphantes graminicola; assembly: GCA_023701765.1. Lineage (NCBI taxonomy): Eukaryota > Metazoa > Arthropoda > Arachnida > Araneae > Linyphiidae > Hylyphantes > Hylyphantes graminicola. The sequence continues at coordinate 58,910,716 of CM043114.1, read as the reverse complement.
AAAGCCTGCTGCGTTTGCAATTTCTCTGGGAAAGAATGTATCGACGTTTATTAAAACGTGGGAACTGTTTTATGGATCAGAAAGACATTAACTGAGAGTTATTAAGAAAGAACTGCTATTTGTGTGGTTAATATTATAACTTTATAGAGATTTGTGCGGTGTATCACAAGCATGTTATCAGGTTTTCATTATATTGAATTACTTAGGAAAATAGAGTTGCCCTGAAAAAATTTAAACGAAAGATTGTCTGCTATTTTCTACGCCAGAAGTGTTTTTCATCTTCAAGTTGTTCACCTGCAAATCACTTATATCTGAACCATGTACTTTTGAAATTCAAGGGCTTTTTTTTAATGTTATTTTTATATTGAATGCGAATAAACCAGAAAAATTTATTTAAAAAAATTAGTTAGTAACGTGGTTTTTTTTTTTTTTTTAAACATTTTAGAACGTTTTTCTACGCAACAAAATATTTTTTTGATGCTATACAATATTGAATTTCAAACAATCAGTAAAAAATGTAACTTTATTTAATAACCTAGAATAGTAAATTGTTTTAACATCTAAAATTCATTTTTCATAAATAAGGACTCTGTATTCACGTCTAACCCTTTGGGTTTGGTATTTTTTATTGAAAAATCTTATTATAAAAGAAACTGATCTCAATTCATATTTAATTTTTAGCTAATTTTAATATTTTTTAAATCTAATAATTTTTTAACTAATCTCTAACTTATTAATTAATTTTTCGAAAAAATCTTATTTTCGTTAATATTTGTGTTGATGGTGTTATTAGAAGTGCTAATATTCTCGCAAATTTTAAAATGTTGATACAATGTCTTAGATGTAAACAATTGTGTACTCAGGAACTCGTAGAGTTGAGGACCTACAGACCTTGTTGGAGGCTTTTGTGGGTATATCGACACGTAATGATCACAAGGACAGAACCGTTCTAGATCGTCAATAAAAAAACACTATTTTTTTAGGAAAATAAATTCACTTTTGACTATTTTCATCTATTTTAATCGAAAGTGTGATTGGAGTGAAGAATGTAAAAAAATTACCGAATATATAGTTCTGCTGTTACTTGATCGTGTCATATTTCGTGATGAAGCATTCTGATTTTATGCAAATTCTATAGTTTCAAATATTTGTTTATTTTCAGATTATTTTATATCAACCGTACGGGAAATCTGTTGACTGGTGGGCATACGGAGTACTATTATATGAAATGTTGGTAGGGCAGGTAAGGATGAAACAAACTTTATAATTAGTTATTATACTAACTATTATGATTCACTGTATTCAGTAACATTGATATTTTTAACTAAAAATATATGTATGAATCCCAATATTTATTCGACATTTCTTGCAAATATAAAAATCTGACATATTTGAGAATTGATAAAAAATTCTTTAAAATTAACAATTCATACAAATTTCATTTTTTTAACTTATCTTTTTAATTAATTATATTATCAGGATATGAGCTATAAAAGATACAAGAGAACTTTGATTTCCCGTAAAATATTTTGTTAATTTATATTAATTAAAATAAATCAGTGCGTTATATATTGCCTTGCTTTTTGTCTTAAAAAAATATCGGGTGTTTTTTTTTTTACCAAGTCAGAAAGATAAAATATATTAGACGCTTATTGAGACGATTATTATATTCCGGCACGATTGACAAAAAATTTTAAGCGGTATTGTTTATTTATTCATAGCGGTACTTCAAAACGAATGTTATAATTTTGCTAACAAAATGACTATTTTTAAGCTGTAGTATACACTCCTTGCTAGCCTAAGTTGGGTAACAAAAATATGCAATGGAGAAGATCCTTCCGCGTATGTAAAGAGTTTCATAAATTTGTGAATTCATCCAAAAAACATTTTTAAAACATTAATTTCATTTAAAGTCTAACAGATTTGAATATTATTTGAAAAAATTTGGCAATTTTATCAGAATGAAAAGCGTATTTTGGTTAAATTGTATTCAGATCATTTTGTATGTAAATATTACCTTACATAAGTTTCCAACAAACGGACCAATCGCGCTTTTCCCTCTGCCCTTTTACTCTCTGTTTTTACCCAAGTTGGGTTGGCAATGAGTGTAGATATATTTATCCAAAACATAAAGAGCAGATTTCTGAACTACTTTGCGAAAGGATACATGCGTGCTGCTTCTTCATCACAATTTTTATACTATAGTTCCCGCCACCCTTGTTTGAAACACTTTAGGGATGGAAAACCGAAACCGTTTTTTTTTTTTTGTCCTCGGTTTTGACCGAAAAAACGGGGTTTTTTTTCATGAGGCCGGTCTAAACACTGAACTGAACCTCTGGAAGGAGCATCCCATAGAAAGCTATTGAAGCCTATTTTTGGGTCACTTGGCGACAGCTTTAGGAAGAATATGTGCCACATTTGGCATGAGTTCGCTGATCACAATTGACACTTGACTTGATAGTTTGCATTGGACGTTGTCAGAAGCTCGCCAAGAATAGTACTTCAAGGAATTTAAGTTTTAAAGATTGTTCCTGAAATTTTATTTTTTAAAAAATACATGTTTACGAAACTTTATTATATAAATAACCTACTAAAGCAATAACATATAAATTTTCTGTTAAAAAAATTATTGAAAAAGTTGGTTTAAAATGCCTATTTTAACAGGTAAAGTATAGGATTGGCGGCAAAAGTTGGGTTGCTCTTACAGGGTTGCCGGGCTTCACCGGCCCTATTAGCAAGCATTTCGATGCTCCTTCCAGAGTTTCAGTTCAGTTCAGTTCAGTGGGTCGAAAGCGGAAACCGGTTTTCTGCGGGGAAAACCGTCTAAAAACCGGATAACGTTTTTTTCTGAAAAACCGCCATCCCTACCGTTTCTTATTTGGTTGGCGGCGAGTATAACCATGCATTATTATTTGGTCGCAATACAATTGTTTTTGTAATGAGTGTAACGTATTACTTACTTGCATTTCAGCCTCCATTTGATGGAGAAGATGAGGAAGAACTTTTCGCTTCCATCACTGACCACAACGTCTCGTATCCGAAATCTCTATCGAAAGAAGCGAAGGAAGTTCTCAAAGGCGTAAGTACATCTTCATGCGCATACTGCATTGCGCTTACCAATTTTTAAATGATCTCACCTACGCACAGGGCCTGTTCTGGGAAATTTCAGACTATAGGCACAATTTATTTTGGGGGCCCCTTTTTGGAAAATTTTGTGTGTGATTTCCAGTAATGATGATGCGAAATGACCTATGTACAATTTTTTTGCTACAATTTTATAGGCTTCCTTTAGGTCTATTTCTTAGTCGAATTTGAGCGCAAAACAAAGTGGAGTATCAAAATTCTTTTTATTTTACTGATATTTTGGGTATTTACAGCATTTAGCATAATAGAAAGTAAAACCTATGCATGTTATGTGTGTTTCCGACCTTAACACTTTCGCTACGCAGGATTTTTGTTTCGACATAATATGTGATCAAATATCATTATCAAATCCTTAGTTTTACGGCCGCCTGGGCCATTGCATTGTGAAAGGGTTAATAACGTTGACCGAACTATGACTTTTAAACGCTTTTATGCCATTTTGGTATTAATGATATGACAAAAATATATATTAACGTTAAATATACATTAACTGGACTCGTGTAGCTCTAGTGCGACGATAATTCAAACCTAACCTAACATTAACTGGACTATTCATCTATAAACATACAGAATCTTAGCGTAGTATTACCAGTTTGAAGAAAGGCTACTGAAAAAATTATAATCACAGAAATAAAATGAAACATATATTCACGACACAATTCAACAATGAGAGGATAATTAACAACTAACAGTTTGGTTTTTTTTCCTTTACCGTTATTAAACATTAATTCACCATACAATAAAAAAAGAACAATAATATAACTAATAACAATAATTCTAAATTAATGATAGGTAACTAATAACTAACCATATTGCTTTTTCTTTTGCTTTTAACATGTATTCACGACACAATAAAATAAATAACAATGAACCTACAATCAACAATTTGTTTTTCCTTTACATTGAATAAAATATTTGTGTACTACACAATCAAAAGAATAACAACAATGAACAACTAATCATTTTCTTAACCATAAATAAAACACTAAACAACAATGAAAAGATAATTAACAACTAACCATTTGCTTTCCCATAAATAAAACAATAAACAACACAATGAAAGGATAATTGATAACGAACTATTCGGTTTTTCTTTCAATAAATAAAATAATCAACAACAATTATTGTTTGGTATTGTTGGGTTGTAGGATTTCTAAGACTTGTGTCGGTACGTGGATTAAATGAAAACGATTCTTTAGAAATCCTTCTGTTAACTCCGTATTGGATATTATCATTTGCTTCCCCATAAATAAAAAAATAAACAGCACAATGAAAAGAGAATTAATAATTAACCAATTATTTTTTTCTTTCAATGAATACAACAATTAAAAACAATTATTGTTGGTTGTAGGATTTCTAAGACATGTCTGTAAATGGATTAAATGAAAACAATTCTTTAGAAATCCTTCTGTAGTAAACTCCGTATTGGATATTACTATTTGCTTTTCATAAATAGAACAATAAACAATTATGAAAGGATAATTAACAACTAACCATTTGCTTTCCCATAAATAAAACAATAAACAACACAATGAAAGGAGAATTAATAATTAACCAATTTTTTTTTTCTTTCGATGAATGCAACAATAAACAACAATTATTGTGGAGTTGTAGGATTTCTAAGACTTATGTCAGTAAATGGATAAAATGAAAACGACTGTAAACTTCGTATTGTATTTTACCATTTGCTTTCCCATAAATAAAAGAATAAACAAATACGAAAAGATAAGTAACAACTAACCATTCACTTTCCCATAAATAACACAATGAAAGGATAATTAATAACGAATCATTTAGTTTTTTCTTTCAATAAATTCAAAAATCAACAACAATTATTGTTGGGTTGTAGGAATGTCTGTAAATGGATTGAATGAAAACGATTCTTCAGAAATCCTTCTGTAAACTCCGTATTGGACGCTGCTTCCTCGTTTCTGCACAGTCTTGGGGACGTACATAAATTACGTCACGCTCATAGGGGGGAGGGAGGGGTATGCGACAGCGTGACGGATCGTGACATGGAGGGGGGAGGGGTAATTGCTTGCGTGACGTAATGATTCAAAACTTTCAAATTTGCAAGGAAAATCTGTTTTACGTAAGAACGTTTTTTTAGAAAGAAATCTGAAATCTTTATTTTTTATCATAAGATCATCATAAAAAAAACACTTAAACACACACAAAGGGAAATATTAAAATCAACTTTTTTTTGGAAAAAAAGGGGAGGGGGGTCTGAGACAAACGTGACGTAATTTTAGAGGGAGGGGTTCGACCAAACGTGACGCAGCGTGACATAGGGGGAAGGAGGGGTCAAAAAAGTCAAAATTTCGCTTGACGTAATTTATGTACGTCCCCCTTTCACTGTATGTTGTTTTTCCAGTTTCTCACCAAGAATCCCGATAAGCGTTTGGGAAGTGGTGCAAAAGGTGAAGAAGATATCCGCATACATCCTTTCTTCAGAAGAATCAGCTGGGACAAAATAGAGAACAAAGAAGTGCAGCCTCCGTTCAAGCCAAAAATAGTAAGCAATTGTCCCACATTTTAATTGTTTTTCATCATTTTTAGATACTATTATTGCTTGTGCCTAAAAATTATTTTTAAAATATTTCTATTACATTTTCCCAGTGCTCATTTTTAAATAATTATATTACTATTTCCAATAGTTATAAAGAATAAATATTTAGCCAGTTCGTCTGAGCTGCATCACTTAAAATTGATAAAATTACTTAAAATATCCTAGGAAATAGTAATGACAGTACACTAAATAAATACGGAGAAGGATTTTAAAAACTATTGGGAGATAGTTATGGTAGTACTTAACATTTTAGTTCAGTGAATAATGCGATATTTCAGGACTATACTGTAATATTAAGATAGTGGATATTCTTTTCATGAAGAACATTTACATAAAAAATGGGCTATCTCAAATATTGGTATTAACCCTTAAAACTACTACAAGAAAGCTTGAGGAATGCGGTAAATCTATCATTCCATTTTACACAACTTGCAAGATCGTTCAACAATCCACCGTCATTGAATTATGAAGAACGAAACTTGCATTAATTGTTTCATAAAATGTTCAAGTTCAAAGTTTCCTTGAAATCTGAAGTCTTTCATGTGGTATTACTCACATGAGTGTATTAGTATATTATATTAATCATCTAAAAGATAATTAAAACGAGGATTATTCTAAGTAATCCAAATGCATGCCCAGTAAGAATATGAGTAAATGAAATATGTAGTACAATTACACGAATTAACAACCAACAACAGGAAAGGTTGCGGAAGGATGGCCCAAAAGTTATTGCTTCATTAAATATAATTTGCTGTGTTGTGTGATCATTAAAAACTTTTTCTCCTCTCACACTCGCATATATTTTTAATTACTAATATAAGCATGTATTTCTGAACATATAAGCACAGCTTACTATTCAGGAATTTTTATAAATCGCTAATAAATGCCGAACTATTTATTCCTATTTTTATTTATTTGTATTTTCATTTTTAAAAATCTTTCTGGAATGCTTTTCTTTTCAACATAAATCGAGTGCTAGCCAAAAACTTTATAAATTTTAGTATGTAATTGATATTTAATTTAAAAAAAAAACACGGCAACGTTTTTACTTTACTAGATGCATTATCATTTGTATGGGTTAATGTAAAACAGAGTTATAAATAGTAATAATGGGGAATTTATACGGGAAATTTGAACACAAATTTCATTTTAAAAAATGCATGAAGAAAGAACGTTAGACCGCAACCCTGTGGTTTTCGTCCATTCAACTGAAATTCGTAATGCATTCCAAATTCAGGTTCTACCTAATAAAATGGCTATTGGAACTGAAGGAGAATTTACGTAGAGGTACTGTGGTATGCAGACTTCTTAGAACAAGACTTTTCCAAGAAGAAATAAAGTTTCGCTAAAAAGTAAAATTATTATCAAAACTGTAGGCAGAGAAAATTTTTTAGGTACTGACGTTTGCTTTCTTGGAACAAGATTTTTCTAAGGAGAAAGAATGAAGTCAGTGAACAACCGTTATTTTCGTTTCTATCAACTCAAACTCTTCTAACTCAAATTCCTGGTCAATATAAATTCATAAACTAACAAAAATAAAAATAAAATAATAATTTGAACTGTACTATATGAAGAGAATTGCCAAGGCATGCAGACTTCTTGGAACAAAACATATTCCTGATCAGTAAAATTTCATATCCTAGCAAATAAAATAAAAATCGAAACGTTAAGGTTAGGGTAACAAGTGCAGTGATTGGCCCCCATAAGACAGTGATTGCCCCCCCGTCTTTTGCGGCCAAATTGCTGTTCCGATTGTTGGTGCACTGTTGCCAACATAACAAACGTTAATGGCGGGAATTTTAAAAACCTTTGCCAAACCCATTTTTGGTTTAAGCTTTTTTTTTTCAAAAAAGAATGACGAGGCCAATCACTGTACTCGTTACCCTACTCAGGTTTGAAGATTTCTTGAAACTAGTAGTTGCCAACAAGAAATAAAGTTTCGCGGACACAATCGCGATATGAGTCCCCTCAACTTCAATTCCAAATGAATCATAATTCATGTCCTAACTAATTAAATGGGTCTAAATTACTGACTAAACTTTAGGAGATGATTAAACGCAGACAATCAAGAATTTTTTTTCTTAACGCGAGAAGGGTCAGAAACGCAATTTCAAAAAAAAAAAAAAATCCTTTAATTAAGAATCACTATAGACTGATCATTTAAATTATTATCCAATCGAATTAAGAAGTTTGCTATTATTTTTAACTGTGGCTATCTCTGTTTTGCACTTAAACAAAACGATAACACCGTACAATTCCTTTTTATAAATATGCTAAAAGCTTGAAGCACTTGATTATTTTTTACATTTATTATTTGCTCTCTTTTTTGTGTATGTGCCCGCTTCATTTATCTGTCATTTATTTCGTCTTTTTCTCTTTTGTTGCCGCTGCTGCAGAAGAACGCACGTGCCGGCGAAAATTTCGATCCGGTCTTCACGAACGCCAAAATCACGCTCACCCCTGCCGACTGCTCCGTGCTGGACAACCTCTCCGGAAACGAGTTTTCCGGATTCACGTTCGTCAACCCCTTCTACATACCGCCGGTGCACTCGAGGCCGGACGCCGTCGCAGCCACGGAAGTCTAAAAAAAATAGTTTATCTTTGTGTTGTTAAAAAAAAGAATAACGGGGTTTTTAAACAGTCGCAATTGGAAGAGAGTGGTAAAGTCCTACTTTAGGGTCCGACGACAGATAGCAAGATGAAGGGACTTTTTTAAATGGGCGATGAATAATTTTTTTCTGGCAATCAAAAAATCTGTGAAACAAGGCATGAAATGGTAACGGTACACTCTTAAAACGAACGAGCGATTTTAACTCAGTCTGATTAATTTTCACTCCTCCAGTCTGGAAAATTCACTTCTCCTTTTGGAGTGGATCCTTTGTGTGTTAAACCTCTGACAGGATCACTCCAAACGAGTGATTTTAACTCAGTCTTAGTTAATATTCATTCCTTTCCAGTGTCGAAAATGCACTTCTCCTACTGGAGTGGACTTCACTCTTTTGTTTTAAGAGTGTAGAACCACGCTAGATGTGATTTTCTAAAATTACGTAATTTTCAAAATGTCCTCAGTTTAAAATTCGCCCCAAAGAAGGAATTGAAGAAAAGTCATAAATAATGTACTGAATCAAATACACCGAATTAATTGGACTGGAACTATTCCCATACTATAATGGGAAGATAAATATTTCGAAGATACTCAGTCATATTTCACAACATTTTAGTTACCAGAGAGATATCTAAATACGGGAAATTGGTTCTCTACTCTAAAATATCTTTACCACCATATATCCATTATAACAGATGCATTTAATGTAAAAAAGATTACCTCAATAAGAAGTGCATGTAAAGTATTTATACAAAAAAAACTCGAAGTTTTAATGTGTTGACATACTCTTAGACAAATGTTAGTTAGTGAAGGAGAGAGATAGTTTTCTTTTTATTTCACGTTTATCACTAAACTAATGGTTGCAGCTTTTAATTGCGACTTTTCAAAACCCTGTTGTTACTTTAAAACATCCCATATATTTACATGTATATATCGTTGATACTGCATTCGCTCAGGGGATGTTGATTATGATAACATTCATATCATGTTTATGGTATTATGTTATTAATAGATATCGGCACTGTTGCACCATCATGAAGAGAAGAAATTCTCCATTTATAAAGGGAGTTTTATACTCTATAATTCCATAAATGTAATTTTTAAAAATATAGAAGTACAAGCCGAATTGGTTGACACTTTGTAAATTACACATTATTCGCTCAATTGGAAATATTTTGATGTACATACTTTACTAAAATTTTCCTACCTGCAAAATTTTCTATTCATGCATTTATATACCAAAACGATTCTTCGTTGCATTTTTTTCTCGTATGTTTAATTTAAAAAAAAAATGAAAACAACGAAAATAACTGAACCACGTATGTTGTCAACTTTAACTTAGTTTTTAATAGTACACTTCTTTACCGTATTTACAAAAAAATAGCAGTCAGTTCTCATATGTCACCTGCGTCACGTAATCCTGCCTTGACACTGGTTTCATTGGAGACGTTTCCTTGACAACCATCCAGGGTTGACCTTGAAGTCTCAGTCTAATTTCCACGGAGTATATTTAAATCTTAAAATATATTAAAAATTGAAGTGTGTCATGGGTTTTAAGGCAGTAAAATTATGACGGCAAAGCAATCGAGGTGTCTTTCGTTTTGCATCTATGCCTCATTTTTTAGCTTTAAAGCATACATTAAAAGTAATAAGTTTTGCAAGTACTTCTTAAAGTATATTTAAAAATTATTAGTCATTTTTTTGTTTTGAACATTAAATTTTTTTTAACGATTATGAAAGTTATGGTTAACGAAAACGATATCAAAGTGTTTTTCGTTTTGAATCTATGCCTCATTTTTTAGCTTTAAAGCATAAATTGAAAGTAATAAGTTTTGCAAGTACTTCTTTTAAAATTTAATTATACATCATGTTTTTTTTTGTTTTAAACATTTTAATTTTTTAAACGATTATGAAAGTTATGATAAACAAAAACGATATATCAAAGTCATTATATTGATTACTTGTTTCAATACTAAGTGTTAATAACTGGAAAAAACATAAACAGTAATTGTTTTTGATGTTGCTAGTTAAAACCAATACGTGAAGGCCAAGTTTGTGTAAATATCTAATTTTAATATGAATTCATTTACAGAAAATATTCGAGAAATTAAAACTATTTGATTCTCGTTAATTCGAATTTAAGGGCCCAAATAAAAACTTCGAATTGCCGAAGTTTACGAATCGAGCAGATTTCGATTTATGTAAATTGACGAAAAGGGAACATTTCGCCTTATGGAGGTTTTCGATTTTTAGAAGTTCGATCTAAGTAGAATAATCTGTACTTATTCTCTTGTTGTTGTGCTGTGTATATGGGCATCGATATTGATTATAAATTCCGCAATTTTAACATATCGCAACGTCTTATTATCTCCTACTCTTTTAGTAGTACTTGTGTAGCAGTGGTTCGCTACCTTCAGTTGTTAAGATATTCTATTATATCAAAGTTTTGTGGCAGTATCTACCATTAATCTTGAACTACTATGACCCACGACATAGTATTTTGTAAAGCCTACGACTGTCAGTTTCCAGTCAACAGTTCACATTTCTAGTTCAGTTCCCGATTTATCTTAAGTTCATCAACTTCAACTCATAAAATAGGGTATAGCTCATAATTTCCCTTACGGCAAAAAATTTAGTTTCCTTTATCCTTTACACATTGTTGATGATCAAGTATTGCAGTAAGGCCATGTACACAGTTTGGGTGCTTGAATCTCTTGCTACGTTTACGAAATACCGTGTACGTGTCGCATGCGTTGTGGCCTCATGCGCCACTTGAGCGTTAGGAGACTTAGTCAAGTAGGAGCGTTAGGAGACTCAAGTTAAGCCGCATGCGTTACTGAAGGCACGGCATGCCTTTCGACTTGTCTTCAATGTACGAAGCACGGTGTTTGAGCGTAATAATGCAAACCGCAAAGAGTCAGGAAACCAAATGTAGACATAGGCTAATTTGAACAAAGATGAGTGGCTTAAGAAAATTGCATAAGGAAATAAGATATTTTTGTAACATTAGTGACGCGTAATGAAGTTTTTGTGCTAATTAACAGGAAATGCTTCAATAAGGAATACTAAACAATTATGATTCACGGTGGGTTTTTGTTTGATAGTTTATTTCTAAAGTAATTATCTTAAGGATTTACTTTAGCATTGTAAGAACACTGATACGGTTAAATTTCTTTCCTGTCGCTATGTTTGTTTTTCAGTGTAAAAATTATGTATTTTACTTACCTTACATTGTACTCTAAAAACACACATGATCAAGCAGAACGAAAAAAGGCTTTTAAATTCGTTTATAATATACATTTAAAAGTATTTTTTATAGAAATGTGGCCCAATAATGTTCTACAATTAAATTGAATTATGGAAGATCACCTATATTTCTTCAGAACAAAACTTTGTTTTAATTTGTAAAATACCATAACAATTTGCTTAAATTTAATTTTAAAATTGATATTTAAAAGACTAATTTTGATTTAAAGTCCATTATTAAATCAATGTAGAAAATTTTCTAAAGTGGGGGATTGTATTTCTATTGGAGATAAAAAAAAATTATTCTTTGAAATGTAGCTGTCAGGATTGTATTCTATAAACCTATTTTATGATGTAATTTTATGGATGCATTTATTTTTTACTTTTAGTTAAAAATTTTAATGTGAAAAATACTTTCCGTTGAATCCTAAAATCAAAATTTTACTGTTACAGACTTGTGAGTGTTTCAAATAATGAGCGCATATTTAATGCATGAAATAATTTGAAATTATAAACTTTAATGAATCCCTTACATCAAAGCATCAATTAATTATAAATATACCAAGTCACTCAGAGTTTAAAGTGTACGATATTTCTTCTTTATATTTAATGGTCAATTATTATTGAATTACCTTTACCCGTCTACACTTTTATGTAATTTAACTCTGCATTGTATGTAATCTCATCAGTTAATTTTTTTAAATAAAGATCTAAGACGAGTTTACTTTTGAAAGCTAATATTTAGCCATCAAAACAAAGACAGGATAATTAACGCTCTCAAGTTTGAGCCATTTCAACACTACGATACAATTTTCGTAATTTTTAAAGGGAAAAATCTGTTTTTCAATGATAAAAAACGATTTTTAAAAAATACAGTTTGAGTGTTTTAAATATTAATATTTCATGGAAAAATATTTAAGTTCGCTTCACCGACAACGGCAGCTTGATTAACGCTTGGGCTTTTTAGACCTCAAAGTGTTAATAGCGGATATTTGAGCTGTTGAAACAAAATGTTGTAAATTAATGGACATTTTTTCCCACGATAAATCATGAACAGTTTGTTTTCCCACATTAATTCTTGGTTATGAACAAATCATTAAAAAAAATCGGGTTTTTGCCAAGGCAATCAGGTTAAATTGTGTACATATTCATTGTTCCTGTAAGGTTAATTGTTTTTACCTCTTTCTGATAGCGTGGCAATATTATGCATTTGAACTGTATTCATTGTGAGCTTCTTTATGTATTCGTGATGTGTATCTAGCTTATACAAATACTGATCATATTATAAAAGTAGTTTGTGCATTGTAAATACTATATAGGCTGCTGACTTTTTACCCGCTTCTAATCACTTCTGCGCTTTTTTCATACACAGTGATTTTAACTGAAATTTTGATTCAACAAAGTTGAAAAATGAAGGCTGTTTAGAATGATGTAAAATTCGATAAAAACTTTCTGGTGGTGATAGAGTTTTGTAGTAAGCGATGGAGTTTATTGCTATATAAAAATACGATGTTTAGATCCAAAACGATTTATATCTAAAATTCAAAAACGTATAAAGTGGACGGGGCATGGTTGTTTATGGGATAAAAAAAACAGGGCTTAACGTGGCTGTGACCTTAACAAAAGCGGTTGTACTTTGGACGAGTTTGTTGCCGAGTCACTTGTTTGTGGGTATAAAACAGCAGTTGGCGCAACTGTCGGCATGACCCGGTAGTCTATTAGAAAACTGCTGTCTAGGGAATTCCAAGGATTTCCACTATGCACATTACTAATACTTCAAGACTGTTTCTTTGAAATTTCACATCATTCTAACCAGGTATTCTCATTTTGCAGCCATATTAAACCGAAACTTTAATTATAATCCACTTGTATTTTAAACTTCTTCTGTAGCACCGCCATATTTCTCAGTGTACAATTCCAGTGTTTTAATCAGTATTGTGAATCGCATTTTTTCTCGAACTTTTGATGAAACTAGTAAACTTGTGATGGGCGAATTATTAAAACAACGTGACGAAATTTCCGTTTTATTTCTTATAAAACTTCGGCTTGTAGAGACAGCAGAACGCACAAATCAAGAATCAAATGTGATTTAATTTTTCTAATGGCACCTTAAGGAGTAGAAACCCAGACACTTCTAAACAAATTGACCTTTTAGTCAAAAAAAGTTTAAATAAAATCTTTAATAGTATTTCATAAAATAGAATAAAAAAACATTTGTATATACTATTGTATATTATATATAAATAAATATATTATATGCTATACATCGGTTCTTTTAGCTACTAAGATAGCGCGAACTGTGCGAGCTCTGATAACAAAAATAAGAAAAAATTGTATGTAGCATAATTTATATTAAAAAAAATTTAAAAAATAATAAACACTTTTCTTTACGAATTGTATCCGTATGTTATGTTAAATTTTAACTATTCAAAAATTGTCTTTATATTTTTAATTTTCAAAGTTGTTTTCACATAAAAAATATATTATGATCTGGGGGAGTTAAAAAAACAAGAACGATTGGCATAATTGAGGTCATACGCTGGTGATATTTGTTACCAGACCGCCAAAAGAGTAGCCAACTAATTTAACACATTTTTGGTTGTGGCTGGATTACTCGCACTAAGGCAACACATAGACGTATTAACTAAGGGATGAATTTAACTGTGTTGTATCAAAGTACTAATTATCCATTTACAACCAAAAGTGTATTCAATTAATTGGCTTCTTTTTTTTTTCTCTAGTAACAAATATCGCCACGTCGTCATCTCAAGAAATGCCCATGATGAGAAATCTCAATGTAAATTTACATTTCTCAAATGAATGGTCACTATAATTGAAATTTCAAGAAATTCCCTTTAAAATCGTGATTGTACAATGTACATTTTAACATATATATTAGTTTTATCTTTTTTATGTTATTTAGTGTGTTAAAAAATCATTGTATATAATCATTTCATCAATTTTATCACATCCTGTTATGTTATGTTTTTATTTTTGTTTTATTGAATTGTTCAGTTTATGTGGTATTATTATGATATATTTAAGGAAAAGGAAATTGGTTCAGAAAATAATCACAATTTTGCTGTTATACATTGTCAAGCCTTTTTTTCTCTAAAACGCGAGCTCCCATTTTAAAGTCATCGCATACATCATATGAATAACAAAATGTGCTCTTTGAATCTTTGTAATTTATCACAATTTGTGTAAACTTTCCTAAACTTGTGTATCCAGCACTGAAATAATAACTTCTAATGCAATTGATATTTCACCATGCATCCTTACTTCACTTCACAGTCCCAGGTAGCTCCAGAAGTTAGGAAAAGTCGTAATTATTGACTTTTGAGTTTAGGTTTTTCAAAAATAAATTTTAAAGACATTTGCCTTTAATTTATTTTATTTAATTATAAATTAATTAATGCAATTTAATTAACCCTTTCAGTCCCAGTGATGCCATTTGGCATCATCACTGTCTACATTTTTTTCCAAATGTTTACGTCCCGTATGACATCCAAACACACATCATTCGATTCTTCACACTTTGCTCTATTCTACAATATTTTTCATTAATCTCAATAGAAGTCAGAACAACTATTTTTTTTATTTAGAAAATAGCTAACAAGCGTTTCACCTGATTTTTGACAAGTTCACTTCAGTTCCACATATTTAAAACACAATTTAAACTATTTCGGTTAAAATAATTACTAATTTTTTTTTAAATGTGGTCAGATACCTTAAAATATATAACTCGAAGTGTTTTTAGGTAATATATATTTTTTTATTTTGTTGTTTTCCACAGTTTAACAATTTCAGCATTATTTAAAAAACCATATAAAGAATTAAAATGATTTTTTTTTCTTATGGAATTCGTATATTTGACCAAAAATAAGCTTATTTTGTGAATATCAGATGTTTCTGTAGTGTAGTAAATTTTTGGGACTGAAAGGGTTAATATAACTTAATTATTTAAATAATATTAAAATGGACCATTAATTGTAAAAAAAATTCAGATTGTTTGTGCATTCAATAGCACACAAACTATTTGAATGTTTAGAGCCTAAGACCTCAAACTCCATCAAATGTCTGTATGAAAAGTTAATTTTTCAGTCCTTCAAAAACATACATTAAACTAATACTTTTCCGAAATTTTTGCATTATAATTTCACCCGGTATAGAAACGCTGATAAAGACTGAACAAAATTCATTGGAATGAAGAGAGGATCTGAAAATAGCTTTTTAACTTTTGAGTATAGGTATCAGTCTTTACTTGTACAAAAGAAAATGAAGTAGCACGAAGGCTAAAGCACGATTTCTGAGATATTTTAAAATTAACGAATTCCATTTGAATAGAAAATATCATCTTGTTATTTAATTATCTATTTCTGGTAAAAGAATGACGTATTTTCAACGTTTTTCTTACGGAATTTCTTTAAATAGGCCCATTTTTGACGTTAGAAGTGCTACCTGGGGGTTTCCTAATTTTCAATGTGCGAAACCTCTTTTTTTTGTGCTTGCAATGATGGTATGTGTTTTGCTGGATGGATTTCTTAAACGCTGTACAAAGCATACTGCGAACTTTCAACGACATACTACTTTAGCAACGAATAAAAATTACTTAATTTGAATTGTATAACATAAAAAAACATATTTAATTCAAGGATCTTTTTTATACTATTTATGCATAAATCTTTTTTTAAATAATGTCATGCAAACTTATGTGGATTTCTAATGTATGTGTGAATCTAGGCTTATGTGATCATCACTGGTTATCATTATTCTAATACTATTACAGCACACAAATTTTCTAAATTATCTTTGGCATGCAAATATTCATTCATTCAACCTTTTTTTATATAAAAAAAATATTAATGAAGTATAGATTTTAATATTTCTAAGAATTTAATAAAGTTCAATTTACATTTGAACAACCTTCGATTAACAATACCTTCGCAGAAAAAATATTTTTAAAATTAACCAAAAACTATTTGCCCAAAGCATCAATAAACTTTTTTGTTAATAGTTTCATACGATATAAATTAAAATTTTGTTTTAATATACAAATACAACATAAATTATAATTGGCCAAGGTATTTTAACTTAAAATAATCAATACAACTTGTCTTACAACCAGTCTAATTTTTTATCGTTTCGAAGTTAACTTTATGTGCTTATCATTAAATTATGAATTCTAAAAATGTGATCAAAATCTATCATTGATAAAATAAAACATATCAGTGTATATGCATTTAAACATATATATCTATATAGTTATACATTTAGGCGGGCTTAGAAATAAATATCCAAACGAATAACAAAGCAATAATAAACGTTAAGGAATTTTCGTAGTTAATTAATAATTCTAGGTAAGGGCTTACTTTAAGAGCAAATTGCATTAAGTGCAATTTCTCATTCCACAAAAATTATAACAAACAAATTTTCTAATTTCGATCTATTGTTTTGACTTAACAGCAAAAACTTTGTGAGTAACCCTACGCGTTTTTAATATTAATACGACTCAATTGAAAATTCTTTAATGCCATTTTTTTTTAATTTTTGAAGGTTATTAAAAAAAATACAGAGTACACTACAACTCTTTAAGCTTAATGATTCGAAAGTAGTACAAAACATTTAAATGCATTTTCAGGCACAATTGGGGACATAAAATACATAAATGGTGCTCTTATAATTTAGCAAATTCTATCATAGAGATCATAGCTATCTGTGTATGTAATACACAGGTTTAAAATATAGTTGAGAGAGTGTAACTGAGACTAAATAATATAAATTTTCTATATTAAAAAAAACACAATGGAGATTTAAAGTTAAGATTTTTTTTCTTTAATGAAAGTAATCAATGGTTAGTTAAATCGGTTAAAAGTTAGTTAAAATGTTAAAATAAATGAGCACGTGCTACAACTTATGGTGCTTTTACCATTAGGATTCGGATAATTCTTAAAATTCTTTTTTTAATAGGAAAAATAGTGTTTGCGCAATTATTTATATTATTATCAATTTATAATATTATATTATTTAATAATATTTGCTTATTTAACCTGACTTACCGAAAATATTAAACTTTCAATTGCTTTTATTTGAATATTTATTTGATTCCATAAATAGATGCTAAGATTACTTTGGTGAGTTCATTTCAAATATTAAATTCAAAATTATGAATTTATCCTTAGGTTTTTTTATGAATAGTCACACTGAATACATAACATGCCAAATTATATAAAATATTCTGATACCAATACATCCATATAATAAAGACTTAAAATAAAAAGTTCATAATGTCATTATTCACGTTTTAAATAATGAAATTTGCATTCTATCGACCACTTTTAATTTACGAAATTTACATTTTTTGTACTAAAAACTGTTTAACGCAATTTAAAAATGTAGTAACTATCTAATAGGTTTTTTGATATCTAGTAATTGTAAAAATACTTTTTTTCCCAACCAAAATCCTGACAATTAGTTGCGTAAAAGCCAATAGGAAATTTTACCATGATATAAAAAAAAACTTTTCTATTTTCTTGGAAGTGTAAGTAATTTTCCATTCACTTTCTGAATGGGAAACGTATTTTTCGAAAATTATGGAGGAGTAACGTTTATAGCCTTTGTATAATTACTCATCTATTCAAAAAGACTGCGGTCAAATTAGATCTTAGATAAACTTTATTTATATTGTGTTGTGTCTATACTATTAATTCTTTTAGAATGCTTGAAAGTTATTCTATTCTCTCTTTCTCTATAACAGTGCATTTTATTCCACCTTTTTCTATAATCCAAGTTGGCTCAAAGTAAAGAATAATGTGCCGTCGCTAATAATAAAAACATTTTGCATAAAGTCTGTCAATGAAACTTGCGCACTTTTATCCAGGGGCACCGTATACTTTACTATGCTCCGGGTAGTGAGCGTAGTCACTTCAAGCTCAAGTAGGCCAGTTGGTAAGGCATCTGTCTTCGGACCAAGAGATCCTCGGTTTCAGACGGTCTGATACATAAACGGATTATGCAAAACAAAATCCAACTAGAAATGCAACGCAAAGGATACTTCACTCCTTGCCAACCTAACTTGGGTAAAAACAGAGTAAAAAGGAAGATGTAAAAGGGCGATTGGTCCGTTAGTTGGAAACTCTTGTATGATAATATTTACAAACAAAATAATCTTAATACAATTTAAACCAAATACACTTTTCATTCTGATGAAATTGCAAAATATTCTCAAATAATATTCAGATCTGTTGACCTTAAACGAAATTAATGTTTCATTCAAGCATGTTTTCTGGATGGATTCACAGATAATTTATGGAACTCTTTACATCCGCGGAAGGATCTTCTCTATAGCATATTTCCATTTACCCAACTTAGGTTGGCAAGGAGTGTAGTTTAATCCGCTGAGGACCCATGTCCTGACGCCTCGCCATGAGACTGTTTAGAGTCTGTAACTTTATCGAAGTTTGAAATATTGAGTAAAAAAACTCTCGAATCCAAGCAGACTGGTTGGGAATCACTCGATTTCGAAGAGAACCATGGAGTTTGCAGGAATTTTATTTCGTTTGAGTTGCGTCGCACAAGAGCTACTCATGAGTACTTGAAATGACCGCACTCGCTACCCGAAAAGTATCACTTACAGTGTTATGCTTGTGACTACGGAGGTAAGAATAAGATTAACCCTTTAACCTCGAAACCGGCCGAGGACGGCTCTACCAGCAAACATCGGGAAGGCCGGTTTCGGCCGTTTCGTTTCACAAATAGGGGTGTTGGGTATGTTAAAAATTAAGCGTGCTGTGGAAAAAAAAGTATCCGCTAGTGATCATTTCTGTTGTTAGTCATCCTATATAATCGGACCTCTTTGACTTTGTATAAAAATAACATTCTGAGTTAATTGCATGACACAAAATTTGCATAAGGGGCCGTCTTCATATTAAAAATGTTACTAACTTTAAAATTTCCAATGGCAACACCCCTTTTTGAGTCCATATTTCTAATCTATGACCTATGTCAATACGAAATACCAAATTTTGTTAGTTTTTAAGCATTATTAGGGAAGTTAGAGACGTGCTAAGTTTAGGTGCCATAATGTTAAATGAGTTGCACATAAAAAACTATCCCAATCTATAAATAATTAAGATAATGAAACGAATTTTAAACTGAAAAGAAATTATAACAACCCAAATAAAATGCATTCAATATTGGGGTATTTAAAACAGTTTTTATATTTTAAAATAATTATTAATTTAATTTTTAAAAAAATTATGAATAGAAACCCCTCAAAATTTTTACAGAAATATATTAAAGACAGAAAGTTTAAGCGGAACCCAAATTTTTAATTACTTTTATTCATAATTTGCTGAGTAAATCACAAAATACTTTTTAATTGCGCTTCAGGTGACAGTGTAAAAGATTATATATGAGCTTGATAAGCAAATACGGCTTTGGAAAGGAAGATAAACATCATTAAACCAACAACCTTGAGATGGTCCCCCATAGGACATCAAGTGATTCGATGGAATAACTCGTTAAATATTCATCCAAATGTAACAAAAACTAAGATTTAGGGGTTTTCGAGGATGCTTTACATTTCTAAATAATCAAATATGGGTGTTACTATAGGAAATTTCAAAGTTGTTAACATTTTTAATATGAAGACCTCCCCTTATGAAAATTTTGTTTCATGCAATCAACTTAGAATGTTATTTATTCACAAAGTCAAAAAGGTCCGATTCCATAGGATGACTAACGGCCGAAATAATCACTTGGGTATTTTTTGATACAGGACGATTCCATTTCGCTTTTTTCCTGCCTAGAAAAACTCGTATTTCGGGGATGAGAAATTCTCCTACCTTGTGAGGTTAAAGGGTTAAGATGTGCTGCCGTTTAAAAAAAAAACTGTGGTGCCAAGTGAAGCCATTGATTGCTTCAACAATACACCCAAAAAAATTTTTGGCTAACTATTTTTAATTTAGCGTAATTTTTTTGCAGGTTTCTAAAATACGATAAAATTTTCATTAAAATATACCTTACTACGGTTTACAGCTGCACAAATTCATTATAATTGTTTTTGATTACCGATTCTAAAAGATTAAAATGATACACTTTATACTGAAATCTCAAAAAAAGAGGTGATATTTAGACCAGCTTTACATTACTTTTTTCTTTTCAAGCATTAATTTTATTCTAACTTCTATGCTTGTGACGGAACGGGGCATTTTCGTGAGAAACCCAACTGAACTGGCAAGAATGCAATCAATTTGTATGGTCCGTTTCACACACAATGGTTCAGAACTTTTTTGCCGTATTTACGGTGCCCTGTGATCCACAGTGCCAATGTTAAGTAAAATGTAGCTTTCACACACACCACGTGTAAAGTGTCGTACTTTATTGCCTTTTTAGCAATATTCCCTGAAGTAGCGAGAATGTTAAGTGAATTTCAGCGTTTACATCATAATTAGATAAATTTTAGAGAGATAAATTTTAAAAAAAGAGAGATAAATTTTAATTGCGACATTAAAACATTTATCTTCCAATTCCTCTACAGATAACTGCTAATTCTAGAGTAAATACCATTGATAAAACCACAAGCACGGAATTTTTTTGTTGCGTGTAAAAGCTCCATAGAATTAACATTGTCATTACATATTATACGGAACCGTACAAACGTCAAAATAACCAAACCGTTGCATGTGAAACGGGCCTGAAAGAGAGGGTCTTTCTTATTTGTAGTTAATCAATCCGCACCCCCGCAAAGAGCTTTTAAAATGCCTCTTTCCCTAGACTACTTACTTATTGTAGCAGCGTTTTGATACACTACACGCTATTACTTATGTATTCATGTCGGGTTTGAATCACTCTTTGCCTTCCTAAATGTCATGGATATTATACTAATATTAATAACTATTACAGTAATATTACTAATAACCCTGTATACCTGTTAGATCTGACATTGTACACACTATTTTTTGATTCTCTGCCTCTTCAGAAGTTTTTTCCGCTTTTCCTAGTGTTTCAATAAAACTTCTAAAAAAATGTATTGTGTTTATTTTATATGGATATGTACATTCACAGACATTTGACATAAATAACTGCAAAACTAGATGCAATTTTTCTATAAAACTCACGGCACAATACATGCTTTGTATGTGCACTCATTCTTTAAAAGAAAATTCCATGCTTCTAAGTAACAATGTAGGTGATAAAAAAAACTTATGTTTGCTCAGCATAAAAAAACCTATGAATCAGCTATTATTAGTACATTAATATTATTATCATCATTTTAAATTTACGTGTATCATTTGAATATAATTATATTCTGATGATACACGTTTCAATAATAAATTCTTAATGAATTCTAATGATACAGAACAATTTGGACTTGTGTAGAACATAGTAAGGTGTAAAAGTTCCTTTTCAAAATATTTATATTGAAAAGATTAACCTTTTGAAAATTATGTAAATTGATAACCTTGAAGACATGACTCGAAACACATTGGACATTATTTTTAATTTTGGAATGAGTATATATTGTTCTAGAACCGGTGATTTCGGTTTCTGAGAATTTTTGCGATTTCATTTCGTAGTATAGATTCTATACATTTTGAAGCCCTGGAAAATAAATTATTTGTGAAAATATTGTAAAAAAAATTATCAAATATTGGATGCCTAATCAGCCTAGAAATAACACTGTACAGTACATATGATATAAAAGCTCACAAACAAACATAGTTTTACAATAATAAGAAATCCCAGCCTTAAATGTTTGTAGATTTTCTGTTCCATATTTACTTGCCAAAATTATGTCCCAATACAAGGACTTAAGTAGCTGTTGAAGTGTCGACCCCATTTTATAAATTAAGGAGAAAAATGCCAATGTTTTCAATGTGATGCCACTTGGAACAAATACACTTGCTATTTGTTTGGGCACGAGAGCAAGTTTCTTAGCTACTTCAGAGTTTTCTTGCTCTCTCTTAATACATGATGATTAACCGAAGGAAAACAAAGAATAAGTAGTTTCAAGTTAAAAGCTTTTGTGACACTATCTATAAAAAAATCTTTAGACCAGTGATGTTCACTTTGTTCAAAGTATTTGAACCCTTTCATTAATAAAATTATTGGAAGATGAAATGTTAGTTTTCCAGCGTTGTAGCCTTGTACAATAACAACTTTAAAAATTATTTTTACTCCTTAAGACCGTTCCCATTTTTTTATTATATAAATCGCTAGATGTAAAAAGGAGTCTAGTCGAATTGGAGAATTTTCCACTGCCTTTCTTCCTTTCTACATTCGTGTGAAACAAAGTGTGTGGGAATTTTTTTTTGTGTACTGGACCACTTTTTTAAAATTTGGCGATTCATCTAAAACAAGTGTTTTTTTTTAGACAATTAAATTTCCAAAGAGGAATTTCATTTGGAAATAATCTAAATACGTTATTTAAAAATTGTAAACTAATACTTATGGAAAGAGATATCAATTTCAAACTTAAAAATATTTAACTTCTAAGTTTTGGTTGGAAATTGGAGTGGCAATAATCCGATTTAAAGCAACAACATTGCATTTAACCTGTTGCATTACTGGTTGGGCTGAGTCTGCCAAATTAAGTGTCAGACAGCCACTTAAGGGGTCACAGGAGTCTTAAAAATGTGCAAAGAAGGTACTACAAAACATAGTTTGATCTTTCATGTCATTTTTGAACTACTGCATGTATAAGTATAATTTTTTTATATGTAATTCTACAAGATTTATTTATTATAAAACAAGTTTTAAAATTTATGAAACTTTAGCCAAAACTAAAATAAATGATATTAAACATGAAGGTACTTGAACACACTGTGATTAGGCTTGCGCGGCAAATTGTGAGGTCAAAATTGAAAAAATGAATAAGAAAATGACTTTATATTGTACAAATATGTACAAACAAAGACTTATACCTAAATTCTCAGCTCAATTTCAATTAGACATTATTTTTAAAAAAATTTAAAATCAAAATTTTTATTTTTTAAATAATTTTTTTAGAAAAAAGTTCTTAAAATAATTTCTAATTAAAATTGAGCTGAGAATTTAGGTATAAGTCCTAGTCTGTACATATTTGTACAATATAAAGTCATTTTCTTGGTCATGTGTTCAATTTTGACCTCACAATTTGCCGCGCAAGCCTAATCACAGTGTGTTCAAGTACCTTCATGTTTAATATCATTTATTTTAGTTTTGGCTAAAGTTTCATAAATTTTAAAACTTGTTTTATAATAAATAAATCTTGTAGAATTACATCTAAAAAAAATTATACTCATTTATTGAGTAGTTAAAAAATTACAAGGAAGATCAAACTATGCTATGTAGTATCTTCTTTGCACATTTTTAAGACTCCTGTGACCCCTTAAAAGGCAGGAGGCAGGGAACAGCTTTGCTAGAGGATGATGCTTTAAATAAGCAGACAGCGTTTGTAAAAAAAAACCCTACATTTTTTTACTTTGTAATGCTTCGTAAAAATTGTCTTAAGACATCAGCCGATTACGAAATTGATTTGCTGCGAAGCAAAAAGTCGATAGAATATATTTGTTATTTATAATTTTAATATAAAATTTTATTTTAAATATGCAATTCTTAGAATTTCTTACCAGATTACATTTTCATTCATGGATTGAAATAATTACTTAGCTGCTCTGAGATAAAGCAAACTTTAAGAACCTTAATTACTAAACAGTTTCCAAAGCCGCTTAATTACACACAATAAACCAAAACCACTTTTTCAGACCTATATTTGTTACAACAAAAGTTTCCCACCCATAAGTTGCCATGTCTTCCCACAGCGGTACTAAACAGGGCCCCTAATACAACATTCCTTCACTGTAACCCGTGAATGAGGACCGTCTGCGCTGCCTTTTCCCACGGTTATGAATAGACTTGCACCATTTTCCCCCACAAGCAGAGTCATCGTAAGAATGTGTGTACATTTTTTTTCTGTACTTTATTCCATCGGTGGTTTTTTCGGGGCTCGATGGCTTTTCATCCATTTACTGGTGGTCCCATGATGATTATTTGCTCAGTTAGCAACTTGATGACATGGCTATCTCGTGACTGTGAAGTATATGAACTATGACTGCACTGCCAAGTTAGGTCTTTATTGTTCCTCCTGTAGGTTCGGATTGTTGTCGAAATACACAACTGTGCCGGAAAATACAGGGTGGTTATAAAATAACGCTCGCTATTCGGAGTGGTCTGTAGCTTGAAGGAATAATCCAAATGCATCAAAAATTGAGACACTTTTACTAATCAAGAAGGGGGGAAAAGAATAGAATCATAAAAAAGATAGAATCATAAAAAAGAATATCATAAAAAACAAACTCGTCCCTTGACCGGTGTTTTAAATTACGAGGCGTCATCAATTAAGGCCAATTACGGCCAACACAGCTAATTACGCCTCGTAATTTAAAACCTTGGTCAAGAGACGAGTTTCTTTTTTAAAAAAGAATGGAATCATAGAAAAGAAACTCGTCTCTTGAGCAAGGTTCTAAATTACGAGGCATAGCCAATTATGGCTTATTACGGCCAACACACCCAATTACGCCTCGTAAGTTAGATCCCTGGTCAAGTGACGAGTTTGCTTTTTATGATTCCATTCTTTTTCCCCCTTCTTGATTAGTAAGTGTCTCAGTTTTTTTGCATTTGGATTATTCATTAAAGCTACAGACCACTCCGAATAGCGAGCGTTATTTTATGACCACCCTGTATAATGTATTCTACTGGAACACACGTGCATAAGAGTAATTGAGGAAAATTGGAATTTGGATGCGTGTTGCATTTAATATTTAATACAGAGTATTAACAGTGATAAAAATATTACTAAGGAAAATATTAAAATTAGGGTGGACTGACCAGTGAGTGAACAGGCCCCAGTGAATGAACATTTGGTAAATATAATTTTAAAAAAAATAAGGATTGAAAATCATTCCACTATATGGATTGGCAACACTGACTTCCTCCCATGTAGTAGAAACAGAGACATAACATAGAGTGGACTGCGCATTGGCAAACCTAAAGTGTCCTAAACATCTAACTTACACAGTCACATGACTGTGTCGCGTTTGGCTCGCATCTATGGCGAGTTTACCATTTGGCGAGTTTTTCCACAACGACCTGAACACAGAGGCCGACAATCTAATGTTATGATAAAGAAGCTTGGAAAGGAGCAAGGATGAATCGCTAGTATTTTAAGATCCTCTTAAGGGGACTCAGTACCCCAAAATCGGTGAAAAATTCAAAAAAAATTTTATTGGCTTAAAATACTATTACAACCTTTATTAATGACGTCACAAAGTTTCAAGACAATTGGAAAAATATTTTTTACATTAAAAGCCATTTTTTACACTGGCTCTCCCTCTGCAATGGTGGGGGCTGGGAAGCCCAGTCGGTTAGACACTCGCCTAGCATGCGAAAGTGCCCAGGTTCGGGTCCTGGCATTGCTAAAATAACTGCCGACCTATGAACGGCCCGTGCAGCCAAAAATGTCCGACGAATAAGTCCGTGTAAGGGAGTGCACGTTAAATATCCTTCAAAGTCCCAACGCTGCGTACGATGTCGCCCTTTACGGTTGTGTTGGGTAGTTTGCATGACAAAACAATAAAGAGGCTCACATGTTATTACCAGGATGCAATTTTGAAAAACAAAGGTAACGTGCAAGCTTTGAAAATTGCAATTTATGCCACCCAGTATCACAGCACAAGCACAGACAGTAAACCACAACACTCAAAGTGTCCAACTGGGGAAAAGTCTTGGTGTTTTTTTAATTCTGCTGTGGCGCATGATAAGACCTCCATAAAATACTTGAAAAAACTTCTATCAATGAAGAACACATTTAGCCATAATTTTACCCATATATCAAAGGCTTGCTGCAGATGAACTTCTAGAAAGATGTGTGGAAGCTCCACGCAAAACACAAACGAAAGTTTGCACAGTATCATTTGGTCTAGGTGTTCAAAGGAAACTTTTGTCACAGACAACAGTCACAAATTCAGTGTGCGAATTCAATAAGGGTATTTCTGCTAACATTATAAGCCAACAAGAAAACTTGGGTTTGCCAATAGGATGTAAAACACGACAGCTATCGACTATGCTCGATTTGCGCAAAAATCAATTTAGAAAATAAGTCAAAACTTAAAATTACATCGTGCCCGTAAATTTATCAAAATGGCCATATCTAAGAGAGAAAAATAGTATAAAAAGAAAGAAGGCGTTACCCATGGAAATTGATTATACTAAACTAATTGTGTGAATACTAATAAAACAAACAACATATTTTGATAAAAAATGACACATTTTTAAACTTTGATTTCATAAAATATAAATTTCTTCGACTGAATCTATATCAAAAGTAAGTATTAAAGCATATTTTATAGTTTTTAATAAGCTACTTTTGTATACATTTTAATGATATTCAAAATTTCAGTTTTCGACGTTTTTAAGAAGCAAAACTTGTTAAACTACTTATATTCACATATTATTTAAATATTGTTTTTTTCTAATAAAACCTCTTAAATATGCTTTATATATGTATAATGAATTAAGGAAAAATAATATCAATCAAATAACAATACGTTTTTTGAGTAATTTTTAGCAATAAAAACTTTAAATTGGTTTTTCTCGGTTTTAAAATTTTTGAATCATGCCCGTACTTAAAATACTAAAACTAGAGTAAATACTCATAAAAGAGTTCCAAATTTTTTTTAGAGGCACAAAAATGTATAATAAATAAAAATAGGTATGGAATAGAGAAAATATTAAATAGTTTTTTTTTAATAAAATAAATAAGTTGAAAATTTGAATTTTTTTTAAGAAATTCAGGTGTATTTTCACTTAATTATTTTTTTCTCCTGAACTATATCTCATATGATGAATTCCATACCTAAAGTTATTAAAAATAGATCGATGGTGCTTGTGAAAAAAAATCTTAAAAAAAAATTGAAATCTGAAGTAGAAGAAGCATTTTTTAAAAAGTGTTAATTTTTTGAAAAAAAATTAATAAAATTTTTTTGAAAAAATTTTACTAACTTTTTGCCACTGGAATGTCTTATTTAGACCATTTTATACACATTCATCACAAAAAAGTGGATGTTTTACTAAAAATGAAGAAAAAAGTTTTGGGGGTACCGAGTCCCCTTAAGATTATTTCTTTGATTTTGTGCGTCTATTTAAGATTACTTGAACAATTGAATGTGGACTCTTTACTAAAAATTAATTTAAAAGAACATTGGTAGGTTTATGTAGAGTGTTGCTGTAATATAAGTTGGTATTGACATGGTGAATATTTTCTGCCGTCTTTATAACTTTCGTTCTAACGGTCCGATTAAAAAAAAAATCAAATATATATATATTTTTTTGAAATATTGCTTCTTCCTTTATTTCACCTGGAATAAATCAACTTTCTAAAACACATCAACATATTCCAAATTCAACAAATGCTCTACTTTTTAAATATAAATAACTCAAAAACTAAGATTGCAAAAACTAAGATTACAACATTCACGATTGTTAACATGCTCAGAGATTAAAAGAATGTAATTAAATATTTATTATTTAAGCCAAAAGAGAAAAATTCCAACAATGCTCAAAAAATCGTCTGCAAAAACATTAAAAAAAATTCAAGCTGCCGTGATTGGTAGAACCCCACGTGACATGGATATTGATGGTAGTCTCCACTTCGGTTTGCTAGCTGATATTCAGGTCTTGCGACAATTTGGAAAAGTTCGTAACGAAACGGTAGCGTTAAGTTGCCATATGTAGCAACCTTTCCCCTCTTGGCGATTTATGATGTAAAGGACATAATGCTAATCTGCAAGGGATAGCGGTTTTTTAGAAAAAACTGGTTTTCCATTTTCCATCGGTTTTTCCCTAAAAAACCGGTTTTCGGTACCGTAGGGCATCATACAAAAAAACCGGTTTTCAATCAAAACCGGGACCACCGGTTTTTTGAAAACCGGAATTGGTTTTCCATCCCTTCGCTGCTTTACTATGAATGCGCAGTCCACTCTATGTTATGTCTCTGAGTAGAAAGCTATCTGACAGGGGGCCCGGATGGCCGAGTGGTAAGCATCGCAGGCCAGCAGTCTGCGTGCTGTAACGGGCGCGGGTTCGATTCCCGCCTTCGCCCTGGGTGTATTTCCTCTCTTTGTGACAGTAAAAAATCTTTCTGTGTCTGTCTTACTTGACGAAGACTTATAAGCGGCTCACTGAGCAAGCACACAAGTCGGAATATATATGTAAAATACCCTACCCCTACCCTCTATCTGACAATGGTTGGTTGTCCTGGTCATTATATCCTGGTGTTCATTCACTGGCGAATGTGACGCCCTAAACGTTCATTCACTGGTTATTAAATACCCTCCCTTTGCCTACTTGAACTTTTTAGTTTTTGTAATATGTTTCGTCGAGGGGGAATTATTTGGGGGAAGGAACTGAGATATGCATCTAAAAGACAAAAGGCCAGAATCAAATTATTCAGGGGAAAAGAACATATGCGTAACTTACATTATTCTTCTCTTTCGGGAAGTAGATAGTTACATTTTATAAAATACAATCGCTTTGCCTAAAATACTCCTGAAGTTCAACGTTTATATTAGACTTATCATAATTATATTGCTTTGTCCTTTTAAAGTAATGAATCTGAAATATTTTTTTTAATTGGTTTGCATCGTTTTTGTTCTTTCAATATTTGTTTTCATAATTAATGGAGAAAAGATGCCAATCAATCTAAAAATCTCGGAAAAACGATTTTCACATAACAAATTTTTCTCTGACAGTGTTGTACTGTTTTAATTTTTCAGAGGCATCCTCAAGACGTGGACAACTTCGACAAACAGTTCACGACAAGTAAACCAAACCTGACTCCTGCCGATAAACTGGTGCTAATGAACTTAGATCAAGGAGAGTTTAATGGATTCTCATACTTCAATCCGGAATTTGTAGCACATGTATAGAAAACGCATTTTTTTTATCTAACTATATTTCTAAAATAACTCTTCTGATGCCCCTATTGTAAATATGTATAAGTTTTGTCAATTTCAATAAAATCAATTGTCATCTAAATATAGATTTTTTTTTGAACAAAGCTGTTTTGTCATCAAAACATGCAACACGTTTAATTATTTTTATGGCTCCTTAAAAGAATTTTGAAAAAAAAATTATATAACTTTTAGAAATTTTTATTATTTTATTTTAAGTGTGCACTAGTGAAAAGTTGATAAAACTAGAAAAAAAAAGCTTTGTAAGATTTTTTTAGATTATTTTCTTTCGTTTTTTTTTAATTCAAAGGAATTTAAAAAAATGAAAAAGTTAGTATTGAAGTTATGAAAAAAAAAAGATATAACAAAAGAAACTTGTAAAAAAATAGTGTTAGTTTTGATATTTAAATGTTTAAATTACAACTGAATGCTGCATTTGATGATTGTTTATAAGGTGAATAAATCTTGCACATAAGCGAGTTTAGGTGACAGTTGCTGTTGAAAACCTACTCGTTTTTTTAATAAGAATTTGAATAAGTATTTTAAGTCACACAACGAAAGCGTATTATAATTTTAGTTCGACGTCTTCTTGCTTTTTGAATACAAATATTTCCCCCACACTAATATTAGTGGGGTGTTTTTTTTTTCAAATATTTTATACATTATTCCCTTTAAACAATATGAACCAATGACGTAATCATTTGTTATTCAACGAGCCTTATATATCACTTCAAACATATTCAAATTGTCACTGAATACACGAAGCATCTAAAACAAGACACAATTTGATGAGTTTTCTACACAAACGTGTTCGCAGTAACACTGTCCTTGACACTACAATGAATGTCAGAGAAGAACACACTGTACTGCTAACACAAACACGATATAAACAATGGACACCACAAGGATTAGATGCGTGCAACTACCAAGTAATTAAAGTATTTTCCCACAGTAACTAAAAGGCTAGCACCATAACCGTGTCGATTATTGACTGAGCTTTGTTTTAATAATAGTTTAGTTAGAAATTAGCTTGAGGGTATGAGAGTAAGATTCGTTTAAAGATTAGAACTTTCAATATGACTCTTATACGTTAGTATTACTTGCGTGTCCTATTTGTAAGTGGGATGGTCACTTGGTCAATCCCATAAAATGGATGCATTATTTTTTTTATATAACAACGCCTGACAAGGTGTTGCTATATAGTTTATGCATTTTTTCACCAGACATTAAAACAGCACAATTTTTTCCCCTGACCTTATCTTAAGGGGACGCATTACCCAAAAATTGGTCAAAATACTAATTTTTCAGTTTTTACTTCTTATTATTTACAATATCTTTCTGAACATTTACTGAAAGTTTCATAATGATATCTTTTGTAGAAAAAAAGTTATTAAATATTTTCTGGAGTCATTCCTATAAGATTGAATACTTATTTCGTCTGCTTTCAACCTTTTTTTCTCTGTTTCACGTTTTTCAGTTCTTGTGTTTAATAAATCCCTAAGGCTTTTTTTGCTAATTAAGTTAGAATTTTGAAATTTTTTACCTGTGTTCTTACATATATTATGTACAAAATTGAGCATGGAATAAGGTCTTCTATGCTTAGTTATTTTTTTTTTATGTTGAATTCAATAATCTGTATTTTTTGTGTATTTTTGTGATTTTCACTGTAAATGCATATTACTTTTTAACTGTCGCTCACATTTTAAAATCCATGCACAGTTCTTGAACAAATAGTACTTAAAAGATACTATAAAAGTTTGGTGAAGTTATTCTTAGATTTGAAGGGGGAGTAGGGTTTAAAATAAGTTCAATTTTTTTTTTTTTTTGAATAAATGAAAAACTACTTGTAAATATTCATTTTTGATGCTAGAATTTATGTTATTATTTCTAGAAAGAATATTTTGGGTAATGCGTCCCCTTAAACAGAAATGAAAATCCCGGACAGTCCGATACAATGCTGAAATCTGGTAGCCATATACAAACATATAAACCGGTCAATGGCTGTCAGTTTTTCAACACCACACACAACTTTTACAAAATTTATAGTACGTTATTTGTTTTTTTTAATAAATGAATTGGGGTCTTTTAAAAGATATATATTTATACCTAAATATAATTTTGTTATTAATTAGTCTAAAAACTCCTAATTTAAATGCCATGCAATGAAAACAGGATGACAATTTGACCATTTTCCTCATTTTTTCCCTTAGTTGAACTAAATACAATTTATAAATAAAATTATAACAATTATAAATCTTTTAACACATTTTTCTTTAATTGTATAATAACAGTTATACAAATTATAAATCTTTTTAATGATTTAATTAAACTAGATACTTTAACAGGTCATTAACTAAAAAAGAGTTAATAGACTAAGATGACAATTTGACCATTTCCCTCATTTTTCCCCATGTTTGAACCAAATAAAATTTAAGGTAGGCGAATACCCAAAATTCTAAAATTTTTACTATTACTTTAATCTTTTCCAAATTTGGCATAGTGATTTCAAATATAATGAATAATACTATTTAGGCATTTTCTTTATTTGAATATAATTTATTTATTTTAAACGGTATTTTTCTTCTAAAAAAAGAGGTTTACGCTAACAAGTCTACCACATTGAATTTTCATCCGATAAACATTAATTATGTGTTAAATTCTTCGTTTTGAACTGATGCTTTTAATGACCCTCTAGAGTTACATACAAATTACAAGAAAAGAAGTTATTAAAAAAATGTTATAAATTAACCACACAAAAAAAAAGGATTTTTTTTCGATTAACTTACACTTGGACATTAAAAAAAAACTTGTATACTTACACCAGATGTTAGAGGTTCATGGCAAGGATATATATTGAAATAGCATCTGTAAAAAATTTCAGGTAAATTAATGTAAAACCTTTTATGCTACAAGTGTTAGCGTAAACCCCTTTTTTTAGTTGAAAAACACCGTTTAAAATAAATCAATTATATTTAAATAAAAAAAAATGCCCCAAAAGCATTGTTCATTATATTTGAAATCACTATGCCAAATTTGGAAAAGATTAAAGTAATAGTAAAAAATTTAGAATTTTGGGTACTCGCCTACCTTAATAAAACTAGATACTTTATAATATAAAATATACTTAAATGGTCATTGACTAAAAAAAGAGCTAATAGACTAGATACATTCCAAAACTTCGTTTATGCTAAAAATAGATTGAAATTCTCCAAGTAAGGTAGAGGCCATAACACTCGAAAATCCTGTTCTCGAAGGAAGTACGAAACACCATCTGCCGGACATGGTAGACGGTTACTTGTTCTTTCATTGATGAAAACCATCCCTTCGGGTCGTCTGTTAACCTACTTTAATCCTTTCGACGTAGGTAGATCGAGGAGGTTAGACTATGAAACCACACTGTGTGTTCTCAACGAGATTTCTATACGAAACATATAGAATTTTTTTTTTTTTAGAATAGGTAATTAAAACTCATTAAAGGAAAAAAAATTACAGTTGTACACTCTAAGATCGAAATTTAAATTATTTGTTAATGGTGAGAAAAAATTTGTGTAAAAAGTTTTTTTTTTTTCAGCATTGAATATTTTATTACAATTCTCTGTGAATTAAAAATTCTAATATATTTCACTTTATACGAAAATAATTGTTATTCGTTAATTTTTTTTATATAATTTTGGCTTGTTTCACGTAATGCAAAATCATTCCTACTTTGAGTGATTATTCATTGGCGCTTTCATTAGTTGGTGGTATAGCACGCTAAGTGCCGCCCACTATATTAATTAAACAATCGAGATCTTATTTTCATTCCGACGGAACTCTTGACACTCAAAACGTTAAACATGCTCTTTCTATACAATGTAGAGCCCAGATAAATTGCTTGGACGTATCACGAAAACTATCACAGATTCACTTTTATATAATAGATTTTTAAAAGGCAGCATCTCAATTTTACTCTAATCTCCCCATGGAGGCCATGACCTGATTGATACCAGGCCAAAAATATTTTTGACGCGTTTAATTGCAAAAGATACCGTTTATATATGAAACGAAGAATTCTAAATAGTGTTTAACAGTAAAGGCATCATGATGGAAACATTTAGCTAATATGTATTTTTTTTTTCTCCAATGGGGCTGCAACATTGGCGGTCAAGCCTTTGCAGACTCGGCATATTCCCCAGAACTGAGAGCCATTTTTGTGGCACCATCCTGGCGACTCTCTCTTCCAATTTTGACGCCCATATTTCAATGAATCTGAGCTCTCTGCGGATGTTAAAATGTGCCAAGATTTAATTTTGCCGAGAGAACCCAATCCAAGTGGGCCCTCCAGGGATCTTTTACATGCCACATAATCATATGACATGTGTGCCCAATATTTTCCCATCCAGAAAATTCGACGATTTAGCCGGATACGAACCCGCGATATTGGTAGCTAATATGTATGTTCCGATTGGATTGGTTTGCCAAAAATTGTCAAGCAACACTTTAACAGAAAGTGTGATTACAAAAATATTACATTAGGTCCATAGAATTGATAATCGCAACACCTCCTGTAGCCTACAAGCAAAGTCCCTGCACACGTTACCATTATGCGTGTGACGTAGTGAGAGTAGTCCACTCTGATTAATCGCTTTCCAAAAAATGTTGGCGAATTACTAGTAATTTCCAAAACTTGTTGGCATCAGTAATTTCTGGCGACGTTCGGACCCGAACCTGGGACCTTTCGCATGCTAGACGAGTGCCGAACCAACTGGGCTCCCCAGCTCCTTCTCCAAAGAAGGAGTTGTACCTTATCCCTTTTAAGTTTAAACAGAACGCACTTCTTAGCTTAAGGGGTCATAGGAGTCTTAAAAATGTGCAAAGATGTGTATTTTAAGAACTTTTTTCCAAAAAAATTAATAAAAAATTTAAAATTTTGATTTAAAATATTTTTTTTAATAATTTCTAATTAAAATTGAGCTGAGAAATTAGGTATAAGTCCTTGTTTGTACATATTTGTACAATATAAAGTCATTTTCTTGGTCATTTTTTCAATTTTGACCTCAAAATTTGCCGCGCAAGCCTAATCCTAATGCGTTCAAATAGCTTTATGTTTAATATCATTTATTTTAGTTTTGGCTATAGTTTCATAAATTTTAAAACTTGTTTAAAAAAATAAATCTTGTAGAATTACATATAAAAAAATTATACTTTATTGAGTACTTAAAAAATTACATGAAATATCAAACTATGCTTTGTAGTACCTTCTTTGCACATTTTTAAGACCCCTGTGACCCCTTAAACAAACACAATTGTTCAAAGATTATATTCCAAAACCAGTTGATTTTAATGAAATGAAAGTCCTTGTTTGTACATATTTGTACAATATAAAGTCATTTTCTTGGTCATTTTTTCAATTTTGACCTCAAAATTTGCCGCGCAAGCCTAATCCTAATGCGTTCAAATAGCTTTATGTTTAATATCATTTATTTTAGTTTTGGCTATAGTTTCATAAATTTTAAAACTTGTTTTATAATAAATAAATCTTGTAGAATTACATACAAAAAAATTATACTTTATTGAGTACTTAAAAAATTACATGAAATATCGAACTATGCTTTGTAGTACCTTCTTTGCACATTTTTAAGACCCCTGTGACCCCTTAAACAAACACAATTGTTCAAAGATTATATTCCAAAACCAGTTGATTTTAATGAAATGTAAATAATTAAATGACATATTGCTGTGTAATAATCTGTCACTGAAAAGGCATGGCGAACAGTTCATTGCACTTAGATTGTAAAATATTTCCTATTTAGTCATCAAACATCTTAGAAAGATTAAGAAAAAAAATTAAGCGAATTTTGTAATTTGAACTTTATGTTATGTAGTAACGTGCCCTATTTTTAGCGTCTTCACATAGTTTCAACACAATCATTAAATATAAAACTGACTAGACACCGCAAATACATTTGCCTGAAATTTTATCTGATTTTTATTGACATTGCATCGGTAGACGGCATTGACACCTCTAATCAGATAAGATAGGTCGTCTTTTTTACCATATAGCGTCATGTCTGTACACATAAAGATATGTCAAATGCAACAAATATATTTCTAACATTGACACTTTGTGAAATCGTTTTCACACGTATGATCAAAAAAAAAAAGATAGAATTTTTTTTATCAATAACTATATCAGGTATCTGTACTAATAACGAAATCGATATATTTGGAATTCGAACGTAAATATATACTATATATCTATTCTTTACTATCAGTATTACAGCGTTAGATGAGATATGATAATTGGTGATGTCAGTTTCTGTAAAAATATCAAATATTATACTACACTCCTTGCCAACCTAAGTTGGGTAAATAAAAATATGCTATGGAGAAGATCCTTCCGCGCAAGTAAAGAATTCCATACATTATTTGTGAATCCATCCAGAAAACATGTTTTAATATTAATTTCGTTTAAGATCTAACAGATTTGAATTTTTTTTTTTTTTTTTTTGAGAAATTTTGGCAATTTTATCCGAATGAAAAGTGTATTTTGGTTGAATTGTATTCAGCTCATTTTGTATGTAAATATTACCTTACAAGAGCTTCCAACTAACGGACCAACCGCGCTTTTCCCTCTTCCTTTTTACTCTTTGTTTTTACCCAAGTTAGGTTGGCAGGGAGTGTAGATTGATAGGAAGGAAAAATCTGGAACTTCAATTCTCATTCAAATCAATGTTTTCAGGGGTTGAAAATATTAAAAACGCCGGTTTTTCGAGTATTTTTTTTTTAAATAATTGATTTATTTATATTTTTAATTCCCTCAACGAAAAACAAAGAGAGAATCAATTCGCCTTTCATCAAAACAAAATATACTGCTACGACTCTTGTAAACATCAATGGGACGGTTAAATAACAGTATTCTTGTGAGATGGCAAATCATAGGCCAATACATCTTACCCATAACTATTATTATAAAATAAAATTGAATAGTAATTACCCAATGCATGTTATTAGAAGCAGCCAAATGTCAAAGTTTTATCTTCATTTGTGACGCTCGAAAGATGATTTTAAACAATTATACTTTAATTTGCGTAAGATAGCCGGTATTATTACGTTTTTCCGCTTCTAAAATAGAAATGACGGTATAAGATGATTAGATTATATGTTACCGTCCTTGGACTAATTGATACCTCAAACAATTTTTATATCGCTATTCTGGATTTAATGATAATAAGAGTTTAAAAATATTTTTTTTTAATATTGTATGTGGGTACATATATATTCCAGCTTGTGTGCTTGTTCAGAGAACCGCTTATAAGCTTTCGTCAAGTGGGACAGACACAGAAAGAATTTTTAGTCACAAAGAAAGGAATAACACAGACAAATAACAATATTTATTGACGGTCACAAACGTCCATGCCTGAGCGGGATTCAAACCCGACCCCAGCAGCTCCAAAGGCTAGCGTCCTAACGATTGCGCCACCGGGGCGGCACTTTTGATATTTGTTAACGCCAGTGCTGAAAGTGGGGGTAGACGCGGGGTGACGCGTCACCCCACTTTTCAAGAAAGTGGCTATCCATCCCCCCACTTATATCTCTCAAATCCAATATCTGCATCCCCCCACTTATTTTTTTCCCACTTTCACCACTAGTTAACGCAAATATTGAGATTAAATATGGAAACGTTAAAAGAAAGACAACTAAATGCAACTTTTGTAAAAAAAATATATTTTGGAGAAATTAAAGTCGCAAAGAGATTTTTTTTTTAATTTCAACTAAAAGATACAAATAATTTATGAATAAATTATTTAAATTAAATAATTTATTCGTCAATTGTTTGTATCTTTTAGTTTAAATTAAGAAAATAATTACTTCCAAAATTAGTAACCAGTTTACATTTTACTACGAATATATAATTTAAATCTATGGGTCGCCGAGTATACACGATTGTGTACTCTTATGTTTTCATTGTTTAAGTCCTTTAACTTGCAACTAGCAAGGGCGTACATTTACTTTACAAAATAAGTCAAGAATAAAAGCTATCGAAAAAAAATTATATAAAAATTAACTCAATAAAATCTCCTCTAAAAAAACTACAAGGAAACAAATTACAGTGGGTTTATGGGATTAAAGCTTGACGTTTTTTTTCGGGGGGAGGGGGGATTTTCCTTCTGGTTCAGTGATATTTTTGTATCACAAACACGTCTTCTTTTGCCCCACCCTTGTGTCGAGAAATCAACGAATCGATGACTCTTCCTTTGAGAATCTTTATTATTCGGACAGCTGCCTTCAGATAGCAGTAGGCTGTGTGGACCGCAGATAGCCTTATTTGACCTTCAGAATGTAAAACAGCCATAGACAAGACGACAACAACAACACCACGAGAAGATAACAAGTCAAAAGTGACATTTTTCTCACTAAACTAAGACATAATTACCATGCGTATGGTGAAATGTCAGATAATCAATTCAACCTCGGCACATTATGATTAAAAGGGTTCGTCGAAACATGAATGATGTCAAAGATATAGGTTAGTAGAACTTCCAAATGTAATATAGCCTTAACACATTTGATAAGTCAATGCACTAAAAATCTCTTATCATTAGCATTCCAAATAAGTGCATGTTAGAATGAAAGTAACCACAAGAAAAACAGTCATGCTTGTCACAAGAAAAACATGTAGTCATACTGCTTGTACCGACATGTAAAATCAAATAGTTGAAAAAAGTCATACTGAAATTTCCAAATTTTTGGAAGTTAAATCTATTTAACACGAACGGTTTCTGTAAAAATTATTTTTTAAAAATTGCTTATTTTTAAAAAGTATTTTTATTTTTGAAAATGTGAAAAGCTATCGAAGTTGATTGATCTGCAGCCGCATTAGCGTACTATTACAGCCCTAAAGATCCGGAAAAAAGTCAAAAATATAGAATTTTACACTATCTTTTGTGCAACTTAATTTGTCCCACATAAATTGTTTAGGATTACGTCCTTCATTTTTCTTACATTGTGTTTATTTAAATAATCTCTAAAAAGGTCATTATATAACGCAAAAAGCTCATATTATAAAGCTGAATTTTTTTTCACCAATCGTCGTTAATGGGTAAAATCTGTACGCAACTATAACATATCTTTATACTACATTTAATATATTTAGCTTTAAGATGTTAGAGCCCTTCAATAACACATCAAGAAACTCAGCTTAACTATCTTATAAGAAATATTTAATGCAATCAAAATTAAAAAAAAAAAACTAACGATGACCGCGCTAATCTAGTCTCAGCCTTTAAATTTTATTCAACCAGTAACTGCGGGCAGGCGTTATTTTGGTCCGTCAGCAGCTTTAACGTCAGTAACGCGAACTGATTTCCGTCTGATGAACTCTAGATATAAAATGCCGGATGCCAACCGGCAGAAAACATCCTGGATCTAAAACAGTACAAAAAGTAACAAGGGGTATCATTCCGCCGCCTAGTATAAAGGTTACTAAGTAAAATTTACTTTTAAAGAAAATACCAAATATTTCTGCTAAATCTTTCATTTTTTAATATATTATAACTGTCAAATTTATAATTCCATTCAATACATTTAATAACAAATATTAAATTAATTATAATACGATTAAGTTGTAAAATTTTAGATAAATTATTCATTAAGGGAAAATTTTAACCTCATCAAGGGCCTTTTAACAATTTTAAATAAAATTAAGAAGAAAGATAAAATAGTTACACACAATTTTTTTTATATAATTCAAGAGGTTTTTTTTAAAAAATAAGATATTTAATTATTGCCATGTACTTTAGGCTTAGAGGTACAATTCTGTAAGTGGAACTGCATAAAAATCCAGTCTGTTTGAAACCATAAGGCGCATTATCAAATTACAAACACTAAATTGAATAGACAAAATACTAACTCATAAATTAAACTACAAATCATTTAAACTAATTGGCATAGTTAAGCCAGTTTGCAGGCTTGTAACCTTTTGAGACAGGCTTATCTGTGTTAGCTGGAATTTGTACGACAAATTATATAAGGAAAGTAATTATCAACTAAAAGGAAATAGTTCAACTCGATTTAATTAATTGCTGGAAAGCATTTGTAGTGGTAGAGTGCAATTAAAACTAGCATGGCATGTTTTTGTATGTCTAACTAACTTAAACTAATCGGTCTACTGGTTTTATATCTAGACCAAGGCCGGTCGTTGAACTTACTCTCCCTACTGCCAATTTACAAGAGTCAATATGAAACCAACACACAAAATTGCCCAAACACATATTACTGAAAATAGTTGTTTTATTACATCAAACAATTATAATACAATTTTATCAGAAGGCTTCAAACTTATTTGAAGGTCAAATGACAAGACAATAAGTCTTGTTTAGACACTGTCATATAGTTAAATTCCATTTCGAAAATGAAACGGAAAAAATATAGTGTATTATAAAACCTGATTATGAGACGAATATATCTTGTGTGGTATGGAATGTTAAGTAAAAAAATGTTAAGAAAATTATAAAGTTTAAGTAACTGAACAATTACATATTAATTGAAATGTTTTCTTGGACACAAAAACATTTAACATAAATACAGAGGGGTCTGCCAAAGAAATGATTCTAAGGAAATATTGTGAAGTTTTAAAAAGGTTTTTTAAAAAATTTAACTTTTGACTGCATTACAATATCAAAAATCTAAAAGGCTGATATTAGTCTAGGATTAAACTTAAGTCCCAAAATGAGTTTGTTGACTTATTATTTTTTTTGTGTGGTTTTATTTTTCTTAAGGGCAGGATTTTAGCACAAATGTCCGACTTAAATTTAAGAATAGCTATTTGAGAATACATTCTTCAACAGATCCCCCAAAAGTAATTTTAAATATATATTTTTTTAAATATATCACCTTTTGGACCTACTGTTGTGCGAAATATAATTGAAATGAAAATTATTTATTAATATGACAAAGAGCAAGAAGTAATACCAATTTTAAATATCAATTTCATTAAAAGTGCAACTGAAGTATCTACATAAAAAGAAATAGGGATAATTTGGGTATTGATATATTTAGATTGGACAATAGCCTTTTCTTCTAAAAAAAGGACAGAATCTGGCTACAAGGACTGTATTGCCCTTATATACAAGGCACTGCTTAAAAAAGCAGTCAACAGTGGAAGTATCAATCACATGAAGCACTAAAATATATTTTTACAAAAACGAAATAAAAACACAAAAAAGGTCACTTGAATATTTTTTTTTATAAAAAGATATTGTAAATACTATAGCAAAACGAATGTTCAGAAGAGCTGTGAAAATTGAACTTACAAACTTCGATGAAGTATACCTTAAATAAAAATCCTTGCACACTCGGCAAAATAACAAATTACATTCTTTTCAAGGCCTTTAGAAGAAAAAAATAATTGGAAAATCCTACAATTCATGACAAATAGTAAGTTTTTAGTTTGTGTTTAGATTTCTCCTGAACGCAATGAAAGAGATTAAAGGAAGAACTTCTATCAAATTTGTGAAAAAATTAAGATTTGGGGGTCAAAGAACACATTATTACGTCTTTTATAAAGATAACAAGCATGCAACTTTTATAGAGATATCAAGTTTCCCCCTTTTCATAAACTTTGAGTAATACATTTTATTGTTTGCATGTTAATTTTTTAATGCATCGCAGTGCAAACTAAAACCCTCGTTTTCACCTTCTTGTCACAGATAGCATGTTCTCCCACTAACCTCGTTAATTATGAAAAGGTAATTAAAGGCCTTGAGAACACGAAAGATCATTTTTCATTCAAACTTTAATCGTGCCAAACATTGTTAATTAAAAGAAAAAAAGAAAGTTATAAAAATATATACAGAACTTTAATTTAGCCTTTAAAAAAAAGGTAATTAATAGCACTCAAACTTATCCATTGGCTTGGTATGAGACAGAGATACGACATTTAAATGAATTGGACAAGACAATATTGCACTATGTTGCTAAGAATATTAAAACCTACTGCAATAAAATGTAAATGAGGAGATTTGGTGAAATTTCAGACAATTGGAAAAACTAATATTAGTTACACAAAATATCCATACAAAATACAATAGCAAAAGTTTAAGCGGATTGCATTGATACAATGCCTGGTTACTTCACTAACACAAAAAAAAAAACTAAATAAAAAATGGTTTCTTGCCAATAAAAAAAACTACAGCTTAACTAGTAACACAAAAATTTAGGACCCTGGGTTGTCAATCACTAAATCTGTGAAAGTCAATTTATTGTTGCTCCTAACCAAAGTCAAGTTCTATGTACACAGCATTATTTCACGGTTCAGTCTTCTTAACAAAAGATATCACATTATGGAAAGTTCTGTCCAGTAGTGTTAGCAATGTGTGCTATTGTTCCAATGATTCGGACTGTTCCGTGTAGAAGGCTCTTGGCCCAGCCCTTATCGGATGGCAGGGAGTTTTCAGGTAGGTGGTGATTGGATTCTCCACGTGATTTACATAAAGATTGGATCCCCTCCTAGGGAAAAAAAATGAAGATATTTAGTTTTTTAGATAATATAAGTATTCAAGGCACAGCTTTACCTACATAGGGTTACCAGACGTTTGTATTTAGCAGGACACGTCCGTATTTAGAGGCTCTGTCCTGCTGTCCGTATTCATTTTTAAAAAAAACACGTAATGTCAGTATTTTTTAAAAATTCATTAATTTTGGAGATATTTAAAGAAGTTTTATATTTATATAAGAAGTTTTATTTCAAAGTGTAATAGCTTACTTTTTTAAGTTTACTCCAAAAGGTGTTTTATGCATTGCTCTAAATTACAAGGTATTTAGTTAGCTGCTTTGGTTCTCTAGAAAAATCTAGTAATAATAATGTTTAATTAATATAATGTAATAATGTTTAATGTGCTAATAATAAGGTTTTGTCTCGATTTTCAATAAGTCCTGCTTTTTTAAAAGTGTCCTTTTTTTACTTTTTTTGACGTGGTAACCCTGTATTCGAGGCACATTTACCTACACATTTTCGAAAATCATCCAATGTGTTGTTTGACTTTCAAAATCTGGGTAAAATAAAAATAAAAAAAAGACTGCAACGAAATATTTTCCCATATTTGAACGTTTTTATGCTTGTTATTTAAAAAAAATCCCGTTTTTACACTGTCAATGGATGCAAGAGCTGTACCCAATATTTTAAGTAAAAATTTACTATACAGTCAACTTGGCGAATTTTCCAAAATTTTGCCAAAGTTGGCAACTTTTTTTAAAGAGGACGGGACGATTTGAAGAAAAGAGTATTGAAAAAGTTGAGTGGGCGAAAAAATGAATAAAAACATTCCTGAAAACGAAAATAAAGAAAAAACCAATACCTTTATCCTAATTGTGCCAACTCCGAGAATGGTTGCCCGAAAAAAATATTTATAAGCCAAATATGAAAAAATCATGCCAAGGGTGACCGTACCGCAAATCTGATCCATATTTTAGATCATATTATCCAGGAGCCAGAAAGAAATATGGGACCTTTTAAGCACCCTTTCCAAAACGCCATGACCCAAAGTGGGCCCATTCACTAAATTAAGTTATCGAAAATGAAAGTTAATGTATTCTGTGTCTAATGATCTGATCCAGATTTGTATGAAATGCACAGTGTGCAGTATTTCTTTCAGAAATTAATGCTTTCCATTAGGCAATTAATGATTTGACAATGCTTTAAATGTAAAAGAGACAAAAAGCTCCACAGGACTTAAATATCCCATGCTTAAACATTTGAAGGCAAATAATATTTGTTCAAATGAAAAGATCAGATATTAACTTAAAATGTTAAGGCAACAATGCAAAATTTATTAGCCCCAGGAATTTTAGCAGCATTATAGATTTCGTTAGCTTGACACATCATTATTCTTGGATGAGCTAACAACTTCATAAAGAAAAGTGTTCCAACATAGAACATGTTTATTAATTATTAACACAACAGCCTTATGACGAGGTTTCAGTTATAAATTCAAACAAAACCACAAAGTTTAATTAAATATTTACTTGATAGATTTTGGTTATCAAAATGCAAAGCTAAATGACTGAAATTTGTAGTGTGGTGGCTGGCAAAGTTCTATTTTAAATTCAATTTAATAGAAAGGTCAGGCACTTCAATTTCTTAATCGACCAGATCATTTTTCTTAATTAAAATTTTTCATACTTAACCAAATGGACTACATAAATGACTTTTTATGCGTGTAACACTTTAAAATAAATCGCAATCATCTGCGATGGTTGGATGTTTAAAAAGTAATTGAAACACACTTACCCAACCACCATGATCTTCCACCCACCCACTGAGATTTTCTTTCACCAGCTTACGGAAACATTCATACATCACATTGACTAAGTCACTTGAGTAGTTTTTGACGAGACACAGTAAAGTCAATTCACCGACATACACAAATAATGCAACAATTCTACTCCAAGTTATACCTTCGCAAAAGAGTTCGTTCGCAACTCCAGACAAAACAGTTCCCATTGTATCGTTTGAGAATTCAAGTTGCGAACAAAGATTCTGTATAGTTGAAAGATAATTCATTCTAAAACTATTTACAATGTCAATGATATCACTGATGACTTTCTCCTCTTTGTAGTTCTGAGGAGGTATAGCTTGGAAACTACTTCCATTTTTTATTAGGTGGGCAAAAACATTTTGAAGAATGAAATCTGTCCTAATGGTTTTTGTTTCATCCGGTACTGGCTTCGAAGAATCATAATCACCACGCACAAAAGCTGCTTTTACTAACAAATTCGGGGCCATACTGTACAATAAAAATAAAGAATTTATAAGTAAAAGTAGCTAATCATGAACACTCACACAGAATTTTCAAACAATCACCACGTACGCCATTCACTCAAGAGAGTGAGGAATTTAAAATATTTTTCGTTTAGTTGCCAGATTTCGCAACAACAAGCTTGTTTGCAAAAAGGAAGAATGACCGCATTGCTAAATGTTGATGATGCTGACAACATAGCCTTCAAAAATGCACTCGCACGGCACGGGGGGAGGTTTCTTTATCAATGCTTGTATGAACTCTGAAAATATGACGTCATTTCTGAACGCCAAATCACAACACGTGTTTTACCCTGTGTTTGACATTACTATTTTATTTCGACTTTATCTAAA
Source organism: Hylyphantes graminicola (assembly GCA_023701765.1). Classification (NCBI taxonomy): domain Eukaryota; kingdom Metazoa; phylum Arthropoda; class Arachnida; order Araneae; family Linyphiidae; genus Hylyphantes; species Hylyphantes graminicola. The sequence continues at coordinate 58,866,029 of CM043114.1, read as the reverse complement.
ATATATCCAAGAATAAACGTCACATAATAGACTACACTGGTTATTTCTGCATTTACGTTTAAAATTAGAGAAAGAACCATTAAAACGACAGTTTCGGATCGGCTTGATTGATAACAGTTGTCATACTTTGAAAATTTACTTTTATATATATTTTTTGGTACAATTAGCCGCGATAGTACAATGTCCTGAGTTTTCAACTGTAGTATTACCAATAACGGATCCCACAATTTATTGAAATCTAATAATTATTCGCTTTAAAATCCGTTCAGTATAAAAAGTTTCATTTAAATTATATTTATCTTATACCAGATAAATAAAATAAAAAGTTGAGCGTAGAGTTTGAAAACTCAGGACATTGTACTATATCGGCTAATTATACCAAAAAAAAAAGTAATAATTTAATTAAAGTTTATAATTAGTATGTTTTAACAATTTTTTTATGAATTTTAGTTAGAATATTATTATAATTAGCTATATTAATTAAGAGATGAAAAAAACCCACATCAATTTCTGTATCCACCACTGAATGTTATGAATGACTTTAAAATGAATGTGATTCGAAAACACGAAGACTGAATTCAAAACATAATTGTTCATGAGCTACTCATGGGCTCGAAACAATACCTGGACTATTAAACTTTAAGCCAATTAGTTTTTTTCAACTGAATTTCACTCCATTTTTAGAAATTATAAGTTTTTTTTTTTAAGGTTTATATCTCAAATGGGAATCTATAAATAACAAAGCTTAGAGTGAAAAAAAATACTGAGGATTGTGATCAGGTCAACACTTGAACGGAAAATCTGTTAATATAGCAAGGAATAAAAGTTTCGAACTGATTTAATTGCAGAACCTCCTACGATGTTTTGGTCTTTATGTCGATTCTTCATTATAAACCAAATCAACATTACGCAGATTAAATCTGTCAAGGCCTAATGTCCTACATCATTGGTTGCGTTTTATTAATGTTGCACTAGAGCTACTGATGATGGGTGTCAAAATTTTGAGCCACAGTAAAGTGACTGCATCACATTGCAGTCCTTTCTGTGCTGTGACACTTGCTTCAGTTTATTTTACCTTTGCAATAACTAAAATTTTAAAAATACAACTCACTACTTTTGGCATATAAGCATTAATAAATATCAAAAGAAAACCTAGCTAATTATTTTATAAATCTAGTTATTTTGTTTAAACAGGCTTTACTATCAATTAAGTTGGATTAAAAGTAGTTTCAATGTATTATATAACAATGGTATTATATGGCACAAAAAAATAATAAAAACAATCTGGGGATAATCTATTCTGATGATAACCAAAAATTACTTTGAACATTCTGTACCAACTCATTATTTATAATTTTTAAAATACTAAACAAAAAACAATGTTTCAAATAAGTGTAGTATCAGAAGTAAATTAGTGTTCTTTAATAAAAATAGATTTACTAAAATTGTACAGATAACCAATAGAAATTCAAAAAAGTTTATTTACAAACACACTAGTTTACAAAAAAATATAATAGAAAAACAAAAAAATAGGAAAATACTGTCATTTTATGGCTAGCAAATAAATGTACTAAAGCTTTTTTCTCTCATAAATATTAGACTAGACTGGAAGCTTTTGATGACCTACCAACACCTCATTAATTTTTACATTTTTATCTAACTGTTCTGAAGGTTCTGTCTTTTCGGCTAAAGGTTCACGCATTAGAATACGATCATTATTATTATTCTTAATTTCTTTCTTAGCAATATTTTCTTTCGGAACAGTTTTTTCTGTTGCTTTCATCTTTATTACGAGTGGAGCCTGACTAGTGGAAATAGGTACAGAAGGGGAAATGTTGAGGTTTTCCTTGATATTAGGAACCTGTTCCATTTGAGGTACTATATTGACATTTTTAGAAGTCAAGTTTCTATTTAGTTGAGGTTTGTTACCTATTCTCATTTCTTTCAAAGTAGGTACAGTTCTGCGGTCCTCATTCAAAATGCTATTGTGGGACTCAACTACATTGGGAATAGCAAAATCTTTTGAGACATTTTTAACAACTAACTTTTCTGCCTTTGGTGGTACATTTGGAACATTGGTATCAATAACATTAGGAGGAGGTTTCTTTTCCAACAACTGATTGGGCGAATTTTTATCTTCTTCAACAAGAGGGATCTCAGGCAATTTTGGTTTCGGTAGTGGAACATCAACATTTTTATTTTCATTTAAATTGACCTGTTGTTGGGGTTCTACTTTTTTCATCTCCTCGTGACTCTCTTTGTGCTGCTTTAGCTCTTCTAGAACTTTCTTTTGCTGTTCCAGAAGTAATTCTTGTACTTTGTGTTGCTCTTCCATTTTTGCCAACAGTTTCTCTTGTTTTTCTATTGTTTTATCTTTCTTTGTGGCGTCCGATGAAATAGAAGGAGGCCGGGATTCTTTCTGTATTTCTTTGTCTTCCTTTTGAAGCGCTTGTGGATCTAGATCGGCATTTGGGTCAGCCTGGAAAGAGACATGCATTAAAACGTACTTAGGTTAGGTTTGAGTTATCGTCACACTAGAGCTACATAACGACTATTGGCAACACACATCCTAATTTATAACCACAACCAAATGGCGAGGCGACACCTGAGTAGGCACGCAAAACAACGTTTAAGGACAACATTGTACACAACGTTGGGACTTCGAAACAAATTTAACAAATATGCACTCCCTCTACATAGGGTACATCGTTGGACTTTTTGGCTGCACACATAGATTTCGGATATTTTTTGGCGATGGCAGGACTCGAACCAAGGATCTTCCACAAGCAAGGCCAGCACCCCTCCCCAACCCTAATCAGTTCAAAAATTTAGTAAAGGTGGCAAGAAAATAACTTTGCTGATACATTAATCTCCAACAGCTAGTTTACTCAACCAATCAAGCCTTTGTTTCAAATGTATGCTTGTTAAGAGACATTGCCTCAAGAATGAAGAGAAAAACATCAGAGCAAGTCTTACTGTTATGTTTCCAAATGTAATACCCAATCATTTTTAAAGCTGTTGGCTATTCATATTTCAAAATACAGACTTTAACTAATGTAAAATAGATGTATCTTTTTATAGTTACCTTTCTAATGTTAATAGATGTTTAAACTATGTTAGGGTGGCCATTTTATAAAAAAAATAGTGTTATCATTTTATAAAAAAAATTTAGCAAAAGAAAAAAAAAAGTGAATGGGTTTTTGATGTTTGGAAAATCCTAAGTTTGTTTATACATCTTATACCCTGAGTGCGGCATTTCAATTTCTATTTATTATATTTTGAATGTGTAAATTCTTTTATGTTATAATCGTGGCATTAATTAAAAAAAAATGTGGTTTAAGATAATTATACAATATATTTAAGTCCATGGGCATTAAAAAAATGGATGTAAGACTAATATTAAAATTTTTTAACATTAATGACATTGTAAACAAGTTATTATATTATGATAAAATTTTTATTAACAATATTTACTGGTATTGTGTGAAATATTTACATTTATATAGAATTGTATTTTTACCTTTGATTCAGGTTCTTGTGGAATTGGAGGCTCGAGTCTTTTCTGATCTAAAAAAGAAACATTAAGCACCTATTTTAATGTCACTTAATTAAGATAACCAGGGTGTTTTGCACCTTGGACCTCTAAAAAAAGGGACTTAGGGACCTAAGGTTTAAAAAAAAGGGACCCAAGGGACCACTTAAAAAAATCGACAAATGCTTAAGACATGTTGGAAATGAGAAAATTGATAACCAAGGCAAAACCCGGGGTTTTCTTTTTAAACCAGACTAAAAGAAACACAAGAAAAACAGAAAACAGTGAAAGAACATTATTAGTGTATTAAACTATTTCTACTTACATGGTAACTTATTGTCATGCTAAAGATGAACAACTTATAAGATAGTATTCTAACAAGTTTTTTCAGCATGAATACAAGGTTAGGAGAAGAAAAGATTTTGACGAAGCAGTTCTACAATTTGCAATGGGGCTGGGGAGCCCAGTCAGTTAAGCACTTGCCTAGCATGCGAAAGGTCCCAGGTTCCGGTCCAGGCATCCCCAAAGTAACTGCCAACCTATAAATGGCCCGTGCAGCCGAAAAATAAGGTCCGAAGAATAATACCCGTGCAGAGGAGGTGCCTGTTAAATATCCTCCAACGCTGCGTACAATGCCACCCTTGACGGTTGCGATGGGTGCCTATTCTGCTGGTGTCGGCTTGTAACTTGAATGTCAGTGCTGAAAGTGTGGGTAGACGCTAGGTGACCCGTCACCCCACTTTTCAAGAAAATGGCTATCCATCCCCCCACTTCTTATATCTCTCAAATCCATAGTCCATAGAGGGGAGATGGGGCATGGCATTCTAATTGAAGGCATCCCCCCACTTATTTTTTCCCACTTTCACCACTATTGAATGTGGTTCGAAAATACGACGCCTTTCGCCAATGGCCCTCGACGATAATTCCTACCTAATCTAACAATTTGCAATACAAGTCATTAGGAGCGGACATTTTTTTCAGGATTAAACTCTTAAGTCTAATAATCACATACTAAAAAAATACTTTTGAATGTCTTTAGCAAAATAAAAGTACTTGTACATTGAACAATAATGAGTATTTTTAAGTAAAAATTATCAATTTATTCTTTTTGTTGTTTTTTAAAATAAGAAGTGATGTCAAAAGATTTTTTGTTCAATATTTTTGGCAATTGAAGACGATTGTTTAGATATTTCTGCTTCAGAAGACATTAATTTTTTTAACCCCATGCAGCATTCCCTGAGCAAGAGTCATCTCTTCAAAATTCTTCCGTTTATCGCACTCTCCAACCTCTTTGTGGTTTCGTCCAGCAACTTCCTTATTCCTTAATCCTGCTCTTTTCAGAATCCAAATAGTTTTTGTAGCTTTGATGAGCATTGGATGCCATCAAAAGCAATTCTTTCGTTATAGGAACAAGGAAAGGTTTAGCACCAAATTTTTCCAATCCCGATATAATATTTAGCCGGACATTTAATCCCCTGGCAGTCATTGCAGTCTTGTCCGATGTTAAAACGTTGCCAGAAGTAGAGAAGCCTCTTTCAACAGATGCACTACCATGAGACAATGATAGCATTTCTGAGTGACAAAGAATATCGGGGGGGGGGGGGGGGGGGGGGAATGGTGCGCGCTAGTCACATGGTAATATTTTTAAAAAAAAGGGACCTAAGGTACCAAATGTGAAAAAAAGGGACTAAAAGGGACCGAAAATAAAAAAAGGGACTTTAAGGGACTAAGGGACCAACTCTAAACGCCCTGGATAACATAAGATTTCAAATTTAAAAAATTCATCACTCCAAACATTTAACAAGAATAGCTAGTTGTATTTTTGGGTGGGGGTTAGTGTGTAAATAATGCAAATTTATTTTTTACACAGGAAATTTACTTTAAGTAATCCAAACTAATATATTTAATTTGCAAAAAGGAATTATATTTTAATTTAATAGAAATGTCAACATCCATTTACGGTACAGGCAATCTATTTTCACACCGCAATAGGTTGACAATGACAAATGACAGTGATTGCACCCTCTAGAAGGGAAGGACGTAGGCTATTATATAGCCCATTACCCCGCTCGCCAGAAGAGACAGTCACAAGAGACACACAAAGAAGGACGACACAAACACATAGACAAATAACAACATTTATTGACAAACACAAACATCCATGCCTTAACCGGGATTCAAACCCGAGCCCGGCAGCTTCAAAGGCTAGTACACTAACCATTGCGCCAGTGGACCGGCACCACAATAGGTTAATAGGAGATAATCATCAGATGTAATTATTTCTATAGTAAATATTTAAAATTAAGGAGTTCTCTTACTACCATTATTCGATTGAAATTCAGCAAAATATTAAAAGAATACTGTGGAGCTCAATTAATTTGAACTACAGTATGTGTTGATTTATAAATAACCAACTAAGATATAATTTAAAAGTGAATAAATATTCAGAGACTAAAAACACATCTGTTTACAAAAATAAGTTTAAGTAATTAATAAGAGTAAAGATAAGTTTTTTTTAAGCAAATAAATCTTACCATCCAATGTCTCTTGATCAACAATTTTTTTCTCCTTTTCTTTGTCTAAAATATTTAGTTCCTCTTTCAAAATGGCAACTGAAATTGAAATAGCACAAACAGATAAGTAAAAAAATATAATTTGTATTGCCAAGTTAAATGCTTTCTAAAAATAGCTAAAATAAAAAAAAAAATATTTTAACATCAAAAACATCTGCATATGGCAAAAAGTATGAACTCTAAAGGCTATTACACTTCAATGAATACAAGATTAAGATTAATGAATCTTAAAAACCCAGCAAGCTGATGAACTCTACTTACACTACAAAGTCCAGTTTAACAATATCAACAGCCAAAAGATAAGTGAATTGCCCGGTTATGGAATGGATTTGTTTTCCTCACCAGTATTAAAGATATGAAATTTTTTTTAAAAAAAAAGTAATTGTAAACCCCACTAAAACTAAAAGTGTAATGCTATCAAGGTATATACAAAGTAGCATCAGCATCAATGGTACCTGCAATACCAAACACTAAAATATCACAAAAAACTAGTGAACCCAAAAGAAAGTCATAAGGAATACAGCCTAGACCTAGGACTTAAGGAATATATATTAACTACTTAAGTAACTAGGGCATAACCTTAGCGGTATGGCAATCATCACAGCCCGACAGCGGAAGAGGGCACTAAACTGCTACTAAGTTAAGTATCACAAAAAGATCAACAAACTGCTAAAAGATCACAAAAAACTCGCGAACCCAAAAGAAAGTCATAAGGAATACAGCCTAGACCTAAGAAATATATAATAGCTACTTATTTAAATAGCTAGGGTCATAACCTTTGCGGAATGGCAATCATCACAGCTTGACAGCCGAAGAAGGCACTAAACTGCTACTAAGTACTGGGGGAGAAAGGAAGCATTCACCAGCTTGCTAGAGCTACTAGTTGTTGTGGCTCTTGTGTACGTACAGGTAGAATTCAAAATTGAACAACTTGAGCCGTGGTGATCGGTGTTGTAGATGAATAAATGTTGGAATTATCAGAAGTTTTTTTTAAGACATTTAATACACCATAGCACTAAACTACATAAAAATAAATAACAAATAAATCATGGTTCAGGACATCACAGTCCTTTTGGCTTAAAAGTAGGAGCAAAAGTGATATCTTGTTCGCTTCGAATCTCACTTGAAATGAATTTGTCCGGCCATTATGAAGCAGGGATTGGTTAAAAGAACATATAAGAATTTATACTGTTGGATAAGAAATTTAATTGACAGAACTTTAGTTTCAGTTTGTAATTTTGAAGGATTCAGGTGCAAAGACAAGTACTGTGCGCAAAAGTTTTACTTTCCAAAATGGGATGCCGAAACAAAGAAAGTTAATAGAAAATAAATTAAAATTCACCACAAACTCCAAAAATACAAACTTATAACCTATAAAAACTAGTAATGCAACTCACTAGGAGAAGGACCTTCTGAAGTAATGGAACTTAAGGCCACATGGGGTTCGGCAGTAAGCTTTATGATTTGTGGTATTGGATCAGGTATAGGGGCGGTTTGGACATTAGAATCTTGAAGAGTAGAAAATGTACAGGCTATCAGGATGAAGGTTCCGATTCCCATCAAAATCTGAAAACAAATGACTTTTTATTGAGTTTTTTGTCACAACACTTTGCAATTGGAAAGCACAAGGGAAGAACGGCTCGATTTTGTAGAAGGCTTTCCTTAATAGCTTCTTTGGGGATGATAGTGAGAAATCGCCTAAACTGGTGTAAAGAAGCCTGTTACTTGCTTTGTTTATCTTTCGCGGCAACCCCGATGCACGCCAGAAATCAGTGGAACGAGTCACACATTTGTAAAACAGATGAAGAACCAAAAGAAAAAACGGTTTCTGGTCGCCAATGTCTGCAAAGCAGACACTCTAAAGAAATCAAGCGGAAACTCTAAAGAAATCAAGCGGTTCTTCCTGTGTACACTTCAATTTAAACAAGTTGGTTTGTTACAGAACCTGTCACTAAAACCGCTTCCACACCATATTTATGCTCACAGGAAACACATTTATTATACACATCAGAAAGAAATTCGCCTAACAGAGACTTCTAATTTAGAATTGTAAACGCCAAAATTAACTATTTTCATTAATATACTTTGTCAAATTAAAAATTACTCATTATCGTTTGCTAAATTTGTTTGGAATTCGTGGAATAATGATGCAAATTTTTAATAAATATAATTCTCTTAGTCGCCGGAATTTGATTTATAGTTCGAAAAATATATAATTCGTAAAAATGATGCTTTAAAAATAAAAGAGAAACTTTGCATATATTTTATGCAAAATTAGAATTCTTTATACATCTTTTTTCATACATGTATAATGAACCATCAAAAGAAGTCTATTGTGATATTTCAACAATCCAAACCGAGTTATATCACATAAATAAATTTTCTTTCAAAGGTTTTATTTTTATTTAAAATAAAGTTTCTCGTACGTTTGACGAAATGGCAACAGTGAAAATATTGAGTGAAAATGGAATTCGCATGTTATTTCAATGTAGATTAAATTTTTAGTTATTTAAATTTTAAATATACTTCTAATTTAAATTTTTTAATGAAATTTGGGATGTAACCTAGCCCGATTTTTTGCTTTAAAATGACGTATTCCAATCGTTTGTGCGACTTTTAGTTCGCTCATTGAATGAAAATGGAATTTGCATGTTATTTTAATGCAGATTAAAATTTTAGTTATTTAAATTTTAAATATACTTCTAATTTAAATTTTTTAATGAAACTTGGGATGCAACCTAGCCCGATTTTTTGCTTGAAAATGACGTATCCCAATTGTTTGTGCGACTTTTGGTTTGCTCTGTGAAAGTGGGTGACGGACAGACGGACGGAACGATTATAAAACCCTCCACTTTTTACGTTATAAACGTAATGTGGAAGCTAAAATGATAATACGCTAATAAAAGATTAATTAATTTGAAAATAGCAAATTTTTGCACTGTCAGTGAAGGAAACTATTGTGGTCAGTTAATTTTGCATTCAAATCTATTAAGTTATTTCTGCCATATATATTTAGTCCTCTACTTATATTTTCAGCTTAAAGAAGCAGGTAAAAAATTATATTTGCAAACATTACAATAAAAATTACATTAAAATGTATCTTGTTTCTTCTTCAAAAATAAAATGCTAAGAGGACAGTCGCATAACCTCTAGTTGCCTGCATTTTTAAGTTTCACAATGCATTGCTATATCATTGAAAAAAATCCACTAAGTTTGTATAGCAGTGTTGTGTTAACTTTATTTAAACTTTACTACAGTACAAAATAAGATTTTATTGAGATGTTCTATTTGAAGAGTATATAAACATAAGAACCGGGCTTAAACAATTGCAAATTTTTGGAATAAAAGTTATAATATTTGGATTTGTATTAAAAAAATGTTGAGGCATCGTGAATGTAATGTTGTAAACATCATGAATGAAATGATCATATATATCGAATTTCAGTTAATTAAAACTTTTCTCAAAACATGCAGTATATATATTTACTCAATGTACAAAGGTTTAATTTTTTAAGCCATAAATTATAAATGAACAATGCTTACTTGAGCCATTCTTTTTTCAGTTGTGTTCTTGCTTGTGTCATGAATGAATATCAAAGCTGGTAAAATGAGGCAAATCAGAGTTCCAATAGTTGAACCAATAATTCCCAATACAAATTCGATATTAGGAAGCATTATGGCAATGCTAATCGTTACAATAATCAAAGATACAGTCAATATCCGAAACCGTAATTCTGGAATTACGGTAACGTTTATATCATGGTGACCAAATCCCTGAAAAACATAAAAGGTTTTTTGTAACTTCATTTAAAAAAAAAAATTACGGAAAATGCAATATTGATATGAAAATTGATTTTTAAAAAGTAAAAGGCTTGTATAGAATTGATAATGATCAATTGTAATATAAAGCATTTAATAATTTTATGATTTCATTTCATAATTTCTGCATTTGCTATATAAAAAAATAATGCTGTAAGCTAGAATTTTTAAACATAATATTGCAGTAAAGAATATTTAAAGTTTTAGATCGCTAATTGCAGAAGAACAAAGTACAAATAACTATATGGAATTATTCGGGAAATATTACAATGATTCAAACACCATAAAGGTAATGAGAACTAATATCAGTTGTTTTAGTAAACTTACCTTTCCAACAACGGTATTAAGTTAAAAAGTTGCACAGAAAAAGTAGCCCATAAAAAAAAGTTGACTTATTTTGTCAAAAATGGCAGGTTAGGAAAAAAACATCGATATGAAATTCTATGATTTAAGTTAGAACTTTCCGTGTTTCATAGTACACTTTTTTAGGAAAAATAAAGGACTTTTTGCATACAATACACATTTAAAAATTAAACTAGATTTACACACTTGTGATTATCTTAAATAAAAATGTGCACAAAAAGTTTGCATGCAATGATTAAAACTTTATGATATTGTTTTTTATGTGATTTATATTTGATTCACTTGTAAGTTTAATAAAAGAATTTATCAAACTAAGCACACATACAAGTAAAAAAAGACTGCAGCCTCTGAGGGATAAGTAAATTGGCTAATCTTTTGGCTAAAGTGCAAATTGTTTTCACTGTACGAGATATAAATTAAAATTTATAACTAAAAATTTAACTTCTTATATTTTTTACAATTACAGTAGAACCTCGATACAGCGACCGCTCTCGGGACCAACAACTTACGGTCGTTATATTGAAGGGACGTTATAAAGAATTTTAATAAAAAATCTTACAAACTGAGAAGAAACTTAGACATACCTATAGAAACGTTTAATTTCCATTTACACTTATTGTGCAGATAAAAATGAAGCAATTGAAGATTGTTTCAAAGTTCTAACAGAGTTCTTAATTATGGCATTTTCTATTTCTGTTATTTTTTGTAGAAAATTCGTGGCATTGCTCTCTTTCACAGTAGCGACAACACATAACATTTCACATTGATAGAAATTTAGCTCCGTTTTTTATAAGAGCCATATTGTAGACATGCAAATTATACGAGGTCAGTTAGTCCAATGGTCAAATGTGGTGCCGTATTTTCTACAGCTATGTTCAACAACCAATTATCACAGAATGTGTGGAAAATTAAGCTGACCTTGGCTTGTTTTGCAACACTGGTCCTAGGCGAATTCCCGGAATCTTCCCTACCCTATTCAGCTATTCATCCATTGTTCGACCCCTTTCCTTGCTTGAGGAGGGGTTTCTTCATTGTGCTCATACAAAAGCAAACAGATTCTACTCATTCAAACACTTCCACAAGTTGAAATTTTGAAGCAAATACGAAAATGGCTTCTGGTAGCATTGTGTTTTCTTAAATGTCTAACAAATATTCGGTCGCAATATCGAGGATTTGCTAGTTTTTCGGTCGCAAAAAAGAGGGTTTTTTAACACTATTCCTATGGTAAAATGATTGGGACTTTCCGAAGCGGTCTTTATAACGAAGGGGTCGCTAAATCGTGGGGTCGCAAAATCGAGGTTCTACTGTATATTTTTGTAGTAGATGTTATAAATGCTTCTCCATGCTTTAAATTTTAAAATTAAATAATGTTATAAAATTCATAAAATAATCCTCTTATGCATACTGTTGCCATATGGCAACAAGCAACATAATCCACTTTATTCTATTAAAGAGGAGCTCCCTCTCGACAAATCTGTATTTTTTCATCTATTACATTCCATTATGAAGTTTTAGTTACTAATAACCCTCATAGATGACAGTAGCAAAAGTGTATTCAAAATTAAAAAGTGAAGTTATTAACTATTATGAAATTACGTCTTTGGCAGTATTCAAAGTATAAAAATATTAGTAATAAATACAAATAAATTGTATTGAAAAAATAATTATACTTCAAGAGGGCTATTTTAAAATATATTTAGTAGTTTTCCAATCATTCTTATCGAAACTGGAATTTTGTAGTTGGTTTTTCCATATAACAAAAATTTTAAAAATTGAAATCATTTAAATTCCAATGCAGTTAATTTTCAGTATTTTTCCCATAATATATGAGTATTAGAGATACAAATATATTTTTTCCAGATGAAAAAAAAACATGCAATACAGGGTTAAAAAAATATGTGCATTGCTGGAAGTGGTAAGGTGACACACGGGTATATACGTCTATATCCCTCATAATAATAATGCATTTAAGAAGAAGTATAATATGAAAACTCGTACTAACCTGCTTGAAAAGCAAAGAATGTAAGCTAGACCTGCATGGGAACAGGCACAGGGGAAAACTGACAGCTACTGTCAAGATGAACCCAAGCTTGATTATTTCTGTAATAACAGAGGGAGTTAAAAGAACTAGAATGTTTCCTGTAATTAATTTATCATGAAAAGCAATATAGCCAAGTGTTCCAACCTGAAAGAGAAATTTAAACGTCACATTAAGGACAGACCTAAGTAAATTAACAGGAAGTTGCTTATACACACAAATATAATAATAATACTTAAAAAAATCACTTTTTATAAGCAAATTTCAATCAGACATTATTTTTATAACAGCATTTAAATGTAACCAAGCACATTACTACTACGAATCTATGGGTTAAGTGTTAAATTTTAGCTTAAAAGTTATATCTTTGATACCAGTCTGTGCTTTTGTAAAGTGATTGTATGCATAAAAGTAAGCACAAAAATACCAGTACATAATTAAAGGAACCCTAGTAAGGATATCATCAATACAATTTACTAAAATGGTCCAAACTTTATTATGAATTTTCATACTGTTTACAGTTCGTTCGTAAGAGTTTACAGTTCGTTCAAATAGAAATTTTATGCTGAAACTTTTTAAGTAGCTTAAACATGCCTGATATAGCTTGAATTCTCAAAATTATAGGCAAAAAATAATAAATTACCAGAATATATACTGTAGAACACAAATATACGGCTCCACCAATCACAGTCTGCATCCTTTTAATTGATGGGTCGTTTAAAGTATCAAAGAACTCAAACAGTTGCCTAGCATAATAAAAATAAATAATTTTAGCTAAATCACAACATAGATTTAAAAAATGAGAAATCTTAATCAACATATTAAAAAGAAAATTGAAATTTCAGATTATTATTATCAAATCATGAAGTTAAATATTGATGTCATATGAAATAACATTGCTGTAATCAATTAATTCAGTCCTAAATGCATTTTTTAAAATCAAGGATGGATACAATGCGATTTAAATGTAACAGATTTTTTTTAGTTTTACAAAAATAAAATGCAAAGCCAAGTTTTTGCAATAATAAAAAAGGCGATAAATTGATTGTAAAAAAATCAAATTTTTATGAGGGCTGTTTTTTTTTTCAACCTCCGTTGGGCTGTAATAAAAAGACGGGTCAAAATACAAAAAGGATTGTTTACCAAAAGTAATGTACAATACTTCTTGTTTCTCCATATATATAATGAAATTGACAATTAAAGCATTTGTCATATCTGTAAACAAGCTTAGAAATACCCTCTTCATAAAATTTAGCTGCCAATGATTTGACGAGAGTTGTGATGGTTTCTTTGAGCTCCATGTCAATTTGGAAGTGCTACAATCTAAGCCACTATGCTAATCGATAATTCACTTATGGTAAATCTTTGAGTTTCCCGAAAGACTTGGTCAACTTGCTGAATAATGCCGTCTGTAGCGACAGACTTGCTTCCTTGGACCCCTTCATGAACATCAGGTCAGCCACCTTTAAATTTTTAACAGCATTCACAAACAACACCATCACGCAAAAAGGTGTCTCCGTACACTCTACTTATTCTTCGATGAATTTCTGTTACACTGTTCCCTTCTGCCAGCGAGAAACGAATAACAAGTCTCAATTCTCACTTGGCGGCTACATTTTATAAAGAGGGTATTTCTAAGCTTGTTTACAGATATGAAAAATGCTTTAATTGTGATTTAAGGTGATTATGTGGAGATATAAGGAGCATTGTGCATTACTTTTAGCATAAAATCTTTTTTGTATTTCGACCCGTCTTTTTGTTACAGCCCATCGGAGGTTGAAAAAAAAACAGCTCTTGTAGAAAAAATTTAAACACAATAGTGTCTTAATAGTCGATTCACAAATATTATTATTAATGATATTTTAACTTGGATACAATAAATCAATTTCATTAACAAATGAGCATGCAAGCACACAAACGTGTGTGCGAAAATAATTTATATGCAGAATCTAAATCAACACAAAATACTAAGCAAAAGTACAAAGATACTTTGTATATTTACGTTTGGCAAGATAAGGCCATAGAAAAAATGGGCAAGCATGGGAGTAATCCTTCAGTTTTCCACCAGTTCACCTCATGCCACCATTCATTTGCAGCAAGATTCGGTACAGCTTCAGCAAATATCTGAATTTATTAAGATTTCATGGATTTTAAACTAAAATTCGTTGAGTATAGCTGCTTAAAAGTTTTATAGTAAGTACAACAATTACAACTTTGACTAACTTAACTTAAAAATAAATGTTTAGCTAAACAAATAAGTGTACATGTCTCCAAAAAAAACTTAAGCATTTATTTCATGTAATTAACATTAAAACTTTGTTTGCAAATTTTAAATAATCAGTTTTTAATATAACAAAACACATAAAAAGCTACTATTGATTGTAACAAAAGTAGGCTTACGCAACTTAAGCATTTATTTCATGTAATTAACATTAAAACTTTGTTTGCAAATTTTAAATAATCAGTTTTTAATATAACAAAACACATAAAAAGCTACTATTGATTGTAACAAAAGTAGGCTTACGTAAAGTATAAAAATCTTAACATCAATTTAAATTACTTAATTTTTTAAAAAATATTCGATTACATAGTTTTTAGAATTCCTGATACTTTTTATTAATAGAGTATGTAAAAAAACAAGCATGTTGATACCGTTAATATTATTTAGAGTTTTTCAAGGGACTATTTTGATTATGAAATAATAAACAGGCGATTCAATCGTAAAGGATTTAGAATCAGAGTCTAGGACTTACATTTTCCAAGTAAAACAAAAGTACTCAAACAAAACCAAGTACACAAACAAATAAGAGTACATTTTGGTCTGATAATTGCAGATAAAATTATATACAATTTAAAAAATAGACACACAATTAAATACTTGGGAGCTCCCAGGTAGGTAGGTTTGAATTATCGTCGCACTAGGGCTACACCAGGACTATTGGCGATGGGCGTTGTATTTTAGAACCACAGTCAAGTGACGAGCCAACACCTGAATAGGCACCTAACACAACCATTAAGGGCGACATCGTACACAGCGTTAGGACTTTGGAGCATATTTAACGTGCACTCCCCTACACAGGGTATTATTCGTCGGACATTTTTGGGCTGCATGGGCAGTTTATAGGTCGGAAGTTATTTTGGCGATGCCCGGACCCGAACCTTTCGCATGCCAATCGAGTGCCTAACCGACTGAGCTCCCCAGTCCCCATGGGATCTCCCAGTTAAAAAAAAAAGGTTTTTAAAGTATGATTAAATGTACTTACTTTTAAAATGAGGCATACATAGAAAGCAATGGAGAGAGCACTTAAGCTAGTCAAGCTATCAATTTTCCTGAGCAACCCGAGAGGAAGGGCAACACAGAGTCCCACCATTATCAAGACATTGGTTCTCAAATTTGGCGAATTCTAAAATAAATAACATATCAATGACATGTATTGAAGATGAAACTCAAAAATATCTTTTTAAATAATACCTTGCAACAATTTTACTAAACAAGGACATCTTCAGCCCTTTAAAATATAAATTTAAATGGTCATTTAGAAAGGTATTTTTAGATTAAGATTTTTTTGTGTTATTAAATTGCTTGCAGTAATGATGACGAATATAATATTCTACATTCCAAGTCAGAAAGATTTATATAATTGATAGCTTGAATTAAGATATTCATGAGTGCAAAGTAACATACTGAAAAATAGTATTTAAATATTAAATTATTCAAATGCTCTTGTGCACAAGTCTCAAGCTCTTCAAGTTTTTTTAATCTTCTTTGGTCAAAAAAGATAGCACAAAATTAATTCTGTGGCTTGGTTCTAAAAGGGTTAATGCCAATTTGACATATTGTCGACCTAGGAACTTTTAGAACCACGCCACAGAATTAGTAGAACTATTTCTATCATTAGTAACAATTTTGACTGATAAAAACATTGATAGTTTTTACTTGAGGGGAAGGAGTAAAAAAATTAGAGTTATTTATTGAGGCAGATATAATTAACATTATCAAAACAATAATATATTATCCTCAGAGTAAAAGTGTGAACCAATACAATATTCAAAATTAAAATAAAAAAACTTAATACAAAGCGTTAAAACTATTTGGCAATGCAAAATAACAATGTACTAACTTCAATGTCAAGAACTTCTGCAGCTAAGGGAGGTCCCAGATCTCCTATAACTACAAAGAAGGCGATGCAGACTCCAATGAGAAACCCAATGACACTGAAATTAATATACCCAAAATATACATGTGAAAAATTTATTTAAAAATATCATAAAACAAATTTACTTTAAATAAAATAACTACAAATAATTAAGATATCATTAATTGTTTTTACAAAGTAGGGGATAATGGACACATAAACATGTCAAGGGGCTGTATGTTTTTCCAGCAACACAGATAATTTTGGAAAATTGCGAGATTCTGGTGTTAACAATTCACTTACTTCAAATATATTGATTGAGAATATTTTTTAAGGGATTGTCAAAATAAAATATCTATTTAAATCTCATGAAAGGAAAACAAGTAAACCCTTTTGTCAATTTGTAATTGAAATTTTTTAAATACATTTTGTTGTTTATAAATTATAAAATAGATCTAAAATCAAAGCTCTGAAAGAAGTATCAAAATTTATTTTTAAGAAAAATGTTGATATATTTACCCCATTTCGACAGCTAGCTTCCCCGTAGATCCAAATGTATGAAAAGCTAAAGGTTATAATAAGAATTTATGCATTTTATTGGAAGTATATGACATCAATTAAAACATGTCTTAACTAAAATCCAGATTTTTAAATAACAAAGGCAGGTGCTGAATTCGTAAATTGAATTAAATAAAATTATTTGATAATTTTTAAAAAAGTAATGAAAGAAATAACTTGTGCATCAAAGTGGTGTAAAACTGGAGAGTTTTGCTACAGCACTGATAACTTAAATAGCAGTATTTAAACAAATTACCAAGACTGTGTCTTTAAAAAGTGCTTAATTATTACAACATACAGTAGAACCTTGATTATCCGTCTCTATTTTATCCAGAAATCTGTTAACTGACCTTCTCCAAGTAAATACAAACAAAAAAAATCTCCAACAAAGTCATTCTCGGTTTTTCTCAAAAGTCGCCAGTTTCAGAAAAGTAATGGTGATGATTCTAAAATGTGAGGAACCGCCTGTGATATTGAAATAAAAAAAATTTCGCGATTCAAAAGTCTGGAATCTAAAGCAATTCTGACATTGGGAAAGTGTGGTGATTTTTGTAAATTCAATGTTTACAGCTTCAAAACCAGCGTGAAGAGACATTTGGTAGATTTGAGCTGCGTGGACAGTCAAGTGCCTCTGTATTAAATCTGCTTCCCTATTTAATGAAAATTCTTTATTATCCGGAATTTTCGATTATCTGACCTACCTCCGGTCCCAGTTAGATTGGATAATAGAGGTTCTACTGTACATACAAAAGTGCAGTTAAGAATCTATGTTTTAGGACCAAGTTATTTTGGTAGATGACAGGGACCAATTAACTTTCTAGGGACAGTATATTACACAGAATTTAGCTTAGAAATAAAATTATTAATTTTTATCCTATTTGTTTGAACCAGAAACAATACATAGAAGAACAGTTAGACTTTTGTGTTAAAATAATTCAATACATTTACCCCGACTTGGTTTTAAAAATGCAAAAATCAGCCTTCAAAAACCGATACATTACCTAAAAACTCAAAATTTCTCCTTCGTGCCATGATTGCTGATTTTAGGAGTAAATAGCATGCAATTCGTGTGAGCATTCCACTGAGGAAAATAAGCCCCATGCTTAGTAAAATTCCACACTAGCAAACAAAAACACCAGGCAATTAGTGAAAATACAAAAATTTTACAAAATAATGGTAAGTTATATCAAACAAATTTCTTCACTTCCCTGTAACTTAACCTCTTAAGACCCAAACAAAATCCTGCACGTATATTCTTGTGAACTAAACATACTTTTCAAACAAATATATGCTAAAAAGTATGTTTTGCAAAGTATTTTTTTAAAATTATGTTTAATAGTTAATGAGAGACATGCCTTAAACTCTAAACATACTCATTTTCGGTGCTATAAATGCAACAAAAAAGGCTGTATCACTTATCTTTAGTTAATAGTTATTTTAACATTGTTTTTAATGCAAAAAATGCCTTTAAAATTTACTAAAAGAACTTTTTGAAAAGCTTGAAAAAAAAAGGTCAAAATATTTTTTAAAGAACTTCTTCCATTGGACCAGGTCAATTTTGGAACTAATTAACATGCTAATTGATGGTGGGGAGGTTTTAAAACTTTATGACATGATATTTTAGTTTAACTTCAAATTTCAACATTAAACCAGATGTTTTTGGAGAATATTTACAACTTTCTGGGGGGATTTAATCAGTTGGCGATATCTTAGAATTTAAAATAAGTTACAGTAAACTCTCGATTATCCGCGGGCAGGGTGGATTGATTTAAATCAGCTTGATTTAAATCATGATTTAAATCAAGATTTAAATCACATGATTTTTTAAAAAAAATCATTGATTTAAATCATTTTTAAGAAATAGGTTAAGAATGCATTTTTAAGAAATAGTTTTTTTGCACAAAATAGGTTGGGTGCTGAAAAGGCAGCAAAATTAGTATTTTTGTATTAAGTTCTTAATAAATGAAATGTCATCATGGTAACTTGGTCCTTTTCTATATGTGGTATTCTATTTGTGGAATCATAAGTTTTAATTTAAGATCAAGATTTGGTTATAATTACGATTAGTATTTTAAGATAAATTTAGGTTTCAGTCTAGCATTTTTCAACATTAATTTTACTTATATCTAAAGTATGTCTATTGCTATTACAGTTCTTAAAACTGAATGCTAATTTAAATAGTTCAGATTGTAGAGCTAAAAATATAATCAATTTTTTACTAGTTATAGTTTTTAAAAGAATAAATTTGAAATATTCTTCATTTTAAGCACATATTAATGTTTTAAGTGACATGTAAAAAAGTCAGTAATCAAATTCCCAAGAATATGCAAGATAGTATGCAACAAGTATTAAAAAAATCCGATTTAAATCGAAATAATCCGATTTTTTGATTAAAAAATCATGATTTTTTTCCACCCTGGTTTTTAAAAACTGACTGTTAATTTAAATAGTTCGGATTGTAGTAAAACAAAATATAATCCATTTATTAGCAGTATTCATTGTTTTTTAAAACTATAATTTAAAATATTCTTCATTTTATGTGTATATTAATGTTTTAAGTGATAATTAAAAAGTCCTTAATGAAATTCACAAGAATACACAAGTTAGTATGCAAAATATTAAAAAAATCAAAAAAATCTGATTTAAATCAAAATAATCCGATTTAAATCAAATAAATCCGATTTTTTTTGATTTTTTCAAAAAAATCATGATTTTTTCCCACCCTGTCCGCGGGCCACTATTCAACCCCTCTCCCCTCCCATTTTTCAGTTCATATTTAAAAATTTAAAAAAAAAAAAAAACGCGACAATATAATTATATTTGTTTCAAAACTCTTTGAAGAATGCATTCGAAAAACAACGAATTATTTTTTAGCACGACGAACACATTCAAATAACCTGGTGTTCAGCAGCCAGGTGCACATCACAAACAGGTTTTTGACATAAAGCGTCACTTGTAAATAAACTCCCCGCTATTTTAATTGAATTGCAATGCTTTATGTGATTTTGATACTAGTGAAATGTTTGAGAAACTAAAAAAAAGTTTCTGGACAATTCAAGATGAACTACTCCATTAAAAAGATGGAAAACGGATCCTCTAAAAATCAAATGTGCTTGTAGTATGGCAGAGGAGAAACGACAGTAATAGACATTTTAAAGTAAGCAAATTTGTACATACTATATTCGATTACTGTAATTTACTTTAATAAAACCCAAAAGAAACTTTGTTTATAGGCATTTCCTTCGTTTTTGTGGATTATCCGCGAATTCGCTTATCCGCGGAAGCCGCGCCACCCAATTCTGGGGATAATCGGGAGTTTACTGTGTATAAATGTATTTAGATTCATGTTACACTATCACTGCCTACAAGTCCGAGCTACATTAGATGCAGGGGAACTCGTATATAAGCCATGATGAGGAAAACTTTTAAAACACATAGTTGACATGAGAATTTTAATCATTATTGTTACTTAATTACGAACAGAACTATGTCTGGAATGCATCAGATAACCCTTTTGATAGAATCTTTAACTGTTGCTTAGATTAGAATGTGAAGAAAATTTGTTTGTACAATTAACAAGAAATAATATGTAAATTGTGTGTTTAAGCAAAACTAATGCTAAATATAAACAAAAAACTACATAATGAAGTATGAACACCATGCATTTAAAAAAAATGTTTTATTATAAACTCAAGTTCATAAAATTTACTATTATTACTTTGTTTTTATCGGAATTAAATTCAGATACTGTAACGTATAATTTTGTTAGAATATATATGCACAATCCATCGCAAATCTTATAATTAAAAAAAAAAAATGTTTTATAGTTGGGATATTTTAACCCTTTCAGTCCCTGTGATGCCATTTGGCATCATCATGCCTCTGATCATAATTCTTTTTTAAAAAAATAATAGAGCTGATATCTATTGGGATTAATAAAAACTATTTTTCCAATAGAAAAAAAGTTTGGAGAATCGAATGATGTGCTTTCTGATATCATAAATGACTATAGACGATCAGAAAAAAAATTCTAAATTGATGATGCCAAATTGTCATTGATACTGAAAGGGTTAACACTGAACATACTTACTATTGCTTTTATTTTAATACAGCATGAATAATTTCTATACATTTTGTACTATTCAGATTTAAATGAGAAAAACTATCATTGTGTAGCTCCATTAAAGGGCGTCTTTTAAAACCAAAAAATTATGTTTAACCCTTTCAGTCCCAAAAATTTACTACACTGCAGAAACATCTGATATTCACAAAATAAGCTTATTTTAGGTCAAATATACGAATTCCATAAGAAAAAAAATCCATTTAAATTTTTTATATGGTTTTTGCAACAATGCCAAAATTCTTTAACTGTGGAAAACAACAAAATAAAAAAATATATATATTACCTAAAAACACTTCGAGATATATATTTTAAGGTATCTGACCAGATTATTAAAAAAAATTTAGTAATTATTTTAACCGAAATAGCTTAAATTGTGTTTTAAATATGTGGAACTGAAGTGAACTTATCAAAAATCAGGAGAAATGCTTGTTGACTATTTTCTAAATAAAAAAAATAGTAGTTCTGACTTCTATTGAGATTAAAGTAAAATTTTGTCTGATAGAACAAAGTGTGAAGAATAGAATAATGTGTGTTTAGATGTCATAACAGGACAAACATTTTGAAAAAAAATATTGAAAGTGATGATGCCAAATGGCATCACTGGGACTGAAAGGGTTAACCAAACCTTACATACAAATTATAAATTAGTTTCACTCACTAACTATTGATGTTTTGCACTTACTTTTCTAAAGCAATATGGCATAGCCAAAATGCTTACTCCAATAATGCTATTTCCAATGTTGATAACATTCATAAAGCAGTTGTATGTACAGCTAGACATGGTGCTGCAATTAATAAAATCAATTTTAAAGTTGATATATGAAGACAAGTTTACAGTTAAAATACTCATAACTAAAGTATTAAATTATTTAAAATTAAGTACTGATGTTTTTCTACACATTAAAATTATTTTTCCATGGTATTTTTAGTTACTACGTAACAAGCACAAAGACTCCTTTACACAATTTTCAGTTTAATTAGGTTGTACTTTACAACTTGTATTTTGTAATAAGCTATGGATTGATTTAAAAATCAAGCATATCTATTTGGTTTAAATTTATATGGAATTATTGGAATTCCACGTGGGATTATAACTAGGAGCTAACAAAGATACTCTAAGCTTGCCAAGGGACTTCTGTAAGCACATTTTTAAATAATTTGTCTTTTAATAATTATGGAATCCTGTAACAATTAGAATAGGAAGCAAGTCATTGTATAACTAAGGTTCACCTTAGTGTTGTGTCTTTTGGCAACAGCTAATGCCAAAATGTCGCCAAAATCACTCAATGTAAAACAAATTTTTCATCAATTGGCATCCAAGTTTTATGTCAAATTTTCAGAATATTTTTCATTACAATTAAAAATTGGTAAACTCCAGAAAAAGATTTTTTTTAAAAATAAGAAGATCCAGATTAAAGATTTAATTGAGCTAGCACGAGATGGTATACAGTTTAGACAGTTTTATGACAGAAAAAAAATCTTAGTGAAAACTAGAGAAAAAGAAATTATTCAAAAACAGTTAAAAATAAATGTTTAACTTGTTAGAAACATGTCTTTGCCAATTGAAAAAATCAAATACTAGTTATATTTATTAAAAAGAACAAGTTAATTATAAAAAAGTTTAATCTAGTAGATATGTTTGAATATCGTCGCACTAGAGCTACACGACGGCTATTGGCGACATCACTTAGAACCACAGTCAAGTGATGAGCCCACACCTGAGTAGGCCCCCAACACAAAAGTTAAGGGCAACATCATACACAGCTCTTGGAAGATCAATTTAGTTAAAGTATGTGTGTTTGATCGATTTTATTTTGGACCAAACCTTTAACTTGGCGGTCTTTTTGGGCTACCAAATTTGGTTCCCCAAATTTTCTTTGCTGTGATAATTTCTATGTGTAACACATACCCATACCCTTTATAGGAATAACTCATAAAAATAGCACGGTTCACCTTTACTGTACGGTAACCCTTGGCGCGATTTTCCGATTAATAGTTTTTTGTGGCAACCTGTCTGACCTGACCGAAACGCATAACGGTCAGATAGGGTTGCCGGAAAACGTCATCATTGTGAAGAGAGCATGACGTCAGAAGTCGCCAGAATACGGACTTTAGGCGCGATTTCGGAAAGTTCGCCAATGGTTACCGTACAGTAAATTTCTACCAAATAGCACAATATCGTCAATACAAAATAATAAAACACAAATAATTACTCCATACAATCACACAATTTTATGTTTTAAATTATTGAGAGAAATACTTGCTCTTTGGATTGAATGAAGAAATCAACAAAATTTATTCAAGCATCTAAAAAAAAGTTTAAAATGTAAGTCAACAGAAAAAATAATCATTGCACATTTGAAAATGAGTAAATGTTGAATTACCAATTAACAATAAACTTTATTCTATATTCAAAGGTAATCTAGTCAGATCGTTTTGTACACAAAATATTTTTTTTTATGTTAAACTAGGACTAGTTTCTAATAAATAAGTTTGATAACATTTAGTCAGAAGTTTAAAGCAATCTTAACGTGCAGTATCTTTAAGAGATTTTAAAACGTAGCAAAACGAAAGCGCTTAAATTATGCGATAATTTATTACAGAGTGGATAATGTTAAGAAATTACTGTATGATTTTCAAACAAAAGCAACGCATATTTAAATCAAACTAGAACGAAAAAATATTTGAAAACTTTATTTCCATAATGAAAAAAAAAGCAAAACTTTTGGGAAAATTTAAATTTAAGACGACAAAGTTTACTGGCACGTAAACAAAAGAGCGCCGGTTACAGACAAACAGTTAATGTAAGATTTCTTAAAAATGGTAACTGCAATAAAAAATTATTAATAGAATTTTTCTGCGAAAGAAAAAAATTCAATATGGATTAATTTTGAATTTTACGCTTTATTAAGTTGATTTAAATAATTAACCTCTGTTAAAATTCTTTTTTGAAAAAAATTGAATAAATTTAGCTCAAAACCAGAATGATAGTTTTTGTTTGTATTTGTTGACGTTTGGTTCCGTCGGCATGCGTTTTGTTTCGAATATTTTTTATTTCTGTTGTAGGCTCCTTTAAATAAAATAATGAACTCATAAATTCATGCGTTGAATTTATAATCATTACAAATACTTTTTTTTTTAATCAGCAACAATGTATTAGTTAAATACAGTATTTTTGGTGAAAATACCTGCATTCTAAGTTTGGTTTTAGTTCTCAATATTTTCATCGTGTTCTACTTTATTGAACGTGGTATTCTCTTTTTTCCTTAATTATGAAAGTGGAAGATGTAAGGAAGTGTAGTTTTGAAAAGTGGTACAATGCCTTTAGCAAAATTACAATCAAAAGGTAATTTTTTTTTAAATATTAAATTATAAATCCTTTGTTAATGGGGTATTTACTCTTTCTTTGACTAATGCTCTAGTAAGAAGCGATTGGCCTTTAATGTGCTCTTAATGATAAATTTAATTGCTCAATTGCCGCCCACTCGGCATAGGGGATAGCGCGTCTGAATCCCAGCCAGTGTGTCCCGGGTTCGAATCCCGGTTGGTAAGCGCATGGATGTTTGTCTTGTCAATAAAGTGTTATTGTCTATGTGTTTGTCCTCGTCCTTATTTGTGTAAAAGAAGTCCAGCCTCTTTGGAGGCTCTGGCAGCCATCTTCTGTGATGTAATCACAGACACGACAACAACAACAATTGCTCAATTCTAAAATTGTTGTTGGATTTACAAAATATAGTTTTATTTATGCTTAAAAAGTAATATAAATTTTATAACTTGCATCTTACACGAGTAATATAAATGAAAGATTATTTTCCCTTGTCTATATATTAACATTAAAAATATTGATGCTCATCAAGTAAATCAAAATATTTTTTTTTTACAAAAGCTCACATTTCATTTCCAGCATCATCTTGCCGTTACCGGATGGCTTTATTTCATATATTTTAAAAGATGGCATATATTTACCTAAGAGGTAAGCTCACATTAAATGCACAATAAGAAACTAAATTCTAAAAAAAATGTTTATGTACTTTTGTGAGACCAGTACTCATTAATTTTTCTTTATATGGAAATTAGTACTAATGTGATTTAAATTTATAACCAATTACAACTGCTTTCAGTTTATAGCAAAAATTGGTTTTAATAAAACTTTACTGTGTTGGATTATGCTGTTATCATATATGTAAATAAATTCATGTAACTATCACTATATAAGGATACATATTTAAATACCTCAATATAAATATTGCTCTACTGAGAATTTTGTATTTTTCAGTAGCAAAGAACAATGCATGACAAAAAGAAATTCTAGTGATAGTGAAGAAGAGGTAATATTTTGTGTGCTTTATGCACTTACCTTTATATACTTTCCTCTTTGTTTTAATTTTTGCAATCTCCACGCAGAGTTTAGAAAAGTTTTATAGCCTTTCTAACTAATTTTTATTCTGCCTCAAATAATAATAAGAATATCCAACAATATTTAAACTCTTTTTTTTAAAACTTATTTCTCTCTTAAAACTATTTTCTGAATACAACCATATTTTTTAATGCAAAACAATAATAGATATCTCATTTATTTAAAATATTCATACAGTTTTTTTAAAGCATTTAAAATTGCATTAAGCTTGGCTCCATTTGTTCATGTACCATTAAACTTGCACACAAACCAAAAAGTGTGTTAGTTGTGATAGTCGCTGAGCTGCTGATTATTCTTTGTCCAGAAA
This sequence comes from Hylyphantes graminicola, assembly GCA_023701765.1. Classification (NCBI taxonomy): domain Eukaryota; kingdom Metazoa; phylum Arthropoda; class Arachnida; order Araneae; family Linyphiidae; genus Hylyphantes; species Hylyphantes graminicola. The sequence goes on along the minus strand of CM043114.1, from coordinate 58,840,163 downwards.
TTTATCGTCATTACAATAAATACAACTTATTCAACAACGTTAAATCATCGCTGTCTTTATTTTCATAAATATTATGTGCAACATTAAGTGTATATACAATTTTATATTTAAATGAAATTGTTAGTTTATAATATCTTAAAAATATTTAAAATGTATTATTTATTTAATAGGAAGTTTGGGAGGATTCTGAAGAAGCTGATGTATCTGAGGTTAGTTAAATAAGCCTAAAGAGTTTAAGAACCATATCCATGAAACTTTTATGTGTGTTTATTTTATTTTTTAAAAATATGTTTAATAATTTTTATTTTTAATATTAAAAACACAAACAAATCTGAAGTGGTGATTCAGTATATAAGAAAGGGGCAATTTGCATGTAGCTTTTTAACCCAGTTTAACTTTTTTTTTAAATACATGTTTCATCATATACATATTATACATATTGTTTCATATTATACATATTGGTTTCTGTTTTGCATTCTTAACTTATAGCATTACAGTAGTTAGAAGAGATGGAATACTCTAAGTAGTTGGAAGTATAGAGCTCTTTTACGTACATTCTACTCGAAAGACTAAATGCGGGAAAAAGGGGATACCTTTTCAAGATTCCTAAACCAAAGGGTTCAACTGGCGCAAACATATGTTAGAAACTTAAGTCATTCATCAATTCGTAGGAAAATTTAAGATATTTCAAGTGATGCACTTATATTTATTTTATCTTGTTTTGTAATTAATTGTTTTATGTCCTTTTTAATGAATCTTATTGATTACTATATAATCAAGGTATCCTATTTAACAAGACCTGATTGTATCTCTGTGTTTTTTACTTAAAATTAAATATATGTATTAACAAATGTGTAATGTAAGGTGATGAAAGTATTGGGATGAGGTTGAAAATCTGAATTGAAGATTTTGTATTTCGCCACGTTTGGGTGCTCTTAAAATAAAATTGGTTTTGAACCTAAAAAAATTGTCTCTGTCTCTCAGACGGTCTATCTTAAATCATTCTTCAAATCAAACTAAAAGAGCTACTGAGTTCAGTTTTGGTTCATTAACTCCTTGTATCTGTCAGATGTCGTAATAATTTTCAAGAAAATCCTGCATTTACAAAGGATAGCTGCCATAGAAGTTATTTGATGTTAAAGTTATAACCCCCTAGTTTTTGCTACTTAATTTTTTATGCAAAAGCACAAACTAACATTATTTTCTATCCTCAAATCCAATATATGACTTTCCTAAATCCATATTAACATTTAGTTTTGCGTTTTATAGGTACCACATTTTGCCGACTTTGATAAAAGCATACAAGATGCCATCGAGACCCTCGGTGGCAAAGTGTTTCCTAAGTTGAACTGGAGCAGCCCACAAGATGCATCTTGGATATCCTTCAACAACTCTTGTTGTTGTGAATCAGTATCAGATGTCTATTTACTGCTGAAAAGCTCAGATTTTATAGTACATGACCTAACACAGAGGTAAGAGTTTACATAATCTTTAAACTCGGGTGTAAAAAGTAATAAAGTGTTTTATAGAAGGGATTATTTGAATGAGTGCAAAGATGCTGGATATATTTTATAATTGCTTATTCTAGTATTAAAATGAATGGAAAAAAATTCTACACAAATATGTTTCTTTCATTTGTTTTTACAACCTAAAGAAGTGGTTCATAAAAAAAATTATACAATGTATACTTGTAAACTATTGAATACATTATTTAATAAATATCTCCAATTTTGTACATGTTATATGAGGATACATGAAGCAGGGTTGCCACAGTCCATGAAAACCTAGAAAAGTGCTGGAAAAAAAACACATTTATTTTCAAGGTCTTGAAAGTGCTTGAAAAACATCCATCTTGTTAAGTCCTTAATTATTTGGGCTGACGAATTTATCTTTAAGTGTTTCGAATGTTAATTTTGGCTTCATTAAAAACACTTTGCCAATGGGAATCAGTTCCTATTATACTATTTGATTTATTGTTTTTTATAATTCAAGAAGGCAGATCAAGTGATTTTAGGTTGATTTTTTTAATGACTAAATGGTTATTTTAACACATATTTAAGTTCATTGGAGAGTTAGAGAGGTCATAGTCGTTTTCTAAAGGAGTTTTTAATAACTATTGTGACATTTAGGTATTGCATGTTTGAATGTACAGTCCGTGAAAATGGGGAAATATATCCTTGAAAAGTCCTTAAATAGCCGTCGATTTTTTTTTAAACCAAAAAGTGTGGCGACCCTGATGAAGAAGAAAAAGGGTTGATTCTTGGTGTAAATTGTTTCATTGTTTGAAAAATTTACATGTTTTGGTAGCAACACAAGAGGCCCAGCTTCTTCAGAATGGTTCACAATCTGTTCTAAAAAATAAAAATCTTTTGAAAAGCGAGGTTTGGTGTAACATGGATACTGGATGCAGAATGGAAACCGGGTTTGGAATAGAAACAAATTATTCTGTTGCCTTGAACTTTTCCAAATTGGAGAGGACGCTGGCATGTTAGATGATATAACTTTGTTATTGTGGTTTTTAAGAATATGGTAGGCTTCGAAAAAAGTCAAGTACCTTAATGCTAGAATATTTAGCCAAAAATTGAGGCAGAGGCAAAGTTAAAACAGTGATCTAATTCCCAATCCCATGCATTCTAATATTGTATATAAATTTAAAAACCTAAAACAACAAGACTTTTGTTTTATCATATGATCCCAATTTATGAAATTTTTTGAATTTGTATATCTCTATGCTATTAATGTTGTTAATGTGTGTTAAATGTTATTTGTTATTCATCTTGATCCATGTTAGTTGTTAGCTTCATCAAAATATTTTTTTAAGTATTTGTTTAATTTTAATTATAATCTATAGCATATTAGAAAAGATGCAGACATAAAAAAAATTATAACTAGTATAATCTAATATAGATAAAAATATATATTTTTTACCTTTCAACAAAAGTTTATATAAACATTTATACTTGTGTCTCACTACTATTTTTATCCTATATGTAATGGATTAATTCTTATTTAAATAAAAATCATTAATATTGTTTATGAAATATGTACTGAATTGCTACAAAAGTTTATTATTATTTTTTTGAAATAGATTTTTGCAATGCGAAGATTTTGTTATTGACACTGAATCAAACGAACTGATGCCAGATCAAGAAAAAGAAAAGTTTTATCTTATTTTAAGAAAATGGAGAGAAATTGACACTTCTGGTGAATTTAGATGTTTTGTTGTAAATAATACGCTAATTGGTACGTTATTATACACTTCTTTTGATAAGTTCTCGTAATTCCAATCTAATGAAGATCAAAACATTCTAAGCTGATTAAATTTATTTGATTTTTTAATCAGTAATATTTTTTTAAAATCAATTGTGAATTTTTTAATGTAATAGTTGGCTTATTTAGTAGTTTTTCATGCAAATCAAAATTAAATTTAGGGACAGTTCAACGTATTTAGAAATCGTTTATTAATGCATAATTATTTCTTGTTTTAGGAATCAGCCAAAGAGAACCCAGTGCATATTTTGAGCACATAGGTAGATACAAACCGGACATAGTTGAAGACATAGTATCTTTTTACCAAACTCATATTCATCTTAAATTTCCTTCGACAAATTGTAAGTGTTATACATTTAAATATTTTTAATAATATCCACTCATATTTTGTAAAATTTCAATAATACAAAATAAAATGAGCGCCCTCCTAGGTAATAAATATTAATTTATGTAAGATATTTGGAAATACATGGAGCAATCTCATTTTATCCCCTTGGAGCTACTGATGTTTGATCCTGTTAACTGACTTTTAGCTTTGCCAGCAACACATATAATTTAAAAAATTAATATTTTTATAATTTTAATATTTTAGGTATGTAGTAGTAATTTTAAACTATCGACACTACTATTTTTTTAATATTAGAAATAGTAATTAATGAGTGTTAAATTAAAAACTGATGCAGTAAAAACAAATTTACATTTCGGGCAAATTCAGTATACATAACTTGGTTAACAACTTATGCATTCAAAAAATTACAAATGTTATTTGTTTTGAAACATTATTATGGTGTATTTCCATTATCGACATCAAACATGGTCCATTTGTTGACTATTGAATTAATTACTTATAAAATTCATTGATTTTAGAGGATATTCACATTTAATTTTTTTTTAGTCTTGTGAAAAATATCTTCAATATTCAAGAAACCATGTATAGAAGTTACTTTAACAAATAATTTCATTAACAATGTTGCATTTGAACTTTTTCCTAAGTTATTTTACAGCTGAAATTTAAAATGTTTTGTGTTAACTTTATTTTTCTTTATTATTTAGATGTCTTTGATGTATATAGAAGAATCAAGGTAATATAAATTTGAAATATATTTTCTTTCAAACTATACATTAATCAATCAATTTACATTAGTGCAAAAGACGGCAGACCAAAAACATAAAAATATTGTTTCAAATTCCCCCCTCTAAAAATTAAGTACATTGGGTATCTTTTGCATGTATTTCTATATTTAGAGAATGTTTAACTGCTTATACTCAAAAAGTATGTCAATTTCCTTTGATTTTTATTCTGAAATTAAATGCCCAAATTACCTTTTTAGAATTTTTTTTTACTCTAACTTTTATGATACTACAAACTGAACTCTGTACTGTCTGAAAGCAGTTGGTGTTAATTCGTATAATTAAATATTCTATTTACAAAAGGACAATAAACAAAATGACAATTTGGCTTGAACGATAACATCTCTACGATCTACATTAACTTGGTACAGCTATCAATCTTTCAACTTTCCTTCTTCTAGGGACGAGTGTGTCTGATTGATTTTAACCCATTTGGTAGTGTGACAGATTCACTGTTATTCAGCTGGGATGAACTTAATAGTGATTCAATAAAAGTTGATGAAAATGGAGTAAGTATATTTATGTTATGAATTCATAACAGGGAAAGGCAGAAATACTGCTTATGAAAAGCACATAAGTCTGTGAGACTGTTTTCTTTTTCATCCTACCTTGGATTTTATGTTCAACAACTAGCAGTTTTTTTTTCTGATTTAGAAGTTTTCTTCACATACTTTTTCTAGCACATATTTTTCCAGATTTAATCTTTTTTCCAGGGATTGAGTAACGCGTTACTTGTGGCAGTTACTTTTTTTGGTAACATTGTCACATTTTTCAGAAAGTAACTGCAACTTAGTTAGTTGTAGTGGTAATGAAGTAACACAAAATTCCGTTGCTTTTCCGTTACTTTACGAAGGGTTTCTGATGCCAATTTTGAAATTCCACTCCTATGAAGGGAACAATTTGCATTCAAGAAATACATTCTTTTCTTGGGAGGGGAAAAGTAAACTGTAAAGCATATAATAGAATTGTCCTTTTGGCTGCTAATGGCTTGATGGCGGCTTTCAAGACAGAATTGTTAAAGTACAAATATTTTTCCTTGTCTGTTTACCTATCTAAGTAGTGGTAATGAAGTAACACAAAATTCCGTTGCTTTTCCGTTACTTTACGAAGGGTTTCTGATGCCAATTTTGAAATTCCACTCCTATGAAGGGAACAATTTGCATTCAAGAAATACATTCTTTTCTTGGGAGGGGAAAAGTAAACTGTAAAGCATATAATAGAATTGTCCTTTTGGCTGCTAATGGCTTGATGGCGGCTTTCAAGACAGAATTGTTAAAGTACAAATATTTTTCCTTGTCTGTTTACCTATCTAAGTATCACATTATAAGCACCGCAATTACAGGAATCTACCGAAAGGAAGGGTTTTAACATAAATCACGAGGGGCTGGGGAGCCCAGTCGGTTAAGCACTTGCTTAGCATGCGGAAGGTCCCAGGTTCGGGTCCGGGCATCGCCAAAATAGCTGCCGACCTATAAAACGGCCCGTGCAGCCAAAAATGTCCGACGAATAATACCCCGTGTAAGGGAGTGCACGTTAAATATCCTTCAAAGTTCTAACGCTGTGTACGATGTCGCCCTTAACGGTTGCGTTGGGTGCCTATTCAGGTGTTCGCTCGTCACCTGACTGTGGTTCTAAAATACGACGCCCGTCGCCAATAGCCCTCGTGTAGCTCTAGTGCGACGTTAATTCAAACCAAACCAAACCAAATAAATCACGAGCACTTCATTCTTGAAATACCCCTATTTCTCTCAGTATCTACCCGAAAGTTAACAGATGGACTCGTTTTCGGATGATTAGAATTAAAATTAAATATAATTTTTTTAAAGTATAATTTAAGTGTTTTGTTTGAGCTTCTGTTTCTTTTGTCGTGTTTCTCTTTAAAAAAACTGAAAGATGGCAAATTCAATTTTTCTTATAACTTGAAATTTTGAAAAGCAACTGTGATTCGTTACTTTTTGAAAAGTAATGTGTTACTTTTCCTATTAAGTAACAGTAACTTTTTGATTAAGTACCTGTAACTGTAACAGAGTTACTTATCCTTGCTTTTTTCTTATAACTTGAAATTTATTTAATTTCAGCTACCAGAATTCCGTTTTGTTGATGATAATCATGGAGTTCAACCCAGGTCGCTAAGTTATCATGCGGTTCCTAGAGATATCGTTGACATTAGTACTGGAGAAGATAGCTTCAAACTTGTAGATTTGTTGAAAATGGTAAGTAAAGATCATCTACTGGTCTTTTTTGCATTGCATAGTATTCACACAGTACTAAGCATTTAAAAACCATTTTTAAAAAGTATAATTTTGAAATTCCATACAAAGAAAGTAATTTCCCATTGTGAATATGTCCTAAAGGGTAATGTTGTTAAATTTTAGAAGTTAGAAAAAAGCATTTTTTGAAAAAATCGTTCTGAGGACCAGACAATTTTAAACATTAGAAAGCAATGCAATAATTGTGCATCAAGTTTGGAAATCTGGCAGCATTTATTACAAACCCCATATTGAAATAAAATTACCCATTTTTTTTATCCCTTGTTGTTGCTTTTCTTATTCATGATTAATATGTTAAAAATGGTTAGCATTGTTTAATGGGGGAAAAACTAAACTGCAAAGCATAAACCGCTGAAATTCATTGCTAATATCCTATATTTCATCAATTTATATCTATACACTAACTATATGAAATAAATTTTAAAAATTGTAAAGGTTATGGCATTTTATTAATTATTGAAAATATACTCTGGTAGTTCATTGAAATTCCATAAATAATAGCAGTCAAAGCAGTCTGCAAAAAGTAATAAATGAAATATGTACTTTTACAATAAGAGCATTTTATTATTCAGCTATAGGTTGTAAAAAAAATTCTTTTAGCAATTTTCATTACGGTTACAAAATAATAGTTAAATTGCAAGAAAATTTCTTTAAAAGAATTCAGTTGGATACTGATGAACCGCTTACCATTATGAACAAATTTAGGATAGAACATGTAAGATTATTTTCATGGGTTATATCTTAAAGTGCAATTTAAGTGAATTTCAGCATTTCAAAGACATTTCTATTTATCTTTTAGAAAATTGATGAACAAAAATCCTCTGATGATGATGAAGACAATTAAAGTTATGTATTTAAACACTTTCATTTTAAGTTTTCAATAAAATTTTATTTGTAAATACAATTGCCCTCTGACAATGACATAGATATTTGCACATTAAAATGAAAAGAAAGACAATAAGATTCAAAACAATATCATAACATTTTATTTAATTCCTATGTCTAATTACATTGGAATGCCATGAAAGCTATTTACAGCATTTTTTGTAATTGCAAATCAATTGCATGAATAACTTTTTAGAGTTCGTAGTGATTTAAGAATGCACACTTATTCAGTACTTCTTCTGAACATTTAACTTCCCTCTCAATAATTGTTATAACATAGAATACTACTAGTATAGATAATTTCATTTCTATCCTATGGTTGAATGATACCATCATGCAATTTATGTTATAGAAATGCTAGGCCTAATTTAACATGGCTGTTTCTAATATTGAAATTTTTTTAGAATAAGAATTCATATTAATAAATACCCTTCGAACAGTTTGATATTTGTATTTACAGATTTGAAGCTGTCAAAAGAGAGATGAGGAATATTTTTTCTATATTTCCATATATATCTTTTAAAATACAATTTTATATAAACAACTGACACCAAATACATGTATGCTTCATTCATACAATTTTGATGTAACAAATAGTTATACTATAAATGATTATGCGGAATTGTGACAAATAGGATGAGAAATACTTATGAAAATTTCAAAATATTCATGAAATCAATTTCATAGTCTTAGTCATGTGTTATTTTGAATTTTAGTGATATGTTTTACTAAATGTAATCTTCTAAAGCATACTATACTTTTTTTTTAAATAGATTTCAGTCATTCTAAAATTTTTTGCAACATTCAATAAATCTTGTGCACAACAACTGTTACTGATTGAATACAATTGTGTCTACGATATACATCAATATAATGTGCTTAACAAACTAAGCAAAATAAAACTTTATTTTCCGGATAACGAAATTTAGCACCACTATTTATTCTACAAAATAAACTTTCTATACAATATATATAATGTTTTGTTATAACAGTTTCCCCCAACGTCCTCTGTTTGAGTTGGTTAGAACCAGAACCAAGATTCTCCAGAAACCAAATTCATTGCAAATCTAAAAAAAGGGTATGCCGCCTACAGACTTGCATTATTTGCTGTCTCTTTGGTAGTTTACTTTTTCTTAACCTATTAACAACTACTATGTGAATACCCTTAATATCTTCTCATTTCCAAATGAAAACATAACTTTTTAAAATTAATTTTTCATGTAACTGAATTTGTCCTACATGGATTATTCAGGACTATGGTCTTCATTTGCCTTATATTTTGTTTAATTTGATAAGCTTAGGCAGAATGCTAATTTTCGTACTTTTATTTTTCTAACCATTTGCCGTGAATGGGTTCATACATTTTTTTTACAACAAGAAAATATAATTAATTGGTGTTTTCATCTTACATAAGTCATTTGGTTAAGATAAAATTACAATTTTAATTGCTTACATAATAAATTGTATTTTAATTTTCAAATAAATCGCCAAAATACTCCCCTTTTAAAATTTGCTGCTCCAGGATGTAGCTTATAATACAGCAATTAACAAGGCCCCAAAAAAACTAACATGATAGCATTACTTTCTTGAGAAGTACAAACTTTAAATACACTTAAAACAAATAGGACTCTATAATTTTTTAATAATAAAATTAAGTTAGTGCTTCAAAATAAAGTGGAGAATTTTGGTTTTGGTTTTTAAATTACTCTTATTGCTCTCAAAAGCACTATAGTGTAAGTTTACACTATATTTATTTGTATTAATATTTTTAAAAAAATTATTGCAAAAGTAAATCGGATTTTCATAAGTTATCTGTGATTGCGTCTGGCTTCCTTAACTTTTTATAACAGTTATAATGTTTATGTAATATGTTTTTTTTAAATAGGATTGTAAAAACTTTGGTTCATAATTTTGTGTGTAATCAAGAAATAATTTATTCAACATTTCCAAAAATTTTGAATTTGAAGAAACATTTTAATATTTGATGATTGTAATATATTACGTATATACTAGAATAAGTTATATTATTTTGCTTAGGTAATTTAAAACAGCATAATTTTTTTTAAAAGCAAAGGTTTACAAAGTTTGAAAATAACTTTGATATATGTATATGAATAAAATATATCAGAAAGACTATAGTTACAGAACTTTAATATATTTTATAATTAGAACTTTAGAATTGCTAACAAGTTTTAAAGATTTGCTTGAAATTATTTTGTTCAGTATAACAACAGTCTTAGTATGGAAAGACTCAAATTAGTTTCTAAAATATCAACATGCTTAGCATCATTTTATAGTTTAAAGCAGAATCTAGCTTGTGTACCAAAATATGCAATATATCTGATAACTGTTTTTAAAGTAACTAACAATATCAAAAATTACATTCTGTTAACATTGAATAGCAAAAAAGTTTCAAATAAACAGAATACTATATATTAAGACTTCATCAGTACTGCATTTAGACGGAAATCAAACTATTTTTAATATTTATAAGTAGCATTAATTTACAGCAGATTAGATCCCATGACATAATGACGTTTAGACGAGTTGAGAAACATTTACAAAACACACTTGTGTTACTCAGTGAATTAAAAAAAAAAAAAAAAACGTGAACGCATAAAAATAATTTTATTAGAAAGATTTAAATATTCTTAGTGGTTAAAATGCTTTATGTTGACTAAAACTACTTGTATCAAGTTATCTAAACTTTAAATCTCAGCACAATATTATATAAATGCCATGACTTAGTGTTGGTAGCATTCCTACATGCAAAATTTTTTAATAAATATTTTTTGATTTATTATTTTTTATGGTTGATTCTGATGAGCCTAAAAATCTTTTTTTAATCAAAGAAAGCTAGTTAACAGTAAAAGCATACTGCTCTTTAAAAAAGAAATCGAAGTGAGGTTAGTAGTTTATATGCAACTTATTTTTCTACATTGTTGAATGATTGATTACCCTAATGTGTTATTTATAAACATTCATACAAACCTATTGTAACAATTTCAAATACATTGTACAGTAATGACTAGTATGAACAGTTTTTCTTAATGCTTTTAAATGTACAAAAAAGGGAAAATATATACATACAATACAAACATAAATTATCTTTGGTTTGGTTGCTCATTGAAGATCATACTAAGAGCTACATAAAAAATAAAACATATATATGAAGAATTAAAGGTATCAACAGTTCATATTGTTGTGTACTTTTAAGTTTTCAGTTGCTTAAATAAAGAAGAAATTGCACTTAGCTCTAATATTTATATAAATGCTTTCTTGGCACTACAATTAGTATTTAGCAGCACATTCAATGGTTCAATACCCTTTTTGTTGTATATAAGCCGTCTGGTCTAGGCTATATTTTATGTGTAGAATGCATGTTTTCCATAAAAAGTCTTAAACTTGAATATATATTAAAAAATAAGTAAACAAATTTCTAAAGTGTTTTTATTCTGGAAGCAATTTAACTAATTTTAAACGCCTTTACAAAATTATGCAAAGATTTTTAAATTTAGTTATATAATTAACATAATATTTTTAAAAAATCTAATTCTTATACACTGAGACTTTGTGATCTAATATTAGTTTTTTTTTTTGACAAACTAAAAATTGTATATTTATACCTTCATTTTATGATTTACTGTGGAATGATAAAATGTATGCATATCCTGACTTAGATCTTAGGAACATTTTATATAAAAAAAACCAAAGAGTCATATAAATTAACATCTTCAAATATCATTAGGACTCTTTTACATATATTTTGCAAAATTCCCTTACTTTTTACTATACATAGCTTTAACATTTATAAAGAACATCATACATTCATAATTTCTTCATCTAATTTGTTTAATGTTTTCTTTCTATATTTACATATTTGAAGGGTGTAGTTGCTAAATTCACACTCTCTTAAAGTATAACTAAAATATGGGGTTCAGCCGGTGCATTGGCAACTTTTCCAATTGAATTTATGATTGGCAAAAATTGCCAATGAGCATACTGGACCCTTTATCTTAATTATACTTAGTTATACTAGTTTTGCAACTACATCCTTCATTTGAAGATATTCTCAATCATAAAATAAGGAATTATACTCGCCGCCAACCAAATAAGAAAATTGATGGCTGTTTTTCAGAAAAACCGGTGTTTCAAAAACCGTTTTTTCGTTTTTACTGAACCTTAAGACCAACCTTATGAAAAACCGGTTTTTTGGTCAAAAAAGCTAGGGCAAAAAAAAAAAAAAAACGGTTTCGGTTTTCCATCACTAAAGTGTTTTAAATAAGGGTGGCGGGAAGTATAGTAATAAAATAATAAATACTAGTGTTAAAAACTGTTGTTTTTAATGAGGGAAAATTGCATACTGAAAAATTCTATCATATAATAGCAAAACACCAAAAGTTTATTTTTAGACTTTTAAAAGCAATAAAGTTATTAAGAAACTCTTTAAATTTTTCTTTCCTTGATGTTGCTTTCATTTATCTATTGCTGTTAATACTATAAGTGCTTGTAACCTATCTTTTTATTTATATGTGAAAATTTCTGGTGGGGAAAAGGTTATTGTATGTTTTAAAAACTGTTAACAAGAAAGAATGAAATGAATCAAATAATTAAAGAAAAAAAATATTTTTGAAAAATAACTTCATTTCTTATTAAATAAAATATAAATATGCTGCCTGATGTTGATATGATCACAGCTTTCAAAAAAAGTGTGCAATGGTAATTAGTTATGATTCTACCATCCTTTCTGATATGACTCAAAATTATAATTTGAAATTGCATGCTTGACATATAACTTACACAATTGAAGACTGAACAAATGAATTGAGATTATTGAATTTCATATGCATGAAACCTTGAGAAAATGGTAATTCTTAATTTAATTAACATGGATTTTAAATATTTAATCAACATTTGTTTTTGGAGAAAGTATTTAAATGACTGTGATCGGTGGCAGATTCAGTGTGGGCTAGAGAGCTTTAGCCTCCTCCTAAAGTGAAATTATTTTTCACTAGATAAATAATTTTTCTATGAATAAAGGAATAGCAAATGTGTTTTAATCAATTAAATTGGGTAGATTTTAATTAATTCACGAATTTACTTAATTTTAATGCATAATTAATTAGCTCCATTAATTTAAAGGGTTGAAAATGTCTTATTCACCCACAAAACCAATTTCTGGTTAGTAGGTTTGAATTATTGTCGCACTAAAGCTACAAAGCTAAACAAGGGCTATTGGCGACAGGCGTAGTATTTTAGAACTACAGTCAAGAACAAGCTGACACCTGAATAGGCACCTAACGCAACCGACCACCAATTTCTGGACTTGTCACTGACTGTGATTAGGAAATGTGGAAACTGATGACTGTGTTATGGAAGATATATTTAAGTTGTGAATTATATATTGAAGGTATAGTTACTATCTCCAAATCACTCACATTTACTATTACATTTACCTCAAGTCTTTAAATATTCATATTGGAATATTGTCTGAGGTTGTATAAATAATCATAAATTATTGTATGAGGAGTATAGAATCAAAAGTCACAAAATCCAAAAAGTAAAAACATGGGAAATCGCAAAAAAACTGCTTTTAATACCTTACTATTGTATAGAGTAAAGGTGAATACATGTAATTTTTATACTAATTTACATGTATTCACCTTTACACTCTATACTATAGTAAGGTATTAAAAACAGTTTTTTTTGCGATTTCCCATATTTTTACTTTTTGGATTTAGTGACTTTTGATTCTATACCCCTCGAATGACAACCTTCTATTACCATTCTCATTATTACCATTACCATTTTTCCTTATTACCATTTTCTAAGGGTTTCAGCCTCATGTATGAACAACTGCAAGCCTGACGACATGGCACCAGTGGCAAGTGATAGCAGAGGGCCTACTTTTTGTAAGCACAAGTAGATTTCAAGTAAAGAAGTTCATGGCAGTTTACGCTGACGTCTTTGGCTCTATAAGTGATGTGGAGGACAGTAGAAACGGGCCTAGGAGCTTTCTGGAAGACAGGATCAGAGAGAGAACAGGTAATGCGGCAAGCAGTTTCAAGTTGCTATTTTTTCCAGTGATGTTCATAGCTGTAAAAATAAAAACTTTAGAAACTAAACATCAATATACAGTAAAACCGACATTAAGTTTGCAGTATACAAATGTTCTACGAGGAAAAAGGGTAAATAGTTCTCATTTTCGAGGGCGACAATCACATAAAAAAAGGTGATTCACATAATTCAATAAACAATTCAATAACATTCAATAAACAATTTTATTTGTTATTTCAAGACATAAATTTATTATTTTTATTAGTTTAAGTTATAAGTTTTAAGTTATTAAGTTTATTAGTTTAGCTTCAGTTAGAGTATAATTTTAATTATTTTTTTCCTTCGATTTTGACGTAACAGGGCGCACGAAAATCAGGGTCAAAGGAGCAGCCAATCAGTCGGCGAAATTTCGGCGCCAGCTGCGTTGTTTACCCAGTTTCCTCCGTGCAGTACATTTCTCTGCTGCAAACTTAAGGTCGGTTTTAGTATAGATTTTCGACATGTTTATAAATAAACTACACGGCAAAATAAAGAATTAAATACAATAATAATTTTTAGTCCTTTTGTTGATAAAAATGAGGACGAAAAAAAGCCATTTTCAAAACTTGATTTCATAAAAAGTAATTATTATTTAATTTTTCTTTGCACTGTTTAAAGTGCTAACTTTGCTAAAGTCTATACTTTAAAGGGATATCTTGAGAAGGGAAAAAAGTAGTGATAGAAAGACAAAACACTAAATATCAGAATTTTGTAAAAAAATATTGCAAATTTTAAAATCCGTTTAAATTAAAAAACATATATAAATAATGAATTCGCAATTTGAATCCTTAGATCCTAGTTTCTTAGCCTGTTTAAGTAGTCAAAAAGATATCCTGAAAAAAAAGGGGTTTAAGATATGTGTTCAACTTCTTGAGAAATAGTGTTAAAAATCACAAATCATATTTTATGCTAAAAAATATTAAACTTTTTCAAGTAATTTCTGATTATATAATTGTATGTGCATAAAACAGTATAAACCTTGTCATTTAGTAAGTAACATTCAAGTCTTCTTTGTGAAAAATAAAGTATAGGAAGAACAAAACAAGATCAAATCTACTTAAAAAAACACAGATTTTTTTTAAAAAAATATTGTTATCATGAAGTAAGTTGTGTAAAAGGTCAATACAAATCTTTTGGCATACCTGGTTTGAGTCTTCTTTAGAAGCAGTTATGTCTTTAAGATCCAGATCGGTATCTTCTAGATCCATCAAAAGTTTTACTCTCCTTTCATTCTAAAAGACACACAACAATTAAAATTCAGGAAAACTTACAGTATTATAATTTAAAATAAATACGTATTTTAAGTTTTCACAAATATATTTTAAAAACCACCCTTAAAAATTTTAAACTTTTCTAGCTGTATGTAAAAAAAAAAAATTAAAATATGATATACAGGACATTATCTATTTTCCAAATAAATTCAGAAAAAAACATTTGAATAGATTTTTTTTTAATTGTTCGATTTCTGTTTGATATCTTACTTCGGTTTTGATTTTTTCCATCAGCCTCTTTTTCTCCACCTTCAGTTTCTCGACCTGTTCTGCAATTTTAGCATTTTTAATGCCAGACATTTCTAGGAATGCCAAATGAGAATCCTTTTCGCTCATTGCTGCAGTCAAAGCCTCCAATCTGTAAGTACACACGTTAATTTTTTTAAATTTTATTTGAAGAACTTTGGAAGGACGTGCTAATTGACAAAAAGGTGAAAACGGGAAAATGAGCTTTTCTTTTACATTTTGATGCGTTAAAAACGGCACTTACGAAAAGTAAAAAATATATTTAAGTTTATGGAAAGGAGGGGCAACTAGTCTGGCTAACTTCTGACGACCTATAGCCATGCAGCCAAAAATCCCCGACGAAAAATACACCGTGTAGAAGAAGTGCACGTTGAATAGTCTCCAAAGTCCTGACGCTGGACGCCGCGTACGGTGTCGCCGTTAAAAGTTGCTTTGGGTGCCTACTTAGGTGTCGTTTAGTCACTTGATTGTGGTTCTAACTTACGACGCTCGTCGGACATAGCCCTTGTGTAGCTCTATGTGAAATGATAACTCAATCAAATCTTATCTAGAGGTATCGAAGAATTTCGTCCTTTGGCTTATTAAGCCGTGGGCAGGTAAACTGCAGTAACTTCCATAATGACTCGGGCCATTGTTGCAGGCACTCAATTAGTCCAATAATTAAGAAAACATACTGGAATTTTTCTTTATTTCAGATCAAAAGTGGTACAACTCATTGTTGCGATTAATGCAGTTTACCTGTTCACGGTAGAATTAATGCTCTTTATAGAAGGCATTGACGGATCCTCTTATAGCCAGGACCTGATCTAGGAAAACTCAGATAGGAGATAGGCACAGCAAATTTTGCTACAAATTTATTGGCTTGTTATAACATCGATCAAACCACTCACGTTAGGTCAACGTCTAATCAAGATACTGAATCGTCAAATCAAGATCGTAAAAGTGAGGATTCGCGTTTACTCAAAAGTCATGTGATAGTTTGATGAAACAATCCTCAAAATAAACGAAATGAGGCTTGAGGATTCATGAATCGTCAAAAATGAGAGTGTTATTTCTGAGAGTGGAATACAACTGCAGTACTGCACTCACTTCATCTCGAACAGCTGCTCCAGGTGCAGCATCCTCTCGGTGACGAGCACCCGCAGCTTCCCTTCCGTCTCCCCCAGCCGCACTTTGAGCGGGGGGCAGTTGGTGCAGCGCGCGTTCTCGCCCCGCTGCAGGCCACGCAGATCTGACTGCAGGTCGCGGATCTGCAACACATTCAATGATCTCAAAAAACTGAAGTGTGTTTTACCCATTGAGATAGAAAAACCGTGCGCTATCCCCCACTTTCTAGAGGAGAAACGGAGGGTCGAAATCCTGTTTCCTTTGAACACCGGCGGGCGAAGATTCAGGCGATTGACGATCCCGGCGCTTGGACCAAACGAAGAAGACAGAGAGAAACCGGTTTTCCGCCGCCAATGTCCGCCAATTGCATAGAAAATTACAGTACTAAAATTGTACTTTTTTTTTAGAAACTGATGTTATCCTGGAGTTGGTGGTTATTTGAATTTTTTTGCAGACGTGGATTGTACTCTTATGATTCATGAATCAGGATCATTTTTTTAGTGAAATGATTGTAATGTCAGAACTCAGACTCAATTTTGAACATAGAGATCATAGTTAAAGTATTACGGTGGATGATCACGTGACCTCCAATGTTAACGACGGGACGAGCATGGAGATCGCCATAGAGTCCAGAGGAGCCCCAAAGGGGGCAGTGTTGCGATCTCTTTAAGGAGGAAAGTGCTAAGAATAAATAAAATTTTACGTCACTTGACTGTGGTTCTAAAATGCGACGCCCGTCTCCAATAGCAATCGCGTAGCTCTAGTGCGACGATAATTTAAAACCTAACCTAACTTTAAAATCTACGACAGTGTGCTTAAAAATCTGTTCCATAGACTTGGAAAATTCTTCCGACTTGCATCCTAATGGTAGTAGGAAGAAAATAGGAACCAGTCTAAATTCGACTGCTTACTTTTGTTTATAATCATTAATAAAAATCATAAATGTTTAACTTGAGAACAAACTTGTTTGTTTCACCGTCTCCTTACCTTATTTCAATTAATCCTATTTGCATTGCACTAGACGGGGAGATCCCTCATACCTTCTCGGTATTATAATTTGAAGCATTGATTAACATGAATATACAAGTACACTTACACGCAGACATCTAGCCGGCGGCGAGTAAATACCTTTTGCAATGGACGTGGTTAATTAGAAAACTTGGTACATAGCCCTGAAAGCCGAAGGGTGGGAACTATAGGTTAATCCCATGTATAATTACCTTTCTGTAGTGTAGGTCACTTGTGGATGTGTTAAAAAGTGTTGATAACTTACTACAACTTTTAACATTAAATGAAAATTAATTTGCGGAATAGTTAAAACACAAGTAATGTAAACTTTATGTAAGAAATACAAACTATTTTCTTTAATTAAAAAAATTTCAAATCAAATGTTTTTTAAACTCTTGATTTAAATTTCAAAAATCTTTACATTGATGAAATTAACTTATGGGGCAAATAAGCTTTTGGCGCATTTATTTCCCAACATTTACTTATTATGATCTATGCATATTTTAAACTCCACCATAAAAAAATTATAAAACCATAAAATGTCCACAAAACACAAGTCCCATTTTTGTTAACGTCCTTTTTACATTTCCTTGTTCGTTTAAGGGAAAATAGGTGGAGAGGCGATGAGATTTTATTAATGCTGAACTCAGTTTCAAATATCTTTAAAGACAAAATGTAAACTCATATTCATTCAACAAAGTTTCGTTGTTGGTCAGTATTATTTTTTATAAAATAAAGTAGGAAAATAAATAGAAAGTGGAATAGGTGAAAATAAAGCATCATATAAATAATTTTATGGTCCAACTATTTTTGTTAACCATTATATTATTATTAATTGCACAGATAGCTTTAACAATAACCAAAATTAAATCTTAATTCAGTGCATTAAGGCAGGGCCTGATCTAGGAAAGCACTGATTGTAGACACAACAAACGTTGGGGGCCCTTTACGGAAAATTTTGCTTATGATCCCTCACAATGATAGTGGAAGTTTGTCAATGTGTTAACAGTGTTCTACTATTTTATCAGATTTTTTATAATATCAATAATATTAGGCCAATGTCCAAGTCAAATTCAAGCTAAAAAAAAAGGAAGGCCTCAAAAAACTTTTAATTGTCTGAAATTTTGGTGATCCACACCATTTTTCATAAAAGAAACTAAAATTTAGGGGCCCTTAACAAGAAGTTATAAAAGAACTAAAATAGCCTACTTTCCTGTTACTTAAATGCTTTCTAAAATTCTTAACTTGAAAAAACTAGGTTCGTTACGGTAAGTGACATCAACACAGCATCCAGCTACATATTCTACTTCTTAAAGCCAAATAAATTATTTTCATTAATTTTCTATCGCCAATAAAATAAATATTACTTATCGTCCGCCTCATTTATTTACATTTACAAATAAATAATTAATTATTCGTAGAACAAAAACCATAAAACTACTCCAAAATGCACTTAAAATAGGAAATGTAAATTATCAAGTAGGTTTGTAACAGAATCTGTCACTTAACCAGGTTCCAAACAACAGTTGTGTTTAACAGGTAAAAAGGCGCCAAACACAGCATTACCATTAATTCTATATTAAACATTTTCCCGCTAAATTCGGCTAGTTTCATTTATTTTATCTCGAAAATTAAATAACTATAACTTAAATCGTTTGCAAAAGTTTATATTTCAAAGAATAAATATATAATATTTGTCGCTTTTAAATAGAATGAAAACATTTCATACAAACTCGTAGTGAATACTCGTAGTGAAATATATTTGACGTCACTTTAAACTGATCGATGCCGCAAAAATAAATTTATTTTAATTTATTGTCTAAAAGAATTAAAGTTTCTCGAGCGATTGTTGCGATGGCAATGGTGATTTAATTCTAATAAAAATGGCTTCCTATGCTTTTTAAATGAGAATTAAATTTTGATGTTTTTTAAATATTTGAAGTACTTAGAATTCAAATTCTTTTCTGAAATTTTCAATGTATTCTCATTTTGATGCGCTGAATTTTTTGAAGGGTATCACTTGTCCGTAGCATTTGTGGTTTGCTACAGCAATTTAAATAACTCGAAATTGAATTTCAATGCTAATTCAATGGGAAATTCGTCGACAAATAGTAGATTTATATCCGTCCAATCGTACAGACAGACGGACAAAAAGTATGAAAGTTGGTTGTCTCAGGTTATACCTTTCTAATAAAAAAAAGAATTTTTAAGATCGGATTGATTGAACCGATTTTGGAAGGGGGGGTACATCGACCCCCCCTTCCAGACAGACGGACGGACATCGACAGCATGTCAATACCTACTTTTTCATTTTTTTTTAATTCTTCGAATTAAAAAAAAGAAAAGTAGGCTAAAAAATGGTAAGGCCTTATTTTTTTTTAATTTTCGGAAATTTTGGTGATCACACCATTTTTCATAAAAGAAATTGAAATTTAGGGGTCCCTGAAATTTGGTAGCCCTGGGCCTAACGGGCCTTATGGCGGATTCAGGCCCTGCACAAAGATGAATTAATATATAGCAACTGTACCTTTTCGTTGGCGGCCTCTATGATGTACTGCTTCTGCGCCACAGCCACCTCTCTCTGAGCCGTGATGCGAACGCTCTCCCGCAGCGCCTCCTCGAGTTCCTCAATCCTGTCCTGCTGCTGTAGCACTTGCTCCTGATGGATTAGTGGGGGTGGGGGACAAATATGGCAAATCATAAAACCAAAGCAAATAAAACAAACTAGCAAAATGGGATTTTGGGTTAAGGTTTTAAAAAAATAATAAAGGAATAGTAATAAAATAAAGAGGGTGGCATATGTGGATACCACCCTCCTGATATGAAGTAAAATGAATATTTTTTTTTACGAAAATAATTATTATTAAAAGAAGCTAGAAAAGAAACCAGCAGGTCCGGACGCCTGTGGGTGAAATAAAAGAAGGGGAGGAGGAGGATAGAGTTAGATATGTATTTATATATCAATCTATAATATTCTAAAAGTTAGAATGATGAAACTATAAGAGTGCGAAAACCATACTTTTAAAATTGTAAAGATATTAACCACTACAGAGTTTTGCTGATGTTATTTTTTATTTGAAGATATGGTAGGTATAAAATCGATATTTTGCAAAAAAAAAAGGGGGGGGGGGAGGTGAAATCCAGTTCAAATTTAATATTCTAGTGACTATCCCTTTCTTCTTAATCCTGCCTCAGGGGCACAAGAAACATATGACAGACACTGCAACCACAATTTTTACTTAATAAAATATTGGTTAAGCCGAATGTTTTTAGTCAATCCTCCTGAAAACTTTGGCCTTTGTCTTTTGGCCTCATTTCATATTTAACGATTCAGTTGAGGTATTCTAAAACTGAATTAATACACTAGATAAATAATTTATTATTTATCTGCCACCCCAAAAACGTTTTTTGTTAATGTTATAGATAAATATATTTGTTATAAGTAATTTGGATTCAAACTGCATTTCAAACATATATTATAAGTACATAAGTACTGAATCACTCAGTTACTTATGCACGTTGAATGCAACCTAATCTAATATACATATTAGCTTTCATAAATTCTAAAAAGTTGGGGGGAAAAAACATCCGTGAACAGTTGGTGGTGGAACCTTACCTGAGCTTTGGACGCTTCCTTGGCAGCTTCTGCTTCTCTTCTCCTGGCTTCTTCTAACTGCTGAGCGTTTTTGTTCCTCTCAGCTGCTGTTTGGCCCCTTTTAGCCCCCGGAGGTTGCTGCTGCGCCTGCTGGGGATGTGGAGGTTGCTGCGGCTGCATGGGCTTGCCACCCTCCTTTTTCTGAGCACTGCATTCACGGCGAGGTATAGGAGTTAGGCATTGAGTATGACAAAAAAAAATGTCTTTAAAACTAGAGTCGGTAAATTTCCCCCATTTTTGCAATAATTTTTTCTTCAGTGGACCATTTTAGGCGGGTCACTAATTTTTCTTCAGTAGACAATTTAAGCGGGTCGATAATAGTTTTAAACCTCATAAAAATTAAATAATGAAAATGAACACAATAGTATCACACATGGCAAGTAGCAAATGCTCGCACTGGCTTAAAAAGTGAAAAGTATGTATCATATTGCATTCCAGTTTTTGTAGCATTTTGTCTGGTATGGAGCTAAGTCATGCTACTCCACTCTTAAAAAACCCAAAATCGTTGTCAATATAAACTTGAATACACTCTTAAAGCAAACGAGTGAATTTAACTCAGTCTGAGTTAATTTTCACTCTTTTCAGTGTCGAAAATGGACTTAACCTATTGGAGTGGATTTCACTCTTTTGTTTAGTTAAAACTCCGACAGGATCACTCCATACGAGTGATTTTAACTCGGTCTGAGTTAATTTTCACACCTTTCCAGTGTCGAAATTGCACTTCTCTCCTATATGAGTGGATTTCACTCATTTGTTTTAAGAGTGTACTCATCATACTTTTCCACGTTATCCCAATTAAGCTCGTTGAACTACAATTCTAAAATGATGATTCAAGTCTAACTCTCAATTATGAAACCAAAATACGTTTTTCAACGACAATTTTGGAAGAATTTTGATGAGCTTGGGAACGAATAAAGACCGTAAAGTAAGCGAAACGGTTTTAAAACGTCGAAATTACGGTTAAATTAGCTTGAAAGTGGTGAGTGTTTTCTTTCTAAATTCAAATGCTTTTCTCTGATTAGTTTACAACGCTGTCTATCGGACTGTATGGTCGACATCCGATATCATAGTTCACTCTTGTCGAGCCATATCATGACTCCTTATTTTATATACGAACTCAAAGACCGCGTGAACTTTATTAGTTTACTACCACTCTCAGAAATAACACTTTCATTTTTGACGATTCATGAATCCTCAAGCCTCATTTCGTTGATTTTGGGGATTGTTTCATCAAACTATCACGTGACTTTTGAGTAAACGCGAATCCTCACTTTTACGATCGTGATTTGACGATTCTGTATCTTGATTTTGAGGAAACTGAATCTCATTGTTGTACTCACTTGCTCAAAAATGACGAAATATTTCTTTAGATTAGACGGCATTCAAATCCTCATAAAAATGACGATTCAAATTTCCTCACTTTAGAGGAAACGAAAACTTGGAGCATTTGCCACGGAATCGTCAAAATTAAGGAAAATTTCGTCGTTTTTGAGCATTCATTTTTTAGAGTGCATTGGTTGATTTCATAAAAAGATATACTCACTCCTGCATCTCCCGTATCTGCTCGTTGAGCGCGAACTTTTCCTTCTCGCTGGCTGCCATCACGTCCAGCAGTCTGTCTAGTTCTGCCTGAAGACGATGGTTGTCCTCTCGGGCCTTGTCGCAGTCCTTCTGGGTGCGGTCCTTCTCCTTGGCCATCTCCTCGCACAACTTCTCCAGGGCAGCGAGCCGCTTCTGATGCTCGCCCTCGGGAGCCTAACGAGGAGGAACGAAACCGTGTAACGTAACTTGAACTTACATGGGGAAACGAACATTTGTGTAAGAGGACTCTCTTTGGAATTCCACATCTTGAAAATCGTAATGTTATTCCTATGGAAAACATTCGCAAGTCAATTACTGCCACAATTTTATTAAAAGGTTACTAATTTCTTGTATCATTGTAAAGAACGAAAGGAACTAAAAGGATAAAATTAATTTGGTTTGTGAAAATCACATATTTAGTATTTTTAATAATTTTTTGAAGCTAGGAAAAAAATGGAGCAAGCATTAAGTTCTAATTTTAAAAAAATTATTAAAAATACTAAATATGTGATTTTCACAAAACAAATAAGTTTTATCCATTTAGTTCCTTTCGTTCTTTACAATGATACAAGAGACTAGTAACCTTTTAATAAAATTGTGGCTGTAATTGACTTGCGAATGTTTTCTATAGGAATAACATTACGATTTTCAAGATGTGGATTCCAAAGAGAGTCCTCTTAACACGAACTTTCATAATTCTGACTTCGGGAGATAACGTGTGAAACGAACTCGTATAGCTCTACTTGAACGGAGAAATGAACTTTTGTTCAAACATAGATAATTCTACATCAGGACCTGAAATTGGGAAAACAAACGGAACTTACAGGTGGAAACGAACTTGTGTAAATCGGAAGTTAGACAATTGCCTTCGTGGGCTTAACATGGGAAACGAACTCGTACAACCAGACTCAAACTTATACAAATACTGCCTCGGGAGAGAACTTTTGTAATTTAACCCGAACTTCAAAATTCTGACTTCGAAAGCACTGTGAAACGTATTCGTATAAATAACTTGAATGGGGAAATGAACTTGCATAACTTAATTTGAACTTAGACAATTCAGCCATCGTCGGTCGTCGGGAGCTTACTGTGGGAAAACAACTACCTGTAAACGGGGAAACGAACTTTGTATAACTTAACTCAAACGAATATCTATTCTGTTTTCGGGAGCCTAACGTGGGAAACGGAATTCAACTCGAATTTAAATAACTTTGTCTTCAAGAGCCTAATTTGGGAAATACACTACACCTGTATAAATTATGCTTTAAGAAGCTTAATCTGTAGAAAACTTCGTAAGTGCATCATTTATCCCGTCTCGTGTGATTGCTCCAATTGACTAACTAATTGTCACTCTGATTATGCGGTACCGTAAATGTGGAAAAAATACCGAAAATGTTCTGTGTATAAAAGGCTTAAAATAATGGAAACCGAACTTTTATAAATTCTGGCCTCGAGAGCTTACCGTTGGAAACTTGTATAACTTTTGCTTAAAATTAACAAAAAAGTTATTTCATTGGTAATTTTTTCTTTAAAAAATTATTTTGCTTTGCATTGAATTGACGATGAGGCACTATATTATTATCGCTAAGTGTATAAAATGTTTCTAAGTACCTTTTGTGCGTCCATTTTCATTTTTTCTTTGCATTTTTTAAGCATTTTCTCTAGATCTTCGCATCGCTTTGTCTTTTCTTCAATTTGTTTCTGCAACGCCGCTGTTTCAGCTTGTGCTGCTTGAGGACCACCTCCCTGCATCTGAAAGTCAACAAACGAATATTGATTTATTTGACTACTACACATTCTATAAACTACTACAAATTCAAATAATTGCAACAAAATAATAACACACTAAAAATTCTTAAGAAGCTACACTCTTAAAACAAACGAGCGATTTTAACTCAGTCTGAGTTAGTTTTCCCTTTCGGTGTCGATAATGCTCTTTCACTATAGAAGTGGATTTCACTCTTTTGTTTTGTTAAACCTCCAACAATGCTAACAACAAACGAGCGAATTTAAGGCGATTAGGAGCGATTATGATTGATTTCGGAGTTAATTTAACACCTTTTCGGTGTCGAAAATGCACTTCTCCAATAGGAGTGGATTTCACTCTTTTGTTTTAAGAGTGTATATAAAAACTAAAATGTATGTATCTATAAGCTAAAAATTCACATGCAATGGTTTGCAACAAAATAACACAGATATAAAGTATATTTTCCAAATTAAAATAGGTGATAAAAAGCCAGAATTCGGAGAAAATAAATCTTGCAGAACAAATTACCCATGCTCCAAATAAAACGCTTGCAAAGAGCTTCTAAAAACGATTCAAACGAAAAAGAACGAGCTACTGAAATGTGTGTACATAGACTGACCTCCCTCCTTTCAATTTCTTGCACAAGCATTTCCAACTGAGATTGAAACCTTTCTCGTTCTACGGCAAATGCTTGGATTTCGGCTTGAGCTTTTTCAAGTTGGGCCTTAAGTTTTTCTGTTTCTTGGCCCCCAGTCTTCTGTTTCTCAATAATGCTCTGCATTTTTGCAAGTTCCTGTTCTAATCTTTGCTTTTCGCCGGCCAAGTTCTTGTCCAAGTTCTTTTGTGCCTTCTGCTGTTCGGCAAGCAGTTGTTTGTTTTGTTCTCTAACTTTCTGCAGTTGAATTTGACAATCTTCAAGTTCCTTCTGGAATGCACCGATGGTTCCGCCAGATTTAGCTAGCTCAGATCGAAGTTCTTGTTTCTCCATATCACTGGATTGAATACGCTTTTCGATCTTAGTTAGTTCTGCCTCCATATTTTTCTTCGCATTGGCAATATCCGCATTTAGTTTGTCTTTTTCTTTTTTAATCTTATCCATTTCTTTCTTATCTTCGGTCATTTGTTTCGTCAAATTGCTGACAGTCTCGGCATACTGATTTACTTCAGTACTTAGCTTCTCGTTTTCCACCAACAGGCTTTCTATCTTTTCCACTAATTTATGTGTCTCACTCTCCACACTCTTCTGAGCTTGCGATTGCTCCGATTTCAACTTTTTATTGGTCTCCTTCAAAGTCTTACACTCATTTTGTGATTCCACAATTTGCTTTTGCAATGTTGCCATTGCTTCATGGGATTTTTTCAATTCCGTACTCAACTCTTTTACTTCAGCCTGAGCGTTATATAATTGATCTTCCACTTTTGAAAATTCACTCTCGACCGTTTTTTGGGAAACCAAATGTTCAGATCTTAGCTTTCTGTTATCTTCTCTCAATTTCTTTAATTCACTTAGGTATTTTTCTACTTCTTCCTGTAAATTAGACACAGCTTCGTATGCTTTCGCAAGCTCGTTCTTTATTTCTCCATTTTCGGTGTTTCGATTTTCTAAAGTGTCCTTAAGTGTTTTTATTTCATTTTCCATGTTTCGCTGAGATGAGTGGTGACTCTGCTTCAAATTACGATTTTCTTCTTTAGCAAATTCTAACTCGACAGTAACATTTTCAATTTTCTTTTGCAAGGTAGATAATTTTTCGTGATATTCACTCAGTTCCGATTTGATTTTTTGGTTTTCCGATTTTTCTGTTTGCAAATCAGACTCTAGCCTTTGGACTTCACTTTCCAAAGTTTTTTTAGACTTAGTTTCTGATTTAAGTTTTTTATTTTGATCTTTGACTTTCTGATATTCCACCTGGAGACTTTCGAATTGTTTCTTCATATCGGATATTTCATCGTATGATTTACGAAGCTCTATTTGCAGTTCTTTACTTTCCATGGCTGCGTTCTGCAATTCTTCTTCGAGTCTTTGTAGCTCGGAGGAAGCAGTTTTCTGAGTTGTAGTTTGCTGGTCTTCTAAAATCTTATTCCTATCTTTCAATTTTTGTAGCTCTAACGTTGATTCTTGCAGGGCACTATCAGTTGCTGACAACTTTTCTTTAATATTTGTTAGTTCTTTCTGTACATCTCTATACATTTTTCCAGTATCAGATACAGTTTTCTTACTGTTGTCAAGTTCTTTCTGGGTTTCAGAATGTGCTTTTTGAGTTTTATTTAGATTGTTTTGAGACTCAGTTAGTTCTTTTTGAGTATCTATGTAAAGCTGTTGTGTTTGTTCTACAATTTGCTTATATTCTACGACTTGGGTTTGGAATTCATTATTATTTTTTTCTAAATTTTCGCATCTTTGTCTGAGATCCTTCATCTCTTTTTCAAGCTTCAAATACTTTTCGGATTCTAATTTTTGTAAATTTTCACAATCTTTCAGTCGCTTGTTTTCATTGGACAAGTCATCAATTTTCCGCCTGATATCAGATATTGTCTCTTGGCAGTTGGAAAGTTCTGTCCTCAACGCTTTGTTTTCTTCATTAATGTCATAGAGTGATTCGGTTTTCTGAAGTTCACTCTGTAATCTATTTTCGGCTTTTTCTAATTCAAATTTCATTTTCTTTGTTTGCTCTTGAGCTTTTGTGAGCTCGTATGTTTCATCACTAAGCCGCTTCTCTAAATTACTAACCTTTTCATTGAGTATTTTCGTCTTTTCTAATAATTTTTCTTTTTCCGATAGAACTTCGTCTAACTTTTTCTTAAGGCCACTTATGTCACTGTCAGCTTCTCTTTTATACTTTTCAGAATTCGAATGCAGTTTTCTTATTTCTTCGTCTCTCTTTCCCATTTGGCAATTAAAAGCCTTGAGTTCAGTTTGTAAATTCGTAATAACTTCCCGAGATCTTGTTACTTCATGACGTAGTTCGTTACCTTCAGCCTGAGCCATGTCCAACATATCTTTCAATTTATCCTTCTCAGCATCGATTAAAGAATACCTTTCAATTTCTTCCTGAAGATTTTTATTGGCGAGTTCAATTTTATTATTTTTATCTAGAACTTCTTCATATTTCCTTTCTGCAGATTTAAGCATTTCATAAGTTTTAGAGAGTTCAGCGTTTAATGCCTTATTTTCTTGATTTAGCTTTTTATACTCGATATCTATTTTACCGTATTCACCCACTCTTTTCTCTGTTTTTTCAAGTTCATTTTGGTAACGCTTATTTTTGTCTTGTAATTTCTTTACTTCGGAGTTCAAATCGTCTTTTTCTTTTTGTACGTTCGACAAGTTTTCATATGCCTTTACAAGTTCGTTTCGAATTTCCTTATTTTCTTCTCCGGATTTTTGAAGCTCACTTGAGAACTTGGTTGCTTCAGATTCCATTTTTTCTTTTAAAGACTCTACTTCGGTTCGAAGTTTTTTGTTTTTCTCTTCATGGTTCATGCATTCATTTTGAGATTGTTCAAGCTGTAGTTTTAAGCTAGACACCTTTTCGTATAAAGACGTAATTTCCGTTTTCAATTCCTTATTTTCTCTACTTAATTTTTGTAGTTGATCCTCCATCTTTTTTATTTCCTTATCCTTGTCTTGTGACTTTTCCAATTTCAGGCGCAAGAGACGGTTATTGTCTTCAGATTTTTTCAGTTCAGAATTGGCCCCATCTAACTGCTTTTGAATACTAGTCACTTTCTCGTACAGCTTTTTTGTCTCTGCTCTTATGTCAGCATTGTCCGAGTTTGCTTGATATAATTTATCCTCGAGTTTTGTAATTCGACCCTGAGCTTTCTGACTCTTTTCTAATTCAAGTTTTAATTTGTTTATGTCATCTTCCGCTTTAGAAAGGTCATCTTGATACTTATCCAATTGCTTTTGAATGTTCGACGCAGTCTCGTAGGATTTTGCAAGTTCCATCCGCAGCTCCTTCTTTTCAGAATGTGCGTTCAGCAATTCTTCCTCCACTTTGATTAGTTCGCTTTCAACTGTCCTCTGTGACTTGGCTTGTTCTGTCTTGAGTTTGATATTTTGATCCTCTACAGATTTCAGTTCTCTTTCAAGATCGTCAAGCCTTCGTTGCAGATTCGACACAGTTTCATAAGTCTCAGCTAACTCCATGCGCAGCTCTCTGTTTTCAGAATTTGCGTTGAAAAGCTGTTCCTCAATTTTTTCCATTTCACTTTCTGCTTTCTGATATTTTATTTGCTCGTTCCGCAACACCTTATTTTCTTCCACCAATATCTTAAGATCTTTCTGCAAATCATCCATTTGCTTCTGCAGAGCTGAAGCATCTTCGTAAGATTTAGCCAACTCGACTCTCAAATCCCTTATTTCAGAATTAGCATTCAGGAGCTCTTCTTCAGTTTTTAGAAGTTCTGTTTCGAACGTTCTTTGCGAATTCGCCTCAGCTTTCAACTTTCGGTTGAGGTCCTCTGCTCGTTTCAAGTCGTTCTGAGAATCTTCTAGTTGCCTCTGAATGTTAGTTATTGTTTCCAAGGACTTTGAGAGTTCCCTCCGCAAATCTTTATTCTCGCCTAGAGCTTCTTCCAGTTGCTGTTCAAGTCTCTGCATGTCCCTTTTCATTCTCTGCAATTCCATGTGCGAATAATCCAATTCCACTCTGGACTTTTGTTGAAATTCTTCCGTTTTCCCTCTCACTGAACGGTGATGGTCTAGCTCACCCAAAGTCTCTTGCAGCTTTATTTCGAGCCGGTCCTTATCGTCAGCGTTTCTGCGCGCTTCGGCTTGAGCACGCTCAAGTTTGTCTCTTAATCTGTCCAGCTCGCGTTGCAGTTTTTCCTGCTCACTCTTGCTTGAGGTTTGGTCTTTGAAATGCCTAGACAAAGACTGTTCAGATTCTTCCAGATCAGCTTTCAGTTTCGTTATTTCGATTTGAAGTTTACTGTTCTCTGCCACGGATTTGTGTAACTCAGCTTCAGACTTGTGATGTAGTGCTCGAACCCGTTCGGTCTCAGCTTTTGCTCTCTGGAGATCAGAATCCGAGACTTGATGCGTGGACTGAAGACTTTCGATCTGGGATCGTAATTGGTTAACTAAAGATAGATGGGTTTTTGTTTCGCCTTCAATTGAGACTTTTTCTTCTTGCAGCTTTTTCAAATCACCTTGAACCCTTTCGTATCTATCCTTTACTTTTTCTAGTTCGAACTTAACTTTTTCTACTTCCTGTTTTTGTCTCTCTTCTGAAGTAGCATGTCTTTCAGCTTTTAGTTCAGCCACTTCTAAGTCGTGCTTCATTCGTTCGAGTTCCATATGATGTTTGTGCTTTAATTCTTCATATTTCTTTACTTCATCTTTGGTAAGTTCTAATTTGTTTTTAAGTTTATCTACTTCTATATTTAACTTAGAAATTTCTTCTAAAAGATGTTCTTTTTCTCTTTCTACCATATGTTTTTCAGATGAAAGTTTTTCTGATTCGTTTTGATATTTAAGACACTCTATTACAGATTTTTCTTTTTCTCTTGTACATTTTTCGAGCTCCAACGAAGTCTTCTCGTTCTTTTCTTTTAATTTTTCCAACTCATCTCTCAAAGTTTCTAGTTCGAACATGGCCTTCTCTTGAGTTGTATGATGCTTCAGCATTTGGCTTTGATACCTTTCAATTTCGGACTTAAAATTTGCGTTTTCAATTTGAAGTCTTTCTTTTTCAGTATGAACTCTGTTTAACTCTGACTGTAATCGTTCAACTTTTTCTTTCAGCATTTCTATTTCGGTCCGGGATTTCGATAGTTCTTCTTGAGATTTCTCATGACTGGTTTGAGTTTTTCCGACTTTATCTTGTGTCCTATTCAATTCATTTTTAACGCTATTTATATCAGACTGCAGATTTTCTAACTGTGTTTGTGCTTTACGCAAAGTGTCTTGTGATTTATCATATTGCTCTCTAACTACGTTTAATTCCATTTGACATCGATCGAATTCTACTCGCAACTTTTCTTCGGATTCTTTCGATATCGACAGCTGCGCTGAAGTTCTTGCGTGCATTTCTCGCAACTTTTCTAATTCATCCACCGCATTTTTATACTCTTCTTTGGTTTTGTTCGAAGAAAGATTAGTTTTTTCCAACTCCAGATTTACTTTTTCCATTTCGGTCTGCACTTGATCCAGCTTGGCTTGCAACCTGTAAATATCCGAATGCGATCTTTCAGAT
The DNA here is from genome assembly GCA_023701765.1 of Hylyphantes graminicola. NCBI lineage: Eukaryota > Metazoa > Arthropoda > Arachnida > Araneae > Linyphiidae > Hylyphantes > Hylyphantes graminicola. The sequence goes on along the minus strand of CM043114.1, from coordinate 58,809,696 downwards.
TTTTCGACGAGCTTATCATACTCCTTTCGTGCAGTATCTCTTTCCTCTTGCGATTTCTGAAGTTGGACCTGTAGCTTCTCCACCGTCTCTCTCATCGCCTTGGCTTCTTTCTGCGAAGAATCGTAATCCCCGTAGTACTTCTCCAGCTGGTTCTGTGTCTTCTCCAGCCTGTCCTTGATCACGTCGAACTCGGCCTGCGAGTTTTCCTTCTCTTTCGACGCCTTCGCCAGCTGCGCCTGAAGCGCGTCGTTCTTCTCCTGCAGCTTCTCCATCTCGGCGTGCGTCGCGTCCTTCTCCTTTTGCAGCCTCTGGAGGGAGGTCTGCGCCTTCTCGCACTTCTCCTGCGCCTTCTCCGCCTCCATCTCGACCATCTCCTTTTCTTTCTGGCACTTGAGGGCGCTCATCTGGGCGGCGCTCAGCTGCGTCTGCATGTTCTCCAGCTCCGCCTGCGCCCTCTCCCTCTCCGCCTGCATGCGCCGCGCATCCGCCTGCGCCTTGTCCAGCTTCTCCTGGTAGCGGTCCGTGTCCAGCTGCGCCTTGTCCAACGCAGCCTGCGTCTTGTCGTGCTGCGCCTGGCTCTTGCTGAGCAGACCCTGCACCCGCTCCAGCTCCCCTTTAAGCTTCTCCACTTCCGAGAGGGCGGCGTCTCTCTCGCTCTGGGATCGCGCCACCGTGGACTGGACCCGGTCGTACTCCTCCTGTATGCTCTCTTTGTCTGCCTGGGCATTCTCTAGTTTAGCTTTCAGACGATAGATCTCGCCCTGCGAGCGCTCTATTTTCTCCTGGAGCTGCTCGACCTCCCCTCGCGAACGATCCTGCTCGGCCTGGTGCATGCGGTACTCCGCCTGCACCCGCCTCAGCTCGGCCTGCGCCTTCTCCAGGCGGTCCTGGAGTCGCTCGTACTCGTCCGACTGGTGGTAGGACGGCGACATGCCGCCGTAGGCCGACCGCTCGTGCACTGCCGAGCGGTCGTGGCCGTAGTCGGACTTCATCAAACGTCCGGACTGCTCCCTCATGCGTTCGTTCTCCAGGGTAAGTCTAGCGAACTCCCCGCGCGTACGGTCGCTATCCGCCTGCAACCGCTGCATGTCGAGCTGCGTCTTCTCCAGCTCGGCCCTGGCCTGCCCCAGCTCTTGCTGCGAGTTCTCCAGCCGAGCCTCGACGCGGTCCTTCTCCGCAGCCGCCTTCTCCAGTCTCACCTGAAGCTTCTCCATGTCGCTCTCGAAGGCGTGCATCCGCATCCGGTGCTCGGCCAGCTCGCGCTCGTGCAGCTCGCGTTCCTCGTTGCGCTCGGCTTCGGCTCGGTCCCTCTGCTCGCGCAGCTGCGAGATCTGCTTGTCCTTGTCGCCTATCGCCTCTTCCAAACTTGAAAGTGCACCTTCAGAAGAGGAGTGATGCGCCTGCATCGCGGTCAGGCGCGCACGGGCCATGTCCACCTGGTTATCTTTTTCCTTCAGGAGGTCCTCTAAGTTCTCAATCTGCAACAAAGAAAACGTGTCTGATTTAAAAATATTCATCCACCTTATCTCTCATCATAGCAGAAAAAAGTTAGTGTCCAATTTTATTGACGGTTTGATATTTTAGTAACGAACAACCACACTTCCTGATCAAACATGGTGTTTCCTATTCCGTTATCAATACACGGAAAAACTGTAAGAGGAAGTGGGTATTTTAGACTTTAGCCCGGTCCTCCGAGTCCAGCACCTTCTATTATAATCAAACCGTCATAAAACATTAGAGGGCTGCCTTTTTTATACTATAACACTTATTAACAAAAAAAAACTAATAATTTATTGTAGAAGACACAGTGATTCTCTTTTACAATTAAATTAAGTTTAATTCATGTAAGCAAGAGAACGTATTCATGACCATTTGAGGAATTTACTCCATATCTATAGTTTCGAAAGCGACTATACTTAATAATAACTTAACCCATTGCTAATGATAATAAGGGAATATTAATGAGAGTCCAGTGAAAGTAAAAGAAAACGCGACATCACATGCTTTATTATGGAAGTACATTGTTAAATCTTCAGCCTTTGTATCAAATTAGTAAGATGGGGAAAAGATATCATACCCGGTTCCCGGTTCTTCAGGGGAATATTTTTAAAACTTTCAAAATCTTTGAGATAGTATCAAAAGAATTTCGATACTTTCTGTACATGAAAACTTACAAGTTCAATTTTAGAACTAACCTTCCTCTGAAGAACATTTATTTTCCTGTCCTTAATTTCCATGTGATCCCTGAGCTCTTGCACTTCTTGCGTCAGTCGATTTCTGTCTTGGCTAGAAGTCATAGTTTGTTGAGTTTTCTTTTCGATTAGTTTGTTCTTTTCTTCCAGTCGAATTCGAAGTTCTTCCACCTGTAAGAACAAAATTGATTTTATCACGTGAAACATTTGCAGGTTTTTTCTTCTTTTCCCAATTAGTTTTACATGCAATGACAGTGTTTGCACTTGCACATAAAATTTGAAAAGTTTGGTCTACTTTTATTACAAAAGAATCTTTTAAGCTAAAACCCTATAAAAATAGCTCAATTTTGTTCTTTAATTTACTTATTCAAGGCTATCTTTATTTAAGGTAGGCATATATGGAGGGACTGAGTCCGCGGGACTTAACCTTTTTCTGCTCTTTGATTGGCGCTTACAGGTCACATGGGCACTGGGGGAAAAAAGCACCAAACAAATAGTTTCTGCATAATTAGCGAAAAGCGTCATTTATTACAATAAAAATAATAATGTGCACGGTAATAAAATTGCTAAAACTAAAAAGGAATTAGCATAAGTGTTATTTTTAATTCGTTATTCAAAATGGCTGCATAAATAAAATGAGAGCATTCAATTACCCAAAATTTCATTTTCAATATTGCGAGTGAATAAAAAAATATGTCAAGAGATTCTACAGCTTTGAATAATATATGTCGCATGGTCTATAACGTTCATTCAGTGCCGAAAAATGTTAAGTGCATTGGTGACAGAAAATATGCTACATAAGTGACTTGTTGGATTTTTTTGGCATAATATTATTCTCTAATATATTTCCATAATTTTAAAAGGTATTTTCAAGAAAATATCGATAAATTTTACTTCCAAACAAGTTTAAATACTAAAATTATATCTTCTATTCGTTTTCCCCAACACCATGCACTGATCTTCTGGGACATTTTAAATGCAATTAAAAATTTATTATGACGTAAAACAAATGTATTAGTTCATGTATAAAATAAACACTCATTTTTGTAAGACAGAAAGAATTTTAGGTATTTATTCTGAGTAGGTGGAATTGACCCCTGGTTTTTTATTACTATTGTCTTCTTTGTATAAAAACGTATGACTATTGTAGATTACGTGTACAGTTGCATTTGGCATATTAAAAATTCCTGACGGATTGTTGCATATTATTCTGAACATGTTTCCTAACCTATTTTTGGCATAATGTTTTTGAAAATGTAACTGTTATTTTTTACTAAATCACATATTGAAATTAGACACTTTTGGGAGAATCACTCTGATTATGTTTAAAATATCTTACATCAGCTTGCAGCATGTTGTAGTGCTCTTCTTTGGCACAAAGCGATTCCTTGAGCACAGCTATGTGTCTTTGGTAGTCATGGTGTTGTTCTTCTAAAGTTTTCATTTTGGCGTTCATTGCCATAATTTCTTGGTCCCTACGGTTAAGTTCTATCCTTAACTCCTCCATCTAAAACATTTGGAATAATCGATATTAGGTACTACTAAAATTTATTTACTTCTATACTACTTATAAAAGTATTTCAAAATAATAGGGGTAAGTGGTGTACCTTGGTCATATGTGTACCTCGAACCTATGCTGATTCTAGCTCGATTAGCTTAGATTTGAAACAACACCACATGCAGTTAAAGTATTTGCTACCAGGGATCTCAGTGAAGTTCTATCTGTTTGTTTAAAAGGTCAATTTATTAAAGAGGTTTCGAAAAACTAAATTCACAGTTCAAAAGTAAATTTTTGTCACATTCTTTAGTGTAATTTTGTACTCAAACATGTAGTATTTATTCAGAAACGATGGTTATGCAATATAAAGCAAAGTTTTAGCTATAAAACAGTGTGCTTGAAATTAAGTTAAGTCTAACCTTAACTTGGTGATTAACTATTTTGTTTTTAATATCCAAGTGGTGTACCTCAAACCTAATACAAGTGGTGAACCTTGGACTGGTCCAAGGTACACTACTATAGGTCTTATGTGCTTCAGATTGTTGAAAACCTTTTTTAAAACTCAAGTAAATTCTTTCCTTTGAAAAATTAAGTATTTTAAGCTATTAATATGCAACCCTGATTTGTAATATCTAGAAAAATGGAAATTTGTAAGAAATTTTGATATGATGTGATAAAGAATTTTTTTTGTAGTTAATTATTTAGATTTATGGAAGCCTATAAAATATTTACCATATTGATATAATATAGAAAATAATTATTGCATGCTCATCTAAAAAGATATTTTTTATAATAAATATCTAAGCAGAAATCCTTTTTACGTTTAGGCCTAGTTGAATAAACATAGGGGGAAATATTTGAGTTTTTTTTTTTTCAAATTTAAGACAGAAAGATAGCCATATGTTTTTCTATGGCATGAAATAACAGTTTAATTTTATGCTGCATTTTAACGAATACACCCGAGAAAGATTGCATTGCAGCTGAAAAAGCCAAAAGGGCACTAAAAAACTAAGGCAATAAAACCCCTTACTGAGCCAATTGACCTAACATAACCAATTACTACAATCTTGGCTAGAAATAAGAGTAGGTTGTAAAATGTATTTTTGAATTTTATGTGGCTAATAAATATTGGTTTTTGGACTGTAAATCGGGTCTCTATGCCTATTAATAATTGGTCCAAGGTACACTACCGGTTGGACCAAGGTACACCACCGGTGGTGTACCTTGGTCCTAATTACAATTTTCTGTATTTATTTTTTTAATAGTTGAAATCATTTAAATAACATGTTAAAATAAATATATGTTGTATATAACAACATAAAGTATTCAGTAAAAATATTTTTATTCACTTTTTGCAAGCAATTAAGAAATTAAAAATTGAAAAGTCAAAATAGGTCCGAGGTAACCCACCTTCCCCTACTAATTAAAATAGGTCATATAATAGCAAAATAATAATTTCGTAGCTTGGCGATCGAGAAAAACATCCTTAATACTACATTTTCGTTTTCTGGATATTTTTCTATTACTAAATGTTTAAAAAATGTATTTATTCTATTCTAAAGATAATTTTAGTTCTTATACTGTCAAATGGTTGTAAAATCATGGTTAAATTTTAAATTTTAATTAAAGTATTAAATTCCATCGGAAATGAATTAATTTGTAAAACTATAATGTTCTAAAATTCAATAATTCCATAAAAAAATATTTGTTGTTTATATTCATCACAACTGCTCTTTAAATATCGTTAAAAGTAATCTAGTTATATGGTTATTTTTAATTTTAACGTGCCAATATTAAAAAAATCAAAGAATTTAAAAAAAATTAAAGTATAAGAAAGTATAGAACTGTTGATGACGCAATTTGTGTATTACGTTTATATCTATGTTAACACCTTATTTTATTTAAATGAAAAAAAATATGATATTTATCAACTGTTCTAACTAGTTTTCTACTGGAAGCCTTAATGCTTTATTATCTACAAAATAATCAATGCATATCTACAAAAACATATTCAAAATCAAAAACATGCGTCTTGTAACTGAAAACCCCCCATGGATATTTGGATTTTTTGGAAAAAGATAATCATAAAATAATTTCTAAAAAAATCTATAATTCATCATCAATATTAACACAATATTCGGCAATTGATAATGAACTTTTGCAAAAGGGCTTCCAAATATTCCACTAGTAGAGTCACAAAACGTGGCAAAACTTACTCTTCTTACCTTACTTAGGTCTTTGTCTCTCGATTCTAGCATAGATTCGAGGTGTCTGTACCTCGCCTCGGTTTCTATTAGTTTAGTTTTTAGTCTTTCGTTTTCTATCCTGTCTTCGTCGTGGATTTTACCACCTGAAAAGCACGGGTGGGGGGATAAAAGGGATTCACTCATAGAGCTTAGAAGAAGATGGAACTGCTTGGCGAGGAACAAAGTGAAGCCATCAGAAAGTCGCCAAGTAAGCCCAAACAAACCGCTCACTCAATGTTAGTTTATGATGAAACGTAGAATTTTATTCCTTAACCCTTTCGGTCCCAAAAATTTACTACACTACAGAAACATCTGATATTCACAAAATAAGCTTATTTTAGGTCAAAAATAAGAGTTCCATAAGAAAAAAAATTCATTTAAATTTTGTGTATGGTTTTTGAAATAATGCCAAAATTTTTTTAACTGTGGAAAACAACATAATAAAAAAATATATATTACCTAAAAACACTTCGAGTTATATATTTTAAGGTATCTGACCATAGGGGAGACCGGGGTTAGTTGGCACAGTTTTCACTTCAAATTTTTTCTAATTTTTTGGTTTGAAGATATTTGAAATGTAAAAAGTTGGTAATGTAGGTAAACATTTTGGCTACAAATCACACATACAATTGAATAAATATATTGTTGCCACTTTGTGTGAAAAATGTTTTTCCTTGTCCAGTCCAACTATGCCAACCTACCCCGGTATCGGGGTTAGTTGGCATATAGGTAGTGGGGTAAGTTGGCATAAGTGAGGCAAGCGTTTTTACTCGTCTTTATGTAAGGTGTAATTATAATGAATGTTAATCAGCTTAAAATTAAACATTCCATATGTCCTGGGCGGTAAATGAATGTTGGTTCATTACTGATTATAGGAGGTTGAGAAATCTTTGAACATTATGTGGGTTGAAACTGGACGTTCGAGCCAAACTCGTTGCCGCGGGGGTATGTAGTGAAAGTTCTGGGTGACGTTTTAGGAAAAAAGAAAACCAGTCAACACCTGCTGATTCTTTTGAGTCCCAACTACTAGGATGTGCAGTGTCATTAGCAACTGCATATTGATATGCCAACTTTCTTGCCTCTTTTGGGCTCAGGCCGAAGTATATGTCACTTGCCCTCACAAGGTATTCACTCAAAGCAAATTCTTGTTCAGGAGTGAACACCTGCCGCACTATCCCATATCCTCCAATACCCTATGGTACCCTTTAGGCAGAGAGAATTCATTTTTAATTTTGCGATCTTACAATACCATGCGAGACTTCTAACAGAGATCTTAAATTCATCCGCTACTTTTCTCAAACTTTTTTTTTCAAGTAAGTGTGCCTCAACCTCTTCGACCCATCTCCTCTTTCGATGATCTGCTGTCATTGCAGCCCTCTCAGTTTTTCGTTTTATAGGTACTCATAATCTGAACAAAAAATATTTACATTATCATAGACAGGTAAGGCAGAAAAAGTGAACTTACAGTTTCTGTTTATTACATAATAATAACTAGATAACCGTTTGCTTGAAATCGAGCTGAAATTTGTATGGTCTTAAATTATGCCATTTTTTTACAACTCTGAGTATGGCAAATCTCCGTAAAAGTATATAAAGTAAAAGTTAATATCTGTCCAGCCGTTATTGAGTTATGACTGCGAAAAGAAAACGCCTTCCGCATTTATATATGCATAGATAAAAATAATAATAATTTATTGCTATGAAGTAGCCTATACCTAACTAAAATTAGGTCGCTATGAATGTTGGCATACTTATGTCAACTTCTCCTTTGTTGCGGGGTTAGTTGGCATACCCAGCCAGCTTATGTCAACTAGCCCCCGAGTCCCTATGCCAACTAACCCCAATAGAGCAAGTAAAATAAACAAGTTGGTTTGTTACAGAACCTGTCACTAAAACCGCTTCCACACCATATTTATGCTCACAGGAAATACACTTATTATGCGCCTCAGAAAGAAATTCGCCTAACAGAGACTTCTAATTTAGAATTGTAAACGCCAAAATTAACTATTTTCATTAATATACTTTGTCAAATTAAAAATTATTCATTATCGTTTGCTAAATTTGTTTGGAATTCGTGGAATAATGATGCAAATTTTTAATAAAAATAATTCTTTTAGTCGCCGGAATTTAATTTACAGTTTGAAAAATATATAGTTAGTAAAAATGATGCTTTAAAAATAAAAGAGAAACTTTGCATATATTTTATGCAAAATTAGAATTCTTTATACATCTTTCTTCGTACATATATAATGAACCATCAAAAGAAGTCTATTGTGATATTTCAACAATCCAAACCAAATTATATCACACAAATAAATTTTCTTTCTAAGGTTTTATTTTTATTTTAAATAAAGTTTCTCGTACGTTTGACGAAATGGCAACAGTGAAAATATTGAGTGAAAATGGAATTTGCATGTTATTTCAATGTAGATTAAATGTTTAGTTATTTAAATTTTAAATATACTTCTAATTTAAATTTTTTAATGAAATTTGGGATGTAACCTAGCCCGATTTTTTGCTTTAAAATGACGTATTCCAATTGTTTGTGCAATTTTTGGATCGCTCATTGAATGAAAATGGAATTTGCATGTTATTTCAATGCAGATTAAAATTTTAGTTATTTAAATTTTAAATATACTTCTAATTTAAATTTTTTAATGAAATTAGGTATGTAACCTAGCCCGATTTTTTGTTTTAAAATGACGTATCCCAATTGTTTGTGCGACTTTTGGTTCGCTCTGTGAAAGTGGGTGACGGACGGACAGACGGACTGAACGATTATAAAACCTTCCACTTTTTACGTTATAAACGTAATGTGGAAGCTAAAATGGCGACCAAAACTTTTGTTTATCAACTACAGCAGAAATGGACTTATAACCTCGTAGCTAAATGCCCAAAGATACTAAAAACTTGTGAATGTTATTCCTGAATGAATGACTATACTACTGTACAAAACGACAAATACTGAATAATCAAAATTTTACTTTCTTATATGACAATCACGTTTTTCATCCTTCCTCTAAAGGCAATGGCTGGATCCAACTGGCGCTCTCATGCAAGTTGGACGTTTAAATGACGATCATGTGACAGGCTCAGTAGCGCTCTTAATAAACAGTGAATTTTTTTAAAGGCACAATGCCAACTAACCCCGGTCTCCCCTATTATTAAAAAAAATTAGTAATTATTTTAACTGAAATAGTTTAAATTGTGTTTTAAATATGTGGAATTGAAGTGAACTTTTAAAAAATCAGGAACGCTTGTTACCTATTTCTAAATTTTAAAAAATAATAGTTCTAACTTCTATATTGATATTAATGTAAAATATTGTCGAATAGAACAAAGTGTGAAGAATCGAATGATGTGTGTTTGGATGTTATAACAGGACATTAACATTTGGAGAAAAAAAATATTGAAAGTAATGATTCCAAATGGCATCACTGGGACTGAAAGGGTTAAAAGGCGCTAATTAAAAAAATACACAGTTGTAGACCGTAGCACGATATCTGAATTTATACTATATGTTATTTATTTTCTTCACAAGTTAGAAAAATGAGTTGTAATTATAATTTTTATTAAAGAGCCAAAAATCGCCAAGTCTATACGAATTCTGCTGCAAGAATAGCACCAAATACTTTGCAGCGATCGTTTGTTTGGGCCTACTACAAAGCGATCAATGACTTCACTTGGTAAACCAGTTTTTGTCTTGCAGCGTTTTCCGTCTTCTTCTTAACTCTATGAGTTTACTCATAACTTACCGTGTTCACTTCAACAATTGGCGACAAAGAAATATTTCAAAAGCAGGAAAGGTTTTTGTGGAATTCCGTACTCCACACTGTAAAAAATAAAGAGCATGTTGCACAGAAAATTGCTGGCTACCAAAAATGGTATGCAATCTCCCCAGACTTAAGTGCCTTTGAAAACTCCAAGTTTTGGAGGAAACTTCTATTCATAGTTAGGTGCATGCGAAAACTCCATATTTTGTTGAAGACCTTAGACAGAATTCTCTCGTCTAAATTCGAATGAACTACGTTAGAATGAACTATGAATTGAGGATTGGGGACCATTTTTTTTTGTTAACAGCATATGGAAACCAATTTTTGGTTAACATGGCTCTTTATTTTTTACAGTGTAAGTAGTGAAAGGTTTGGAATTTAGTGGGAAGGTTGGAGTATTTTTTTTACTATCAGGATAAATAAATCATAGTTTACCTACATTCCTTTACATTGAAAATAAGAGTTATTTAAGGAGAAAAGAAAACGTCCAAAATTAAAAAATTAGAGATCTATTTGTGAACTAATCTTATAAAAATCAAAGGCATGGTATGGATTAATTTATCTTAAGTATTTGGGAAGAGGTTATAAGCGCATTTAAGAACTAACAAAATTATTATTTTTTTACTAAGCTAATTATGATTTTATGGCAATCATTGACAGTTTCAGAGTATCCATTTTTTTGCTCATTTATCTTTCAAGTCTAGAGAAATCTGAAAAAGGCTAGCTAATTTTTAGTTTAAATATTAATTTTTAATGAAATATAAATGAAATTGATAAGAATAACACATGCTTAAATTCGATAGATACACACGTATATATTTAGAATTTGGATAAAGAAAAATAGTGTAAGTTTTTTTCTTTACCTACTCCCTTTATTTCCATAAGTTTTCGTATGCTTTCATCGCGGGATGCCAGCGTTTGTTTTTGTGTTTCTATTCTAAGCTCTAGTTCCTGAAAATATAAAATAATTTGTGTTATAGCGGTTATGGTATCATTGAAACGGCAAAATTGTATCATATTAACAATATTTTTAGCAATATTTTTTAGGCAATATTTAGAAAATAAATTAAGTTAGAGTTAGACGGAGTATTAACAGATAAACGGAGTAATAAAAGACACAAAAAATTCATAAATTTATATTATTGTTTTAAATAACGTGAAATAAATATCTTGTAAATTGCATTATAAGGAAGAAATATTTTAGGTGATTTTTTAACTTTTTACTATTATCATTTTTAAATTATTATTAAACCCTTGTTTCTAATAACCTCATTCGGGTAAATAAGAGAAAAAGCCTCCAACTGTCCATATACAACGTATCCAATGTAAAATAATGTAATATAGTAAAAAAAAAAATAGAAAAAACACTGATTAAGCCAATAGTTTTTTAATTTTTTATAAAAACATTCATTAAAAAATACTTTTTCTCGAAAATTAATTGTCGAAAATGTGGTTGGGAAATTCAAATTCTTTTAATATTAAGTCCTAATTAATATAATAGTATCGTACTTTTAATAATAGTTCTGCGTGATCAACATAACCTAAGGACTAAGCATAAATATAATTATCAAAATGATTATTATCAATTAAAAAAATATATAATTATGAAAATGGCAGAAAATGTTTTAATTTTTTTTCCTGAAGGTGTAGTTAAAAATAGGCACAAAAAACATGGCTAATTATACATGAACTTATTAATTGTGTTATGAAGTAGTATAATGAATAAATACTAAATTGCATACATTCTCTAAACACCAATTTACATAATTAAGAAATCGTATGAACTTTTAATATGCTAAATGCAACTGTCTCTAGTCTCTCCTAATAGATACAACCGCTTCTGAGAGTTTATAATTAAACATTCATGTATATTAATGAATTAAACTCTGAAGAAAGTTGGAAAACTTTAATTTTACTTTGTTATTCACTTTGCTTTTTACCAAAAGCATTTACGAAAAGAAACTTACTAATATAACTAATTTTTACTTGATTGGACTTTAACACCTTAGATATACGAAAATATCATTGTAATCGAATCATGTCCGAATACACGTCTAACTACTATTATATTATTTTATTATGTCTGTCGTACCGTATTAAATTTATTTTATATATCGTAATTATTCGTTTAATAAATATGAAACTATCCGTAATTGAACATTTATGCACGTTTATCGAAACATAGTTAATTGGAGCATCCAAATGTAGTCCAAATTTTTTCTCCACTTTTTACATTTTCCAAATTGCAAAAATTTGAGTCCTTTCCATCACTTTAAACAGAAACATTAGCTATGAAGTTTTTAAAAAAATGTAAATTTGTATGTATCGCCAAATAGGAAAACTTTGGAATTTAGGAGTAAATTTGGCCCAAGCCTTACTTCTTTTAACTTCCCTTTAAACAAATTTAGTTTTTACAATCAGCTCAAACATTACTTTGACTTTTAAGTAAATATTTTTGTCACGTGAGAAAGTTAGTAATATGATTTCATGCTTTATCCAGGCCCAAAATAACCCCAATCTACGTTTATCGCAAAAGTGTGGAGCGTGCTGGCGCACCTTAATGGTTTCCCTCAGGAGTATGATCTCCTTGGTCATGTGTTCCTTTTCTGTGTAGAGTGCCTCTAGGTGCTGCGTCACTTCGGCGTCCGGGTTCCTCATGTGGGAGAGTCTGAGTTCCTCTTCCAATTGGCGTATCAGAGCAGACTGCTTCTGAAACATCAAGAAATGCAAATGGTCAAACACATTTTATTTAACACTTTCACTGTGGATGATGTCGAGAAATAAGGATTCGACAATGCTATTTGTATGGCATATTACGCGGTAACAAAAATCATAAGCAACCAAAGTCTTAAAGGCGGGGAATGGGCCCGAATGACCGCGGGCCTTCAATTCAAGGCACCTCTGTGTTAATCCAATGGAATAAATTATATTCTAAGCCACATTTCTATGGCTGTATTAAATATGTTTACAAACGGTGTTTTATATGGTAAATGTAGCTTACTTCCACGTCTCTATTATCCCACTTTTTGAAATTAGTTCGAATATTTTGTTGTAAAAATATTTATTGAAACTTAAAAAATATTCGAACCAACTAAAAATGTGTGATTATAGAAACTTGTGTCAACTACATTTATCATGTAAAAAATCCATTTGTAAATATCTTCAATTCACGTAGGAGAAATGTGGCTTAGAGCATATTCTTCTGTTCATTGAATTAACACAAAGTCACTTTGGAACCGAAATAACCGATGCCAACAGTCACCGGTGATGGTCGACATTTATCGTAACATGTTCGATAAATACCAATATCTCTCTCACCATGCAATATAAGTTTTGTAAATTAAATAAATTTTTTAAAAAGGATGATGGATTTATCCTACATATATTTTTTAAAAAAAAATTTACTATGGTTTTAACTCAATGTCAACGTAACAATTTTTTTAATTGTTTCATTGTTAAAACCATTCCCATTTTTCAGATATTTTAAACAAATAGATTTCTTTCCAGTACATATACGATACGACAGATAAATATCTATTTAAAAAGGGTTGCATTGCTACACGGGAGTGACAACATGACCTTAAACAGTCACATGTCATACTCTTACTTTCTATTACTTGTTGTTTTACAAGAACCTAAATTTAATTTCCTATCTTTCTTCATGGAAAAAAAAAACTTAACTAACGACCTTTCTAAAAATCAAATTAACAAAATAAATCTCTGTCCCGACCTATCCATCTATTTCCTATACCCAGGCGCCTGCCGTGATAACACAATCCATGGAACACAATTATCCGAGAAATTCGCCATTGTTTTTCTTCGAACTTTCCCTGGCGTTCGAATTAGAACTCCGCTGGTGATCTTTTGGCGGCATTCCCACTTTTTTCGTTATTTGGCGCAATTAATGGAGGAATTTTCATTAAGTGAAGGCAGGCAATGGAGTATATACTATGTATGTGGTCAGCTTGGAAAAAGCGACGGGTCACAAATAATAGGGATTTTTAAGTGATGGGGTTGAATTTCGAAGACTTTGTCTTGGGGAAGGTTTATTTATATAAGGGCTTGGGTTTTTGATAATGGACAAACTTTTACCATAATAGTGTACAAGTTAAGATTTACGATACGGGTATATAATAATATAATGAACGATTAATTGTTAATTCTCATTTGTTCCAGAAATTTTTCAATAAATACTAGGAAAGACAATGAAAATAAATTAACCAAACGAATTAAAACCACATAATCAGTTCTCAATATAGCAGAAAATAAACATTGCCAAAATTAATTTTTATAGGAACGTATTGGAGGGAGACTACTTTTGTCCAAAGTACATTAATTTCTCAAGTTTACTCTGAAAAGTGTCCTTTTTAACCGATATTTTCGAAAAGTTATCGAAAATATCAGTGGTAAAAAAAATCAATAACGGTAAAAAACAATAATATAATGAACGACTAGTTGCTAATTCTCATGCGTTCCAGATTTTTTTCAATAAATAATAGGAAAGAAAATTTTAAAAAATATCACAGATTCAGTTCTCAATATAGCAGAAAATAAAATATTGTCAAAATTAATCTTTATCAGAAAGTATTGTCGGAGACGGCTTAAGTACATTCATTCCTCAAGTTTACTTTGTAAAGTGACCTTCTATACCACTGATATTTTCGAAAAGTTATTCTTGGACACGCAGAATTTTGTGAAAAGATAAAGACTCATTTTTGCCCTAAACGCTGATTGTACTGAGACAAATTACTGGTAAAATCGTTTAACAATTATAATTTTTAAGATACATGAGCCATTATAAATTGTAATATCTATTTTTGTAATCATATGTATCCATTGTAAATATCCAGGTAGGTATATTATTGTCGAAACTCAAACCCAGTAAAGGGGCAACCAACGTCATAAGATATATCTTAACCCATCTATGCATTAAGGGGATAAGCTTTTAACTTATCAAAATATTAAGGGGATACGGTAGCTCACATTTCAAAATCCATGTACAGTTCTTGAATAAATAGAACTAAAAACAAACCATAAAAGTTTCGCGGAGTTATTCTTTAAATTGAAAGAGAAGTAGCGTTTAAAAAAAGTTCAAAATGTTGCCTTTTTTTTAATAAATGAAAAACTACTTGTAAATATTTGTTTTTATTGCCAGAAAATGTTTATTTAGAGTAAACTTTATATAAAACCACTATAATTTACAAGTTTATGTTATTATTTCTAGAAATAATGTTTTGGGTACCGCATCCCCCTTTAAAAAAATAAAAGATTTCGATATCTTTATAACAAATCGTCACATGTTCGTCATTTTATGCAAGAAATAAACTACTCAGGTATCGCTATTTCTCTCCTCTTAACCCACATCAGTCGACACTGCAACACTGTATAGCGGATCGATGCCTTGCCCCTGTCCGAAGCTCCCCCTATCTTTGGCAATGAAACAGCCTGGAAGTTTTACTACGAAGCCACTACGAATTTAACGATTCCTTTTTTCTTTGTGTGTATGTTCTTTTTGTAGTCCTTCCGTTTGTGTCCGGTCCATTGAGCGATATCGTGCGCAAGATAGCTTGTGTCGAGCGGTCGACGCAATGGGGGTTTATTTCGTATAAACATATTGAAATGTTTTGCCGGTTCATATTTAGATTTCTATATGAATATTTTTTTTATATATATTTGTGAGTCTTTAACCAGATTGTTTTAAAAGCTAAATTGGGATAATATTAAAAGTAAACAAAACTAAAGGGGGAAAAAACACTATTAAATTCTTCAAATTTTTGTCGGTCCCACAAATTCTGTTTGCAGCATAACGTGAGTCGAGAATGTTGAAAACCAAAATTAAACGCAACATCAATCAGGTTAGGTTAGGTTTGAATTATCGTCGCCCTAGAGCTACACGAGGACTATTGGCGACGGGCGTCGTGTTTTAGAACCACAGTCAAGTGACGAGCCCGACACCCGAATACAACATTAACCATGATTTATGCAGGAACTTAAACTCATAAGAAATTTATTTTCTTCCTTTTGCTAGATTCCCCCCCCCCCCAAAAAAAAAAAAAAAAAACTGGCCCTAAAATGCAGAAATGGGAAGCTATAAACAGACTTATCCTTTATACTCTGCCAACGAAAGATAATCAAACGAAATCAGTTAAACTGCAGAGGAAAAGAGCAATGAGCCTGATTGGACAATAAATAACAATATCCACAGCCTCTCCTATTCTTAGAAGACTTCCTACAAGGAACAAAACAATTTATAGCACAACTTGAAATTGCTGAAGCCGAAATCCAAGCATTTTACCGTAGTACGTCAAAGGTTTTCAATCTCAGTTTGAAACTTGTCAAACGAAATGCTGGTGAAAGAAATTGAAAAGGATGTTAGTCTGCGGAGACACTTTGCAATAAATCGTTCTCTGTCTTTTGAAATATTTTTAGACGCTCTTTTCAAGTATTTTATTTGGAACATGGATACATTTTTTAATATTCAAAATTAGTTTTCTCCAATTTCGGGGCATTTTTATGACATATTTTGTCTTGGAAAAACGTCACTTTATTCCTGTCATTTTGTTGCAAACAAGTGCATATGGACGCTTAACTACAATTGTTCAAGTAGTTGTGGATGCTGCCCTTCAACGCTATAGATGCTGCCCTACTCATAGCTATAGATGCTGCCCTACTCAACGTTGTAGATGCTGCCCTACTCAACGCTGTAGATGCTGCCCTGCTTTATGACCTACTCAACTTTAAGGCCACAGAAGCTCTTCGTGACGTCACACTATCCGTCCGTTTCAGATTGTGGGCTTTTCCGAAGAAAAAGCACGAAACTTATTAGCGAACAGCCGACAAAACTTATAGCTTCTTTGGCTTTATTTGTTGAATTAGCCGTACCACAGCACAGTATATAGTCAAATAATTCAAGACTCGTCTCTTTGGCTTTCAGATGCAGGGGTTTCCACAATCAGCGAAAGCGGCGTTTCAGATGCAAGTTGAAGAGAAGCAAAATTAATGTGAAGTACTTGGATTAAACGCTCAAATTGTGTAAAGAAAAAAATGGAAGCGCAAAAGGTATTTGGAAACAATAACCTCTTATGCTTTGATATTGATCGGGTACCTCAAATATCAATTCAACGTAAAGCAATATAAGTTTTCAAATACACATTGAAGTGTTCTTACTATGTACAATTTTTCAATAATAAAAAAATGAAAGTTTTTCTCATAAATTTTAAACAACTTTTTTAGTGACTTTTACATGTCCACTGTCCAGTGTGCAATATTAAAGCTTGAAATAGCATAAAAATTTAAAAATCATTTTATCTTTCATATTCCATGTGTAAACACAGTTTTTGTGATTAAAAACAAACAAACTTAAATCTATATTCATTCTTAGAAGAAAAATATTCTACTATTTGCATAAAACAAATACAAATAATAATACTATTTTTCAGGGACACACTGCATATAATACTCTTTTCGAGAAAAACAAAATTGCTTTTCAAAAACACATCAAATCCCAGCAACAATTTAAAATATATTTTTTACAATGTTAAACAATCTCTAAAAAAGGACTTTCACCACCAAGCCAACAAATGCCTCTTTTCCCGATTTAGTTCATAAATCATCTTTTAGTTTGGCCTACTTTTTTATGCATTAGGATTTCAGTACCAAAATAGAAAAAAGGGCTTATATCCTAACTTAAAACATTGAACATAGGCCCATTTTTTTAAGACTAAAAGTAAAAAAAAATAGCATTAAAACTGTAAATATGCAAAAACAATTTTTTACGATGGAAAAATATGATAGAAAATTCTATCCATTTAGAGTTGAATTAGCTAAATTTAAAAAAAAAATTATGTCAACAGGAAGTTTTCCATGTTCGGTTCTATTTTCACACAAATATTAACGAAAATATTATGAGGGGAAATTATCCTACTGAAAAGAGCCGTTTTCGCATTTAAAAAAGTCAATTTGCATCAGAATTCGTTTTATTTATCAACTAAAACAATTTCACTTATGCAATGGGAGTAAAAGCCCTCCGTAACCATAGAAACTGCTAATGAACTTCTCGTAATAATTTCGCTCCGCTTTGAGGAGAAATTAAGGTAATTTTTGGAGAAAGCGCAAGAATAAACTTTTTTTTTCGTCGGCTTTTTTAAAAATTAGTTGCAAAAATGGTATTTAATTTGATGAATTTCGCTTGAAGTGGCAGATTAGATTTTTTTTCTTATACTCTTTTTTTTTATTTTAAAAAGTGTTTCATCTATATAATTATTAAGGTTTTTTTCGTATGGCAACGGTTAAAATCAGTATAGTATAATTTAAAGTTATATTAAAAATAGCACCCAATAAAGAGTTTACAATTGATTGGAATATTTCTTAATGGAATATCATTAATGAGTACATAGTTATTTTATATATATATTTACTCTTACATTACATTTTATCACTAAAGTTATCATTAAATAATAAATCTGTTTAAAAATAAATATAATCTTTTCAATCTTTATAGATAGAAAATTACTCGTCGTCTTTATAGTTTAATATGATAAAAAATATCTATGAAAGTACTTTATAAAATGTGTTTACTCTGTTATATATTAGCGTTAAAATGTAATCAAAAATTTAAACTTACGCAACAAACAAACCACATTTTCGAAATTTCAATGCTGATAACCTTCGTGCAACTCTAGTGTGACGTTATTTCAACCAAAACAAAATTTAAGAGCATAAGTGTAGAGTAGGAGACGATATAGTAGTCGACATCTTTGATTTTTTTCTAAAATAACATTTCAAAATCATAAGATATGAGTCATACGAATTGAGAAACACGTAGGCTGTAGAAGCATGAAACTTCGAAAACTGCTTTTCTTAGCATTTTGAATGTTATTTTTTTCTATAATCATGCCAAACGTCTTATTTCTCACTACTTAGCATTTTTGATACTTGGAAAACCAAATGTACAAGATAAACGACTGATAATTTGACTTATTTTAAAGTTGCAGCCTTATCTACAGTTTTTTTTTATGGATATATAATTTCGAATTTAATAATCAGTAACCAACTCATCAGATAAACAAAGTTTCAAGTTTCTTTTCTGAATATAATAGAGCATTTTTGTTAAATTTTCTTATACAATTATCGTTTAGATTTTAAATATTGTCTTAAAAACCTTGTAGTATAATAATGTTTTTAATTTTTTTTAAGTGCAATAAAAAATATTTGTACAGTGGTGGTCAAAATTATAAGGACAACTGAAAATTGAGCAGAATTTTTTTTATTTCTGAATTAAATGAAAATGTATTTAGACATAAAATACTTCTTTACGCTATAAATCACTTAAGAACAATAAAAAAAAACTTAAACTAGAAAATTTGAGTTTATAAAAATAATAAACAAAAATGCATTGTTAGGAAACTGGACAAAATTATAAGGACATTTAAAATTTTCAAGTCCAAACAATTAATAATAAATAAATTCACCCTTATTTTCAATTACTTTAATTAATCTTGACGTCATAGAGCTCGTTAGTTTCTTTAGGGTGCTCGCAGGGATATTTTTCCATGCCTTTTCAATTGATGACATCAGTTCTCGTTTGTTATGGTATTGAGTGCCATTTTTGTAAACTTCATACGCCAAAATACAACACAAATTCTCGATTGCGTTCAGATCGGGACTTTTAGGTGGCCAATCAGTCAATAGTTTTACAGAATTAGCGTTAAACCATGATTTTGAAGCTGCGGATACATGTATTGATGCATTGTCCTACTGGAATAAATAGTCACCACTGGTTATCAACGGTGCTTGTGGCAAGAGCTTGTCACCCAGCATATCAACATAACCATTTGAGTTCATTTTCCCTTGAAGAAATACTATTTCTGTAGTTCAAGAGGCTGCGTAACCTGCCCAGACCATTACCGAGCACCCGCCATATGAACACTTTGAAAAGATTTCTTTTTCTTTGCTAAGATCATACCAAGAATACTTAAAACCATCAGGTCCGTCTAGGTTAAACTTCTTTTCAGCAAACTCCATCATCAGTCTCTTTTGGGTTTTTGTAAGAGGGGTCGTGACTTCAGTTTTCCGTATCAAACCTGTTTAGTATTTTGTAAAACACGGCGAACGGTTCGAGCACTGTAGTTCAAGTCCAGTTCACGCTTTATTTACGTCGATGTTTGTTTTTTAGAGCAAGCTCTACTTATAATTCGTCTTTTATCTCTCAGAGATACAGAAAATGGCCTACCTGGGTGTTTTCGTTTTCCATAATTTCGAGGATTTTTCAAAAAATTATATATTACAGTCTTTGATCTATTCAATTTCAATACTATTTCACGTCCGGTAAGTCCAGAATTTTTATAAGCGATTAATTTTCCTTTTTCAAACATTGAAAGCTTCGTACCTAGTGGCATAGTTGAATATAAGTGTAATGAAATTTTCAAACACTCGCATAATCTTTATAACACGATGGAATGACGTGTACAAGCCGAAACTTTGCTAATTGTTTGCTAACTTATGCATTTAACTTACAGAAATACACTTGTCCTTATAATTTTGTCCAATTTCGCTGTATGTTAAATTTTATAACGCATTTTAAAATTATGAATTTTATGTACATTTGTAAGGAACCTTATTTAAAATGCTTAATTTACTATTGGTTAACAGACATAAAATTTGCATAATTCAACCGTGATTTGTCGAAAAGATCTAGCTGTTTTTCCATTGTCCTTATAATTATGACCACCACTGTATAAACTACTTTAATATATTTCATCTATATATTGTTGTAAAATGGCCAGTGCAATGTCGGATTTGGGTAATTGTAAGATACTTGTATAATGATTAAAAAAATAGACATCATTTACTATCTTCATGCACCCGGAGTTTCACGGGTGTACCCTTGCTATCACTGACTTGTATATTATATAAACTTTTATCTTGATACTTTTAATTGGTAAACTTAAAAAAAAAAATCAGTTCTTTCGAACGAAGAGGCAGAAACCTTTAAATTTACGGAAAAACTTCCCTGTTTCATTCTGCTCATTTTAACACCTTTCCCATATTTCTACATTTTGAGGTTGAGCCGGAGATAGATTTCAGACAAACGTTATTAGTATGAATTATTAAAATACTACTTCATAGTTGAACAAAATTTATCCACGTTACAGTTTTGCACGTAAGATCACGTTCACATTTCCTTCTTCGAACGTGACAACCACGTGCATGAAAAGCTCGAAAAACGAAAAATAGAAAGACGCACTAAAAATAATAGTATATAGTAGTATCAAGACCATAAACCTAATTTTCGATTTAGTAATCTGATGTAGAGTAGTGTCGATTTGGATACATTTATGGTGCAGTTTTGGGGGAAAAGTTAATTTGCGTACATTTAGAATTCGATTTTAAAAAAATCTGATGGTCAGAGAAAGCTTGAAATAACAAATCTGTGTTTTAATTAATTTATTTTTTATTTTATTGCTTAATTTTTCGAATTTCATTTATTGAAAAATGTCCGAAATGAGCGATATAAAGATTTTTTACTATTATAATATGAACATGTTATCATCCATTATTCTTGCAGTTACTCCTTCATACTATAAAAACTAAATAGGGTAGATTGACCAGTGAGTGAACAGGCCCCAGTGAATGAACAGTTGGTAAATACATTTAAAAATAAGGATAAAAAATCATTCCACTGGATGTATTGGCAACACTGACTTCCTCCCATCTCGTAGGAAGCTATCTGACATGTGATCGGTTGTAAATGGTCATTAATTCAAATCCAACATGTTTATTGACTGAGCAGTTTTGTGTTCATTCACTGGTAAAAGATTTGTTCATTCACTTGGCTTTTGTACCACTTTCTATTTGGACCCCCAAAAGACCCAAATCAAAGCAGTATAAAGTCACCTCCTTTTTTTTGTAGAATTTACACGTAATAACAGATGTGTTCACATTGTCATAAACCCACAAGCTATATTTTCTTAAAATGTACGAATTTTCTTAAAACAAATTGTGCTTAAGCGTTCATTCACTGGTTAATCTACCAATGTCTGTCTACTGGTTAGTCTACTCTATGCAATAATATCAAATGCATTTTTAACGAATTTATAAATTATGCTGCTAAAAAGAACACTTTTTTTAGTTCCCATATACATAATCCAAGTTTATAGCAAATGTGAGTAGCACGTTTTTCCAACCAGTTTCAAGTTATCGATTCTACAAGAGAGAACGTTGTCGAACAGTGTATTCGTATGTGATCTGACCCCAATGTGATTAGATTAATCTTTATAGATCAGGAACCCAGGGTTCGCTGATTTCTAATCGAAAAATACGAAGCCTGTCCAGATTTGTTTCAGTGATTAACTTTCGACTATGAATTCGTCATTTAATTTTCAAAAACCATATTTTATTTACATTGTTTTTGTTTGAAAAAAATATATAGTTAAACTCATAGTTTCCTTGCACAAAGGCCACGACCATGGGCGGAGCTATAAAACCTCGCGGAGCAATCGCATGAAGAGAAAATTTCAGCCGTTATATTTTGTCTTCATATAATTATAGCTTCGCCCATGGTCGTGCCTTCTGTGCAAGGCAACTCTATGAGTTTAACTATAGCTTATACCTTTACACAGCTTTTATAGCTAAATAGTTCAATAACAAACTAAACTGTACGGCAAATGCAGTACTTCTGATCACTTTTAATGATAGATAAAGCGACAACTTCTTCCCGAGCAAAATCCTACCCATACATTCTTTATATAAATTTATATTTAAAATTATATATTTAAAAATATATTTTGCAAGTAATTAAAAAAAATAATGTTTTATAGTTGCTAATCTCTAATTAGAAACAATTAGCAACAATAAAACATTATTATTATTTCGGCTAATGCTAATCTAATAATTCTACGTTTTATGCCACAAATATGCATTTTTTGTTAATAAATAATGAATAAATGAGTGAAACATGAATGACAAATGAATATAAAAATAAATAATGAGTAAATGAAGAAATAAGATCAACCGGGTTTTTTTTTGTAATTAAGTGTTTATTCTTTTAAAAATTAACGCAAAATTATAATATAAATTTAACATTTTATGCTTATTTATATCTTACAACTTTCAGTTTTAAAAAATTATCATAAACTCTTTTAAACAATTTAAGTTTTACGCACAAAAAATAAAATACGTTTTCTTCTATTGCTTATTGATATGACATCCTCATTTAAGAAATAAAATAATCTCTCTGTATGTATAAGTGTTTATTGCTAAATATAATCGGAAGTGAAGCGTGTGTAAACTGGACACAATGAAATGGGTAAACTTAATGAAATATAGTTTATTTGAAACAATAATTTATTTTATTTAATTTAACCAAATAAATTATTTTATTTTATTTAACCTTTTACATTATTTTATTTAATTTAACCAATTAAATTATTTTATTTAATTTAACCAAATAAATTATTTAAATTTATTTAGCTAATTAAATCATTCAAAGTAATTTAATCCCTTATATTAAATTTGAATCATTTGAATCAATTAAATTATCAAAACATTAAACAATTTTTTCTAATTCTGCCTAGCATTTGAAAAAATTAAACTTTTTTATTATTCCTTTGCCCATAATTATGAAAAGTAATGTCTGTTTCATAAAAAAAAATCTAACGTTTTAATTAGCACGTCACTATTTTTAATGTAACGTAAGAGTTTTTAAAGTATAACAGCTTATACTTAATTTCTTTATTTTCATTTTCAGTCTGCAAAGAACAATTATCTTAATTGGTTATTAGAGCTCCAGTTCTCAGTACCAGCATTTAGATTAAATCTCTCGTTTGGCATGTCAGTTAATATAATTCAAAATTATATCCTTAAACCGTAATTCGTAAGCCAGTCTACTAAATATTAAAACATTTCAATTAAAAATATATATTAAACCCGTATTGCAAAAATAATCAACTTTAAATACAAATAGAATAAACCTATACACATAAACAGTCAATTTTGCAATGTTATTTTTTTTAAATTGTTCTTACAAGATATTTTTTATAATACTTTTTTTTATAACAAAAATCTTCAATTTGTTTTTATGAAAATACGAGTGAAAAATGTAATTATTTAAAATTCTAACAATTAAAAAAATATGTGTAATACTGAAGAGATTGCAAATAAAACCATTAAAAATATTTTTGTCTGTTCAAAGGTTAAAAAGCATATATCAGTCTCGTTTTACTTAAAATTTTGTTTTTTGCTATGAATCGGAATTATGTTACAATTACAAACAGCATTTTAATTGTACTCCTTTAAAGAAAATGCTTATTTAACCCTTTTAGTACCAGTGATCCCATTTGGCATCCTCCTGTTTGTGACCATAATTTTTAAAAAAATAATAGGGATAACATATATAGGGGATTAAAAAAAATATTTTCTAATAAAAAAAGTTTGAAGAATCGAATGATGTTCTTTTTGATATCATAAATGGCTATAGACGATCAGAAATTTTTTTTTAAAGTGATGATGCCAAATTGTCATTGGGACTGAAAGGGTTAATATTTCAACGATCATAATGTTTAGAAAACAAGTATTGAGAAATACTTTTAATATCTTTTTAATTATATCCCTCATCCCAAAATTTGAGAAACCTAAAATTTTTTGTTAATATTTGTAATTTCCATACTTGCACTAATAATCTCCTTAATTTAAAATTTCAAAACTAATTTTCATGGGAAAATGCCATTCTTCAGTTAAAGTAAAAATAAACTGAAAACATTTAAGCTTGTTATTTAACATTCCAAACTATAATGATTGAAGTTTCTCTAGAGTCTAGACTAGACGGTCGATTTTTTAATCATTTTTCTCACGCTAGTGGTACTTTAATTCAAACAAGAAAAGTTCTTGGGTAAAAGAAATTGAAAAAAGTTTTTTAAAAATATTTTTGTGACGGAGTGAAGCTAAGAAACGGATGCGTGTGATTAAAAAAAAAAAACGTCCAAAATAAAATTTTAAGGAAAGATTAAATGCATTTTAATTTAAAATGCTAAAACTGGTAGCACCATGAGAAAATTGAAAGAAATAATGCAAATAATAAACTAAATATATTTTTTAATAATATTTCATGCTTGGACATCATGTCAGAACCACAGAATGAGAAATTTCGTGAGTAAATATTTTTGAGCTAGCAATCATATAATGCCACCTAAATATATTGATATCACACATTTGAAATATATTTTAACTCAAATATATTTTAGGTCGAAATTTATTGAAATGAGTATTTCCGTTTATAGTATTCTTTAGGAAATGTTATACTACGGAAATTTTATTTATTAAATTGAGAAGCTTCAAGTCTTTTAGCGTTATTTATTTTCTATCACCTTAAGTTTATGATTGATGACTTCTAAATATGTATATTCTTTTGATCTACGAGGTTTTTTGTCACTTAGAGTGAAATGTTCCCTTCGAGTTCCCCAAAATAAACACTTACATTTGTCACCTATTCAATTCATCATAGGTTTAACACATAACATCATAGATTTGACAATGCCTTCCGACAAGGAGGAGATTCTCTTTAAATAGATAGACTGATTTATTTAGATGAGAAGATTCACGAATAAAACGTTAATTATGGGTGCAAGTAGTTTATTCTACGCTTAAAATTAACGAAGCCTTTAACTGCTCCAATAAAATGCTTTCGTCAATAATAGTTAACGTTGTTTTCTTCATGAAACTTTCTATGTATCACACGCAAAGAGATATTCTCTGAATAATTCAAACAGGTTAAAAACTTTGCTTAACAAAGTTAAAACAATTCTTAATTTGGTAATAGCTAATATACCATTTGATGCTTACTGTTCAGGCTTTAATATGCAAAAACAAAAGAACTTAAAATGTACATTTATACACATTCGTGGGTATAAAATTTTTCGCTAAAATAGTTGAATCAAAATACTTTTTATCTTTGCTGTTTCTAATGGAAGACACAAAGTAGCGTAAAAATTTAATTATACAACATGATAGATGGTAGGTTTAATTAAAACAATTTAAGTTTTTCCGATAAACTAATTAAAAATTGGAGAATTTTTTTTAACTTCTACAAATAGGACCTTTTTTAAGTAGTTAAATATCACAGTTTTCTTCAGTCTAAAGTCACACCCTGCGCGACGGCACCTATTGCACATCGGAAATAATGGCCTGGTGTCACAAACTATCCCTATGTGCATTCTTTTGTTTATTTATATACTTTAACAATTACCAAACACTTATCTTACTCCACTTCTATCACTGACTGACTAAACCGACTATCCCTTTTCCTCTATCTCTGATAACTTTTTATAAAACATGTGTAATCAATAACAAGATGTCCACCAACAATGACGAACATATTTTAAGATACATCCGGAAACCACGATAGGAATATAGTGGTCGACGCCAATTTACGAGCCAAAAATCAAACACGTGTGTTAACTTCCCAAAAACTCGACAGACTTTTCATTCTCGATTGGCACTCTGCCTGCAATGGCGGCCCTTCGGCACTCACTAAAAGTTGTCACACACTTAAGTAGCCCTTCAGACAAGGAGACTTTATGTTGCATCGCATACTTTAGTAAAGATTTTGAATATTTTGCAGTTCAAAACAAAACTAAGAGGCCACTAACAAACAATGTGTAGATCTAGTTATGCTATTTCAACCAAATCGAATGATTTTTAAAATTAGTTCGAACAAGAACATTTTAATTATGTAAGTTTTTTTTTTCATAAAAGCTGTTCTGAAATTTTTTTATAAAGCCTACTGGTTTCTTTCGGCAATATATGTCAAATACAAAGTAAATTGCTAAAAAAAACTCCATTTCAGTCCCCTTTGAACTTTGCATTAATTAGAATATAGCATATAACTCACTTTTTTAATAAATTTTATAAACCACATCTTAAATAATCCATTTTGCCGAAACTAAGAATTTGTGTATAACAAACAATGACTAAGAGTCAAGACCTATTCTAACTACTTTTCTGTTCTTAAACTCTGTTTCTTTTTTACATTTTCTTTGGGGCTGAGGAGCCCAGTCGGTTAGGCATTCGCCTGGCATGCGAAAGGTCCCAGGTTCAGGTCCGGGCATCGCCAAAAAATAAATAACTGCTGACCTATAAACTGCCCGTGCAGCCAAAAATGTCCGACGAATAATACCCCGTGTAAGGGAGTGCACGTTAAGTATCCTTCAAAGTCCTAACGCTGCGTACGATGTCGTTCTTAATGGTTGCTTTGGGTGCCGATTCAGGTGTCGGCTCGTCACTTGACTGTGGTTCTAAAATACGACGCCCGTTGCCAATAGCCCTCGTGTAGCTCTAGTGAGACGATAATCCAAAACCTAACCTAACTACATTTTCTGATTTGTTAAAAAAAAATTAATATTTCAGATTAAAATTGTAACTTGTTCTTGTAAGTTCTTCATAGACTTATATCGTTTGTTCTCTGATACACTTATACATATTTGCTCAGTGTTTTGTCTAGAAGAGGTAAATCCACACAGTTCTCCCCCAACACAGATTTGTAAAAATCTGGCTGGGGTCCAAAATGGCTCTATATTCAATTCGTGGGTTAAAAAAATTATCTTCCATTTGAATATAATTGCTGACTTAATTAGAAATGGCGCAGTGAGTGCAATTTAAAAAACCCCAAATGAGAAAATTATAAATATCGGATTCTTTACTTTGGGACACATTTTTAAACGTTGTGAAGTATAATTTATTTTTACTTAATGATTTAGAAAGTGCATTAAGTTTGATATATATTCTCATATTTTTTCTTCATTTCTAGTTTTAGGGGGGGGGGGGGAAATGTAGAAAATATATTTTTAAAAATTATTATTTCTATCTCTGACAAAAGAAAATTGTGCGATAATTTTGGTTTATTATTTGGAAAAGAAAAACAGAATAACCAATTAGGAATTGTTTTAAAACTCAGATATTGACCCTTCGCAGTCAATAAACACTTTATAGCAACTGAAAAGTAGAAATAAAACGAAATTTATATTTAAAGTTTTACGACAACTTGAGAAAAAAGTGCCTCAAAAAGAAAAATGTTTAAGATGATAAAAGTAATTTGTGTTTAACTTCATTTAATATATAGAGATATTGTCATCAAGTGTCTATCTACATTGTTCGAATTTTTGTGTAACTTGGTAAAAAAAAATGTTTAGATTTTTTCCTTCTCCCTCTCTCTTTGATCATTTGCCATTTTCAAAGTATTTGTGGGTGAAATGTGATGCTTTTATCCCAAAAACTATGAACTTCAAGACAAAAACTCCTCTGACTTTTTTTACATAGGTTTCACTTTTGTTCTCGAACTTATTCCATTATTTATCCTCCATTATTTTGAAACTACACTAAGAAGTATTTCCAAGCACATTTAAAGTTACTTTAAGTTTTATTTTGTCAAGTTTCTTATACCAGAAATTAAAAATTATGATAGAATTGATTTATATTTCCAAAACAAGTTTTTGGTATATTCAAAGAAAAAAGATTGGTGGCCACTATGCTACGTAGTATACTTTTAAAATTACGAAGCTTGGTTTGTATATAAACGTCGCCACTCTTTTGTTATTCAGCTACTATCTTGCTATAAAAGTAGTAAAGACTGTATCTCCGTTTTATTTATTTTTTGTAATTTTTTAAACCCAAAACAACGCTAATAAAATAGGAATTATTAAATTTAATGTTGACTTCATAGTCAAAAAGCTAATCACTGAAACTTATCAGGATATCTGTTCAGGTTATGTACAGGAGCTTACTGATATTTCTGAGGAATACGGAAAACCAATATCGCTTTGATCCATTGCGGACTTTAATTTAAATAAGTTTTATAATAGTTTTTTGAAACAAAAACAACGCAAATGAAATATGAATTATTAAATTTAATGATGATTCCATCAGTCGAAAAGTTAATCACTGAAACTGGTCAGGCTAAAAAACAGAAAACAGATTTCGCTTTGATCAATTGTGGACTTAAGTTTAAATAAGTTTTAGTTTAGTTCTTTAAAACAAAAACTAC
Organism: Hylyphantes graminicola; assembly: GCA_023701765.1. Taxonomy (NCBI): domain Eukaryota; kingdom Metazoa; phylum Arthropoda; class Arachnida; order Araneae; family Linyphiidae; genus Hylyphantes; species Hylyphantes graminicola. The sequence goes on along the minus strand of CM043114.1, from coordinate 58,780,954 downwards.
GTAAATAAAATATGAATTATTAAATTTAATGATGATTTCACAATCAAAAAGTTAATCACTGAAACTGGTCTGGCTATAAAAGCTATGGATACTTCTGAGCAATACGGAAAACCAATATCTCTTTGATCCATTGCGGACTTAAGTTCAAATAAATTTTAGAATATTTTTTTCAAGCAAAAACATCGCAAATAAAATATGAATTATTAAATTTAATGATGATTTCACAATCAAAAAGTTAATCACCATAACTGGTCTGGCTATAAAAGCTTATGGATACTTCTGAGGAATACGGAAAAACCAATATCGCTTTGATCCATTGCGGACTTTAGTTTAAATAAGTTTTAGAATAGTTTTTTAAACCAAAACAACGCAAATAAAATATGAATTGTTAAATTTAATGATGATTTTACAATCGAAAAGTTAACCACTGAAACTGGTCAAGCTATAAAAGCTTATGGATGCTTCTGAGGAATACGGAAAACCGATATCGTTTTGATCCATTGCGGATCGACTTTAGTTTAAATAAAATTTAGTTTAGTTCTTAAAAATATGAATTATTAAATATGATGATTTCACAATCAAAAAGTTAATCACTGAAACTGGTCAGGCTATAAGAGCTTATGGATACTTCTGAGGAATACGGAAAACCAATATCGCTTTGATCCATTGCGGACTTAACAAAAACAACGCAAATAAAATATGAATTATTAAATTTAATGATGATTCCACAGTCGAAAAGTTAATCACTGAAACTGGTCAGGCTATAAGAGCTTATGGATATTTCTGAGCAATACGGAAAAACCAATATATCTTTGATCCATTGTGGACTTTAGTTCAAATAAGTTTAGTTTAGTTCTTTAAAACAAAAAAAATGGAAATAAAATATGAATTATTAAATTTATTGATGATTTCACAGCCGAAAAAGTTAATCACTGAAACTGGTCTGGCTATAAAAGCTTATGGATATTTCTGAGGAATACGGAAAGCCAATATCTCTTTGATCCATTGTGGTGTGTACTTTAGTTTAAATAAGTTTTAGTTTAGTTCTTTAAAACAAAAACAACTTTAATAAAATATGAATTATTAAATTTAATGATGATTTCACAATCAAGAAGTTAATCACTGAAACTGGTCTGGCTATAAAAAACTTAAGGATATATCTGAGGAATACGGAAAACCAATATCTCTTTGATCCATTGTGGACTTCAATTACGAAAGGGTTTTACCGAACGGATCAATAAACGTTGGAGATGGGGGATGGTACATTCTACATCAGTTCTTCGAAGCAAGAAAATGTTCGGAAACATTTTAAGCGGGATATCGTGTTCGGAGCAGAATAGCAATGAACGGGGGAAATTCGCCTACTTTTTTCCCCTTAAGTTTCAGGAGAAAGAACGACAAATGTTTGTTGTCCCAAAAAACTTTTAGTATGTAATAATGTAAAGAAAAAAATTACTTTTAGAAAGTTTGAAACACAAATTTGAAGTTACAAATCTAAGGATCAAACAAAACTTTTGATATGCTTTATATGATCTTATTTTTTTTTATTTATAAAGTCTACACCGTTTGTTTAAAAAAAATTGGTCATAGGGTTGAAATTTAAAATTTTGAGTAAATTGTTTTCAGATTTTTTATGGATAGTTAATATTGAACTATTGCAAAATATTGAAATTATAATGAGAAAATGTATAGTCGTATGTAATTTTTCTACAATATCATTTTTCAAAAAATAAATTTAAAAAATTTTAAATTAAAAAACTTTACAAGTTATTTCATAAATACCTGCGTCTGTCAAAATAATAAAACAACTTTTCATAAAAAATTTCACCCGCAAGAACAGGCAAGTATTTTTTTCTTTTTTAAAATCATATTTCCATTTCAAAAACATTTACAAACAAGACTTGTAAAAAATATATTTTTCAGAAGTTTATCTGATCATAATCACTATTCATTTGGTTTTTCTAACCACTTCAGAGATACTCACGCAATAGACATGTCTCCGAAAATAATTGAGTTATTTAAATGTGTTATTGACATTTCATAAAGGGCATCACGTGAAAAAAACATGTATTTGTCCGCGAACAGGACATTCTATGGATAACTTTCTTGGCCCACCCACCTTTAGGAGGAAAATGGACTCTTCCTGTCTGTAACCCAATATCTTTTTTTCACCGTTCTCTCTTCTCGGTTGGTGATGGAAAATAATCCCAATTTCTTTTTTTTTTTTTTACCACCATTCCACATCACCAATTTTAGTTCAGTTCTTTTGTAGCTCCTACATTACGTTTGTAACGTTAGAAGTAACTGGGTATTATTCAAAGAAATTTGTTCGTCATATGTTTTTTTCTCGTTAGGCAATGAAAATGATATCTATTTCTTTTTTGCCATATCATATTACCATTAACAATTTTCGTTAGTTATTTTTTAAGCTTCTGTATGTATAACGGTAAAAGGGGCAGGTATAGTCATAGTGTGGTCCCCCCCTCAAATAAAATTATCTTGCTCTAGATAATTAACGCATGGATAATTAATGGATTTCAAATAATTAAAATGGATAAATAGTAGATTTTAATAAGCTATAACTGACAATTAATAAATTTTAATGGATAGTTAAATGATTCGATAACTTAAAAGCGTTAAAAATAGGCATTAGCATGCTAATTCTAGATTCGCCACAGGCCATTAATTATACGTATTTAAAGCCTGAACCACAAAAATTACACAGTTATGACACAAATGTGATTCTTCAAATTGCAGCTAAACAACATGCAAAGTTTCTTTCCGAATTTCATTTAAATCCTCAGACTTAAAATCAAATTTTAATATTTAAGAAAAATAAAAATAAAAATCAATATCGATTAAAATATTAATTATCAATAGACTTTGATATATCACTAGATTTATTATTATTAACCACGTTTCAAATAATTAAGTTTATTTCCCATTCGAAACTCCACTGAAACGAATTATTTTAAATGAAAAGCTCTTAATGGCTTTATATTTCCGCATAAATATGAAATTTCCGAACAAACATGTACCAAGCCCTGTAATAAATCATTTATCATAAGTAGTAAGTCAATCACATGTTTATGTAAGACTTTGATAGCAAAAAAATCTTTTCATCACACCACCATAATCTGAAAAGAATATGCTTTTCCGCTTATGCGTGACAATGCTGTAAGTGACGCTTTTGTCAAGAAATTAATGTTATTTTCTATATCGCTAACTATGAAATACAAATAGTTTTTTTTTTTTTTAAATAATTAGGGTTTTGTCTCCCTCCTGACAGGATTCAAGATTTATTTTTACAATTTACAAATACCCTTAAACTGTTTTTAAAAGTGTAATAGTGAGTGTTGTTAATAGTGAGTTGAAAGCCTTGTTGTTAACTAAATAAAATCGTTGGTTAATATTAATAATATTAATTGCTTATTGATTTTCAATAGATAACTTTAAATTCTAAATAATTGTCACAATGTCATCAAATTTTTAATTGATAATATTATAATGTTAAATATATTATTATTAATTGATAAGTAATTGTTACTATTTTTTTTATTAAACATGACTTGTTATTGGTAATTTTCATTCACATTCATATTTTTCATTATATTATAATTGATTATGTAATTATGACTTTACCTATTATTAATTTTATTATAATTTGTGTTCCTTTTTTTTTTGGTGTTATTATTTTGACTATTCCTATCATTATAATTATTGTTATTATTATGACTAATTCTATAACTATAATTATTGTCATGACTTTTCCTATTGTTGCTGTTGTTATTATTAATTTTCTTGTTCTTTTTCTATTATTATTATGACAGCTTCTGTCATTTTATTTGTTATTATAACTCTTCCTACTATTATTATTCTTATTATGACTTTTTCGTATTTATTATTATTGTTATTACTATATTATATTATAATTACAATAATAATAAATACTTCTGCATTTGGAGTTATTTTTTTACTAGCCCTTTAATTATAATTATATTATTGCTATTATTATGACCATTTCTATAACTATAATTATTGTCACGACTTTTCCTATTGTTGTTATTATTATTAATTTTCTTGTTTTTTTTCTTCTTATTATTATTATGACTACGTTTGTCATTTTATTTGTTATTATGACTTTTCCTATTATTATTCGTATTATGACTTTTTCGTATTTATTATGGTTATTATTATATTATCATTATCATCATCATCATTATTATTATTATTTTTCATTTATATTATATAACTATGACTTTACCTATTATTAGTGTTATTATTTTTTCTATTCTTTTTTGTGTTATTATTTTGACTATTCCTATCATTATAATTATTGTTATTTTTTGACCATCCTACAACTAAAATTATTGACTTTTTCTATTGTTGTTGTTATTATATTAATTTTTTTGTTCTTGTCCTTCTTCGTATTATTATGACTACTTTTGTCGTTTTATTTGTTATTGTGGCTTTTCCTACTAATATTATTCGTATTGAGAGTTTTTCGATTTATTATTATTGTTATTATTATATTATCATCATTTTTATTATTGTTATTTTTTATCATTATTATTATAATGTTATCATTATCATCATTATTATTATTATTGTTTTATTATTATTATTATTATTATTATTATTATTATTATTATTATTATTATTATTATATTACTATTATTATTTCCACTAACAACTCTATCAAACCACTCATTCCCCTTCATCACATCATCAACGCAAATATCTCCCTCTCAAGAAGACAGACAACCGAGTCAACAGGAGAGTGTCGCCAAACATTCCATTAAGGGGCGCGGGATATAATTTCGGACATGGCGTCCAAACGACAGGAAAAGAAACATCGGACGCGAGACGTCTGCTCAAATAACAGTGGAAAGAAATAACCGCCATCAAAGATGCATGTCCGCAGAAAAAAGGCGCTCTGATAAATGGCCAGGGAAATGCATTACGGGAGAAAAAAAAAGGCAGGGGAAAAATGGCCGTTGTCCGTTAGAATAGTTTTTTTTTAATGTTTTGAGTTTGTATCGATTAGTTTTTATACAAGAAGAATCAAACCTTAAATTCTAAATAATTATCATTAGGTCAGCAATTGTTAATAAAATGGAATATTAAACCCCATTGATTGTGTACTATTTGCATTGAAAACTCTCTTTTATACGAGAACTTTTTATTTTAGGACAACACAAAAAGTATCAGACAATTTACACGTAGAATTCTGGAGCTAAAGGACAAAGATGTTAAGCAGTCACATTTTCCTCAAGTTCTGACAAAAAACGTCGCCAAAGCGAACGCCCGAATTTCACACATTCGTTTCACTTCACTTTACAAAAACAAAATAAGTCTTTACGAAAAATAATTGTATACAAGAAATGTACGTCATTACAATTGATAAGTAATTATCACTAATTTTAAATTATTGTTATTATTATGATTATTTCCATCATTATATTTAGTGTTATAATGACTTTCTCATTATTATTGTTGTTTTTATTTTGTTACTTTTCTTTGTATTATTACGACTACTACTATCACATTATTGCTATTGCGACTTTTCTTATTATTATTATTATTATTGTTGTTGTTGTTGTTTTATTTTATTACTTTTCCTCTTCGTATTATTATGACTACTACTATATATCATTATAATTGTTGTTATTATGACTTTTCCAACCATTCTTATTATAAATTTTCCTACTATTTCTATAACTTTTCCTAATACATTTTATTCTTATTATGACTATCCCATTATTGTTGTTTATTATTATGAATATTCGTATTTTTTTATTATTAAGTTTTGTTGTCCACTAACAACTCTATCATATCTGCCATCAAAGATGCATGTCCGCCGAAAAAAGGCGCTCTGATAAATGGCCAAGGGAAATGCATTACGGGAGAAAAAAAAGGCAGGGGAAAAATGGCCGTTGTCCGTTAGAATGGTTTTTTTTTAATGTTTTGAGTTTGTATCGATTAGTTTTGGAAATCGAAGCACTTTTATAAAAGCGACTGTTTTCTAATTATTATAGTTAAAATATAGAGTAATCGTTAGGTTCACTTGAGTGAAGTATTAAGACCGCAGAGCAGATCTTACTCGTAGAAAAATGTTGGTTAAAAAAATGCTTGGTAATTTTCATTAAATCTTTAAAAATTATAAATAATTGTCATAATGTCGGCAATTATAAATATAATTAGGATAGAAACCCTATAGTATAATATAAACCCTAGAATATTAAACCCTATTAAATGATAAGTAATTATCACCAATATTTAATTATTGTTTTAATTATTACTATTCCTATCATTATAATTATTGTTTATGCGACTTTTTTCTATTATTATTGTTTTTATTTTATTGCTTTTCCTCTTCTTATTATTGTTATGACTACTACTATATATCATTATAATTGTTGATGTTATGACTTTTCATGCCATTCTTATTATAAACTTTCTTACTATAACTTATCCTACTACATATAATTCTTATCATGGCTTATTGTTGTTTTTATTATGAATATTCGTATTTTTTATTATTATGTTTTTTTTTTGTCCACTAACAACTCTATCAAAACTGTTTTCAAAGATGCATGGCCGCAGAAAAAAGATAAATAATTAGGGAAATGCATTTTTCGGGAGAGAGAAGACAGGGGGGGGGGGATGTCCGTTGTCCATTAGAATAGTATATTTGGAATGTTTTGAGTTTGCATCGATCAGTTGTGTGTTGTTTGGAATTGAAGAACTCTTTTATGAAGGAAATGTAAAGAATAGTTTTCTTTCTGAGTGAAAAATGGAGAAATGGTTAAGTTCACTGGAGTGATACGCATATATCCCCTGCATAGAATTGCTTTTAACATATGAAAAATCAAAATATTTCAAAGAAAATTTTGTCAATATTTAATGAAATTCAATCATCAGTTGAAGGAGTACTGGACTTACAGGTTATCTTTATTGTGCCATTTTAAAGTATTCAAATATAAAGTAAGCGCCTTTCAAAAGTAAATATATGTAATGGAGCAATTATTTAAAATTAAATAAAAAAATATTTTGAGTTAGATTAAATAAAAGCGTCCCATTGACTGTTTTAAATTCTAAAAACCGTTTAAGAGAACATGATCAAAATAACTTTTTAAATAATTGGTTTTAAGCGGTCAAAAGAACAGATTAATTTATACTAGGAAACCGTTTGCACAAATGCAAATTAAATTTAACTGCTAAAATCCAAATTAATCTAATTATGTTTTCTGTCATTAGCTCCTTTGAGCTATCGTGTTATTTGAATGCAAACAACCCAGATCCCATTAGTATATTTTTTTACAAGTAACGTTTTAAAAAGGTTTTGCTTCTCACAAAAACAGCTATCAATCAAATTAAATAAACACTTGACATTGGTCCCTTTCCTGTTGATGCACAAAATAGAAATGGAAGGGAAATATAAGAAACAGTGCTAAAGTAAACACATTTATAGAGTGGAGAAAAGGGTAAAGTTTGGGTTGTGTGGAAGATTGGTACGAATAAAAAGAGAGGAATGACCGAGAAAATAGAAATTGTGTGTCTCTGTGAATCTTTATTGTGTCATTTTAAAGTATTCAAATATAAAGTAAGCGCCTTTCAAAAGTGAATATACGTAATGGAGAAATTATTTAAAATCATATATTAAATGAGAATAATTTGAGTTCGCCTTAAACAAGAATAAGCTTAAGCACCTCACCGAATTGTTCTAAAAAACGATCAAATTCATGAGCGAATTTATTTTTAAAAATATAGGGTTTAAGCGGTTATTGAAAAGAACATATTGATTACAACTAGATTACCGTTTGTACTTATAGAAATAAAATTTAACTGCTAAAATCCAAATTATTCTAACTAAATTTGCTGACATTGGCTCCTTCTAGTTATAGTGTGATGTGAATGTGAAAAACTAAACCGCGATCCCTAAATACCCATTTTTTACTTAGCCAGTAACGTTTTTCTCATTTAAAAATATGCTTCTGGCCAACAGTTATCACTCAGGGTTCTTACACCTCGTGAAATTCCTGAAAAACCCCCGAATTTCATTTTTATTTTTAAGGGCCCTTATAACTCCTGAAATTTGTGTATCATCTCATGATATTCCCCCCTCTCCTTTAAAAAAATTGACGACATACTAAATCATTTTTCTCCTTTCTCAGTCGCTTACTAATTCAACTCAAATCAACTCAACGCTCAATTCTTACTTAATCAGGATGTCCACTGGTAAAAAAGTCATGAAATTAAAACAAAGGTCACGAAACTTTAAAAAAAATCGCCAAAAAGGCTATTTTTCCCCAAAAAACAAGGATGGCTTTTACACCTGAGCCTAAAATTTTCTTCAATATTTACACCCCTTGTTTCCTTCATCATCGGTCTAAGTCACTAGACCAATACAATAATAGACACACTTATTCAAATTTATTTAGCGATACCTCATGAATTTACTTTGCTGCACTCCTGAAAAACTCCTGAATTTCACGATCATAGATAGAGTACGAACCATGTCACTCAAATTACTGGTGAAATTGGACTTGACGTCTGACACCGTCCGACAGACCGAGGATATGTCAACAACAACTCAAATTACTACAGGCTAATAAGCGGGTCTCTGATCAAGCACACAAGCCAGAATATATATGTACCTCCCACTACCTACTAAAAAGTAAACACCTGACATCGGTCCTTTTCCTATTAATGTACAAAATAGAAATGGAGAAGGGAAATATAAGAAACAGTGCTAAAGTAAACACATTTAATAGACTTGAGAAAAGGGTAAAGGTTGGGTTGTGTGGAGAAAGGAGGAAATATTCTCTGTGGGAGGAGGTCATTTAAATTCGTATGAACCACCAAAACTCATAATTTAAAAAGTAATACCTGGTAAAAGGCGTTGGTATTTTGAAAATGGAATGCAATTTCAGCAAGAGATATGTTTGTATGGTTAGTTTTCACGTAAGGTGAAATGTTTTTTCTTCGTAGTTAAAATAAATGTTTGTAATGGTTCCTACAAGATATATATGATCCTGCTGTTAGTTCGAAAACAGGATCGATTTTAATGCTTTCAATTAATGTCAAACGCAATGAAAATAGAGGGTTAAAAATGTGTTTTGCTATATTTTAGCTTCCTAGCTACGTTTATAAGTTATAACGTAAAATCTAAATTATAATAGTTTTGTTAGTACATTATTTGAATGTTTCTCTAAATTATTTTTGCCATTAGCAAGTTATTTTTGTACTTTGAAACTAAACTTACATAACCAATGGGGTTGATACAATAAAAAAAAATTTTGTATAATAATGGAGAAAAAACTATCGCTTCAAGTAACTAATCGCCGGCAAAGAGATACTTTTAACGAAATCGTGCTAAAAGTTAATTTTACGCTCTAATGCGACAAAATAAATAAGAGCACCTGATGGGTAGAAAACTCTTTATGTCTTATACTCGATTATGATTTTCGATTTTTGTTTGAAATAAGAATTAGAACTTTTTTTTTTGGTTAAAATTCTAATTAGATGCTAAGGAATAATCTTTTAATCGAGATTATAAAAAAAATGTATGAAATAACGTTGAAAATAAAAGTAGAAAATTAAACTAGTAAATTGAGTTCACTCGCATTCGTTTGAAAAAGCCCTTCTTTTTACTTTTGTCGCATACATAGCTTCTTTGCAGACAAATTTTGATTTTTCGATTTAAATGTTTATAATAATAATAGTAACTAAAATATGCGTTTGAGGCAGTGTTGGGTATGGGCATTAATCAATTAATTTGTCGATTATATTTTTAATTGACTAAAAAAGTAATTGCAATTAAATTAATTACAATTAAATTTATTGCAAATAAATTAATTACAATTAAATTAATCGCAATTGATTACAATTAAATTAATCGCAACTTTTAATTGCACCTTGAAATTAAATTAACTTGATGATACAATTAAAATAATTGCAATTAACTTTTTCAGTTGTTTTATGAAGCAAAATTAAAACTAACAATTAACTTTTTGTATTAGAACGAAATGAGTAAAGATTTAGGAAAATTAAGCTGTAAGTCTTAGATTTAAAACGAATAAAGAAGTGGTTAATTGTTAGTTTGAATTAAAATTAACAAAACAATTGAAAATAAGTTAATTGTTAATTGTTTCTACTTCAGGTAACAATTAAATAATTGTTAATTGTAATTTTCCACAATTACAATTGATGAATTGTTATTTTTTTGTAGTAAAATTACCAATTAATTAATTTTTTTAATTTTTTTTGGTTTTGCAATTAAAATTCGTCTAACACTGGTTTGAGGCCAATAAAAAAACATTTTCAAAAAAATCCCACTTCAAAATACTACAATCTAAAACGCAATATTCAAATTTTATATATTTAAATCTTAGTTTTTTAATTAATGTAGCTGAATAATTTAAAATTTAATGTTGTTTGCCCGAGAAATGTACTTAAAATACACGATGAAAGTTTTTAATTATGTTTACGACAGTTTTCTATATGGAAACTGAACTTGCACTGTTTTTTAAAGTGACAGGTTCTATTACAAGACAATTTGTTTTTGTTTAAAATAAGATCTTATAAATGATTTTAAAAAAGATATTATTACACATTTCCGAGTTACATCAAACTTAATATATTATTCACACTCCAATTTACCTAAATGAGAATAAACAACAGTTTAATCATGGTTAAACACAGATAAAGTATTGTTATCTTAATTACACATGTGCTTCGAAATTCGAAATTACTTCTTTTCTCCTAAGCAAATGAAACACGCTTAATTTTTATTCTTATGGATTCGGTATAATACTAATTAAACTTTAATACACACTAACCGAGTGAAAAAAACATTTTATTTGAAATAATATTTTTTTTATTTTTTTTACTAACTTTTTACTTTTCAAAAATTTATGAAAACTCTTTATATAAAAATGAGTGACAATAACGAATATAATAATTTTAATAGACATTTGGAAAGGCGAATACTTTTTTTATACGGATATTTTCCTTTTGTTAATTGCAGACTTGCTTTTCGAAAATGTATGATAACCTTTTTGTGTTAAAATTAGAGATAATACGCATATAATAATTATAATTAAGGGATAGATTTCTTTATTATTATTTTTACACGATACAAACGAAGGCTTCCAATATCACAATTAAAAAACTGTAAATTTTCCAATAATCTTATATTTTCCAGTGTTTAAGAATTTACAAGTAAATGTAAAAAATCTTCACTATTCTCCGACTCTATTGAATATTTTAAAAAACGGGTTTCCTATGATAAACGCAGTTGGCTTACTTGGCTCTATAATACCATTTTTCGAAATTTGTTCGAATATTTTTTAATTTTCAAAAAATAATTTTAAAACGAAATATTCGAACCAATTTCAACAAGTGGAATTATAGAGCTCTGTAGAACCCAGCTACATTTTTACCGCATAGAAAACCGTTTGTCAATTACTACAATTCCTGGCCTCTTGTCGTAGTTTTAAGACATCTGGTATAAAATTTTTGTGGGTGAAAAAAAATCAGGTAGACCAGGTATCAAAAGAATAGATGGTCTGAACATACATGCGACAATGGAGATATTCAAAGCGAATGGGGGGGGGGGGGTGGGGGGGGTGGCTGAGTTAAGGATTAAAAAAAGAAACGATTGCCATCCCTCCATTGTTACTCTTCCAGGTTAGGGTGTCAGGGTTCTTAACGTTTTGATATTTGAAGAGCTTAGTGAAAGAACGTGCTAAGTGACATTTTTTTTGAAAAAATTGAGATATTTGTTTCAAGGATCATATTACTAACTTCTTTGACGAAAACAAGTTTCACCTTTTTCATAAACTTTAAGTTTAGTATATTTTTACGCTTTACAAGTACCTTTTTCAACAGATCTGAGTGCAAACGTAAAACTTTTAAGTTCATTTTCTCGTTTTCACCTTTTTGTCACTTAGCACATTCTTCCACTAAGCTTTCCATTTGTGTTGATGCTATAAGTAAGATCAACATTATGAAATTTAGTGGGATTAGCGTTTAAATAGATCGTTATTGAAAGAAACAATTAAATCAAGAAAAGTAAAAAAAAACACACACACAAATAACTTGAAAGAACATATGTAGGCTAGTATCGTTTAACAGTTTAATAAATAAATTATAATTATGCTTTTTTATATCATTGTTTTGAGATTTGTATTGATGTTATTAGAAAAATCAATCTTATGAAATTTAGTTAAAAAATAGGCAATTAAATAGCTCGTTATTGAAAAACAAAATATCTCAAGAAAAATTGGGAAAGTAAACATGTGTATATTAGTGCTGTTTGACAATTTAATTAATAAATTATAATTATTCATACACAAAAAGATATTTTTTTAAATATTTGTATTGGTGCAATAAATATGAAAACTCAGCAACATGAAATTGAGTGGAGTTAGCTTTTAAATTGCTCAATTGAAATACACGAATGAATAATAAAAAAAGTGAAAATTAACATCGCTATAGTACTGTTTGACCATAAAATTATAATTACGCTTATTAATATAATTATTAATTTAACGAATGAATAATAAATCTTCCTTTTCATTGATGTAATAAATAAATTATAGATCGTTCTGTTTATTAATTGAATTAATAATTTGTTACGTTTATTATTAATAAAGATTTATTGTTCTCTCTTATTGAGACAATTATCTACGTTTTTGTTTATTAAATTCAATACCATAATACAGCTACATTTATTTTCAATATTTTTTATAAATGTTCAACTTTCAACTGACTTTTACAATTACATAACTTAAACCCTTATCCAGTCATGATTTTTATTTAAGATGAAAATGATAACAACAGAAAACTACTTCTAAACTGTATTTGATTTATAAAAATATCAATCAATGTAGTAACCACCATAACAAAATTATTTCAAATTATAATATTCTAACTATCGGATAGTTAAATGTCTCTTAGCAGCTCGATACATCGTACTAAATCGACACCGTAAATTATTCCGAAACTGGCCCTATGCCAAGTCGCATCGAGCATTCTGTCTGCGCGAGTTTAGTCATGGGTTTGAAACGGAGTGAATAATTAATGGCGGGCATTTCGAGTTATGGCTAGTTTTTAAATCCTTTGTTACATTACTGCACGACATTTCTTGAAAATATTAGTAATTGGCTTAAATACCCGGCGCATCTGCGGGATTTAGAAAGAATTTGATTAAATTTCTACGCTTTCTTGCGTAGCCTATATTGATGTTTATTAATTATAGAAACTTTATGAGAGTAACTTTTGTATGTATAAGGTTCTAGAATAGGAATTGAGAAGGCAAGCTGAATATTGAAGGATTAAATGGAAAACTCTATAGGTTGTTCATTGGATAAAATATCCTAATTTTAAAATCCCTCTGAAGAATTGAAACTGAATGCTTGGTAATAATTACATTTCGATTAATTTTAAAGCAATTTATTAATGATCACAACATAGTTAGACTTCAAAGTAAATTAGTTAAAGTTAATGTAAAAACTTATCAAATTAGAAAACGACTATTTTTTATTTGTTTTTTGTTGCATTTTTGTTGTTTGGTCAGTATGTTATTATTTTCTTAGTGCACAAAAATAAGAAATTCTGCATACTTTATTTGAATTCTTTTCTGATTTTTTTAATGGAGTTACACAACTCTGATATTTAGGTATGCGTACAAAGTTGCATAATTCCTTAATTTTAATACCATTTAAAAAATAGGCACCTAAATAAACTTTAGAAAATCTAAATATTCTCTCAGAGGTCGAGTATTATTTTGATCGAGGATAAAATAAAGCGTTAGCTGACGTTTGCTCTTCGTCAGCAGCGAAAATATGTTGAAATGAGTAAAGCCAGAGAGATACATTCATGTTTCCATTAATAGTTGAAAACTCAAAAGAAATAGTGCAATTTTAAATTGACTTTGGCGGCCAATAGCTCTTTTGGACTTGTCTCTTTGTGATACAGTCAAATTGAACTACTTAGAGAAAACTTTGCTCCAAGCTTTTCTCATTATTAACTCTTTATTAAATACTCTTACATGGATTTAATATAGATTTATGTTAATTTGTGATGATCAGTTTTGACCTATAAGTACAAAATTTGTCTTATAGAAAATTGGTAATACCTTGGACTAAAGCTTGCCCTTCGTGTGAAAGTTGTACCATTCGTCTATAAATCTTATCTGCTTTATTATACGAGGATACTTTCTAATACTTATAGAATCGACTTATTTATTAAGACCTTTTGTATTTAAACTCACCTGGTTCTCCGACCTGAGTATCTTGAGCTGGTCATTGATGAGAGCGTATTTGGCCGCCTCCTCTTTTCGAAGGGCCCGCTCCTTCTTGAGCTCCGGGCTCCAGAAGGTTTTGATGCTATGCATGCTGGAGCCCAGCTTCTGCGTGGTGGCGTCCAGCTCGCGCTTCAGGGAGCTGTACTGCGCCTGCAGGTCAGACATCCGGGTCTCCAGCGAGTACCCGGCCCCGTCGCTTCGCCCGTGCGACGAGCTGTACGAGTGTCCCCTTCCGTGGTCCCGGCTGGAGTCCCCGTACGGGTCCCCGCCGTCCATGTAGGCGGCGGAGTGGTCCATGTCCCGGTCCCTGTACCGGTCCAGGGACCGCTCCCGGCTGCGGCTGTCCCGCGGGTCCCTGATGGGCACGAACTCCCGCTCCTGGTCCCGCTCCAGCGAGTGGTAGTTGCGCAGCGGCACCCGCGTGGCCGAGCGGCTGCGGTGGTGCCCGCCCCGCTGGTCCATGGTCGGGCTGTAGTCCTGGTCGTTGTAGTAGCCTCCCCCGCCTCCGCCTCCGTGGAAGGCGCTGGTCGAGATGGAGTGCGGGACCCCTCCGCCGCCGGAGTGGTCGGCCGGGTGCTGGTGCTGCAGCGTGAGCGGGCTGGCGTTGCTGGAGCGGCTGTGCCTCGTGCTCCGCCTGTTGTGCTGTCCGCCCGCGGGGTCCTGGAGGGGCGCCTCCCCTCGCCTGTGGCCGCCCCCTGTGGGGCTGCCCCTGCCCGACACGGGCTGCGAGATGGAGGACGGGTAGTACTGCTTGCCCGACGAGGTCTGCTGCTGCTGCTGCTGGCTGCCCGCCGAGGTCGGGAGGTCGGACCTCCGCGGGGTGGGCTTGGGCGAGCGCTGGCTAGCCCCGGCGCTGGTCGCACTGCCGTAGGCCGGCTCCCGGGAGGACATGGCTGGGGCGAGATCGAGGCGCGACTGCATCTAACACTACTAAGCTAGGCGGGGCGGCTCTAGGCGAAGACATCCGGCGAACGGTACGGGAACACTACGCGGGACATCACCGAGGTGCCATGTTCTTTTTCTCTCTCTCTCCGCCACCACTATCCGTCCCCCTCACTCTCTCCCCTTCCTTCTCTCTCGGTCGAGTCGATCAATACGAGGTGTCCTTGTCCTCCAGAATCGGCGTCCGATCAACACACAACAGCATCCCTGTCTCTCCTCAGAAGCATCCGAGGATGGTTTCTGCTAATCCAGGTGAAATACCGGTTTGCGGGATCTGTTGGGAAGGGCGATTCCTCATCCTCTTCTTGCTCCCACTGACATTTCCGTCGGGGCTCTATCGTATCGCTTTGAGGAAGGAGAGAAGCAGGGTTGCCGGAATGACAACGCTCGCGCCAAAGCGTCGCCAATACACGATCTAAGAGGAGACAGAATACGAAGAGGAGATGATGGGGAGATGGAGAGAAAAATAAATTAATTGAATTCTTCTCATTGGAATTTAGAATGAATTGAAAATTTTCCCATTGGAATTTTAAATGAATTGAATTTTTCGCATTGGAATTTTGAATGAATTGAATTTTTGCATTAGAATTTTAAATAAATTAATTTTTTTCTCATTGGAATTTTAAATGGTGAAAAATAGATTTTTAATAGATATTTTTTCAATTTAAAAGAACTATATTTTAAGTGTTGCATAATACTTTTGTAAATACTAGATGATATAAGAATGAGGAATTACCTATTTACGTTTATTATGGATTTCATAACAAATGGAATACAGTTGAGGTTTAGCTATAAGACACTTACTCTAAGTTTAAATATTTTGTTACGATAAATAAGCATTAATAACAATAAAAAAGAATTACCCAAGTAACCAATATTATTATCTATTTATTAAGTAGTTTAACAAAAGTAACTAAATAATTAATCTAGAATAATTTATTTAATATTTCTTAATGTTTTATTATAAAATTATTTATTTTAAGTTTCGTTAAAGTTCGTAAAATTATTCTTATTGTTTAAGCTTCTTCTCCTTCTTTCGGTGAGTATGCCCAAAATTTAAAAATGCCTGACCATCTACAATTATGGAATTACTTTAAGGAACTACTATTAATTTTTATGAGAATGCGAATTGTTTCTGAGAATAGTTAAATATGTAGTCCAAGAAACAAACATGTATGGATAATACATTCGAGGAGAATTTATCAAATATTTATGATAATATTAAATATTTAATCTTAATTTAGTATTTATTTGCATAATTAGCTAAGTACTGTGTTGTGGGATAACTACTAAAACGGGCAAGCAGTAATATTTTACTTATTTTTTCGATTATAAAAAATCCGTTTCGTAATTCTTTCAGTTAAAACATTGAGAAAAAAAATGTTTGTGTTTCCATGTCACGCACAATTATTTAATTTTATTAGAGAAAATGAACTTATAGTTGAGAAAACTCCTTACTTCCTGATTTAGTTTGCATTAGTTATTAAACATTTTTTTTAAAAATAAATTAGTTTGTCTTAATACTGCAATTTCATTGGTTGTTGCTTTGTTTTCTTTGAAAAAGTGTTGAAAAACAAGTCCATTATTAAATTCATTTTATACTTAGGGTTTTTTTAAAAATTGGTCTAGTTTAAAGTATTTAAGCCAAAATCTATATCACTTAAGTTTTATCATTTATATTTAAATTGTCAAATAAAATCCATTCTAAATATTTAACACTAAATGCGTATTTGTCTGCAACAATAGTTAAGTTTCAATTTGTACGTATTTACATTGAATATTTCATTATTTTATTTCTGGTCCTAAACACTATTTTAGTCTGCTATAATTTGTTTTTAATTCCCAAGAATTAAGAGCAAGAGGTTCTAAAGAACTAAAACTGCTTCTTTCCTTGTGCTTAAATACTTGATATTTTTATCGACAAACAAGTATATTTGTAACAGTAACTGTCACCTAGAACCGCTTCAACAAAAAAATATTAACACACTTTAGAAAAAAAAATAGCAAGGCACAGAATTTTGTTGTAATTTAGGCTTTTAAAAGCCAAGATTGCCTATTTTATAATTTTCGTTTGCAATTACATAAGTATTTTTTATTGCTTGCTACATTTATTAACAGCTGAAATAATTGTGTAAAATTGCTAGGCTCAAATTCTATTATTGATATTTGCGAGTTTAGAAAATTTCACCAATGCGTTAAATGACGGGAGCTTCTTATACTTAAATATGTATTAACATAAAAATTAAAAACACACACGATATTTCCGAAATATTTATCAATAACAAAGCAGGAAACAACTCCAAATTGATTAACAAATGAAGAAATGTAAATAAAAACTAACCAGCTTTTTATTCACAAAAAAAAAAATTAATGCCTTGTCACATTTTTAATAAATAAAATTCCTAATACTAACAACCAAAGAATAACATTGTGTTACATTTTAGACGTCATTCCAAACTGAAATATTTTTCTAAAATTAGTTTTCCTTCAAATATTAATTTTAAATACATAAAGTTTTTTATGTCATTGTTGATGTGATGAGCCATTAAAATTAATAAAGTTAAATTTTAATGCTAATTAAATGGGTAGTTCGTCGACAGATAGGTAGGCATGTGTCCGCCTCGACGTACAGACAGATGAACAAAAAGTGTAAAATATAGGTCATTACTTCCCTTCTCTTTTTAAGGGGACGCATTACCTAAAAATTTAAATCCAGTATTTTTATCGCTAGCGTTCAAATTAAACTATTTTTATAAAGAACGAACATTCAATAAGCATATACAAAAAAAAATTATTAATATTGAAACGTTAGTTTTTTTTCAAAATATCAAAAAAAAAAATAATAATAACGATTTTTCAAAATAATACTCCTCCTACAATTTAAGGAATTTTTTAATCGATTTTTTTTCAAAATGTTCCCACAAAACATCTGTTAATAAAAGTTGCTATGGATATTGAGCTACCAGTTAAACAAAAATAGTTATGCAGATTTATGTATAAAAATAGCCAAAAAATAAGATTTTTTTCCAAATTTTCAACTTCATCACTATTTAAAAAAATTCTAATCACACGCTCTACATTTATTAACTTAAAAGCCTTAGGCTTTTAACCATTCATAAGCTAAAAAAGTTAATATTTAAAAAATCCACAGAAAATTTCAAAAAATTTTTTTCGAAAAACCACCATATTATTTTCAATAAACCTCTATCATTATAAATGATACCTTCTTTTTTTGCAATATATTTATATCACAGAGTTCTAGCATGTTTAATCATTTTCTGGGCAGCCCTAAATTTTAGGTAATGCGTCCCCATAATTCTTTTAAATTTTTAAATAATATTTTTTGAGTCCTGCCAACTATGAGCTCTTATGCCAAACGCGGCAACCTTCCACTAAACCTCCGTTCTGTACTCGTGACGTCAGCCACCCCCTCCCACGAGCCCAGCTGTTGCAAGATCAGCCAATGGCGGTGGCGATGATTTTACCACCCGTTGGATTTACAGCGGCATCTACAAATGAAAGGGAACGTTAAAAATTAGGTTTCTCTTTTATTGCTTGTTAATTATTTAAAATTTCTAAAAAAAAATGCAAGGATTTTTTTTTTAATTTTTGTTTGTGTAAGCTGAGTTATAATGAAGGCAAAAAATGAATGCAGGACAGATACAGAAAAATAACTGCACTTTAATTTAAAGATTTATTTTTTTACTGCAAAATAATTATTAAATGATAAATGTTCGTCAAAAGCTCGGTGAAAAAAAAATATGCAAATATTTTTTAATACGATTATTCTTTATCATGTACAAATCAAAATTTAAGGCAAAATCTATACCGCTTAAGTTTTATCCTTTATATTTAAATTGTCAAATAAAAGTCACTTTAAATAATACGATAGTAGTAACAAGGAAATGTATTATAATTAAACATCCAATTTGTACAAAAATCTTAATGAATTTTCCTGAAAGCATCTATGGGAAGTAATTTTTTTTTTTTTTTAATTTTCAATCTTTACATCAGGCTATGGTATGTTGGTTTTCTCAGTTTTATTTTTTCAGTTTGTGTAATGACCCTAAGGCAGCTAAATAAATGTAGAGTTCCAAAATTTTTATCCTGTGTCCTGTGTTGAAACATATATGATTAACAAAATTTTGTATGGATGGGAAAAGTTTTGGTCTAGTGGGGAAAGGTTTTTTTTTTTTAACTCCTAGAGGTGAGCGGGACTACCCACCTTTTGACCGAGTATTACTTTGTTGCAGACTGTTCAGTATTGGGCTCGCACGCAAGAGGTTCCTGGAATCCGGGCCGGTTTTGATCCAGGAACCTCTTATGTGCGAGCCCAATACTAAACCGTCTGCGGCAAAGTAATTACTCGGTCACTAGGGCTAGTATTGGGTATTTGTGCTTAACGATGATCTCAATCTCAATCACGTGACTCTCACGGTCTCACGTCTAATCAAGGCCGGCCCTAGACATTTCGGCGCTCCGGGCAAAACCTTAATTTTGCGCCCCTCACCCACCCGTTTTTTTTTAGGTAAATCTCATGCGACCATAACAGAAAGTCAAGGAAGCATTAAAAACAAAAAACGTTTTATTAAAAACTCAAATATCAGTTAACAAAATCACCAATTTAGCACTTAAGGAAAAAAAATTAAATAAACTAATATCCCATATTTTAAATAAATTCTAACTAACCAAAGTAATTAAAATGTCCTTCTTCTAACTTTTCCTTCTGCAAACTCACGAAGCCACGAACCAGTGATTTCAAGTCTAATTTGTCACTAATTTGGCATTCTATAGCTATCATTGCCAATCCATTAAGCCGATTTTGCGTCTTCATCGTTCTGCGATTTTTTAAAATTACTTTTTGTTTTTAAAAACTTCTTTCCCCTGAAGCCACAGTGACTGGCAATGTAAGCAGTAATGCCGACTGCTGAGGTTTGGAACGAATTTGAGCGTAGCAATAAACTAAAAAACTTCAGCAGGGGTTTCCTTTTTCGTAAATAATGACGAAACAATCCTTATTTCATCGGCTAGTTAGGCAGGGCGTTAAGATCACTTGAATTTCCATCAGTTAAAACTACTTCCAAATTTTTGCAATGTGCCTGTAGCTCATTTCTGGGCATATGTCTTTTAAACCAAATATATATAATGCAAAAGGTAATTACAGTGATTATTTAATAAATTATATCTAGTTTACAAGGAATTTATTGCTTGGGGATCCATACTGTGAAAAATATCTATTTTATACTTTTGTTTGAGGTCTTGAACGGGTTTATCCGGGCCCTCATACAAAAACTTTCTTGTTTTGCTTCTGACCGGATGACGCACAGCAAACTCCCGATTATCCGTGGCCACGATCCACTCCTTTTCCGCCTTCAAATACTATAATAATTTAACAAAACGCTGAGAAAAGAAATTTATCTGTTTCAAAACTTGACAGAATGCATTCCAAGAACAACGAATTCATTTCCAAAACGGTGACTACATTTAAAGAACGACGAATACATTATAAAAACTGCGAATGCTCTTTAAATAAGAATGACCATTGAAAACCTGGTGTGTGCCAAAATGTGTTCGGCCAGGTGCACATGAAGAGCTATTTGCCATAAAGAAGTCACTTGTAAAATAAACTATCAGTGATTTTAATTGTACAGCCTTGCATGGTTCTGGCGGATTTCTCTCTTATAATACTCCTATAACTCTATTTTACTTTTATAAAATCCATAAACAGTTTTGAGGATATTTTCTTTACTTTTGCGGATTATACGTGGATGCAATGCCACCCAATTCCGCGGATAATCGGGAGTTTACTGGGTTTCGCAATTAGTGCATCGGGAGTACAGCCAAGAATCACAGAATAATACTAGGCCTTTTAAACTTGCTCATTATGTTTTCATGCAATAATTCAATTATTTCGTTTTGTATAGTTTTCCCTAGATATGTAGCTTTGATTTCTTCTTTATTGAGTACTCTGAGAACGTGTTAGTTCATTTTCGAATGAAACTCAGCCAATAACTGAATAAACTTCAAAGAGTTTAAAAACCGTTTTCAGCGATTTTGGAATTTTTGATTTTAGGATGGCCTGTGACTTAATTTTTTGATCAGTTCATTTTCATTTTCCGTGATTTTGGCGCCCCTAGATCATTGCGCTCCGGGCGGCCGCCCGGACTGCCCTGCCTAGACATTTTGGCGCTCCGGGCAAAACCTTAATTTTGCGCCCCTAGGTAAATCTCATGCGACCATAACAGAAAGTCAAGGAAGCATTGAAAAAAAAAAACGTTTTAGTAAAAACTCAAATATCAGTTAACAAAATCACCAATTTGGCACTTAAGGGAAAAAAAGCCGCCCCGGTGGCACACTCGTTAGGATTCTAGCCTTTGGGGCTGCTGGGGTCGGGTTCGAATCCCGGTCAGGCGTGGATGTTTGTGGCTGTCAATAAATGTTGTTATTTGTCTATGTGTTTGTGTCGTCTCTTTCTTTGTGTGTCTCTTGTGCTTGTGTCATTTCTGGGGCTTAGTACAATCGACTTAAAGTCGCAGTGCTTGGAGATTTTGCCCCCACCAAGAAAGTCATAAGGGAAAAAAAAAAACTTATGTCCCATATTTTAAATAAATTCTAACTAACCAAAGTATTTAAAATGCCCTTTTTCTAACTTTTTTTTCTGCAAACTCACGAACCAGTGATTTCAAGTCTAATTTGTCACTAATATTTGGTGTTCTATGGCTATCATTGCCAATCCATTAAGCCGATTTTGCGTCTCCATCGTTCTGCTTATTTTTAAAAATTATTTTTTGTTTTTAAAAACTTCTTTTCCCTGAAGCCACAGTGACTGGCAGTGTAAGCAGTAATGCCGACTGCTGAGGTTTGGTGCGAATTTGAGCGTAGCGATAAACTAAGAAACTTCCAGCAGGGGTTTCCTTTTTTGTTAATAATGACGAAACAAATAGTCAGGTCGCCAAACCCCGATTTTCGGCCGAACCCTGCACTGAGAGGTTAAGTTTTTTTTATTGATGATTCTTATAGATTCGAGGGTGTAGATTACGAATCTTGAAGGTACTTTTTTGGTACCCTTGAGCATTTTTAGTTATTCAAGATGGCGTCTCCGCCATCTTGAATTTTGTAATCTTAATATTTGACGATCTATTCGACAAAAGTGAATATTTTTTGTCTTTATAGATGCATTTAGTAATAAAGATTCACAATTATCAAGAAAATTTCAAAAATAAAAAATTCAAAATGGCGGAAGCGGCCATATTGGATTTTTTCTCTTTTAATATTTTTGTTTTATATTTAACCCAACAAAATACTTATATTTTAACTCTATTTTTTATATCTAGTTACTATGGAACATTACTTTCAAGAAAATATAAAAAATCAAGATGGCGGCATCCGCCATATTGGATTTTTTCACCGTTTATATAAAGCGATCCATAGGTCCTAAATTAAAAATTCTTTTTATTTTAGTTATATCTTAATTTTAGTTTCTATTTCAGTTTTAATGTGTAGATTATGAATCTAGAAGATAGTTTTTCGCTAGATTTGAGTATTTTTTTATATTTAAAATGGCGTCTTCCGCCATATTGGATTTTTCTTCTTAATTCAATCGTTCGGCTTCTTTTAGGCAAAAATTAATAATTTTTTCTTTTATAGGTGCATTTTGTCGTAAATAATTACTTAAAAACTCAAAAATTCCAAAATCAAGATGGCGGCTTCCGCCATCTTGGATTTTTCACCTTCTAATATTTCGTGATCCATTGGCTTGAAGTTAAAAACTCTTTCAGTTTTACTTGCATATTTTATTATAAAATGCATTAAAATCATCAAAGTTTTATTTAAAAACTTAAAAAACCAAATTCAAGATGGCGGCTTCCGCCATTTTGTATTTTTTTACTTTCTAATATTACGTGATCCATTGGTGCGAAATAAAAAATTCTTTCAATTTTTTTTTGTATATTGTGTTTAAAATAGTTTAAAACTATGAATGTTGAAGGGAAAATACTAAAGTTTTCCACCATATTAAAGTAAGTGTATTTAAATATTTTGTTATTCATCAGGCAAAATTACTACTGAATTTTTTTAAGAGCCCTACTCGTATAAAATGCTTCCTCTTTTCAAACAGAATTACTCTTAAGTAATGGCAGGAGGAGTTCATAAATCGAAGTAATGGCTTTGGGCTTGCTGAGATCTCGTGGAGCGGTATAAGAATATGGGATCAAGAGTTAATAAACATTCAGAAGAATCTGCAAGAAATACTGTATTCAACCAGAAGAAGTGGTAATCTATTTATTAGAAAACTAGAGGGATACAATTTCAAGGATAAAAAAAAAGAAATGACAAAAGCCCTACCTTTCAACCTAAAGATCTTTCATGTAATCTTGAAAATAAACCGCCTGACTCTTGAAGTTCTTTAATATAACAGAGTTACCGCCTAGACTATTATGTGATGGAAAAGTTTCTCTTAACAATGCTATAGAGATAAAGATTTCAAATTCTTCAAAGACATTCCCAGAACGTTATCCAGAGTTGAATAAATACTTAAATTGGCCGAAAATATGAATTTCAGATTCAACCATGAACTACTGTAAAGTATCAATCACTGTTAGACACGATACCTGATTCTTATCCAGAATACACATACAACCACGACATCCTTAGCAGAAGCCCAGGGACTCACTAAATGAGCTGGTCAAGAGTTTGCCATCTACTTGGGATCATCAGTTTTGTAGGGTGGCTTTGCAAATCATCATGTTGATAAGTTTTATAGGTTGTGTGGGGTTAATAATGGGTAATGGCAGTGGTCTATCCAAAGTAATGCCTAGTGTGCTTGTAGGAGTCCCACAGATGCAGAAAGGGAAGAAGTTTCCAAAACTTCAGGACTTCAAGAATGCTTGCAAGATAAGTCATGCGGGATTTATATGAGGAATCCCTGCCAAACTGCAGCGGAGATCTTCGGTCAGTTTTAAAATTAAAGGGTGCGAATTGCAACACTAGTAGAATATCGGTGAACTGTTTATTGAAACCAGTTTTCTTCACGGGGGGGGGGGGGGGGGGGGGGGATGTGGGAGCCGGAAGGGCAGGATATTGGTCCCTTCATATTGAAGTTGCTCGCCAATTCTACCCTATTTATTTGCATCTGGTCATCAAAACTATGAACGATATGGGAAAAAAATAACCGAAAATGTGTAAAAGAACTTTTTAAAACTTGGATCACGTTATGCGACACATCCCGGAGATGGGAATGAATTAATAATGGATTGAAACAACATAAAAGTATAGGCCATTGCCCAAAAAGGATTGTCAGAATAACTTTAAAGCCACTAACTCTAAGGGACTTGGCAACTCTAAGCAACTTGGTCCTTGAGTTTACATATATGTAATCAGTTAGAAGCATGGCGATAATTCTGTAGTAAAAATATACCTAACATAGAAAGATATATTAATTTCGAGCTAATAGATCGCCTAATACTAACTTTAAAAAAACTAATAATGAGAAAGATTCCATTTTGAATGGCCATAAATTCTGATATTTTGCAGTTGTGTTCCCCATTTATGTAGTTTAAACCATTTGTTACTAAAAAATAGAACTAAAGAAGAAAGAATTTTTAACTTCGAGCCAGTGGATCACGAAATATTCGAAGATGAAAAATCCAAGATGGCGGAAGCCGCCATCTTGAATTTGTTTTTTTAAGTGTTTAACTAAAACTTTATGATGATTTTCATGCATTTTATTATAAAATATACAAGAAAAACTGAAAGAATTTTTAACTTCGAGCCAGTGGATCACGCAATATTAGAAGGTGAAAAATCCAAGATGGCGGAAGCCGCCATCTTGATTTTGGATTTTTGAGTTTTTAAGTAATTATTTACGACAAAATACACCTATAATAGAAAAAATAATTAATTTTGGCCTAAAAAAACCCGAAAAATTGAATTAAGAAGAAAAATCCAGTATGGCGGAAGACGCCATTTTAAATATAAAAAAATACTCAAATCTAGCGAAAAACTATCTTCTAGATTCATAATCTACACATTAAAACTGAAATAGAAACTAAAATTAAGATATAACTAAAATAAAAAGAATTTTTAATTTAGAGCCTATGGATCGCTTTATATAAACGGTGAAAAAATCCAATATGGCGGATGCCGCCATCTTGATTTTTTATATTTTCTTCAAAGTAATGTTCCATAGTAACTAGATATAAAAATAGAGTTAAAATATAAATATTTTGTTGGGTTGAATATAAAACAAAAATATTAAAAGTGAAAAAATCCAATATGGCGGATTCCGCCATTTTGAATTTTTTATTTTTGAAATTTTCTTGATAATTGTGAATCTTTATATAAATTTAATTATTACTAAATGCATCTATAAAGACAAAAACTATTCACTTTTGTCGAATAGATCGTCAAATATTAAGATTACAAAATTCAAGATGGCGGAGACGCCATCTTGAATAACTAAAAATGCTCAAGGGTACCAAAAAAGTACCTTCCAGATTCGTAATCTACACCCTCGAATCTATAAGAATCGTCAATAAAAAAAACTTAACCTCTCAGTGCAGGGTTCCCCCCCTTGGCGACCTGACTAAATCCTTATTTCATCGGCTAGTTCCATCAGGCAGGTCGTTAAGATCACTTGAATTTCCATCAGTTAAAACTACTTCCAAATTTTTGCAATGTGCCTGTAGCTCATTTCTGGGCATGTCTTTTAGACCAAAAATATTATTCAAAAGGCTGAAATAATTACTGTGAGTATTCAATAAATTATATCTGGTTTACAAGGACTTTATTGCTTGATCCATAATGTGAAAAATATCTATTTTATATTTTTGTTTGAAGTCTTGAACGGGTTTATCCGGGCCCTCATACAAAACACTTTCTTGTTTTGCTTCTGACAGGATGACGTACAGTAAACTCCCGATTTTCCGCGGGCCACGATCCCCCTTTTCCCCCCATCAAATATAATAATTTAACAAAACGCAGAGAAAAGAAATTTATCTGTTTCAAAACTTGACAGAATGCATTCCAAGAACAACGAATTCATTTCCAGAACGGCGAATACATTTAAAGAACGACGAATACATTATAAAAACTGCGAATGCAAAACTACGAAAGGCATTAAAATAAGGATGACTATGAGAAACTTGGTGTGTGCAAAAATGT
Organism: Hylyphantes graminicola; assembly: GCA_023701765.1. NCBI lineage: Eukaryota > Metazoa > Arthropoda > Arachnida > Araneae > Linyphiidae > Hylyphantes > Hylyphantes graminicola. Next base: position 58,754,538 of record CM043114.1, on the reverse strand, counting down.
GTTCGGTCAGGTGCACATCAAGAGCTATTTGTCATAAAGAGTCCCTTGTAAAATAAACTATCAGAGATTTTAATTGTACAGCGTTGCATGGTTCTGGCGGGTTTCTCTTATATTACTACTATAACTCTATTTTACTTTTATAAAACCCATAAACAGTTTTGAGGATATTTTCTTTACTTTTACGGGGTATCCGCTAATTCACTTATCCGCGGATGCAATGCCACCCGATTCCGCGGATAATCGGAAGTTAACTAGGTTTCGAAATTAGTACATCGGGAGTACAGTCACGAATCACGGAATAATACTTGGCCTTTTAAACTTGCTCATTGATGTGATGCTGTATGTTTTCATGCAATAATTCAATTATTTCGTTTTGTATAGTTTACCCTGGATATGTAGCTTTGATTTCTTCTTTATTGAGGACTCTGAGAACGTGTTAATTCATTTTTGGATGAAACTCAGCCAATAACTGAATAAACTTCCAAAAGTTTACGTGAGTGCAGATAAGAAGTCGTGAAACAATATCTGAGCTTGCGACCAAGCACACAAGCCTGAAAATATATGTCAACCAACCAACAATATCTGAGTGCATTTCACTTTCTAGTTACTATAATTGATTTTAACTTATTTTCGGTATATTTTTTAAATGTAGCAAGCTGTATTAAATTTGTTTATTTATTTAACTTTTATCATACATATACATTGAGGCATTAGATTTTGAAACGGTTCGATTTAAAATCCGCTTTCAGCGATTTTGGAATTTTTGATTTTAGGATAGCCTGTGACTTCATTTTCCGTTATTTTGGCACCCCTAGACCATTGCGCTCCGGACGGCCGCCCGGACCGCCCTGCCCTGGGGCCGGCCCTGGTCTAATGTAACAGTTTCTCCCTGTTAAAATTACAGTTTTCCGGTAAAAAAAATACAGTTTTAAACTGTAAAATAATTACAGTTTTAAACTGTATTAAAAGCAGTTTAACTGGCGTCAAAGTTGACAGCTTTTAACTGTAAAAACAGCAGTGTTTTTACAGTTGCAGTGTACAGTTTAAAAATCATTTGTTTAGTTTAGTTATATGATTTAATGCAGCGGATTACTGTGCAAAAACTTTTTATTACTTTTATAAGGGTCGTAACTAAGAAACTGCGTTACAATTGTAAAATTTTAGAAGATCTTAGAAAGTTTTAGAAAATTAGATACTGTTATTTTAGAAATTATTTTCTTGGATTTAGAATTCGCTTTGGTTTTACTTTATAGACCCATGTTCGTCTGTTTTGAGTTTTCTACCCTATTTTTCAGCTTTTATCTTTTCCCTGCAGTTGAAATTTTTCCTTCAGCTCTTTTACTTAAGCTGATAGTTGTCTGTTGTCTTTATTTGGGACTTTGAAAAAATTGTTAAGAAGAAATATAAGAGTTTAACATTTTTGGTAGGCTTAATTTCCTCATAAGTTACAATCGATGCAGATGTGTTGCCATAGCAAACCATTTGGGGCTATAATAGATATTTATGCAACTAGTGCGAAAAGCAATGCTTTTTAAAACAAGTGGATTTTATTTCACGAGCGAGGTACGAGCGAGTGAAATAAATACACGTGTTTTAAAAAGTTTACTTTTCGCACGTGTTTCATACACTATTTTTTATAATTGCGTGAAAAAAATCAAATCTCATTGGTTCAAAAATGTTGGCATCTTATAAAAAGAGTGCGACAAAGTCTTTTTTTCACTGCTTTTGGGTGAAAAAAAGTACTTTTTTTCACTGTTTCAAAAAGTCTAGCTTTGTGCACGCGTCTGATATTGAAATTATAATGTAAAAGTCGACTTTTTTTCACGCAATTATAAAAAACTTTTTCACTTCTGAACGATTTAGCCCCAATCTGTAGCTCGCAGCAGTATATTAAAATAACCTTAAATTCAATCACTTAACCAATCATCGCTAACAACCAAAAGAGAGCTTAAGAGAAGTAGTTTATTATGATCTTAAGTTACTAGCATACAGGAAAAGATTATTCACTAACCTTTTATTTAGTACTGAACGAAAATTAGAAGAAAAAGAGTAATAACAGGGCTTTTTTTTTTTACTGAGACACTGATACTCATATGCATAGAGAAACAATATCTATGGTCTATACCTCGCTCTCCCCTAAGTATGTTTTTTTAAAATAACTTTGTGGTCCTTAAAAATTTCTTTTCCTCGCCTCTGATTTATTGAACTTAATAAAAATTAGATTTGAAAGAACACTGTCAATGACTTTCTTTTTCTTTGGTGGTTTTTTGTTATAAATATTAAAATAGAAGGGGTATATTATTATATTGCAAATTATTTAAGTGGCGATTTTCCGATATATTACATTTGTTGGGAAGTTTAGAAATTGTGTTGGAGACAGAACTAACATTTTATCTATGTTTTAGTTTTTAATGCAGTTTTATTGAAATGTGTATAAAGTTATACACACACGTTCCTTCCTTGTTAATATTTTTTTAATAAAAAAATCATTAAATAATTTGAATAATTTGTTTCATGATAGGTACAGCTGGGGGGAAAAAACGAATCACCCCTCGTTTCTCGGCTGGTATTGATCAAGGAATTTTGTGTAAGGTGTCAATTTTCAGGAAATAGCGTGATAAATTTAGAACTGGCAACAAAAATTGTAATAGGGGTCGTCTACATATTAAAATGAGTACCAACTTTGAAAATTCCAATGGCAACACCCAATTTTTTTTTACATAAAAAATGTTCAGCACCTTCAAAGTTCCCCATGTCTAAAAAATAATTATTTATTCTGTATTATTTGCTGAGATATAAGTATTCAAAGTTGAACGCCCATAATGTTAAAAAAGTTTCACAAACTTTTATTCATACCTCTACAAATAAAATGAATTAAACAAAGATTTTTTTTTCATTATATACTTCTTAATTTTCCAAAAACAAATCACACATGTTTTTTCATCATTTTTTTCATTTTTAATAATATTTTATTTAAATTTAAATAAGAAAAAATAAAACATGAATAGCAACCCCAATTTTTTTTTAAACATAAATCGATAAAGGAGATCAAGTAGAACCAAAATCCCGAATTTTTTTTAATTCAATAACAATTATTTGCCGAGTTATTGTAAAAAAAACTGAAAAAGTCGAATTTTAGGGACCGTGTAAAAAATTACTCGGCAAATTTGATCCTAAATTGCATTATCGTTTGGTGATTAAAAAGCGTTTGTTGGTGTGATTAAAAAGCGATTTCTGTCAAATGTTTTAAAATCTTTTCTTATTTCAAGTGCATACAATGTATTTTGTTTGTATAATTAACATTAAATTTTATCGGTTACTATATTTTTAAATGTATGTTATTTCCAATACAATTTCAAAAAGTGTGTTTAATATTAAAAATTAAATACCCTAGAATATTATTGGAATTCGGTTTTAAATACATTTAATTGATACCACATTAATTATTTAAAATTATTAGTGCCTACTGCGTTGCTTAAAAATCATTACCAAATCATTCTGAGTAAATTTATTTTTCCTTTCTTAAATATCGTGTTAAGGTCGTAACCCTCAATTTGCAATACTTGGTTTACCGATAAAAAACTAAACTCCTCGGCGAAACAGCCTATTAGTGGGTCAGGGCTTGCCGTGCCCATTTCAGCGTTCGTGATACAAGGGCTCTGGGGTGCAAGGCATATGTCCCGGTAATGTGGAAAGCCTCACGCGGAACCCCCAGCGTTTAGTTCCCCAAGCATGCTTGGTCCCCAATTTATCGACCCACTAAAGGATGAAAGGATGGGTCCACCTCGCCCAATCCGGGATTCGATCCCCGGACCTGTGGCGTGGCAATGCGAAATAAGCACTACCACTAAGCCACTGGGCCGATATTACCGATAGAGTGCAATGAATTTTAAACAAACTTTTTGCAACAATGTGAATGAAACAAAAATTTGCATAAAAAGTTTAAAACATAAGTGTAATAATCATGTTTTTCAATCTGATTGTAACTAATAGCATTTGAAAATATGTTCGTTATAAACAACCGTATATCGACTTAATTTAAAATTAAAACTTTTCATCTTCTAGCCTTTATTTAATTTCTGAATTTTAAAATCCAAAATTAAAAAAAAAAAATTCAAAATCCCAATATTACTGAAGAAAATTAAATTCTAGCATCCGTTGGCGAGATTATGCTAACCCTTTTTTAGCTTGTCGTTTTGAAGACACAACCAAAATATTACCTTTTTTCACTTAGGAGATTTGCCCCCAAACGAGTTCAAAATTAAGGCTTTAATAACTCAGCAAATAAAGCAAAATAAATAATTCTTTTTTATACATGGGGTATTTTGAAGGTGCTGAACATTTTTATGTAAAAAAAATTGGGTGTTGCCATTGGAATTTTCAAAGTTGATACTCATTTTAATATGTAGACGACACCTATTACAAATTTTGTTGCCAGTTCCCAATTCCTCACGTTATTTCCTGAAAATTGACACCTAACACAAAATTCCTTGATCAATACCAGCCGAGAAACGAGGGGTGATTCGTTTTTTTCCCCAGCTGTACATATAATCTAACGTCACAAAATTTCAAAGAAAAGTTATGGTAGTAAGGATTATGGAAGTGTAAATTATTAAAAATATCAGGGATCATAATCACAAAGAAAATAACCTTGGTATGATAAAACGAAATCCAGTGAATTTAAAAGATTTAGAAACAATCAGGTTTCGGTTTTATACCATACGGCCAATATATATAATATATTCATTTCTTGTGAAATATTACTACCTATTTGCGTTAAATTTACAAGTTCACTTTATCTGTTTGAACTCAATTGTGAGATAATGCCTACTAGTCCATCATCTTAAAGTTTTACGACGAATTCTTGTATTTGGTGACATGCATTGAACGATTTTCTTGATGAAATATTCCATCTTTGCCATATAAATGTCAAATTATCTCGAAAGTTCCGTCCTGGTACTGCAGTTTCTTCAGAAAAAAAAGTGGGTTTTTTTTTAATGCATAAACCTGAACCGTATTCTTTTGTGTTAAAATTTAAATCGGTTGGGTATAACCGAATATTGAGAAATAAGGTTTTAAAGAAACCAGTTTTTCCCTCAAAAACTCTAGCATCAAGGTGGAACGTTTAAGATGGCGTGTTGAGGGAATTTATATGTTGAAGGCAGTGCTGAAAGTGGGGGTAGACGCGGGTTGACGCGTTATCCCACTTATCGAGAAATGGCATCCTCCCACTTCTTATATCTGTCAAATGCTCAAATCCATAATCCATTGAGGGGGATGGGGCATGGCATTCTAATTGAAGGCATCCACCCACTTATTTTTTTCCCACTTTCACCACTGGTTCTTATATGGCAGTGGCGGATCTAGGATTTTTCTGAGGGAGGGGCGCACCCAAAAACTTGCCTGAAACCCCAACTATGCTATCACAAAAGCAGGACGCAACTAGAAAAAATTTCTGGGGGATGGGAGGGGAGTTAAATTTCATCATTTTAGTTTTTAATTAATTTTTTTGATTAAAATTATTGTATTTTCCATTTCCATTATTTTATTTTTGATTTACATTATTTATTTTTGATTTACATTATTTTTTAAATCTAATTCTAAATGGTAAATACATATTTTTACTGGTATTTTTTACTAATTACTACTTATGAACTAACATTAGTTTTTACTTTACCTAACTAAAGTTTGCATTGTTAAATAGATTATTGATGAACAACTTAAAAAAAAAATAAGTGCAACAAAAAGGAAAAAATCAATTAATGGGAATGTTTCGGATGATGGAACGCTCTTTTCACTTTTCTATGTACTGCAATTGCATTGGTTGCTTTGGTTTCACTCTAAAAATGACCGAAATAGATGAAGTAGACAATATTCTATGCTAACAAATGTTTTGAACAAGCAACAGCACAACAAGAAGTTGGCATTAAGTAGCTAACATTTATAAACAAGGCAAACAATGACTATATCTTGAAAATAGCATAGTTATTCGAAGTAACTATTAAATTAAATTCGACATGTGAAAGCTCAGCTATAAAATAATCGAATGATTTATCATTTTAAACTTCACCGAAGTTATATTTTTAGTTGTAACAGACTGATCAGTTCGCCAAAAGCAGCGATCATCACGCCAATACTGACGGCAGGCGAAAGATTGAAGAACGGGATTTTCCCCTTTTCGCCATTCCGGGAGAGAGACTAAAAAAACTTTGAATCTGTTTGTTGTTCTTTTTCGCTAGACGTTTGAATGTTTTGTTTTAAATGATATTTCGATTTGCTTAACATGTGTAAAAAGGTTAACTCGTCCATTAAAAAGTTAAACGTTGACTTTGTGAGTTTATTCCTACGATTTGGACAATGAACAGTGCTATATTTGCTACAATTGACGCCCAACTAGATAAGCACGAACAACGAACTCTGTACGAGTGCTAGCATGGCTGATGAAAAATGGCTGCATGCGAATCGACACAACGTGGTGTTGACCTGAAAGGATATAACCAAGACCAGGTTCTCGCTTTCCTCATGCACAGATAAGTACAAACTTTCTTATAGACAAGAACTACTAAAGGAAAATTGTTCAGGAATTGTGTTAGCGGTCGCTAATACGAAGATAATTACTGTTTCTATACAGCTGAAGAATAGCCTTCGCTATTTCGAAAAAACAAGAATTTTTCTGTCGTGTGCACAGAACTATTTTCTGGAAATCTATTTTCGCATACCATTCCTTTTGTAGTACCTGTCGAATCTTTTTGATATCTTTATGAATTGAGTAAATATTTCACCCTGAAATAAAAAGTGCAATTATATAGTTTTCAAGAATTATCATAATTCAGTTAGATTATTTTCGCCTAGAAAAGTGATATGGTAGTAAAATGCAAGGAATTAATCAACTAATTCTGGTTGTATTTAAAATTTATTATTTCATCTAGAAATAAAGTGTATATAATGGCCTATTAATACACTGGGAAGAAAAATCGTACTTCTGGTTGTATATAAAATTTGTTTTATCGTAAATTCAAGTGGTTATACACTTATACAGGCTTTATTGGTTGTCGTCAATAACATTGTGCACGTAAATACGTTCGTTACCACTACGAGTATTAAGTTTAGAAATCAAAAGTGATTTTTTTTTTGGTGGAATTGAAAAGATAGTCAAATATCTTTGAGTAATAAATTGTTATTTATCCTTATAAATACCGAACTGTCACAATGGCGTACCTATCTAAAGGGAAAAAACAAGATATTGAGTTAGCTTGCGAACTTGATATACCAGTTGATGAAAACTCCAGAGTTCTTGATATTAAGGATGCGATAACTAAATCGGCCTCATATGACGAAGAATTCACACGTGGTGCATTCTTGAGGATAATTGATGAGCGGAAAGAAAACGAAGCCTTACAAGCTTCCGAGAAACAGAAAGCCGAAGAACAGGAACGACTTTCTAAAGAACAAGAAAGGCAGAATAATTTTGAGTTGGAAAAACTCCGACTGCAAATCGAAGCACAAAAAATGGTTCAACCATCTAATATTGCAAGTGTTGCGTTCCCTGCTCAACCACAGTTACAACTGAAAAATCTTATTCCAGAATTTGATGTGAAAGAAGACGACATGTCTTTATACCTAAATTTGTTTGAACGCCAACTAAAATTCTTCAAAGTTGAAAAGTCAAACTGGGTAGCATATTTGCTGGGAGTACTGCCCACTGATGTTGCACAACTAATCGCACGTGAACCAGAGAAACAGTCGCAAGACTACGACTACATAAAAGGAATTCTTCTGCAGCGTTTCCGGTTGACTGCCGAGAAGTTTAGAAAACGGTTCTCCCAAACAAAAAAGAATCCTGAGATGACATGGAAAGATTTTTTCTTTGAACTCCGCACCTTTTTCGAAGGCTGGTTGGAAGAACTCCAGATTTCAAATTTCATCCAACTCAAGGATCTTATCATTTGTGACCAAATGAAAAGAAGAAGCACCCCAGAATGTCGCCAGCACTATCTGGATGTGTGGGAAAATCTGAACAACCCGTCAGAACTAGCTGAAAAACTGGATAGTTATGAAGGACTTCGACCAACAACGCTCGGAGCACAGAAGAAAATGGTTCAACCAAAAAGTTACCAAACTCAAGAAGTCAAACGAGGTGCTCCAAATCCCAGAAGAGGAAATCTTGGTTCCAGAAACTTGGATGTCCAAAGAGAATCCCGAGAACCGTGGATCCCCATTCAAAATGCGAGAAACAACTCTTATCCTAACCGAGTACAAGCTCCAGCTGCAATACCCAGAGAAAACAGAATTGAAAATCATTCGGAAGAAAGACCAGTGATTAACTGCTATGGTTGTGGAGCCCCCGGGACCATCAGATCGAAGTGTAGAGTTTGCAATCCTGCAAGAAACTCGCCATCTACGTCTTTTGGAGCCGTTCAATTTACCAGTTTCGATGAAAACCCACCTGGAACTTCAAGAATTGAAACAACGGAACTGAGTTCTTTACATTTTAAGTCCCTCTCACTTAAAAGTACCCATCAAACTTTGTTGAAAGTTTCAATAAACGGAATCAATGGTGTTGCATGTGCCGACACCGGAGCAAGTAATACAATAGCTGGTGAGATGTTGTACAACCTACTGAAAGAAAATGGGACAGCATTCCAAACTACAGTCCTAAATGTAACACTGGCTGATGGCATTGAAAAAGAAACCGAGGCACACCACACCGAAGTTGACATCGACGTCGAAGGAAACATTTTCAAGTCCAAGATTTTTGCTTTACCGTCAGCTAAAGTCAATCGAACTCTTCTTGGAACTGACTTTTTGCAGAAAGCTGGTATTGTTCTAAATGTACCACATCACAACTGGTACTTTATCAATAAACCTGGAGAACATTACCCATTCGTGGAAGACCCTTTTCCAAAAACCTCAAATGCAACAGCTGATTTCCACTCAATCCATTTGAGAATAGATGAAGGCCAACATCTTACAGAAATCCAGAAAGCTGAACTGAATGGTTTGATAGAAGAATTTGAAGATATCTTCCAGCCAGGGGGAGAGCCCACACCGTTTATCGAACACCGCATCGATACAGGAGATCACCATCCGGTAGCAACGTCACCTTACAGAATGAATCCTATGAAGAAGGAAATTTTGAAGCAAGAGATTGAAGAGCTGCTGAAGCAGAACATAATTGAAGAGTGCGAGTCCCCGTACGCTGCTCCTGTTGTACTTGTTCCTAAACCTAATGGAAAAGTACGTCTCTGCATCGATTACAGAAAGCTAAACTCTGTGACAAAGGTTGATACCTATCCCTTGCCCAGAATGGATGACCTATTGAATGAAGCTACCCCGACATCCTATATGTCTACCATAGATCTTCAATCAGGTTATCATCAAATAAAAGTTGCTGAACCTGAAAAGGACAAAACTGCTTTCATTTGTCCTTTTGGTACATACCGTTATCTACGGATGCCGTTTGGATTACGAAATGCCCCTGCTACCTTTCAGAGATTAATTGACAAATTTCGAAGTGGCTTGAAAGATGTTTTTGCCTTATCTTATCTGGATGACATCATAATCCTGTCAGAGACTTTTGAAAAACATCTGGTTGATCTTGAAGAGGTATTCGCAAGACTGTCCATCTTCAAACTCCATGCCAATCGAGAGAAGTGTCGCTTTGCGTGCGACCGAGTGAAATATCTGGGATTTTGGATTACCAAAGATGGAATTGAAGCCGATAAAGACAAAATTGCTTCTATTCAAAGAATTCCAGTCCCTACCAACGTGAAAGAAGTACAGTCCTTCCTTCAAACCTGCTCTTGGTTTCGGCGATATGTCCCCAACTTTGCTGACATAGCCCGGCCACTTAGTAACCTTACTAAGAAGAAAGTGCATTGGCAATGGGGTACTGAACAACAAGAATCTTTTGAAACCTTAAAGAATCAATTGATGACTTCTCCAATATTGAAACAAGCTGATGGTTCAAAACCTTTCACCATCCGTACAGATGCAAGTAACTATGCCCTTGGAGCAGTCCTTCTCCAAGGAAAAGGCCCTGATGAACATGTTATAGAATATGCAAGCAGGCTGTTGATCCCAGCAGAGCGAAATTACTCTACCACCGAGCGGGAAGCTTTGGCGGTGGTGTGGGCCTTGGAGAAATTTCGAGGATATGTTGAAAATCAAGAAATTCTCCTTGCATCAGACCATCAACCTCTCAAATGGCTTTTGAGTATTAAATCCCCTTCAGGTCGTCTGGCAAGATGGGCGTTGAAAATTCAATCATACAACTTGAAAATTGAATATACCCCAGGTAAAGCCAACGTTGTCGCTGACATGCTGTCACGTCCAACGTATGCCAATAACGAAACCCCTGATGTTTGCGCCATCACTCTGGACATGCCTTCAAGGAAGTCAAGTGATATTCGCAAAGGACAGATGGAGGATGAAGAACTTAGAACAATAATTGAATCATTTGAGAGCGATGAAAAAGATGAGAACTTTGCTAACTACACCAGTCGTGGATACCTTATGAACCAAGGTGTCCTGTACCGGTATTCACCAGAGCACGAAGAAGATGAGGAAGAGGCTCAACTCGTGGTGCCTGTCCAGGATAGGGAGAGAATCCTTCAAGAACACCACGACGCCCCAACTGCTGGACACTATGGTGTCGAAAACACATACAAGAAGATTGCATCAAGATATTACTTTCGAGGAATGAAGAAGTTTATCTCAGATTACGTTAAGACTTGTCCCGAATGCAATCGTTACAAGCCAACTAACCAGAAACCAGCAGGACTCTTACGAACACCGGCGTATGCACAAAGGTTTGAAACTCTTGCCATTGACCTTTTTGGACCTTTGCCCGAGACTCCCACTGGCAAGAAGTGGATCTTTCTCGTTGAAGATACAAGTACCAAATGGGTCGAACTGTTTGCTCTTGCTGAAGCTTCTGCAGCAAACTGTGCCAAAGTACTAATTGAAGAAGTATTTCTACGTTATGGAATCCCAAGACGACTAATTAGTGACAATGGCCCACAGTTCGTCAGTTCTGTCATGCAATTGACTTGTAACTTGTTAGGGATTACACAACCCAGGTTAAAATTTATGCTATTTTTGCTTTGCTAACTAGCATAAAAGATGCTACTGCTAGCATAGGAAACTAGCATGATATGCTTCACAATATTTGCTAGTTTAGCATGAAGCACTAGCATGAGATGGCCAAAATTCGAACACATTTTATGCTTGTTAGCATAAACAAAAAAGCAACACATGCTATTAACTGTTGCTTATTTAGCATAACTTTATATCATCACATGCTAAAAAATTATGCTAAATAAGCAAGAGATGCTACTGCTATCACAGGAAACTAGCCTGAGATGCTTAAAATGTTTGCTAGTTTAGCAAGAAAAACTAGCATGAAATGATTAAAATTCGAACACAATTTATGCTTATTAGCATAAACAAAATAGCATCACATGATATTTTTTGTTGCTTATTTAGCATAACTTTATAGCATCACATGCTAAAAATTTATGCTAAATAAGCAACAGAAATAGCATGCGATGCTATTTTGCTAGCATGTGATGTTTGGTACACAACTTTGAAGTGGGATGGCGCCACCATTAGTCAGAATGGTATTATTGATATATGTTGCTGATACTTGAACGGCAGGCGCAGGACAGATCTCACGATCTCCCGGTCCACGAAGAAGGGCGTTAGACATCTCAGCCACGGGAGCTCATGCAGTGGAAGCGTATAATTTAAGTGGTCAAACGGATGTTAAAGGAGTTTTTTTTGTTTTTGATTGAGAAATTTTAATTTTGCGTTGTATTTTTTTGCAGGTTTCAAATTCTTTTTAGATATTACTTTATTTAAGATGGATATTTTTTATATATTACTTTATTTAATAACTCAAATAGAAATGCGTCAAATTTCAAAGTAACATTTAGTAACTAACGTTTTAAAATTGTTTTATGATTTATAATATTTATTCAAAAATCTATTTTATTTAAAAAATGTTTTATGATTTATAATATTTATTAAAAAATCTATTTTATTTAATCTATTTTTCAAAAATTAACCATGCCTGAAAAATTTAAAAATTATTTTTTAAGTAACTAAAATGAATCATTTATCAAGCAGTTAAAATATTTAGCTTTGCCCGCAATTAAGAATGTGGATTACCAGTGTGAACTGGAATTTTTTTTCGGAAATATAGTTTTCGAAATTATTTGAAGCGATTTGTAATTTCAATTTTTTCAGTTTTTTGAAGATTGCGATATCGATTCGCCATAATTTTCAGATGAAAGTTACGCAGATCCAATTTTCACCTTTGACCGTTATCGAATCGATGACTATTATCAATAGAATTTCGTTCACCAATTGCCGATGTCTGTTGAACGTTCGAATTACGGATGCGATATTACCGGTGAGTTTTCATTAATTCCGATCAACGATCGGTCGAGCAAATTTCGAAAAACATTGCTACTAAGCTCGAATCTCCGTTACTTTATATAAAAAAAAGCAAAAAATAGCTTGTCCTGGTAATTACCACAGCACGCTTTTGAGAATTATGCATTGTTATTTAGCATCATATGCTAGTTTCATAGCATAAGATGCTTTTTCTGTATGGTAGTTGTATAGCATTTTATGCTAAATAGCGTAAAAAAGCAAAAATAGCTTGTCAAGGTAACCACCTCAGTATGCTTTTGAGAAGCTTGCAGTGCTATTTAGCATTATATGCTAGTTTTATAGCATAAGATGCTTTTTATCTGTATGGTAGTTGTATAGCATTTTATGCTAGTTAGCATAAACAAAGCAAAAAATAGCTTGTCATGTTAACTACTACAGCATGCTTTTGAGAAGCATGCAATGCTATTTCGCATCATATGCTAGTTTATAGCATAAGATGCTTTTTCTGTATGGTAGTTGTATAGCATTTTATGCTAGTTAGCATAAGAAAGCAAAAAATAGCTTGTCAAGGTTACCACCTCAGTATGCTTTTGAGAAGCTTGCAGTGCTATTTAGCATTATATGCTAGTTTTATAGCATAAGATGTTTTTTTATCTTTATGGTAGTTGTAAGCACTTTATGCTAGTTAGCAGAAAAAAGCAAAAAATAGCTTGTCATGGTAACTACCACAGCATGCTTTTGAGAAGCATGCAATGCTATTTAGTATCATATGCTAGTTTCATAGCATAAGATGCTTTTTCTGTATGGTAGTTGTATAGCACTTTATGCTAGTTAGCATAAAAAAGCAAAAAAATAGCTTGTCATGGTAACTACCACAGAATGCTTTTGAGAAGCATGCAATGCCATTTAGAATCATATGCTAGTTTCATAGCATGAAATGCTATTTTCTGTATGCTACTTTTATAAGCATGATATGCTAAGTGGCATAAGGAAGCATACTGTAGCAAAAACATAGCAAAAACATAGCATAAACATAGCAAACATAGCAAAAAAAAGCATAATTTTTATGCTAGTACTAGCATAAATTTTGACTTGGGAAGACCTCATCCCAGTTTACCATCCACAAGCTAACCCATCAGAACGCAAAAACCGTGACTTAAAACCTAGATTGGCAATTCTAGTTGGAGAAGAACACACTGCATGGGAAGACAAGTTACCCCTCATAAGATTCTCCATGAATACATCAGTGTGTGACACCACCGGTCACACGGCTGCATATCTCCAATTTGGAAGACAGTTGCGCACAACAGACGACATCAGACATGATATAAGACAAGTGATAGATAACGACAACTTTGTACCCGAGATCACACCATATCTCAAGAGGTTTGCCAACTCAATTCTCGATGTCAAAGATAGAGTTGAACAAAAGCAAGTCCGTCAGAAGGAATATTTCGACCAACGAAGAAGACGAAAATACTTCAAACCTGGAGACAAAGTTTGGGTGACCATACATCCCATTAGTCGAAATAAGAAAAGTAAGAAGTTCATGCCAAGGAGGGAAGGTCCGTATCTCATTCTCACCTTGAGATCTCCAACAACGTACGAGGTTGCCGACCCAGCCACTCCCGACCAAGTACTTGGGACTTATCACGTGTCAGCCCTCAAAGAATACTGTGAGGCTGGCCCAGACAGAGACACTGTGCCCGTGGCTCCCCTCAGGAAGAGAGGTCGTCCTAAAAAAGCATCTTCTGGTTCCTCAACGGGACGTTTTCGGAACCAGAGGGGGAGTGTAACAGACTGATCAGTTCGCCAAAAGCAGCGATCATCACGCCAATACTGACGGCAGGCGAAAGATTGAAGAACGGGATTTTCCCCTTTTCGCCATTCCGGGAGAGAGACTAAAAAAACTTTGAATCTGTTTGTTGTTCTTTTTCGCTAGACGTTTGAATGTTTTGTTTTAAATGATATTTCGATTTGCTTAACATGTGTAAAAAGGTTAACTCGTCCATTAAAAAGTTAAACGTTGACTTTGTGAGTTTATTCCTACGATTTGGACAATGAACAGTGCTATATTTGCTACATAGTTAATTTTAGGACGTCGTGCAGGCGCGAATCACCGATGTGAAACAATTTTCAAATTGTATGCATGTATGCCGTTATATAAAAATTGCAACTTGATTTTAACTTAAGGTGTTTAAGTTCCTATTAATATCCCAAAAATAACTGCCGAACAATTAACGGCCCGTGCTGCCAAAAAAATGTTCGATGATTAGCAATCTGTGTAGAGGGTGTGTGGCGATTTAATTTTGTCTAAATTTTTCCTTTAATTTTGTTTTCAATAATAAAAAAAAAAACGGTCATCAGGTCTTGAGGAGCCGCGCCCCCTGGCTGGATCCGCCACTGTTATATGGTGAAGGGCCTTAACCGTTTTTGTAGATGTGACTAAGGCGCTCCTAACAAAAACGTCTGAAATTTTGAATTATGTAGAGTTGAAGGGAGAGAGGTATCGGAGAAAGGACTGTAAAATTAAAAAATACACCACTACACGCGGCAATAATTGTTTTAAATCTTGTAAAATAGTAGTTTCGCAAATCATTCAAAGATGACGCTATATTATATTTCCATCGGACCTTTTTCTGTTTGCTGGTTTTTCCTTGTTGTAAGTTTTTCCGTGTTCTTTGTAGTGTTCTATTTGAATACATTTTCTGAAGGCAGTGTCGAAAAGAAACTCAATTGTAAATACGCATGCACTGCACGGGTGGGCAACGAGAGAGACACTCCGATT
The DNA here is from genome assembly GCA_023701765.1 of Hylyphantes graminicola. Lineage (NCBI taxonomy): Eukaryota > Metazoa > Arthropoda > Arachnida > Araneae > Linyphiidae > Hylyphantes > Hylyphantes graminicola. The sequence goes on along the minus strand of CM043114.1, from coordinate 58,739,351 downwards.
AGGAAAGGACCAGCGGCCGCTTCTGAAAGTAGAGAAATCATGAGTGGATTACCAGTTGACGGACTGTCTAAATCGCCAAAGGCAATGTTAATCACATTTGCAAAAGAAAAAGGTAAATAGGTAGCTGATCTTTTTTTTTTTAATTTAGGAATTTTTTTAAAAAAAATTTATGGCTTTATAAACGCATGAAACAAAATCATTAACATGATTTTATAACCACCCTTTTTAAATCATAACTCCACGACTATTTATCCTGAGAATATTTCTGACATTTATTGTATGCGAAAATTCTTTTTTAAAAAATATATTAGCTTTTCAAGCAATACATTATGAGAAAAAATGATAATAATGTAATGGGCTTGTTTCAACACCTTGTCAAAGAAAACAAAACAACCAATGAAATTGCATTGTGAAGAGCGTGCGCCATGAGAAATATTCTCATTAAAATTCTCTTTTTCAAAAGATTTGACGCTTTTAAAAAAGATCTATTCTTTTCCCCCTGGATTATGTATACAAGTACTGAGTGGCACAATCGTGTAGCTCTAGTGCGACGATAATTCAAACCAAACTGGCTCCAATCAAATATGCAGGAATAATTTCTGGGAGGAACTACATCGCCTGAAATAAGCCAATTATTGTTTAACAAACGGTTGATTGGGTATTCGTGCATGCAGCATGATTCTTTTATTCTTTAATATAAATAACATTGTTGCTGATGAGTTTGATATTTTATCACCTAAATTGTTATGAATTTTCATTCAAATCCTTAAGCAAAATAGAAATAAAGCATTGTTTTTCGGGATTTATCGCGAACCGTCAGCAGTATTCCCGCAAAACTTATAAAAAGACTATGACAACTAAACCAAACAATCGTCGCTCTGCTGCTTTCGGTTTAAGGTTATTGGGATGGCAACACCTTGATATCGATCGGTAAATGGATTGACGGTACCGCAAGTAGGTCGTTCGCAGCTTTGCAATGGTGCCTGTTTACAAGATATATTAAATTCTGATTTAAAGCTGTGAAATAGTACTCAAAACAAGCTTAGTAAACAATAACAACCTTTATCTACTTAAGCAATCTTTATATTTAATCAAAAAGCTCCGATCTTACGAGTATGTAATATTTCTGTTCATAGATCACTCCTCACTTACTAAAAACATTATTTTGTATTATTTTCTTTGTTAGATAGTGATATTTCGTTCAATTTAGTGTTGTAATTGTTGAATTTTTATAAAAATGATTTTATTTCGAATATTTGGTTAAGTTTTTCATACTTAAAAGGTATTCGTAATTTAGTTTCGGTTTTCCCTCCGACCTTTAGCGGTCATGTTATTTTGTATTAAAATTCAAGTTTGACTTTTGACTTATTCCAAGAAATTATAAATTTTATCAATATAAATTGAAAAGCTCCAATTTTCTTAATGATTCATATTTAAGTATAGACTGAGTAATTTTAAGGTATTTTTATTAATTCGAGTCTACTTTCACTAAGTTTATTAAACATTTATTTTGCCTCATATATTAGGATTTCAACACATAGATTACATTTTTTTAATATTTCTTATTTATATTTTACTGAAAAATTGTTAACCTTGAATCAATTTGCATTTAGTATAGTACTGAATTGAATCAATTATGGTGTTGTGTTGAAAATGTTTAGATTGATGTTTTGTATTTTAAATTTCTGGTTTTTCATAAAATATATGGACAAGTTCTTATTTGTTACAATTACTTATTTCGTTACAGCTACTAAGAAAATGGATTTAAATCTAAGAGTAATGATAGAACCTCGCGGTTTCATCCGCATCATTCAATTAGTAAGTGTTTTTTATGTAATGTCCACTTTATTATGATAAGTGCATGGTTACAATGACAATCCTGTTAGTTAAAAATGATCAAAAACTTCTCTAATTTGCAAACCTGATTTTAGGACCATTAAAAAACATAATCGTAGTAAAATCCTTAATTTTTGTCAACATGGTTAAAATTGTAAATTGTATGATTAATGCTTTTCTAATTGATATTAGAATAGACTTGAAAAGTTCTTAAATAGGTATGTCTTAGAATTTTAATAACTAACACTTATCAATGGCCTTAATCTTGGTTGGTAGACATATATATATATATATATATATATATATATATATATATATATTCAGGTTTGTGTGCTTGGTCAGAGACCCGCTTATAAACCTTTGTCAAATAAGACAGACACAACACAAGCACACATAAGTGGATCCATCTAATGTTTAGAGACAGAGGCCAATTAGAGGATCCCCAGAATTGACTTGTCACCCCCAGAGGTATTGATTTGGTATGGGAACTTGGAGGGCTTTGTGACCACGACGGATTTAACGTGCACCAGTCGCCATTAGCATACACTGGAGTCTTCGGAAGGCAGTGGGACTCAAACTCGCAGCCTTAGGGAGGATCACCTTTACTGTACAGTAACTATTGGAGCGGTTTTCAGATTTGGCGATAAATAGTTTTTGTGGCAACTTGTCTGACTTCGACCAAAACCCAAAACGGTCAGATAGGGTTGCCAGAAAATGTCATCGTTGTGAGAGAGCAGGACGTCAAAAGTCGCCAGAATACGGACTTTTGGCGCGATTTTGGAAAGTTCACCAATAGTTACCGTACAGTAAATTTCTACCCTTTAGGGATGCCAGTCTTAGACTTTACTAACCAGGCTATCCCAGCCCCGCCTTAATGTTTTCAAAGTGTGAACGCTCTTAAGTATCTTTTTATTTTATAGGTTATGAGTATATTTGCATTTGCAACTACTGCTGGCTTTGAAGCTGTTGCAACTATTGACATAAAATGTAAGGGCTATGAAAAGGATGTTCAATACAAGTTCGGATACCCATTTAAGTAAGACTTCAAAGTGTCATATTAATATAGAAAAAAATTCTATCCATTGTAAGGTTTAAACCTTTATGAAGTTATTACACTAATGTTCTTATGTCTAAAGAGTTTACTATGATTTTTAGGCCATTTATTAGAATTTTTACAGTGGTGGCCAAAAGTGTGGACACTTTTTGAAAGTTTCTTATTTTTCAACTTTGTGTGATTAAAGAATATATTAATTGTGTATCAAATTAAACAAGTGTATATCAAATTAAAAGTAATTTAATCTATATGAGGACCACTGTGTGCAGATCGCTGAAGCCGTCTATGATACCTTTGGTCCCATATTGATATAATCTATATCCATGGACACAACATCATCATCATCAAAGTAATTTCACGTAGAATTAAAAATAAATACAATATTACAATATCTGTATTACGAATAAGTTATGCAACTAATAGTATGATCTGTCTTAGTTTTGCAAGTAATTGAAACACCAACTTGTATTGCAATTTCAGCATAAGAGAATCCATTGATTGTGCTTGTTTGTTCAACTAAAATGAGCATAACTTTATTTGTAATACAGATACTTTAATTCTGTTTTTTTCATGAAATTCTACATTAAATTACCTTCAACTTAATATTTATATTTAAGCTAAATTTAATGAAGAGCACAAGTTACAGTTGAAACACATGAAACTTTCAAAAAGTGTCCACACTTTTGGCCACCACTGTATATGTTTAAAAAAAAAAAAAAAAAACATTTCTCTCTTGTATGTGACCACAAATATTTTCTTAGTAGTCAGATGGTTAAAATTTAAGTATTTTAAACTTGAATATACTACTATTACATTAAAAAAATTTGATGTGCTGAGGAAAAAACTGCTTCATTAAAAAGGAGTTTAATCCACAAAAAGCTTTCTGTTTACAATTTTGCAACTAAAATTTTTAACCAAAGGAGAAAATAGGAAAATTCTCTTATTATACTCCGGTTCAAATGTTATAATCACAATTAATTTTTAGATTTTAGATAATAAATTTATTGCAATGGGCCTAAACCAGTTTACAATGGTTGGCAGAATCTATACATAATACTAACATAAATCTATTACAAGGATACTTACCAAAAAACAATCACTTAAGTACATAAAAAAAAACAAAAGGAAGTAAACTAATTGTCAATTTCATTGAAGCTTATACTATTGTCGATATATATTGTCTAAATTTTAAAACCGATATTAAGTAGGGTAGACTAACCAGTGAATGAGCGTTTAAGGCGCTGCGTTCGCCAGTGAATGAACACCAGTATATAATGACCAGGATAACCAATCATATGTCAGATAGCTTTCTTCTTCATGGGAGGAAGTCAGTGTTGCCCATCCATCTAGTGAAATGTTTTTCAATCCTTATTTTTTAATTATATTTACCAAATGTTCATTCACTTGGGCCTGTTCACTCACTGGTCAGTCTACCCTAGTCATAAATATTATAGTACAGTAAAACCTCTGAAAACCGGACACTCGCGGTGCCGGACCTTTTGTCCGCTATTTGGAGGTGTCCGTTATTGGGGGGGGGGGGTAAATTTTTAATTTTGAAAAACAAAACCAGGACTTAACAAAAGGTTAAAATTACTAATTAAACTAAAGAAAATAAATTTAATAACTTTGATTTGTAATACAATTAGTTAATGTTTGATTGCATTTTAAAATCTATGCAACTCAGCAAGATAAACATGCTTTAATTAAACGTTCTTTTTAAATTTTGCCGTCACTATATTTTTCTTTTTTGAAGCATAAAGTCTTGTCAGGAAATGCGGTTAAATAAACCATCCTATAAATGCCTAAAATAACCAGAACGAAATATCACAGCCTATTTGCGTTTTTCCAACTCTAAAACGTTATGCAGTAGATCTCACACTTAGCTTTTCCTTTTCAGCAACATCCAAAATATCCATTTTTTCTTTCAACGTTAACCTTTTTCTCCTTTAAGACATTATTTTACTTAATCTAAATCAGCTCTCGTTACTCGTTAGCAATTCGACTTTTTTGGATTATGAGCAGTTAGAAATCGGACACAACAACTCCAGGAAAGCGGTCAAACAGGTTCAGTGGACTAAGGGGCGATTGCATTCACTCCCTCTCAATTCTCGGAAGGAGAAGATTTCGCAAATAATGGGGGAAATTGACATGGGGCGTGTCGAAACCATTGTAAAGCTATGGTGGTCATTCTAAGGGTTACTAGAAGGTCATAGAACAGTCACCAATACGTAGTTTAACGAAAGGAGAATGAAGGTGCAAAAATATTTGGATGCAAAAATGAGTTTTATTGGGATTGATAGCCGAATTTAATAAAAAAAAAATTTTAAATGCGTCTGCTATTTAGAGGGTCCGTTATTTAGAGGGGATTACATTAAGTAACCTATGTTAAGGGACTGGGACTTGAGAAAGTGTCCGTTATTTAGAGGTGTCCACTTTTTAGAGGTGTCCGTTAGAGGAGGTAACACTGTAGTTTTTGTCTAAATTTTGAAACTGATAATGAGTAGTTATAAATATTATAGTAGTTTTTGTTATGACATTTTTGAATAACCGAAATATTTGTTATAATTGCAATTCTATTCCAGATTAGGGAAATCTGAGCTGCGTGTTCCCGAGAAGTGTACAAATAACACCGACGTTATTTTCAAATCGTACACGTTTCCATTTGACTTCTCGAGCAATGCTGAATTCTTTGTGGCTGCAGGAGTTCTAACTATGATGTTTACAGCTGGTATAATCTTTGTCTACGTTTTCATGCATCGTCTATATTCAACCAATCCCATGACCCCTGTAGTGGTAAGAAGGCTTCTTTGTTATTTTTAATTTAGGGTAATTCCCTAGTTTTTGAATATGTACAGTAAAGTCGTCCCGGTTATCCAAAATTCGACTTAACTAAAAGGCTCCGGAACTTTTTTTTTTGTTAAAATATGAAGTGTACGCATAAAAAAGAAATACATTAAAATACGCACTTACAAAGTTGGATTTATTTCTCAAAATATCCAATCTTTTTTTTTTTTACTGATCCATTTTGGTTCGTTTTATAACAGCCCTGTCTTACCTTCTTTTAAACAAAAGAACATGCGTCTGAATTACTGGCTTCATTTTAAGCTTCTATGTATCTAAGGGCCTGATCTAAGATTTTTGTAACAAGGCGAACACTCAATGACGTAAAATTTTCTCTTCGCTAGCGTTTTTCTAGGCGTGAAGTGGATGATTCCTGATTATCTCAAAATTCCTATTAAATCTCGATTAACCAAAAGCGTTCCCGTCGTGTGCCTTTCAGATAAGCGGGACTCTACTGTAAATGTTTGTTAAGTTTCCACTGTTGAAAGAACTTTATCATATGTATATTTTTTTGGCATCACAATTTACTGTTATACTAGCCAAAATAAGTACAGTAGACGCCGCTTAATGTGATCACATCGGGGCAAACATGATTTGATAACAATAACCGATTGATTACAATATACGAAAAAAAGTTTTAACTAAAAAATGATTTTTTAACATGCGCATTAAACTAAAAATTAATTTTTAATTGGGTGTTGTTGCTGTAAAACTCTATTTACAGTATTTAATAGAAATTAATGCACACTAAAGAAAAAGAATTACTAGTGAGTGTGCTTACGTATTAAATGATGAACTGCAGAAAACAATGTGAAAGGTTAATTATTAACAGAAAAATACTTCATCAATTATCGATTGTTATCATCCTTTCCAAGCAAGTCATTTACAAATCGCTCATAATCATTATGCTTATGAAAGTGTTCCGCATCGGCTTTGTTTTGCACACCTAGATACGATTCGAAGTGCCTCCCTCATCTGAGCAGGCGTCGGAAATTTGTCCTCGATTTAGCACTTTTGGGTACATCATTGTCATCAGAATCTTGTGACAAAGCTTGATCTTTGACACATACGGCTCCGCAAAAGTCCTCATCAGTTAACGAAGTAGAAGTTGCAACCTTCTCGTCAGTCTCCATCCATGCTTCGAAATCCTCAGCATTCATACCGGGTTTTTTCGGAAATTTACATATAAACTGATAACAATAAAGGAACATTTGATTACAATAAACGATGATTTTTCAATGTATTTTGATATAAGAGGACTTGACTAAGCGATTTTGATAACATTATACGATTGATAACATTAACCGTGATCACATTAAGCGGCGTCTACTGTAATTCAAAAAAGGATATTTTGGTCTTATCCCATGGACCTGCCAACATTCGACAAATCCTTTTTTTGCTCTAGTTTTCAAATTAAACATTAAATTAAAAAAAATAAACATTTGAAGCACAATAAATTTATCAAATCATAATAATAAACAAATAACTAATAATAACCACATAGATATATAGGGTTTAGCAAAAATTTTCAGCAGGATAATCAGTTCCCAAAGTATCTAAAAAAGTAAACTTGATATGATTACTTCAAATTGCTCCATGCTTTAACTAGATAGCTGCTTTAACTTAAAGTTTAATTTTTTTATGAATATGTAGTTTGTTTCAGCAAACTATACTCCTCGGCACAACACCCCATGGTGTTGTGCCGAGGAGTGCCCCGCCCGAGGATGCCCCCCCCCCCCCCCCCCCGTGGGGTGCTAGGCATACGTCCCGGTAAGGTGGTCAGCCTCGTGCAAAACCCTCATTGTTTTAGTTCCCAAGCATGCTTGGTACCCATTTTATCGACCCAATCAAGGGATGAAAGGATGGCTCAACCTAACCCAATACGGGATTTGATCCCCGGACCTATTGCGAGGCAATGCAAAGCACTACCACTAAACCACTAGGCCTCGAAGTGTGTTTCAACCTAAGCATTTTCTGCCAAGGTAGTTATTTCAAATACTGAATGACCAGTTTGTTGCATCATACGTGATTCCTCAATTGACAAAAATTAAATACTTTATTGTCTCTACTTCTATACTACATCTCCTCTCCCAAAGAGTGATGTTGTGCAATTTCGATAGTTTACATACAGATTGCTTCCACTTATTATGAAAATATATTGTTGAGTTTCAACTTTTATGAGATGGATATAGTGTTAAGGGAAATTCAAGAATTAAATGATGCAAATACTTCTAACTTTTCAAAGCTAGCCAAAAATGCATATGTAAGTAATGTTAAAGCATACCTATTAAATAGCCTATTTTCCTGTTTCTTATATAATCACTGACATTCTTATTGAAAAACAAGTGTTTTTGTAACTGTCATCTAGAACTCTTCGTTTACAGTCATTTTTTTTAATCATTGGGCAGTATTAGTGTCTTTCGTGAAATTAATAATAGCTCAATATTTTTTTATACTAACATCACCTATTTTTGCTTTAAAAATTGCATTCAACTAACTCTCAACCTTTCACAACAACAGGATCTGTTAGCCAGTGGAGTGCTGTCAATCTTCTGGTTTGCGGGATCCTGCGCATGGGCCCAAGGGGTGTCTGACGTCAAGTACTACACCAACCCGGCCAACATGTTCCCGGATATAGACATATGCATGGATGATGCCGACGTCTGCCGCACGGTCTCACCCGGCAACTTCGCCTCACTCAACGTTTCTCTGGTAAGGAAGGGTTTCTTCCGTTGGTATTTCTAATCCGTTTAGACAATTATATCTGCATTAATATATGAAATCGAATAACATCTACCCCTCATGAGCATTTAGTTAACTTCCAGAAATGAAGGCAGATTAGACGTCCAATGATGGTTTTATTATTTCTTATTGAATATTTAAAGTATTCAAATGTAAGCCTTTACAGCTAGTAGAGAGGGCCGAGAGGCCCCCAAAGCGCACAGCCTATTTTGAAAGTGACTTTTTTTTAAATGGTTATGAGAAGAGTGAATCAGAAATCAAAACAAATTATACGGCGTCTGCTATTTCTCTGGGAAAGAATGTATTGACGCCTATAAAACGTGGGAACAGTTTGACGGATCAGGATCGGCAAGGCATTAATTGAGATTCATTTTCGAAAGAACTGTTATTTGTGTGATTAATATTATAATTTTATCGAGATTTGTGCGATATATCACGTGTATTTAATATATCTGCCTGGTAACACATTACATGTAGATCCTAGTTTACATACAAATTGAGTAAGACTCCCCTTTTTGTCAATAGACACCTAACTTTTTATCACTACTGGGTAGAGATATTGCTTAGGGAACAGTGTTAACTGTGTTAAACTTTGCTTCACCCAAAGTTTTAAGGAGCCTGTTGGTATCTGATTCCATTGAGCGTTTAACTCTGCTTCTGCCTGGTAACACTTTACCTGTAAAGCCTAGTTTTCATATATATAGAGTAAGACTCCCCATTTTGTCAATAAACACCCTGGCTTAGGGAAAAGGTCAGGTGCTTTAAACTTTACTTAACTAAGCTTTTCTCTGGTAATGAAAGGGTTTCTGCGATTTGTGAGTTGGTATCTGATCCTTTGGGCGTTTAATTGTGCCTTGTATCTGCCTGGTAACGCATAATGTAAAGAGCCTAGTTTACATAAAAATTGAGTAAGACTCCTCTTTTTGTCAATGCACACCTTGGCTTAGGGAAAAGTGTCGGATGTGTAAACTTCACTTCACTCAACATTGGCATTGGCCCAAGAGGTGTCTGACGTCAAGTACAACACCAACCCGGCCAACATGTTCCCGGTTATAGACATATGCATGGATGATGGCGATTACTGCCCCTCGGTCTCACACTGCAACTTTGTTTCGCTCAGCCTTTCTCTGGTAATGACAAGGGTTTCTTAGAACTGTGTGTTGGTAACTGATCCTTTTAACTCTTTCATGTATCTACCTGGTAACCATATAGAGATCATAGTAAAGATATTAGAGCGGAAGGATCATGTGACCTCCGATTGCAACAGCTGTACACACAAGGAATATCACGACTAACAGGCCAGTGGTGCCGCAACTTTAAGGAGAAAAAATACCAGGCAATACCAAAATTACAAAAAATACCATACAAGTACTAGCAGCATTATGACTCTTTTTAGTGACTTAGAATCGCTTTTCTGGTATTTTTATGTTTTTTAAATTTTAGTATTTGCTGATAGTTTTTCGATGACACCATAGTATTCCTCTCCTTAAAGTGGGTGCAAAACTGGCCCGTTTGCCATGATATTCTTTGCGCCTTGCGTGTTACGCCACTGCAATTGGGAATCACGTGATCTGCAGCCATCATATTTTTACTATAATCTCTATGCTAGTATCACAAGCTTAGTTTTCATTAAAAAATTTAGTAAGACTATGTTTTTTGTCAATAAACGCCTTGGCTTAGAGAACAAATGTTAGGTGCGTTAAACTTTGTTTCACTCAACATTTCTCTGGTAAGGAAAGGTTTCTGCGAACTCTGAGTTGGTATCTGATCCTTTGGGCGTCTAACTCTTCCTTATATCTGCCTGGTGGGTGTTGAAATATCTTTTATTCCATGTATCTGTCTGTTCAGAGTAAATGGATGCTTTGCATTACACCCTGTTATTCATTACTTTAGTTAGCTGTTTATGTCTGCTCTAGGTATAGAATTTATGAAATCACTAAGTGGAAAAATGTATAAGAACTGTTTTATATTTCAAGTATTTTATCTTATCTTATAAGTTCGATAAGCGGCTGCAGTGCTTGGCCTGTGATGGTCCACCCCACTTAAGTCACTCAAGTATTCCAAAAGTTTGATGCACACCCCACATATCAAATGTATAAACCAAATGTATCTGACTACTTGCAACAGTTACTTTTTTTAGTAATGTCAAGTAACGCCGTTAGATTTTTCAGAAATTAACTGTAACTCGGTACTTTTCTTTGTAACGAGGTAAAGAATTTTTTTTACTTTTCTGTTTCACGCCACTTCGTCACAGATCTTTTCCTTTCCTTAGCTCAGCGTTTATTTTAAATTTTACTACCCACTCTATAATATGTAAAATTTAACTTTTAACAACGTTGAATTTTCATTATTACCTTTTTTCCAATTGTCACTATTTTTTTAATAATGGTTCCCTATGAAAAACGGTAAGATGTTTAAATTGTTTGTTTCCTATAACTTGAAATTTCTAAAAGTGAATGTAATTTGTGACTTTTTTAATTAAGTAACTGTAACAGAGTTACTTTTCAAAAATAACTTTCCAAGTAGAGTGTGGCGGTTACCACACACGCAACCTCAATATTCCATCAACAACTAGGTGGCGCTGATTTACCACCCTTGTTACTACCACTATTCCAGATAACAACATTAATGGTAGTATATAAGCCAAGATAACTCATCTACGCCTTAAGGATCCTTTTGGCAGACAATGTGTTACCGAAGCCGCTACATAGAGCTTTGGTAGAGCTTTCACACAATTGTAAAAATTACATAACAAAATTAAGTAACTTAAAGACTAACTAAGTATTAATTCCTTATTCACGAAAAATATAATTCTTATTTATCACTTTTTGGTTTACAAACAAATTAAGCAATGAAATTGGCATACATTTTGTACATGTTTCTAACCTACCTCTGTCCTGCAGATCTTTGGATTTGCTAACTGTATGCTTTGGATTTCGAGCCTTTGGTTTGTCTACAAAGAAACAAGTTTCCACCAACAAATTCAGCCCCCCGCAATGATCCCCCCGATGGGACAACAACAGGCCCCACCCATGCAAGACCAAGACTACGAGCAAAAAATGGGCGGACAGTACGAATACTAAATCCTCGTGTAGTTGTTCCTTTATATTACTCCAAACCCATGTGTGCAGTCTCACTGCTGTTTTGTTATTTAAGAGAGGCATGTTACTCATACCCTGTTATTAGTTTTGGTGTTATGATACTTATTATATGTTTAAGTATAACTTCATTTGGTTTTCCTCTTGAAAGCATTCAGACTTGCTTGCAGGTTTATTTCCTCTTGAAAGCATTCAGACTTGCTTGCAGGTTTATTTCAGTGTTATTTTGGCATTTCAGCTGCATTTTCAGTTTTATTTTGAATTTTTTTTAAAGAGGAACCTTGTTTAGGTTTATGATAGATTTATTTAGTGGTTTTTAAAAACTAAATCCTACTGTCACTGTGTTTATTGTTACTTTGAATTTGTTAGCAGCTTGAAATTCTATGCTTTCTGTATTTGTTTTGAGCTTATTTTTTATGCTTCCACTTATTTTTTTTATGGGAGTTGAATCTTATTTAACTAACTGTTACTTTTCTTAAAGAACTTTTTTTGGTTTTGAATAATCAAGCGTATTGTTATGTCAAGGATAGTCATTTTTAACTTATTTATCTCACCTTAATTTACCCAATTTTTTGGTTGTGAACTTTCTTTTGAAAAAATATTGTATTGGTCTTTGAATATTTACAACCTCTATGGTTTTGTGTTTATGTTATGATTTACATATTTATTGGTGTTGTTTTTGATACTATATAATTTTTGTTAATTTTTTTTCATGCTATTTTACTTTATTTTTAGCTATAAACATTTTGATTGAATCATATTTTAATGGTTTTTTTTCCGTAAAATTGTTACAAACTACTATCTGTTTAATAAAATCTATATTCCCTTTCGTTTAGTTTATTATTTGACAAGGTTCAGCATATAGATATCATCACAATTTTTTTGTGATAAAATATCTATACCCAAACAGTTCATTTTGTGTTTACAAAAAAATGTTTTAATCTTTACGCAAGGATATTTTTTGATATTTTGTTACAAAAAACAGAAAATAAGGTTTAAAAAAATGATTCTTTCAAAGAAAATTTTGTTTTAAAAACTAGAGACTTTATTTAATAATGTGCTGATCCTTGGTCATATGCGAGTGAATGTTTTTCTTTTTAAATACTTGTACACATTTTTACAATAAAAATACACACCATTGTTCATAAAATGAGTGTTTACCATTAATTATTCTTCAATTTTAATGATTTATAACTGAATACTTTTTTGATTTTTAACAGTCAACTTGGTAATATACTCACGTGAGACGCACCAGTTTCCAAGCATGCTCACAACTTGCAAATCAATGCAAGTTGTGAGGCTGCCTCTGTAATATTGGAGTATGTTACAAGTTGAGAGGTTAAAAAATAATGCAACTTTGATGTTCATTGTACAACAAGTGAATGGTTACTGCAGTATATGTTTCAGCTATAATTTTTATGAAAAAAATTGCTTTTGATGTTTATATTTATATTTTGGATTCAACAAAGTTGTCTTTAAAAAAAAAGTTGTTTTGTGAAATATGTATAGGATATTTTTCTCAGTCAATAGGTGTAGCCTCACGATTATTCTAGTCATTACTACGTCGACTGCTTCTAAATGTAGCTGTGAGATATGGATATGTATGTATGGACACCATACGTATGACCATACGCATGGACGCCATATTACAAATGCCCGATCATTGAAACCACCGAGTTTCACTTAGTGGCAGGGCCTGTTCTTCCATAAGGCCCTAAATTTCAGTTTCTATTGTGCTAAATGCTGCAAATCCACAAAATAGCCAGTAAACTTTAAAAAAAATTCTGATACTCCACTTTTGTTTTTGACTCAATTTCGACTGATAAATTGACCTAACGTGATTGTTGATCGATGTTTTTAAGGAAGCCTATAAAATTGTAGTAAATTTTTTATACATAGGTCATATAGCACCATCATTACTGAAAATCATACACAACATTTTCCCTAAAGGGGCATCCAAAATAGGTTGTGCCTATATAGTCTGATATTTCCTGGAACAGGCCCTGCTTAGTGGTAGATAATATATAATATTAAAAACCATCTGAATGTGCATTTCAAATTCTGATTTCGAAGCCACACGTAAACAGAAGTCACTTTCAAATACATTCTATCCCCTTTTCACTGGTATTAAATAGTTTGAGGCATTGAAAAATATTTTTAATGTTGCACACTTCAAACAGAAATTGTTGGTGTCGAAATCCTTAACTTAGGGTTGCTTCGTAAAACCCATTAAATGACAGGCAAAACATTAAGTCCTTTAAGTTTCTGGTATTTTATCTAGTCTTGCCTATCTATTCTTCAACAATCTAGTTTAAATACATTTTTATATTTTCTTTAGACTTGTGAGAAAAGGTATTTTCTAGGAATTAAGTAGTTATATTGCTGTGGTTATCAATAAATTTATTTTTCTTACAATTTGTATTAAATATATTATTTTATGATTTATATTATGTTTCATTAAAATGTTTTTTTAAAATATAAATATGCTAATTACTCTATGTATTTAATTTTATATAGATATCCTTTATATTTTTATTACAATTCTCATATCAATGCTAACTACACAATTGCATGGATAAATTTTCATCGGATAAAAATAAAATCTACAAAGTTTATTTTCAAATCATTTATTAGCATAGAATATTTTTAATACGTTTAGTTTTATTAATTTTTTTTTGTAAAACTAAATTTTAAAAATGTGCTAGCTCTCAAAAATGTATCTGAAATTTACTGTTTGATAACTAACTAATATTGATGCATTTCCACCTGTGATGTTTTTACACGACAGATAAATTCGAATGTGTTATTTATTTGATAAAAAAAATACAAAAACTATTCTCAAATTATCATATCATGTACCTGATAATCAAGAAGTAATTTATATAAGTACATGAAAAATATTTCTGTAAAAAGAATTCTTTAAATTGACAATGCTTAATTTTTTTTACTTAAAAATTATTAGGAAAATCACGACTTCCAATCTAAAATATCTTTATCATTATACGGGTATTGAAACTTTGTTAAATCATAACTAATCCTTGTTTTTCACCCATTATAAATTGCTAATGAGATTTGTACCTTTAGCATGTTATTTTTTAATTCTGAATTCTTGTAATCTGGTAAAACTAATATTGTGTGTTACTTTTTTTGGAATTATTTAAATTATCCTTTAATATATTTACATTTTCTTGAGTTTTTAATATGCATTCCATTTTGTGCATTTTATGTTTTTTTGTTTCAGTTTTTATTATGTATGTATGGATTATATTTTTTTATTTTTTGTATAAAGTACAAATATATATTTTTTAATTGTAATTGAAATTATTTGGGTTTGAAAAAATTTATTTTATAATGCTATACCTATTTAATATTTAAGTTTGTAATCAAACTTAAAAGCTATATTATGTGTAAAATTGTAATTGGAAATATTATTTCCCATTTGGCATACTTATTTACATGGTCTACAAAAGTAAAAAAAAAGTATGAACCCACAACTATGTACTATGGAAATGAACACTGTGTCTACATTTCCCTAAATCTATTACAAATGCACAAGTATATTTTAAAGAGAAAAAAAATAGCAGCCTTATAGTGGTCATAAGGCTTTACTGCTTTGTTTCATGCTTATAAGCTGGATGGTTGTAAAAAAAATCAATTTCTAGAATGTTTTTCTGTTTAAATTATTAGATAAAACTACAGTTGTGTCCCAATCATTCAAGGTCTAGTGCAACTTTAATCCAATAATAATATAAAACCAAGAATAATATAAAAAGGAAAAAGCTCTTGAAAGTATCTCAGTTAATGAAATAATTTTTATTAACGAATAAATCAATAAAATACTGAAAGTTCGTACAAAACAAATTTTTTGGACACAATCTTTATATTTTTGTCAGTTTAAAATACGTACCAGAAGACACTAATAGATGTGTGCTCTTTTGGTTTTAAATTTATTTGAAATTTGGATGATTGGGACATTATCTTCTTTATGTAAGAGAGTTCTATGTTTTGCATTTATACAATGGTGGGAAATGAATTACGGTATGGAAGCCTTCTAAAAAGTAGATTAGTTTTATATGTGTATTTTAAAGTTTGAAAATATTTACATTTGGCGAATTCGATTTCTTTGATAACTGGCATCTAAAATATTTCAGTGATGTATTTTGTATAATTTTGAATTTATTTTGATGTTATTAATTTGTCAAAACTTGATCAATGCACAGGTATTTGCCTTATTCACCATACTAATTGGTGAATATCAAACAAAATATTTGTTCATTATTGTAATATGTTCAAGATATACAAAATTGTTTTGGATGACTCATAAAAATACGAGTTATAACGATTTTTTTGTTATAAATTAACCAGGTTATTTAAATTGAAATTTAACTCCACAAACCGGCACATACAAAAGTTTAGCTTCAGATTCGCAAGTAAAGTCAAAATTAATATTGCGGATAAGTTAACTGAAAATAAACCAACCTTCTTAAGCTATGAGCCTTTTGTTGGTCGATAATTAACGGATTAATGATTAATTCGTTGGAGGATAAGTTAACTGAAAATAAATCTACCTTCTTAAGCTATGAGCTTTTTGTTGGTCGATAATTAACGGATTATTAATTCGTTGGAGGATAAGTTAACTAAAAATATACCAATCTCCTTAAGAGATGAGCCTTTTGTTGGTCGATAATATTTGCATTGACCTTATTAATTTTTATTTTAAAATATAACTTATTATATTAACTTTTTATATATTTTTTTTATAATTGCTTCTATTTAAATACATATTTTCGTAGGTAGGCCTTACAGTTTTTTTTCATTATTTGTTACTTATTTTAAAAGTCCAACATTCATCATATTTTAAGCGATTCATAAGTAGAACTCTAATAATTTCATTTCATATATTTAAAAATGCCAAACTTGGTGAGATCATACGAATCAAAGGTTAGAGGGACTGCTACTTGGAAAATGTACGACCCAACTAGCAGTCGTTTGTCACATAAAGCTATAACTATTAGGTGCAGAACATAGGAGCCTACTTTGGATATTTAAATAACCAAATGTACGATTATATATATACTGTTCACTGTTGGTATTGATTAAGCATGCCGCTACTAGTGTTGATTGCATGGTAGATTTGAGGCTCTAGTGTTTGAAAGAAAGAAGAGAAACTCATGGTCACATGTTGATATCTTGATATTAAAACGCTGCAATATGTATCTGGTTGTTCAATTATCTGTTAATTGGTATGTAGAATAAAGTTGTTTAAATTTATCTGTACAATCATCATGCAACAGATTCGTGTGTATGATATTTGCTGGATTATCTAGTCCGAAGAAAGGGACTATGCATTTTGTGCATCTGTAGTGTGCTAAAAAAATAGTGTGTCACAATTTGTTTAATGTCTGACTAGTGTGAAGTACAGCTGCGGGGGAAAATAACTTCTTTAACATTGAACAGAAAATTTACTTTTTCTGTTACATTTTTTCAGGAAACTTCTGTACCAGTTTAAAGCAGTTATGAAATTTAATTAAAAAACAACCGCTTTGATTTTTTTTTCATCCGTCTATTCCCTGTGAAGCGACTTTATACACATAAAACTATGCATGATGAATAACGGCCTAATTCAAAGAAGTGGTCTTTTTTCCGCTGCTGTACTAATTTTTAGAGATTTTTATTTGATTGTTTGTGGTTTTTGAGCTAAAATTCGTACCAATTATAAGTTCAGTTTTAGAGATTTGTAAGTGTGTTATGTTTTTGAAAGAGAGAATAAAAAATTTTGACTAAAAACAAATTTCTTTTTAAAGTTTGAAGGATGGGACCAATTATAAGTATTTTGTATGCCCTGTCAGATTTCAACACAGCTTATTTTAGATTTAGTATGTACGACTTACTACGTTTCATCTACAGTTTTACTTTACACTAGTTTTAAACGTGGAGATTTGATTTTTTTTATTTGTTACATTTTGATAGTTTTGTAATATTTTATTAGTTACAAAACAATAAGTAAAAAAAGAGTAAAAGATTTTTATCTGAAACAATTTATGAGTCGGGGTATACAAATTATCAGCATTCTTGAAACACACATTACATTGTTCATAAATGATTGTTTTTCCTGTCTAGTTTTCAAAATGGTAGAATTTCGCCCTATACTTTTTTTCGTTACAACACCCCATTCATTAGTTCATTAATTTCGTTCATTCATTCTCATTCATTAGTTTGCATTAAATATTTTCTTTTCACTTAAAAAAATTTACAGTCAATGATTTCCGTACCTTTATTTTCAATTTTATTTATTTAGAATTTTGATTCTATTTCTGCACATTTATCTCATACATTAGATATTTAATTTTTTTAATTGGATTTACACATCAATATTGTAGTATTTCTCTGTTATTATTTAGTTTCACGTTTTTCACCTCTAAAACAATTTCATCGCATTTTTGTAAATATCTAATCTGTAAATCATAATTTTAGCTTAAAAATATGTAATAAATATATAGATCTATGTGTTGTAAAGTAAATAGTTGTTGCTTTTGATGAGAGTTATACTAACTAATATTATATTAGATTTGAATATTTTATTGCAAGCTATATTCTCATTTGTTTTGCACTTCTATTCAGATAAAATAGCTTTTTGTAGCTGGGTCACACCAATATCGTGTTCTTATAAACTTTAATCATGTCTTCGTCTTCCAGCGAGCAAAGCATGTCACTTATGTTTTCCCAGGTATTACAAGACGTCGAAAAATGGTCATTAACGTCAATTGTCCGTCATATAGATGATTTTATACGTCTATTTACAGTTGTTCAACTTACGTCTGTTTATATAAATGTCTTGTCGATGAACAAGTTCGAAATTCCTAGTCAGTTCATGTTCATGACGATTAAATTACGTCTTTATAAGGAATTTTAAGTTTCCACTTATTTATTACAATACTTATGTTTCTAAAGCCAAAAAGACGTCTTCATAAGATTCCAAAGTTTCGACTTGTTTTATACTAAACTTTATTAACGTCAAAAAACGTCATTATCAGAATTTCAAAGTTTTGACACATGATACATGTTTCTGACGCCAAAAGAAGACGATTTTGATTTTTGACTACAGATTTTTGACTGTTGAAATTTTAATTTTCTGAAAACAAGTATGGTACTGTGACGTCAAATATAATGTGTATTTTTCTCATTAAAGAAGGTTTTATTTGCAGAAAATATTGATGTCATTTTAACCCTTTTTCGACGTTAATCGATCTGAATATTGACGTCATTTTAACCCTTTTTCGACGTTAATCGGTTTGTCCTACATGTATTACCTGGGATATTAAAGTGAGGCTTGCAAAGTATGAAACATATCATTCAAATTTATGTCAGGATGTTGCAAAAATAGTCATTTATTAAGGCTAGTGGTCAATAAAATAGTAAGAATGAAAATAAGTTATTTCTGCTTTATTTCTTTGTTTGCACATTATAATTGTAAAGTTGCACTCGTATCATTTTATGAAGGCTCTTATTTATAGTTTTAACACATAATACATGTTTCTGACGCCAAAAGAAGACGTCATTATTAGACTGTCAAAATTTTAATTTTCTAAAAACAATTATGGTTCTTTGACGTCAAAAATAATGTGTATCTTTTTCATTAAAGGAGGTTTTATTTGCGGAAAATATTGACATCATTTTAACCCGTTTTCGACGTTAATCGTTTTCGACATTAACGTTTGTCCTACATGTATTACCTGGGATATTAAAGTGAGGCTTGCAAAGTATGAAACATATCATTCAAATTTATGTCGGGATGTTGCAAAAATGGTCATTTATTAAGGCTAGTGGTCAATAAAATAGTTAGAATGAAAATAAGTTATTTCTGCTTTATTTCTTTGTTTGCACATTATAATTGGAAAGTTGCACTCGTATCATTTTATGAAGGCTCCTATTTTTTTTTATTTCGATATTCCTTTTCTATAGATATAAAATGTGCTCTACTATTCCAAACTATCGAATTTTTTATAAAATACTTTAAGCTAAAGCGAAAAATCTGAAATCTGATGCGAACAATCTGAGCATCGGCGCGAAGCGCCCTTTCTCATTCATCGAAATCGGCCCATAGGGCAAAACGAAGAAAAACAGATTCAATAGAGCCAGGCGAACCGACTGGTCTAAGAACTAGGACTCACGAGCCAGGAGTCCGATCTAAGGCTCAAGGAGCGAAAGTAGGGCCGACACCTTGTCAGCCTGAATCGAAAAATAATTGTGAGAAAGTATTTGTTCATAAATTTTGTGCACTGCCTAAAAAGTATCGATTAAATTTAATTGCCCAGTTAATTTTTGAACTTTTCAATTTGTTAGATTTTTTCGAACAAAAAAGCCCTCTAATGTGTTGCAATTTGATTAATAATCAATTTGATTAAATAATCAAATTCAAGATAGTTATTTTTTTAAAAGTTGATTTCCCACTTATAGAATTATTACATTTAAACATAAATAATAATTTTTATGTGAAATTTTGTTTTCCGTGAATATATTTGTTCACAAAACCTTTTTAAAGAACATTTACGCACAATTTGCCATTTAATCATTTGTTTTATTCACAATTTATAGTGGTTTGCAACAATAAACATTTAATCAACCTTGATTTAAAGAAAACAGTTGAAGCGCTACCACAACTAAGTTGATCAACCTTGAAAATTCATGTAGTTTAATTGGGAATTATGCTAAAATGCCCCCCTCCCCCCCCCCCCAAAAAAAAATAACAATAATAAATAATGACAATATTTTGAATGTTTACTATCTGAGTTAATTTTTTTTATTTGCAAAAGTCATAAATGATACAGTATGACGTCATTGACTTTTATCCTACCACTTGTTACATTTCAAGATTAAAACTATAATTTGAAAATATTAGTTTATTTCTTTCAATCGTTTTTTTTTTTTCATTTGAGCATTTTAAATTACTTTCATATTGTTTTAACATGTATAACCCTACTAAAAATGGTCAGTAGAGATCAATAGAAAAATCTGTACGTGGAAATGGCCCACTGGTATCAATAGAAATCTCTATTGATATTCTCTATTGATACCAGTGGGCCATTTCCACGTACAGCTATTGATATCTATACAAATCTTCTATTGATATCCGTATAAATCTCTACTGATACCCATACAAATATCTATTGATATCAAGACAATATTTGAATACATCATTACAAATCCTTACTGACATCAATACAAATGTCTACTGGTATCAATACAAATCTCTACTGACTTCTATTGATACCAGTGGGCCATTTCCCAAAAAGCTATCCTCTATTGATATCAATATAGATCTCTACTGATCTATATTGATATCCATACAAATCAATACAAATACCAATACAAATCTCTATTGGTATCAATACAAATACTTACTGACTTGTATTGATACCAGTGGGCCATTTCCACGTACAGCTATCCTCTATTGATATCAATATAGATCTCTACTGATCTATATTGATATCCATACAAATCAAAACTGATACCAATACAAATCTCTATTTGTATCAATACAAATCTCTACTGACTTGTATTGATACCAGTGGGCCATTTCCACGTACAGCTATCCTCTATTGATATCAATATAGATCTCTACTGATCTATATTGATATCCATACAAATCAATACTGATATCAATACAAATCTCAACTTACTTGTATTGATACCAGTGGGCCATTTCCACATACAGCTATGCTCTATTGATATCCATAAAAATCAATACTGCACTGCAAATACTCACACACAATACTTACACAAAATAAAAACATTTAAGAACACTTTTTGTTCTCAAATTAACAAAACGTTTTGACGTTGTTAGCAGAACACTATATAAGAAACATAATTACAACACTTTATTGTGTTGCGATAGTGTTCTGAATATGTTTGAAAAGTGTTGCTGACCAGGAATGTGTTTCTAAAATAGTGTTGTGAGAAAATGTGTTTTTACATCAGTGTTTTACAATGCAACACATTGTCCCCAAATTAACAACACATTTTGAAGAAACACATTAAAAGAATAAAGATTGAAATTCAATGCTATTTCAATGGGTAAATGTCAACAAGTCTAATAATAGAACAAGTCTAAGTTATAGGTAAACAAAGTGTGAGTGCAAAAACCAACTAAGATTAACAGCCAAACTACGATTCACTAATTTATATATTATAATAGTACTTATCTAAAAATTAAAAAGTAATGCAACATACCTGGAAAGTACACCAAAGTAGTGAGCATAAAGCAGTTTACCACAGACCCACTCAGTTGTTGAACTTTGCCATTGTGATAAAGAGCCAGCCTGACTAGTTGTTGTAAAATTGCCATAGATAAACTACAGTTCCCCCGACGAGAATTGTGAAATTTTTTCAACAAATTAGATAGGGCATTCATTTGAGTGACTCCCACCTAACTCATTTTTAAAATAGCACAATGTTTTGTTATTGAAAAATCACTAACTGGAAAAAAGGGAAAAAAGAACATGTGTAAGTACAAAGCAAAAAAAAAAAAATTACAACTGATATCGTCAGTTATGACAAAACCATGAATGTGCAACACAAATATAGATAAACTGAAGGTTATTGTTAGCTTTCATTATCCTCGCACTAGAGCTACACAACTGCAGTTGACAACGGGTGTCTTAATTAAGAACTACAGTCAAGTGACGAGCTGACACCCTGAAACAATTTGATGTAGTTAAATAAATCAATGGATTATGTCAATGGATTATTTATTTACGAACACTATGTGTCAATAAAAATCTTCAGGAAGGGGCACATTTTTTGAATGAAAAAACCGACTTAACTTTTAATATAAATTATTCCCTCTAATAACATGTTTTATGTGTTCTTTCTAGAAGCATTCGTAACTACCTTCGAGATATTTTAAGTAAGAAATCGTTATCCGTTCGTTACACATTCTAAATTGTGACTCCCGTCGCCAAAGCTCTAGTGTAGTGTAGTACATCTTAGCACACGTTAGTATAGTTAGTACATACTTAATGCTTCAAATCCCCGCCGCTGTGCACAATGTCGCCATGAAAAGCTGTGTTGTGTGACACCTGCACTCAGGTGTTTACTTCTTACATAATTGTGGTAATAAACCTAAATTATGACGCCCATCACCAATACCACTATCTTGTACCTGTAGTGATCCGATAATTCAAACCTAACCATAATAGACAGCCAGAATCGCTCAACAACTACAGCCAGTATTTAGTTACTTTTAACAGGCACCGATTAAAACTCAAGGAAAAAAATAACGGGTTGAACTGTGATGCGGTTTTGTTTCTCCAAAACCGTAAATAACTAGAATCTGCACATTCGTGGTTTTGTCATTCGACCAACAATATGATATTCAAAAACCATTCAACTTCTATAATACATGCATTAATTTAATGCAACTTTTAAATTTAACAAATTGATTCTTTTAACAATTTAATTTTATGTTTAAAGAAACATTGGTACTTAAACTAAATCAATTTCATATTTAATAAAAATTAATAAACAACTAATATCCACAAAAATTAGTAAAAAAGAAATGTTAATTGATGGGAAAATTTAAAATGAATGTCAACATTCTGGTACATTTAACACAATCGCGTTGCACACTTATGTAACCTGGTTAGATTTATTTTCAGTGATTAACTTTTTGAATTCGAAATCATAAGTTAATTTTATTAACTCCTGCTCTATTTAAGCAAATATTTCTATTGCGAGATAGTTGAATAACAAAGTAAACTGTACTGCGTAATGGAATCTAATGAATGTAAACATGTCTGATGAAGCATACCAACCAGTAACCATGCTTACACATTTAAGTTGATCAGATAAGACTTTAAAAAAAACCATCTACGAACAATAAAAAAAAGTGAACAAAATAAAACAAGAACTTACCTAGTTTTCTTCTTTTAATCCTTTAGTTTAACTATATATTTTCAAATCAATCTTAAATAGAGTGTTAGATACCTTAAAAAGTAAACAAATTAGGAATCAGACTTCAACTTCAAAGAATACATTACGACGGTTACAGTTAATGCATAGGGTAACAGTTTTTATCAAGAATATTTTAAAATTATATACGGATTTATGGATAAAACTTTCATCTGTTTTGCTCTAAATATTTTTAGAGCAGTTTACAGTTGAATTGTACACTGCAATATACTGTATAACATAAGAAACGACCGAAGAAATAATTTTTTGCAAGGGTTCGGTTTGTTTGAGAACACTGTGTTTTATTTATTACGACACGTACAGGGTTTAGAATCCAATTAAAAAATAGAAAAATGGGCTCTATCGTAATAATCATTCCCTTATTTATTGTTGAACAAGTTCGATCAGATTATTGGAAGGTCAAGATTATTTCTAATTTTTTCTTTAAAAACGTATTAAGTTACAAAGCATTGCTGTAGGGTTCGATATCGCGTTATCTGCTATCAGCGAGTAAATAGTGGTATTTCAGAGGTTTTTAACGATAAATATTTCTTTACAATTCCAACTACGATAACATGTTTTTAAGCGCTATACCTTATAAAGCAGTTAAAAAGCAATAACCCATATCCGATTTTTATTAAAACACGCTCTATGCCAATAAGATTTTTCGGCCTCAAGCTAACGATGTTTTGTAATTCTGCATAAATTAATATGAATTTCTTTCTCTACAAATGTTTTATACTTATTATAAGTATTTTTATTGCCATTGTCGTACACGTGATTGTAAAAACAATCAGAAATACATTTGAATTTGTAATTGAAACTAGAACCAAAAACACATATATTTTTTGTGATAAAGCATAATTATAAAGAAGTTATTCGTTCTATATAAAATGTTTATTTGGAAGATACATTTTCAATGATATTATCATCCGAAACCAAGACAGGATTCTCATGACAATGTGGTGTGACTAAATCTCATTTTGCCATTTATAAAAACAGATAGAAATTTGGCCGATAGCTTGTTTTTGATGACGAAAACAATTATAGGTTTTCCAATTAAAAGTTGTTCATCAGATATTTTGCAATAACTCTTATACTAGAATATTCGTTATACGACGAGTCCCATTATATTGTAACAAAGCCAACAATCGCCAAATACTATATGCGCCTGTTACAGCTAAGCCTAACTTGCACATGTAATTTTCCTTTTGCCAAAATTTAACCAAAAATTTACGTTGTACGAAACTTTTATACGTGCACTCTTTTTTATATTATTTGTAATTAAAAAAATGATTTGTTTGTTTCATAAGTTGTAAGTTAACTTAGAAGCAATATATAAATAATTCAATTAGTTAACTTTTAATTATGAAATAAAATGCAATCATTTGTGAATTTTCATAAATTTTAAATAGTTTTCAGCCGTTCAAAATTATCGATATAAAGGGCACACAACTACAATAAACCAATTAATGATAATATTATAAATGTTAATTAATAATTGTTATTGTGCCAAGGACATTATTCCCCATTTGGGGAGGGTCTTTTGGGAAAGGGATTTTTTTAAAATGTGGTTTTGAAGGATTGCTTCATTGTATTTAAAATGATTAGTTGTTTTTTTGTATTGGATCGGACATATAGATTTTCAAACATTTTGTTTGTATTTCCAGATTTGGGGGAAGAAAGGGGGGGGGGATACTTCATTGACATCAAGCTGTACAGATGATATATCAATATTGATCATAACCCTACCGGTCTTTTAATGGTGTCAGTAAAGTTCTATTGATATAAATTAAAAACGGTATTCTACTGGTAAAAGTTTAGTGGATATCGGTATAGTCCTATTAATATCAATTGAGAACAGTATCGTACTGGTAAAATTTTTATGGATATCAGTACAGGCCTATTAATATCAATTGAGATCAGTAGCCTACTGGTAAAATTTTTATGGATATTAGTTCAGGCATATTACTGCCAATTGAGATCAGTAGCCTATTGGTAAAATTTTTATTGATATCAGTACAGGCCTATTAATGTCAATTGAGATCAGTAGCCAACTGATAATTTTGTATAGATGTCGGTAGAGCTTTATTGATATCAATGGGAAATATTATCAGTAGGCTACTGATATCAATAGGTTCTACTGATAACAATAAGGACATCCATAGAAATCAGTACATATCAATAAAGCTGTACTAATGTCAATAGATTTTTGTATTGATCTCTATGGATCATTTTTAGTAGGGAAAGTGCATCCTTTTCTGTTTATCAACTGCTAGAAAATAATTAAACACTTATGAAAAACTATAACTTTGTGTTTTCAAAATCTACAGCACTGGGTAATTCTGAGCTACCAAACAGTTTAAACGTACAAGTGCTTTAAGCGTTTCTGTCTGTAAGCGTCTATCGTCGAATAATATATTTTTTTATATTATATATCGTTTATAAATCTTCACATATTATCTTTATTTATGTATTATTCGGCTTCTAAAGCTGTATTTTATAAGCAAATCAGTATGCCACTTAAAAAATTACCAACTGAATTATCAAGAAAAAAAATTATCAGGCTAAAAAAATTTCCTCCACTCCCACTTTCAGCATCAAGAATAATGTCATCTTATCAGAATTCGGCACATTCAGTCTCGCCATTACAAAATTCCAAAGCTGAAAAAAAAATACAATTTACAATTAAGATAACTTAGAAGCAGAATTGACTAACCTAACAGTAGATTTACACCTCTTCTCTTCTAAGAGACCCTATGCTAAAAATATCAATAAAATGGCTACACTTCTGAAGCATAGTGGCGTAATCCTTATTGTCCCATGCTTCATTCAGCTTCAATTAGCCCAAAGATTGCATTCTCTGGTGTGAAACTGTCCAACGATAAATCACGATAGGACACTGAGTCGGAAAAGAGGGTGACAAGAAGACGATAAAGGCCTGGGTGCTAAACATTCGCAGGCGATATGGTGTCCCATCGGCAGCTGATACGGCCAAATGGAACAATCGTGTAACCGTGAGCAGGAAACGGCTATTGCAACTCCTCTGAAGAAGTTTTGGTGCTTCGTTTTCTGATAGTTCATATGTGGGTGACATTCCAATATGATTTTTTATGGGTTGAGAATCAAGTGGAAATTAGAGTGATGATTTAAAAAAAAAAATAATAAAATGCCAAAGGTCTATTTTTTTGTTTTTAGAATCACAAGTTTTCCTGCTGCAACGAACATAACTCGTAAATCCTTATTATTTTATCAATGAAAGAAGGACATTTGAAATTATGTGAAATTCCAAGTATAGTCTATCTGTTTAATATACGAGCTTCGAAAAGACTTTCTTCCCCCATCCCTTCGCTTGGTTTCCCACATCCGTTTCGCTTGGGGAGCATCGCTTTTCTAAGCCTACCGCGTTTGAGGTTCTGTTGTCAGGTTAACAATCCGAACAGTTCAAAACCCAAGTAGGTTGGGGAAAAAACACGCTCACGCCGTTTCGAAGAAAACCACATTAGGAGATGGTGGAGAAAAATGCTTTCGAGGCTCTCATTCTAGATAGACAAGGTATAGTAAATATCATTTGTGAGCTTTCAAGATTCCATGGCGTATTCCAAGAGTCAATGGTCAATGCAATGAACGATGGCCACGCCTATGGTGACTTAATCTACATCATTCGCGATCTTATACTCTCAAACAAACCACTGGCAGCTATTTCGTCTTAACTAGAACGGCCACGCCTATGATAGCGTCACACCTACGTCAAATATTGTCTACAAACAAACCAAGCAACGCCCCGTAAGAATCGCCCTTTTTTTTTAATATATATTTAGTTATTTTCACTGCACCAATCAATAACCATCATCCAGTGTTGGGCATTAATCAATTAATTTGTCAATTATCTTGTTAATTGACTAAAAGAGTAATTGCAATTAAATTAATACAATTAAATTAATCGCAATTGAACTTTTAATTGCACCTTACAATTAAATCGATTTAAGTCGATTGTAACTCACAATTAAAATAATTGCAATTAACTAACTTTTTTAGTTGTTTTATGAAACAATTAAAACTAACAATTAACTTTATGCATTAAAACGAAATGAGTAAAAATTTAGGAAAATTAAGTCTTATAAGACATAAAATTGTAAGTCTTAGACTTAAGACGAATAAAAAAGTAGTTAATTGTTATTTTTAATTAAAATTAACAAAACAATTGACAATTAATCAATTGTTAATTGTTACTAATACAGTTGACAATTAAATAATTGTTAATTGTAATTTTACACAATTACAATTGTTAGTTGTTGCGGTTACATCTACCAATTGATTAGTTGTTAATCTTTAACTGTTCTTGCAATTAAAATTTGCCCAACACTGTCATCATCATTGTAAGAATAAAAATTATTGTAAAGACACTTCCCTTCCCAAATACGCAACTGTTAAATCCACAACCGGACTGTAAACTATTTTTCCCTGCAAAAATAGTTGAGAACTGTAAAACGAATACCTACCAACATTCGAACGCATTGCTAGAAAATCTACTAAAAGAGACAAATTTGTGCAACGCGTTGAAGAGGCATTTGCTTCGGATGTTTTTAATAAAAAAAAACCCACCTCAGATCTTTCAGTGGTTGTAAAACATTTGATTATCGTTTCTCATTGTGAAACATACGCAAAATAATTTATTTAGAGGTTTGGGGTAACTTTGGCCTAAGCTTTTCAAGCTAAAAACTTTTCATTAAATAGGGTAGACGGGCCAGTGAGTGAACAGGCTCCAGTGGAATGAACATTTGGGAAATATAATTAAAAAAAAATAAGGATTGAAAATCCTTCCACTATATGGATCGGCAACACTGACTTCCTCCCATGTAGTAGGAAGCCTATCTGACAATACTTGGTTGTCCTGGTCATTAAATCCTGGTGTTCATTCACTGGCGAACGTGACGCCTTAAGGGGTCATAGGAGTCTTAAAAATGTGCAAAGAAGGAACTACAAAGTATAGTTTGATCTTTCATGTAATTTTTTAACTACTCAATATATAAGTATAATTTTTTTGTATGTAATTCGACAAGATTTATTTATTATAAAACAAATTTTAAAATTTATGAAACTTTAGCCAAAACTAAAATAAATGATATTAAACATAAAGCTATTTGAACACATTGGGATTAGGCTTGCGCGGTAAATTTTGAGGTCAAAATTGAAAAAATGACCAAGAAAATGACTTTATATTGTACAAATATGTACAAACTAGGACTTATACCTAAATTCTCAGCTCAATGTTAATTAGAAATTATTTTAAGAACTTTTTTCTAAAAAAAATAATAAACATTTTTAAATTTTGATTTTAAATTTTGATTTTAAATTTTTTAAAAAATAATTTGTAATTAAAATTGGGATGAGAATTTAGGTATAAGTCTTTGTTTGACATATTTGTACAATATAAAGTCATTTTCTTGGTCATTTTTTCATTTTTGACCTCAAAATTTGCCGAGGAAGCCTAATCCCAATGTGTTAAAATAGCTTTATGTTTAATATCATTTATTTTAGTTTTGGCTGAAGTTTCATAAAATTTAAAATTTGTTTAATATTAAATAAATCTTATAGAATTACATATAAAAAAATTACACTTATATATTGAGTAGTTAAAAAATTACATGAAAGATCAAACTATACTTTGTAGTACCTTCTTTTCACATTTTTAAGACTCCTATGACCCCTTAAGTATTTTGTGGTTCAAAGTCCTGACGCTATGTACTATGTCGCTTTAAGATTGGGTTCCAGCTCAGGCTTCGATCTTGTCACTTGACTGTGGTTGCCCGCACAAAAAGTAGTAGCTCTATAGTGGGAGGATAATGCAACTCGTCACTTGACCGACGTTCAAAATTATTATGACCGATGGTCCGGGTGGCCCAGTGGGTTTGATCGCAGCAAATTACCCTAACAGTGTGCGCACTCGCGGGCTCGATTCCGCCTTCGCCCTGGATATACTTTCCCTCTCTGTGTCAGAAGAAATTCTGTCTGTGTCTGTCTTACTTGACGAAGGTTTGTAAGCAGGTCTCTGATCAAGAACGCAAACTGGGAAATACATGTACCAACCTACCTATCTTATTATGATCGTCACCAATAGCCCTCATGTAGCTCTAGTGCGACGTCAATTCAAACTAAACCAATCTACTCACCAAAAGAGCTCTTGTCAACAGGTGTCGCTGCCCTCAAAAGGGCAGACGAAAACTTTTTTGGAAGTAATCGCGCGAAAGCCAAAATGACATCCGGTTTCAATGTTGCTGAGCATTCGAATTTCGAACATTTTGTGCATCGTCCTCTTCGTAGCAAGTTCTGAGATGAAATCTCATGTGAATGCACCCATCATGTTAGAAGTCCAATAAGGTTCTGTTTTGTTCGAAGTTTTATACAGTGCAAAGCCATTCGAACTTGTATTTTTATAAGAAGATGTGAATTTCTTTTTGAAAAACTTTTTATCAATTGAACTGTATTCGTTTTGAAAGATTTGAAGAACTATTTTCAGTGAAGATTCCCGAGGAATTGGTAAGTTTGTTGTTTAATATTTGTAGTTTTGTCAATCATGGGAAGAACTAGAGTTTCTCTCTGTAAACTTTTCAAGAAGTAGAACTGTCTATAAGTTAAGAAGGCCCTCTTGTCTTGCATATCACGGAATTTTTAAAGCTGTTTTTTTTTTAATTTTCCAAAGTTCATCAAAATATAGACACGTTTCTTTTTATGAACTTTAAAATTGTATTGGTTTACTGTGTTAATATTCCGTTGAAATTCATCGCAGTTCATGTAGGCAATAAAAACAGCGACCATGCGTACTCTCGCGTTAACATAGTCATACGATAACTAATTAACATGTAAATTTCGAATATATTAAAGAGCATAATTAAGTCAAATCTTATTTTGTGCATAAATTAAAATTTATTGGGCGTGACATTTTAGTTCCAAGTTTTACTTAATAGTATTTTTTACTGACGTGGAATAAAATATTTAATATATTAAGCATTTATTAGCAAAACTAGCATTTTCCAAAGTATAACCAAGATGTAGGGTCCGGTCTTTGATGATCGTAAATTCAATTAGGCAAATTACGACGCCTGCTGCCAATTAATAGCCCTAGTGTAGCTATAGTGTGACGATAATTCAAACTAAATTCAATTAATTTAGTTTGAATTATCGTCGAATTATTTTAGTTTAGTCGTCGCACTGGAGCTACATGAGGGTGTCGCATCCGAGAACCGCGGTCAAGTGATGAGCCGACACCCGAGTAGGCAACCAACGCAACCGTCAAACATAAATTCAATTAGACGAAGACTCCAATGAATAAGCAGGGCCCTACCTTTTAGTTATACTTGTTAAATGTAAATTTTAAAACTATACTCACTTTATTTTTTTGTAGATTTATTTAAAATCGATTAGTATGACTGGGAGTTACTACTATGTATATCAGGGTTTCTATGGAATGTATTTGTGCTATGACTTGCATGTGGCCTGGAAATTTAAAGTGTTATTTGTTGAAGTTTTACAATTCATTTTTTATTAGGGTTGCTAAAGATTACTCAATGATATGGAAATCTGAATTTCAATATATAATTGCACGTAATGTATCATTTAAGACACACAAAAAATAAGCTTTACAAACTTGAATTTTCAGCAATTTAAACAATCAAATAATTTTGATGTTTGGTTTCTGATCGTACTCTAGACATGCTTTTAACAGTTTAAGATGTTATTTAATTTTAAAACTTATTAAGAGCTCAATTATTAAAAAAATTAATCGTATATCATAAACTTTTCATCACTTGTATTAGGATTCAAGTGGGTAATTAAATGTATCTACTCCATAAATCAAATATTTTTAGTTAGTACTTCTTATTCAAGTAGTTTTCTACTAAGTCTCAATCAAATCTTAATAATAATCTTACAATTTGTGTTTTCATTGTAACAAATTTAAATTTTAGTTAGATATAAACTTTTTAATCAAGGTATTCCTAACACAAAACTATCTTAAGTATATATTTCCTAACTCTACCAAAAGCAGTTTATCTATTTTCTAATGTATTTTGGGTTGGGGTGCCTAGTCGGTTAGGCACTCGCCTAACATGCGAATGGCCCCAGGTTCGGGTCCGGGCATAGTCAAAATAACTGCCCACTATAAACAGCCCGTGAAGCCAAAAATTTCCGATGAATAAATACCCCGTGTAAGGGAGTGCACGTTAAATATCCTTCAAAGACCTAACGCTGCGTACGATGTCGCCTTGAACGGTTGGGTGCCTATTCAGATGTCGGCTTGTCACTTGACTGTGGTTCTAAAATACGACGCCCGTCGCCAGTAGCCCTCTTGTAGCTCTAGTGCAACGAACCTGGCAAATGTTAAACGTAATTTTTTCGCAAAATTAATTTCAAAACATTTAAACACATAATTATTTGAAAAATATTTATTGAAAAAATATATTTGTAAGATTCTTTTCGGAAGTAAAGAGAAAAAGTAATAAGAAATTTGTGAAAAAAATTAACATTAATTCAAACCTAATCTAAATCTAACGTATTATTAGACTCGGTTATTGATGCTATGTCAGAAAAATCTTAATTGGTTTTAATAACCTTTAATTTTATTGCTATTTTCGCACGACAGCCAGCCGTATCTTTGACTCTAAAATAAACATTTTATTCCTGGTTTAACACTTTTATTGCTTTTATTAAGTGCTGTAACAAACATTTAAAGCCATGTGCCCTCTGGAAACAAATATCGGGTGCTAAATTGGGCTTTAAAGCCATGAAAATTATCTGTTTAGTGTAAACTGTAGGATGTAGTATTGATTCCTACTTATCTTTCCCACGTAAACT
The DNA here is from genome assembly GCA_023701765.1 of Hylyphantes graminicola. Lineage (NCBI taxonomy): Eukaryota > Metazoa > Arthropoda > Arachnida > Araneae > Linyphiidae > Hylyphantes > Hylyphantes graminicola. The sequence goes on along the minus strand of CM043114.1, from coordinate 58,706,978 downwards.
CTTAAATTTAATTGTTGCACAGCTACGATAACGCTGCATTGTGTTGAACCGTGTGTATAGCCAAGTATGAAAGTTAATTCGTTCTTTTTCTAGTATCTTTACTCAGGCTCGTACATTGCCAAAATAACTGAAGACCTATAAACGGCAAGCGCAACCAAAAATTCCGATGAATTATAATCCGTGTAGGGAGGGCATGTTATATATGCTTTCATAGTTCCAAAACCGCGTATTATGCCGCCCTTAAAAGTTAGGTTGAGTGCCCAATCAGGTTTCATCTCGTCTAGATCTAAAGTTTTGTACATGTCGTAGGCAAATAGCACCTAAACAACTTTGTTGTGCATATCAGAAAATAGTTAGGATGACGTCAAAATTTGCTAACCCTTTCACTACTGAAACTTCCCACGACGGTCGTCCGACTAAGGATTCGATAATGATATTCCTATCTCATATTACGAGGAAACAAAGCACCGAAAGGATTAATGTATAGTTCACACTCTCTAATTCGAACTGCTATAAATCGAAGGCTCTTTCGGTGCACCAAGGGTCCTAATTTATATTTTATGAATGAACTAGAGTTGTGTGTGCTGATGCAAAAGCGATCTATGGTTCGAGGTTAACTACGAGGAAACTATCGCGAGTTGGGAAGATGATGACATTTGAGTTCTCCTTAAGGGGTCATAGGACTCTTAAAAATGTGCAAAGAAGGAACTACAAAGTTTAGTTTGATCTTTCATGTAATTTTTTAACTACTCTATATATAAGTATAATTTTTTTATATGTAATTCTACAAGATTTATTTAATATAAAACAAATTTTAAAATTTATGAAACTTTAGCCAAAGTTAAAATAAATTATATTAAACATAATGCCATTTGAACACATTGTGATTAGGCTTGCGCGGCAAATTGGGAGGTCAAAATTGAAGATATGACCAAGAAAAGGACTTTTTATTGTACAAATATGTACAAACAAAGACTTATACCTAAATTCTCAGCTCATTTTTATTAGAAATTATTTTAAGAACTTTTTTCTAAAAAAATTAATAAAAATTTCAAAATTTTGATTTAAAATTTTTTAAAAAATAATTTCTAATTAAAATCTAGCTGAGAATTTAGAATTTAGGTATAAGTCTTTGTTTGTACATATTTGTACAATATAAAGTCATTTTCCTGGTCATGTCTTCAATTTCGACCTCACAATTTGCCGCGCAAGCCTAATCACAATGTGTTCAAATAGCATTATGTTTAATATCATTTATTTTAACTTTGGCTAAAGTTTCATAAATTTTAAAACTTGTTTTATATTAAATAAATCTTGTAGAATTACATATAAAAAAATGATACTTATATATAGAGTAGTTAAAAAAATTACGTGAAAGATTAAACTAAACTTTGTAGTTCCTTCTTTGCACATTTTTAAGAGTCCTATGACCCCTTAATTGAATAGCAAATCGTAATGCTTTGAGGGCTCAACCTTTCACATTATGATACTTAAAAATAAGTTCGTTACTAATCTGTAAATAGTATACACTGGTGGTATTGAAATTTTTAAGGATATTTATTATTTATCTTTTTCATATCAACAGTATAGCTTTTCTTTGAGACAAAATGTTTCAAAATTAAATTTATATTATATTTGAATTTTTATAAAATAAAGTAGCCAAAATCATTCCTAATTCGAAGTTATATTTTAAATCATTGATTACAGTTGCTTCGTCAATTTCAAAAATACGATTATTATCTTTTCTTAAATAACCATTACGAGTTTTAAAGAACCTACAAATTGTTATCAGAAATAGAATCTTTTATAGTTTCTTAGAATCTCAATTTTTTAAATTCTACCAGCTAAGAAAATCATTTAAAATCATCAAGATTTGTCTTTTTAAAATTATGAATTGAGACTTTAGTTAGAACTGAATTCGAAGCAAATTGCTGTATTCCATTTCAGGTATAAGGGAAATAGGTCGAATGTCTAAACTATATTGAAACTGTTTTTCTCCGTGGAAACTTTTTCTATCTGCAAGTTTTTCCGCACCCATAAGTAGTTGTTTTAAAAACGCCGAGAAAGTAGAAAATTGGTAAACATTGCAAAAATTTTGGTAAAAATGGTAAAATACTTTAAACAAAATTATTAAACAAATCACTCAAATGTTTTCTTTTGCTGATTTATTTGTATTATTACGATAGTAGCGCATATAGTATCGTCGATATAGTAGAGTCGTTGGTAGCATATTACTCTAATACACCCCGTCACAATGTCTCGTTATTTAATACGCTTATAAAATAAAAAAGTTCGTCTTGAATTTATTTATTCAGTAATTAAGGAAATTAAAGTAAGTTAAGTAATTAAAAGTGCTATGACGGCATTGAAACATTTTGAAGTTTTATTCCTCTTTCCCTGTGAAATATTCCTTGTAAGCGTTGTAGAAATCAGACCGTAGTGTTCTTAACACGTTGGATGCCACTGACTCCTTAAGGAGTCGCGTGGTTCCGATTCACCGATAACAGCACATTCTGATGAAATTCATAGACAGCTGTGGAAATAAAAAAGTACCCACTTGAGGTTATTTCATCCGTTAGTCACCCTATAGAATCGGACCTTTTTGAGATTGTGTACAATTAACATTCTGAGTTAATTGCACGATACAAAATTTGCATAAGGGGCCGTCTTCATATTAAAAATATTACGATCTTTGAAATTTCCAATGGCAACACCCAATTTTAATAACTTAGAAATGTTAAGCACTCTTGAAAACCCTTAAATCTAAGTTTTTGTTACATTTGGATGAATATTTGACGAGTTATTCAATCGAATCACTTGTGGACTTTTTGGGGACCATCCCTAAAATGACAAGAGGGCATGCATGCAAAGCCGTCTTTATTTATCAATTACACACGTAATCTTATACACAGTCCCCTAAAGGGCAATTAAAAAGTATTTTGTGATTTACTCAGAAAATTGTGAATAAAATTTTTTAAAAATTGGGATTTCGCTTAAACTTGTCTTAAATTTATTTCTTTAAAAATATTAAGGGTTTTCTATTCATATTTTTTTTAAAAAATTAATATAATAATTATTTAAAAATATAAAAATTGTTTTAAATACCCCAATATTGAATGCATTTTGTTTGGGTTATTATAATTTCTTTTCAGTAAAAAATTCGTTTCATTATCTTAATTATTTATAGATCGGGATAGTTTTTTATGTGCAACTCATTTAACATTATGGGACCTAAACTTTGCACGTCTCTAACTCCTCTAATAATGCTTAAAAACTAACAAAATTTGGCATTTCGTATTAACGTAGGTCAGAGATTTGAAATATGGATTCAAAAAGGGGTGTTGGTATTGGAAATTTTAAACTTAGTAAAATTTTTAATATGAAGATGGTCCCTTATGCAAATTTTGTGTCATGCAATTAACTCGGAATGTTAATTGTTCACAACGTCAAAAAGGTCCGATTCTATAGGGTGACTAACGGATGAAATAACCTCAAGTGTTTACTTTTTTATTTCCACAGCTGAACCATTTCGCCAACCGTTCTTATGAGTTCAAGTTTGTTTGTAACTTTTGCAACCGATCCTTCTGTGTTTGGAAGAATACTTGGTGATTTGTTAGAGGGCATTCTATTTAAAAATTACGAGGAAATTAAATCCTTCGTCTCAAGTGTAGGGCGACCAGACACATGACATACCGCATTTCGTAAAGTGATTCAGTTTGTTATTCAACAATCTAGCTATAAAAAATTGCAAATAGCGTGTTTTATTTTTTTTTTTCAAACAAAAACTACCCAAAAATAAGAATTAGGAAAATTTAATGATTATTTCTTAGTCGAAAAGTTAATCACTGACGCAAATCTGGTAATTGGCTTTCAATTCAATTATTAGTGACAAATGATGAGTTATCCGGTTGGAAAAGGCCAGAAACATTTCCTTGTATTTTTACGACTAGGTAGCTATCGTGTAGCTTTAGTTAGTGACGTTAATTCAACCTAACCTTGCTATTTTACGATCTCGAACTAAGATTTGTACTTGTTTAAAAATGAACGGTTAGTTTATTTCCATTGTAACGAACAGGTTTAAAAAAAAACAGGATGTTTTTCTACTTCATCAGCCTCTATCGATGATTTAGTGGCAGCGAATGTGTTAAATAAAACCAAATCGCAGCTACATTCTAGAAAAAAAATTAACTACTATGTGGTCAGCCTTTCGACTTTGGTGTGTTTAAACCTTTTACTTCTAAAACGGCCCTGGCGACCGTACAACTTAGGATTCGATAATGATATTCCTATCACATATTACGTGAAAACAAAAATCCTGCTTAGAGAAACTGTCAAGTTTATCATCGCCAAAGCACCTGCCAAGCATATCACAAAACATTTTTTATCTCCAATACACTGGCCCGTTTGACTCTCCTATAGCCGATTATACCTCGGTATATTTTAACTGCTCTTATGACATACAATTACAAAAATTGATGACCAACAGCAGGCCAAAGGCTCTGTTGGTCCGTCTACTTATATTTTTTTACAAGTCTCCAATAACTTAAGGATCTTCTACTCTATTTAAATGCACATAGTATCTGGTAAAGCCTTCCACTCATTGGTAACTCTAATGTCAAATTGTTTTCTACTTCTCCTATTAAGTGGGATTTTTTTTATTAATTTGTGACCACGTCCTCAGGTTCGACTATTGAAGTTCATATCGAAACCCTCCATGTCTCCCTGCTTGATGAATTTGAATAACTGAATTAAATTACTAGTACTCCAATTTTCGAGGGAATATATGTTTAAAAATTTGAATTGTTATCATAACCAATACCTGATAAACCTTTAATCATTTTCTTTTGTCCCTCTTTTCTACTAGGAAAAGTATACATCAGACTTCTGTGTTTCGTCTGATTATTAAATATAATTCTGATTATTAAATATAATTCAGATTATTAAATATAATTCTGATTATTAAATATAATTCTGATTATTAAATATAAATAAGCCAGAGTCTTTATCTTTATTAATCTCTTCTTTGGTTCCATATTATATGCTGCTTGATAACAAGTTCACGTACGATAGATACAAAAAAAATCCTCAGGTTTTTCTCTCAGAGTAATTTAGTTATGATATTCAAATCGTTTGAGAAAAAGTGACATTTCGTGGTGGGGGACATTCATATTTATGCTTCCGTTTTCCTCATCAGGTGGCCTATCGTAATTTCTGAAACTAAGAGATCAAAGATAAGATTTCAAAAGATACAAGATAGGGAATGCTATTTTTTTAATGAGGTCAAGCAGATGTGTTTTTGTGGTAAAGTTTTAGACAAGTTGTGGTATTTATAAAAACAGGGATTTCCCTCATTTTTATACCTTGAACGTATTTCAAAAAATACTTTTTTTAAGAACTATTTACTCTTGAAAAATTCCATATGCATATATTCTTTATATAAATATATTCTTTTACATATAATAATTTTTTAAAACACATATATATTTAGAAGTACGTTTTGTCAATAATTTTAAAAGAATTAGCGATTTATCATTTTCTGTTGATTACGTCAATTTAGTGGACCTCATGGTATTGAGCTGTAAAAAAATACATATTTTGTGTGATTAATAGCCCATTCTAACTTGTTTTAATCCAAAATGTTTTATAAATTAACATTTATAAAAAAAAAATTTAGTCCTCCGAAATCGGATTCTCTATAATTATCTATTCTGTAAAACATTTTTACAAAATAAATAAGCTATTTCGGTATAGATATTTTTGGAAAGCTTAAACACATTTTAGTTTATAATAAAAAATTTAAAATCAAGAAAAACGAAATGTAGGATGTGAAATGAAAATTATAAAAAGGTCCCAGTTAAGTGTACCCCTAGAGCGAAGATGTTATAACTCGTCTCATGACATATTACGTGTGTGCACCCTAATGCTTTATTGAAAGTTTAATAACCCTTTCAGTCCCAGTGATGCCATTTGGCATCATGTTTCTTATCATAATTAATAAAAAAATATGATTGATCTATTGAGACTAATAAATAATATTTTCGACTAGAAAATAGTTTGAAGAATCGAATGATGTGCTTGATATCATAAATGGCTATAGACGATCAGAAAAAAAATTCTAAAATGATACCAAATTGTCATTGGGACTGAAAGGGTTACACCAAATCTTGAACTTTTAAATCTTTAATGGTTTTTTCTATGTAAAAAATGTTTTATTGACTTTTTATTTATATCCTGTTTCAAAATATGAATTAGAGATATTAAAATTGTATTCTTAACATTACCTATTATTATTGCTCCAAGAACAACCCATAACTTGAGTCAAAAAAAATATAGCCCTGCATTTTGAAAAAGTTAAGTATTGTATGATCATCTCGATACTGATTCGACATCGAAATGTTATAACTATCGGATTGATGTCGCTAAGATAAAGTAAATTCATACCCTTGTGTTCCGATGGCTGTGTTATCTTAGTGGAATAAACGTCAATAAACCTTGTACTGTGCGATACATAAATGGGCAGTTCTACCATAATTTTTAATTTCAGATATTAAAAACTTGTAAAATTTATTTTTTCAAAATCACTTTAAATGTTTATCGAAAGGTTTATAAGGGTTCTAGAATTACGAAAAAATGTTTAGCAAAGCTCATTTGTAAAAAACAAAAAATTATAATAAGGGACGGCAGTTTTTTAAAAACACCGATTCTAAAGAAACCGGTCTAAACCGGCATTACGAAACTAACTGTTTTTCAATGAAACCGAAATCGCAAAAAACCGGTTAGTCTTAAAACTGGTTTCAGTTTTCCATCCCTAGATCATTACGACGGTAAGGAACGGAAGGTCAGGAACGGAAGGAAAGGACATTCACGCTGTTTTCCGGTCTTTTTTGTGTTGAAACTAACTCCAGTAAAATAGAAATGGATTTTTTTCTTCTTGTACTCCACTTAAACATATTTATAGAAAAAAAAATTCAATTATCAAGCAAAAATTAACCTTAAACCTGGGAGACTGTAAGGATAGCAATAAAGCCTCGCAGCCAATTTCACTGAGTTTTTTTAAATTTTGGGCTCATTGGTGAATTTTAGCTAAAATATGTGGCTGCTAACTGAAATATCAGTTTTCTGCAATGCAGTTTGCATGTTTGAAGAATCACTGTAGCTCAATTCAGTGCCTCTCTTCACCCCTTTAGGAATGAGGTCAGTGAATGTACCAAAACCCAGGGACAAAGTTAGGAGAGGAGAAAAACGCATTATAAATGTTAAAAGCCAAAATCCAATGGAAGGAAATCTTTAAGCTACAGTATTAGTTCAATTTAAAATCCAAATTAATGTAATTTTTTGCTAAAAAAAGTATTAGATTGAGCCCTAAACTAAAAATTTGACATTCGGGACACACGATGGTAAGGACTTTTCTGCATTGTTTAGTGTTCTAAAAAAATTTTGGAGTTTCTTTGCTTTAAAATTACGTTTTGCAATTATAAAAGGACCAGTCTTTTAGTATGATAAGAAAAAGTTTTGAAGAAATATTAATTTTTTTAAAAGTTATGCCCAAGGGACATAAAATTAAAAATTATGGTAGAATTGCCCAAATATCTAATATCTTCTTGCTTATTCTGCTTAACTTTAAAACCATTTGAACTATATTTTTAAATTACCTCCGGGTCGTACATCCACCATATAAAAATGCATATACTTCTGTGAATTTTCTTATTACTTCTATATTCATAGAAGTAAGATTAGAATAAGACGAACATGGAAATGGTGGTTGGATGTTAGAATGGCATGAAGATTAGAATAAGATAGGTTTTGACCTGACAGCATCTATGTAAAAACCGGTTAATCAAGTGAATCCATTGATTGCTTCACTATACGCCCAAACGAACGCTTTATCTATAATTTAGCACTACTTTGCCTACAATATGTAAGAACCATAACTCTTATAAACCATTTAAATCCTTCGTACGAGGTGAAATATTCGGACTTTGTATACATTCAGCTGATTTTTTTTGTATGACTACAAAAAATATCATTCAAATAGTTATGAATTTTAATGGATATGGTTCACGTCTTGAGTAGCATCAGAAGTTTTACAGGAAAGAAAATATGGTATCGGGTGATTAATCAATGGATTGGGCAGAACTGTCAAACCACCAATGAATCCAAGAACGAACGCAAGAATGGTTTACGTCACGTGAAACAAGCCAAGAACCTATTTGTTTTATAGAATAAATCGGGATTTAAGAGGATGTAGTTTTTTGGACATATCGCATCGTTTTGGCAACATTCAGGCAGTTTGACTTTTTTTTCGGGCTAATGATCTGGATTTTATTTTAACCTTCAAGGGGCTATGGAACACAGTTGTAAAGAGCTTTTAATGCAAGCAAAAGGTTCCAGGTTCAGGTCCGGGCATTGCCAATATAACTGCCGATCTATAAATTGTCTGTGCAAACAAAACGTCTGACAAATAATACCCCGTGTAATGGGAGTGTATGTTTAAAATGGTCCAGACGCTGGGTACGATGTCGCTACCTAAAAAACGGTCCATGCAGCCAAACATGTCCGACGAATAATACCTTTTGTAAGGGAGTGCACTTTAAATCAAATCCTTCAGAGTCCTACCTTCAAACCAGTCCTTCAAAGTCCTCGCTGCGCACGATGTCGGCATTAACTGTTGCGTTTGGTGCCTATTCAGGTGTCGGCTCGTCACTTGACTGTGGTTCTAAAATACGAAGCCCGTCGCCAATAGCCCCCGTGTAGCTCTAGCGTGACGATAATTCAAAGCCTAACCTACGATAAACATAAACAGTATGTTATTTTTAACGAGTGTCTCTCAGCTATGTGACCAGAATCCAATTGCTATTGGAGACAACCATAGGAAAGTATTCTTAACCCCCCCCCCCCCCATAACCCTAAATTATCTTATGGGAATTATATCTGAACAGATAAGTTCTTTGGCTTCGAGGTTGGTGATTATTTGAATTGCTATGATAGATTTATTTTGTATCGTTTGCGGTATTGAAATTGTTAAATATTCGGTGGGGTTACTTTTTCGTAATTTTAAACGAAATGTTATCTTTGAATCAGATAATTTTATCAATCCTCTGATATTCATTTATTTTCTAAACTTTGTCTTAACTCATAATTTATGAACTAAAAATAAATAATAGTAAATAACTTTAATGAATTGAAAAATACTTTTATGATTTACTCAATATTTCAACTACATATATCCAACATGGAACCGGGGAAATAATGATAGGGAAAATAAAGCAGCAATGAGTTTTAAATATACTTTATTGTAATTTTTCAGTTATTTAGTAGCTTATTAAACGAGTTCCGCGTAAAATGAAATAGTCTTAAAACAAAATTCATTATTTTTTTACAAAGAACTTATAAATTATATTTCCGTCAATTTTTTCTTAAAATTCAATTACAGTCTTATATTTATTCTTCAGTTAATTAAAAAAAATTTGAAGATCGAGAAATTCGTTGTACAAAAAACCATTTTCATCTAACAAATCTTTTAATGTTATTTTAAACAATCTTTTTCCAATTATTTCGAACTTCAATAACAAATAACAACCATTCTACAAAATCTTATTCGCTGAATTGTTTTGAGCTGTGGTTTTTCCATGCCTAAAAACTATTATGGGCTATGGCTATATTTTTTTGCTGAGAAAATAATCACGATTCGAATTGATAAGATCTAATTACTTAAGGCCCTTTTTTAATACAAGTTAATAACCTTGAAACACAGTAGGGGCCGAAATATCATGTCTTTATAGCAAGTTGCGGGCAATACGAGAGTGCCAGTGACTTCGATAAATATACAATAACTTTTTAGTATAGACAAGTCTAACAGGCTAATCACACGACATTCATTAAGAAATATTGGGACAAGTTTCAAAATGCAAGATAGTATTCATTTATGGTAAAATTCCATAAACATTCCATGTTTTTTTTTAATTCGGCCCACAACGCATTTATAGCGTAAATAAATAGGTTTGAAACAGCTGTCACCAACAAAGCTTCCGTACACGAAGTATACAATCTTAGAATATAAATCGCAAAACATAATACTTATTCTAATATTTAAACATTCAAACGCCCAAATGGGCCATTTTTCAATAATTTTCCTTTGCAAATTCAAATATTATAATATATCTAAATATATTTGCAATTCTAAAAATAATTATGAAATTGCTTGCTCTAAAAATGGCTACGAAACTTAACAAGTATAATTGTACTTTATACTATCTATAATAATAGTCTGTCTGTCTGTGGATCGCAAAAAACCTACTTAGACTGCTCTAACAAATTCGAAATTTTTAATATAGATTCCTTTTAATACCTACGTATGCACCTGAGGCTTAGTTGTTTCATATTTGATTGTGATTTTTAATTAATATAATTAGTTTTAAAAAAAAACGTTATTCACGTGGGATTGCGGGACCATAACAGGACTTGAAAATACATGGACCGGGCCGAAACGGGGGCTTGACGCCATCTTCTATTAGTTTGATTGATTGAGTTTGGTTGAGATATGCGCTCGCCCGAAGGCTGCTTCATCCTCTAGTGTTTGCCTTTTTAAGTGCGCATGCGCCAACACGAATTTTTGTTTCGTTTTGAGTGTATTTTCAAAAGTAAACATGCATCTAAAAGGAAGCAATGCGAAGTTAACGGGTTCCTAGTAAGGCGGGACCATACTGCTAGTTTAAAATAAATGGTTTATAATTGTCCAACTCATGCCCCATCTTTAAATAATCTATCAACGATGGGATCTTCAAATACTTACAGAAAACCGAGGGTTGCTGGAGTTTTTACTTCTTGTATTGTCAACGGATACTTAGTATTAAATTATTTCATGGACATTTAGCTAAAAAAGAATTTTAAAAAATCTATAGGATCATTTATTATTGCATTATTACGTATAATGAAATATTTATGTATATAAAATGTGTTGCATTCTTTACCTTTACAGCAAGATATGTTTTAGTTGAATTTGTATAGATTACTGCACTATATGCTGACGTTGTTTATACTATTAATCCATTAAAGGGCACACCTAGTGTGACCTTTTAAAAAGGTTATTTTTTGAGTTTTCCTTAAAAAGTACTACATCAAATGTAATAAATTTTGTAGGATATTTTTGTTCCTAACTAATGAATAAATTAAAAAAAAAAACTAGATTTCAGAGTTATTCGCAATTTAACGAATCTCTAAAAACAATTCTCTATTGCTGCAGTGCCCTTTTCACGGTAAAGGAAGTTTAAAAAGATAATGGAAAATTATTAAATTAGAAAGTATTGTCTATAAAAAGGCCCATGATTATGAAAATGTTTGGAAATAAAGTGAAAATAGTTTTAAAATCTTGCTATAACCTAATGCTTTGAAATGAGATTAAAAAACAATTCGAGTTTCGCGTGCGATTTTTAATGCGACAACTGAGGTTTAAACTAATTCAAAATTGCGCGCTGATGTTTATAAAAATATGATTTAAAACTCAAATGTAATTTTTTTTAATTTTCATTATGCTTCTAAATATAGTTAAATAAAATTTGGAAATATAGCTTGACCTTGTTTTTTTTTTTTCTCTAATTCAATGTATCACACCTGTCTGTGGGATTTGTGGTTTGGGCAGTAAAAGTGGATGACGGACGGACGGACGAATGAACTGGACTATTAAAGTATCTTTTTTTACGACATGAACGTACTGTGGAAGCTAAAAGTAGGCTTGTAGCAGTAACTTCCACACAAGATTACAACATTTATAAAACTTGGTTAACACAAAAAAGGCTGATTAACACAGTTGCATGCCGAATTAGATATTTCAATTAAGCGAATTCCCTTAAAAAAATTTAATTATTTGCCAAACCTCATTGTCTATATAGCTTATAGCAAATAGAAAAATTAAAAATGTATACACAAGTATCGAAATAAAAATTATCAGATGTTAATGTTTTGTTGCAGAACACTTTTTTTGCTTTGTAATTTTAAAGAAAAAGTATAAATATTAAAAAATACTATAATTTAGCTCAACAATCAAGTCTCCATAAAATTTTAATCCTCTTGTAGTAACATTTAAATCGCAAGCATTGATAGTTTCAAAGCCATAAAATTGAGTGACTTATTTAATAAATTAGGTGAACATTCAGTAGCGATTTCAAATGTAGATCCTTGTAGCTTGTAGTAAAATTTAAATTACAATCGATGAGTGGTAAAACGCCATAAAATTGTATGACTCGTTTAATAAATTAGGTGAAATTCAGTAGGTATTTCAAATTTAAAAGTTCTATTCCGAATTTTGTACTGAAATTTGGAATTATTTGCCATTTGTAAAAATAGTATTGTATATATACACTTTTAACGCATTTATAATTTATCTGCATAATTCTAAAACTTAAATCTAACCTTAGAAGAGTTCACTTTTATCGGTTTCAATCTAAATGTCAGTTTTTAAACTGCTTAAAACATTTGTAGAAATACATTAGTATGTATTACAATTCATTTAATCTTACAATTTACCTTTTTAAAAGATACTAATTTAAAAGCTATGCTCATAACTTTTTTTACCATTTAAAAGGGAAAATAAATACTTAATATCTGCCAGAAAAATATCCCTTTCAATGAATTTGGTCTAATGATGGAACCTAGTTTAAATCGAATGTATCTCCGAGAATAGACAAGGTTTGGCCGAAATATCACCGCCATAGAACTACACATAGGCTAATGGTTGCCAAAGTTCTTCATAGGATGGGACAACCATAACATTTGACTTTTACCGCAGAAGCACTTAACATTTTTTGGAGGTGCTTATTCTAAAACATTTTTCGAACTTTGGTCCCTCTGTCTATTTGAAACGCTATGTAGATCGAATTAAGAGCTACGGACTTCAAATTTGGTGTACAAGTTCCTAGCATTTGTCGGACGATATGTGTTCGTGAAAATCACGCATGCGCAAATTGTTTCTGCCATATAATTTTTGGGTTTCAGAGGTTTTGTGAACTGCAATATTTGATAATTGTTGTCCTTTTGTTGATTAAATGTTTGGTTAGTTTTAAAAACTTAAATTTCAGCCTAATTTGTTGGAGTTTGCTTTTAAATAATACGCGAAAATTACCTGTTAGACAAATTTGGGTTGGGATCTCAAAAAATGAGAAACGGCTAATATACCGATTAACGAGGATTGGGAAGAAAATTTGCTGAAAATGAGCTTTCTGTTTAAGTTTTTCTACATAAAGAAAATGAAAGACGATGGAAAATTATACTTCAAAACAATTTATATAGGACAACCCAAGTTACACGAAAGACAAATTTAAAAAAAAAAACTTGTGTTTTTATTCTTAAACTAATGTTGTTAATGGTATTCAAAGTCTTCGTTAATGGGTTAATTATCCAATAAAAAGAACTTATGAAATTATGCTTTTGGTGAGGGGGGCCTTAAAAATAGGACAAATTTAATTTTTTTTAAAAATTAATCTAATTTAATTGTTAAATGAAATTCGGGATATAGCTTTGCCTGATTTTGCTTCAATATGGTTCCCGGCCACTATATCCTAGCTGTTCCTTATTAACTGTTATTAGTTGGTGACTGTACTTGCATTTGATGTTTCCGTGCTACTGCGGTTAAGTCTGATGCTGTACTGTCAGTCCCAACATGCTTCTACCCTACTCCAATTTTGTCACGTTTACACTCTTAAAACAAACGAGCTATTTTTACTCAGTTTGAGTTAATATTCACTCCTTTCCAGCGTCAAAACTGCACTTCTCCTACAGGAGTGGATTTCACTCTTGTTTTAAGAGTGCAAGGCTTACACCAAAAGCACAATTTCATAAGTGGGTGCTTTTTTCATGTTAGATATTTAACTTATTAACTACGACTTTGTGAATGCCGTTAACACCTTAATTTCAGAATAAAACGTTAATTTAAGAGGGTTTTTTTTTAATTCGGTCATTCGTGTAACTTAATTTGTCCTAGATAAATTGTTCAGCACTATGATTTTCAATCGTCTTACATTTTGTTTATTTAGAAAAAGTTACAGAAAGCTCATTTTCAGCAAAAAATTTTCTCAATCATCGTTAATCGGTATATTAGCTGTTTCTCATTCTTCCTTCGAGATTTCAACTCGTAAGTGTGTAACATGTATTTTTTGCTTATTATTTAAAAGCAAACTTAAATAGAATTTAAACACATATTGCTAGATTTTACGCTTTTTCAGTTAATAGTAATGAAAGTAAATGTTGAAGAATAAATGCTTCAGGCAAATAAAAACTATTTTTTGTTTAAAACCGAACATGGTATACTTTCTAAAAAAATATCTAGGATAAGTATTAGAAAAAAAGAAACTTTGTCGGTTTTAAAAAAATATTAAGTTTTTTCTAACATTACTGTAGAATTGCATAAAAAATATTACCATTCGTTAAATCAAAATATATATGCTTTGAGATACTAAGTTAAGAGCTGTCTCCCTTTTTTTAACACAATCTAACAACTTAAATAGAAAATAAGTACTTAAAATTCAACAGAATAATATATTTTTTTATGAATTTGGCAAAATGATACATGGAGGGATTGGAGTAACGCGTTTCTTGTAACATTTACTTTTTGGGGTAACGCCGTTAGATTTTTCAGAAAGTAACTAACATAATTACTTTCAGCATTAACGAAGTAAATAAAAAAAATTCACTTTTCCGTACTTCTCACGTTCTTCTCGGATATTTTCGGCAGTTCGATGTATGGCTTAAATTTATTAAAAATTAAATTTTAAAGGGGTTGAATTTTCATACTTAACTTTTATTTCGATGGTATCTATTTCTTTAACATTGCTTCTCTTGACAAGACATTAAAATTGTTAAATTTCCAATTTTCTTATAAATTGAAATTTCTAAAAGTATTTGTAATTAGTTAGTTACAGCTACTTAATACTATTGATAGTTACTTTTTAAAAGTAACTTCCCAATCCCTGACTGTATGCTTAAGAAATTGCTAATTAAATTGCTGGTTAATTGTGTTGTGCGTACAATCAACGACCATATCAGCATTCGATGTTCCCGTGCTACAGCGGCTAAGTCGAATGTATATGGTTGTCCAACTTTGGGTGCCACATGTGTAGTTTTTCCTATGTTCTCTGGCGTAAATTCACCCAAAACTTGTCCTGTACATTCGATGTTCCCGTGCTACAGCGGCTAAGTCGAATGTTAAGGTTGTCTAACTTTGGGCGCCAATAGTCCATGTAAAGCTCTATTGTTCTCTCTCTGTTGATTTTCCCAAAATACGCCCTAAGTTGGAATATAGATTCCGGGGATTGGGAAGTTACGTTTAAAAAGTAACTTTTTAACGTTAGTTACTTTATATGAAAAGTAACTAGTTACAGTTGCTTTTAGAAATTTCACGTTAAACGAAAAAGTGCAATTTAACCATCTTACCATTTTCCAAAGAGAACCACAGATGAATATATTCGATTCTATTTAAAATAGATTAGTCATTGTTTAGATATTATCTTCCCTTTCATGTGGATAGATTTTGCGCAAAACTAGTGGTGTGTAATTCTACACGACTTTCAACTACCACTCAATACATCAATACATTGAAAAGTAAATAAAAAAATAGTCATTCCAATACCTTTGAAGCCTAAAAAGTTCTATGGCAGAAACAGTTTGAGCATACGTGATTTTCATGAACGCCTTATAGCGTCCGACAAGTGCTAAGAACTGGTATATCCAATTTGAAGTGCATAGCTGTTAATTCGCGCTACATAGTGTTTCAAAATGGACATCAGATGAACCAATGTTCAAAAAAAAATTTAGAATCGGCAGCCTCACAAAAAGATGTAAAGAAAAAAAACACAACCACTCTTGGATTTTCGACAATGTCGCAATACTGGCAGTACTTTATATTTTTTATTGTATAATTTAAAGTAAACACAAATTATGTGCATAGCAAAAGTTTAATTAAATTTCTGGTGCTCGTACAACTATTGAACTTACCAGCATTCGATGCAACCGTGCTACTGCGGTAAAAGTCGAATGTTAGGGTTGTGTCCTGTCCACCCTATGAAGAACTTAAGCAGCCATTAGCCCATGCGTAGCTCTATGGCTGCGTTGTTTCAGCCAAACCTTGCCCATACTCAAAGATATATTCTATTTAAACTAGTTTCCATCATTAAACCAAATTCATTGATAGGGATATTCTTCTGGTAGATATTAAGTATTTATTTTCCCTTTTAAACGGTTAGATTTTGTGTACAAAAAAAGTTATGTGCATAGCTTTTTACTTAGTAAATGGTAAGTTTAAATAAATTGTAATTATATACTTTTGCATTTCTACTAATGTTTAGGGCAGTATAAAAACTGAAATTTAGTTTGAAACCGGCAAAAGTGAATTTTTCTTAGGTTAGAGTTGATTTTTCGAAATGTACAGTTAAATTATAAATAATGTTATTAGTGTATATATAATACTATTTTTAATAATGGCAAATAATTCCAAATTTCAGTACAAAATTTGGAATAGAAGTTTTAAATTTGAAATAGCTACTGAATGTTGGAATCGTTATTCTTTATATTTTTAGAAGTATACTAACAAATAATCTAATTATATTTTGACGTCTTTATGCAATTAAACACTAATAAAACATATATTGCTGAAAAGTAAATTAAAAATCAACAGATTATTTATGCAAACAAAGTTGATTATCAAACAGATTATTTATGCAAACAACTCTCTTTGCATCTTTCTACATAATGAACCATCAAAAGAACTCTAGTAATCTAAATTATGGCGTCATTCCAGCCTGATATGTACCCTTTATATAAATATTAATTCAGGTTTTACTTTCGTTTTTGAATCGATTTTAAATTTCATAATAAAGTGTTTTTTTATTAAGTTTTATCAAGTTTCAATTTTTTTAAAAGCTTCTCTTGCGTTTCTCGAAGTTTCAACACAAAGTGGAAATAATGAATAAAATGACATTTTCTGGTTATTTAAATGTAGCTTAAGTGTTATTTATTTAAATTTTGAGTCTGCTTCTTATTTCATGTTTTAATGAAATCTGGGATAGATCCTTGCCGGATATTTTGCTTCAATATGATGTTATCACTCCTGACTTGTTCGCTCTGTGAAAGTGGATAACGGACAGACTAGCCTTTACAAACACTAACACTTTTTACGTAATAAACGTAGAGTGTGTAAACCGAGAAAAACTGGGTTGTATATGTTTGTTGTATATATACTTATGCCAGATTCAGTTTCCCTACAAAAATGGGGACGGCCACCGCTTCATCGGTCCAGGAGGTTCTTATGAGTTTAACTTAAGCTTCAGCAGAAAGCTAAGCTTTTATCTAAATGAATAAAATATAAGACCGATTAAGAGGATTGAGATGAACAATTAATGTAAGACAAATTAAGTTAAACTAAAGACTATTTTTAAGACCTTTAAGTTATTATTTCGAAAAACCTTACGAGGGATAAGCACATTTACCGAAGTCTAAACTTTATCTGCTTTGTTACAAAATTTTTTTATATTTTTTGCTTCTATCAAAATTTAATTCCGTTATTTTAATAAAATTTAGTATCGAAGCGAAAAAATCGCAGCAATAAATTTGAAACAACCTTCATCGACAAACAGAGAAATTTTTTTAAAGATTTATTTAATGAATTTTAAGCATTCTAAGATTATCAACCATTATTTTGCCGTGGGCACGGAAGCTGTAGTAACTAGCCTAATGACTAGGACTATTGTTACAAGCACTAAATTTCTCTAAACTATAAGGAAACATACTGAAATAGAACAAAGTTTATTATTGTGGTTACTGCAGTTTAACCTTCCCCCCCCCCCCCCCCTTCACGGCCGTATTTGTTGGGGACTGTATACTTGCATTTGATGTTTCCGTGCTACTGCGGTTAAGTCTCATGCTATGTTGCAAGTCCCACCATGCTTCTACCCTACTCCAATTTTGTCGTGTTTTTGAGGCCCTCGTCGAAAGCATTACATCTTTCTACATAATTAATGAACCATCAAAAGAACTCTATAGTTATCTAAACTATGGCGTCATTCCTACCTGATTTGTACCCCTTATATAAATATATTATTCAAGTTTTACTTTATTACAAAATTTAAAATCTATTTAAAAACTAAACTTTTTTTACTAAGTTTTATAAAGTTTCAAGTTTTTTAAAAGTTCCTCTTGCGTTTCACAAAGTTTCAACACAAAGTAGAAACATTGAATAAAAATGACATTTTCTTGTTATTTAAATATACATTAAATGTTATTTATTAAAATTTTACGTACTGTAATAGATCCCAATTTATTATTGTGGTTATTGCAGTTTACCCCCGCCCTCGGCCGTGTTTGTTGGGGACTGTATACTTGCATTTGATGCTTCCGTGCTACTGCGGTCAAGTCTCATGCTATGTTGTCAGTCCCAACATGCTTTCTACCCTACTCCAATTTTGTCGTGTTTATAGGGCCATCGTCGAAAGCATAATTTTATGAATGAACTTATTATTTTGTTAAATATTTAACCCAATTTTTTTCAATACCAAAAAAATCCCATTGTACAACTGGATATCACAGTGCTTACAGAAGCGGAAAACAATAGTTAATGATATAAAAAAAATAGAAAAACTAAATCCTTGTGACAAAACATGCACATTCAATTAAAATGCAAACATTATTGAAGAGTACACGGGAAGAACCGCTTGATTTTTTTTTGGTCTTTCCGTAATTGTGCCTGCTTGGCGGGCATTGGCGACAGAAAACCGCTTTTTCCTTTGGTTCTTCATTTGCGGTACAAACGTGTTAATTGTGTCTACTTATCTCTGGCGTGAATCAGGGTTGCCGCGAAGAAAAACAAAGAGTAACCTGTTTCTTTAAGCCAGTTTAGGCTATTTCTCGCTATCATCCCCAAAGAGGCTATTAAGAAAACCCTTCTACAAAATGTGTGTACTCTTCAATGTGTAATACCGGGTGTACTCTTCAATCAATTAACAATGCCTCTTAAACTATTGTCCTGAACATGAGTCATTTCTAAATTGGAAAATTAAATAGGTTTATAAGTATCATCAATAAATTTAATAAAAACACCAAATGAACTTTCACTAGAAATTAAATTACAAAGCGTTGGAGGCCTCTCAATGTTGAATTTTTTCAAGACTAATTTAAAGACATTCCTTTATGAGGCAAATTTTGAACACAGAAATAGAATGTGCGCGATGTCCTCTTCACTTGTAACATTGCAGTCGCAAATATAATTCGGACTTAAATTTAATATGTTGAAGTATTTTTTTGGTGACCTGTTTGAAATTGCGTAATTTTAACGTTAGACTGTCTAGCCATCACTTTTTACTTGGAGTAATGCTTGGGGAAAATCTCTTCGTGATACTTGCTTTATCTGAGTATCACGAAGTAATTTTTTCAAGCATTACTCCTCTAAGAATGTCATTAGTGTATTTAACCCATTAACGGCTTTGTAATTATCATAAACCTTGATTTCTGAATAAAATTAAGTTGAAGTTTTAAAAATTCATCTTTTGTGAAACTTCTCATACATTATTTGTTCATCACCAATGGTCTTCATTGGTCTTGGAGTTTATTCATTTAGATACGCTAAAGCAGAAACATAATTTTGGCTTGAAAACATTTCTTGCCTATCCTTAATGGGTTAACAGCTATTTTTTCATTCTTCCGTCGATACCAATAAGTTTGAGTACCACATATTTTTCTTGCGTATTCCTTAAAACCTAGTTTAGTATAATTTTTTTTAATGTGGCATAATGTGTGTATTCTTTTTTTAAGAATATCAAGAATGGTTTGTGTCCTAAAATTCTAATTATAAACTATTCATATCATCTTAAAAATTTACCTGTTCATTTAAAGTAGAGTTGAAGCATAAAAAATTACTTTGTCGGTTTTGAAAAAAAAATCGTTTTATACTGCCTAAAACATTTATGTAAAATTGCATAAAAAATACAACAATTTGTTTCATATAATTATATATATTTTTAGATACTAATTTAAGAGCTATGACCACAATTTTTTTATATAAAAATCTACCAACTTAAAAGGGAAAATAAATACTTAAATCCAACTTAAGAATATTAATTTTCCATGAATTTGGCCAAATAAAGTATGCATAGATTGGAGCAGATCGTAACTTGTAACAATATCTTTTTTGGGTAACGCCGTTAAATTTTTCAGAAAGTAACCAACATAATTTATTTTAGTGGTAACGGATAGTAAAGAAATTTTGTTACTTTTCCGTTACTTCTCACGCTCTTCTCTGATATTTTTGGCAGATCGGTGTTGGGCTTAAATTTATTTAAAATTTAATTTTAACAGGGTTTAATTTTCGCACTGAACTTTTATTTCGATGGTACCTATTTCTTAAATATTGGTTCTCTTAATTAAACTTTTAAATAGTTAAATTTCCAATGTTCTTATAAATTGAAATTTCTAAAATTAACTGTAATTAGTTAGTTACAGCTACTTAATACTCTTGAGAGTTACTTTTTTGTAGTAACTTTCCAATCCCTGACAGTATGCTTAAGAAATTGCTAATTAAATTGCTGGTTAATTGTTTTGTGCGTACAATCAACGACCATATCATCATTCGATGTTCCCGTGCTATAGCGGCTAAGTCGAATGCTTATGGTTGTCGAACTTTGGGTGCCAAGTGTTCCTTTTCTTTATGTTCTTTGGCGTAAATTCACCCAAAACATGTCCTGCACATTCGATGTTCCCGTGATACAGCGGATAAGTCGAATGTTATGGTTGTCTAACTTTGGGTGCCAATAGCCCATGTGTAGCTTTTTCTATGTTCTTTTGGCGCAAATTCACCCAAAACTTGTTCTGCACATTCGATGTTCCCGTGCTACAGCGGCTAAGTCGAATGTTATGGGTGTCTAACTTTGGGCGCCAATAGTCCATGTAAAGCTCTATAGTTCTCTCTCCGTTCATTCTTAAATACGCCCTAAGTAGGAATATAGATTCCAGAGATTGGAAAGTTACGTGCAAAAAGTAATTTTTAACGTTACTTTATGTAAAAAAAGTAACTAGTTAGTTGCTTTTAGAAATTTCAAGTTAAATGAAAAGTTGCAATTTAACCATCTTTCCATTTCCAAAAAAAGTACACGATTTAATACATTAGATTCTATTTAAAATAGATTAGTCGTTTAGGTATTTTCCCTTTTAAGTGAATAGATTTTGAGCAAAACTAGTGGTGTGTAGCACTAACCGAATTTCAACTACCACTCAATACATCAAAGCATTTAAAAGTAAATATATACCAAATAAGGTAATTCCAATACCTTTGAAACCTAAAAAGTTCTATGGCAGAAGCACATGCGTAATTTTCACGAACACATTATAGCGTCCGACAAGTGCTAGGAACTCGTATATCCAATTTGAAGTTCGAAGCTCTCAATTCCATCTACATAGTGTTTCAAATAGACATCAGGGGAACCAATGTTCAAAAACAACTTTTTTAGAATCAGCAGCCCCACAAAAAATTTAAAAAACACAACTCTTTAGGATTTTCGACACTATCGCAATACTTTCATTACTTGGAACTTTCATTACTTTATATTTTTTTATTGGATAATTTAAAGTAAACACAAATTATGTGCATAGCAAAAGTTTAATTAAATTTCTGGTTGATTTTGTTGCTCGTACAATTAGTGACCTTACCAGCATTCGATGTTTCCGTACTACTGCGGTAAAAGTCGAATGTTATGGTTGTCCATGTCCAATCATACTCGAGGATACATTCGATTTAAACTAGTTTCCATCATTAGACCAAATTCTTTGATAAGGGTCTTCTTCTGGTAGATATTAAGTATTTATATTTTCCCTTTGAAATGGTTGGATTTTGTGTACAAAAAAAGTTATGTGCATAGTTTTTAACTTAGTATCTTAAAAAAAGTAAATGGTAAGATTAAATAAATTGTAATAAATACTTATACACTGCCTAACACATTTGTAGAAATGCATAAAAAACTGAAATTTAGTAAGAAAAATCACTTTTGTCGGTTTCAAAGGCTAGACTTGAGTTTTGGAGATGTCACTTCTAACATTTATAATTTATCTGTACAAGTAATTCCAAATTTCAGTTCAGAATTCGGAATCGAAGCTTTTAAATTTGAAATAGCTACTGAATGTTCACCTAACTTATAAAATAAGTCTTACAATTTTATGGCGTTGCAACTCTCATTGCTTGTAATTTAAATTTTACTATAAGGATAAAAATTTATTGAAACTTGATTGCTGAGCTAAATTATAGAATTTTTTATTTTGATTTTTACACTTTTTTTTTCTTTAAAATTACTAAGAAAAGTCTGCTCTGCATCAAAGACGTTAACGTCTTTGATAATTAATATTTCGATATTTGTGTAAATATTTTTAATTCTTCTATTTGCTATAAGAATATAAGCTTTAGCAAATAATTTTAAATTTTTTAAGTGAATTCGCTAAATTGAAATACTAATTTGGCATGCAACTGTGTTAATCAGCATTTTTTTGTTAACTTAGTTTTTATAGGTGTTGTAATCTTGTGTGAAAGGGGTTCTAAGTGGAAGTTACTGCTACACGCCTACTTTTACCTTCCACCCTACGTCCATGAAGTAAAAATTGAAAAATACTTTAATCGTCCAGTCTGTCCGTCCG
This sequence comes from Hylyphantes graminicola, assembly GCA_023701765.1. Classification (NCBI taxonomy): domain Eukaryota; kingdom Metazoa; phylum Arthropoda; class Arachnida; order Araneae; family Linyphiidae; genus Hylyphantes; species Hylyphantes graminicola. The sequence continues at coordinate 58,684,322 of CM043114.1, read as the reverse complement.
TCAATCACTTTCACGCCCCAAACCACAAATCCCACAGACAAGTGTTGATACGTTGAATTGGATCAACAAATCAAGTAAATCTATATTTCCAATTTTTTAAAAATTATATTTATAAGTAGCATAATAAACATTTAAAACTAAAAAAAATAATTTTTTAAATCTTATTTTAATAAACATAAGAGTGCAATTTTGAATTAGTTTAAACCTCTGTTTCCACATTAAAAATCGCACTTGAAACTCATTGTCTGTTATATAATTTTTCATTTCAAATAATTTTACACTGTAAATCGGTTTGGTATGACGTCTTAACATCTATCACAATAGGTTTCAGAAATGATTTTTACTTGTTTATTAAATAACAGCTAGAGAGCGTTTTATATAAAGATTTTGTTGTTTTTTCATTTTGCATTTCATTTCTTTCATTGCTGCATATTGTATAAAGATGTCAAAATACAAGTTATTCCAAGTTATTTTTTATTTTATTTTTTTGGAGAGGGGGTTCTTTTGAAAGTATTTGACAATCAGGCATAAAAAATATAGCTAGAATTCCGTGCTACAGCGGCTAAGTCGAATACTAGTATTGTCCTGTCCAACTTTGGCCGCCAGTAGTTCACGTGCAGCTCTATAGCGCCGTTCATTCACCCAACAAGCGTCATGTCTTATGTTCTTTGGCGTGAACTCCCCCGAAACTTGTCCTGTACATTCGATGTTTCCGTGCTACAGCGGCAAAGTCGAATGTACTGGTTGTCCAACTTTGAGCGCCAATATCCCATGTGTAGCTTGTCCTATGTTCTTTGGCGTGAATCCACCCAAAACTTGCCCTATACATTCGATGTTTCCGTGATACAGCGGCAAAGTCGAATGATATGGTTGTCCAATTTCGGGCGCCAGTTAGCACTTGTAGCTTGTTCTATACTCTATGGCGGCGTTCATTCACCCAAAACTTGTCCTGTGCTAGAAGTAGTATTACAAAGATAGGAATTAGTGTTATTTATTATGGTAAAAATAGTATAATGTGAGTTCTTGGTATCTTAAAAATGGATATGGTAAGATTAAAGAAATAATATACATTCATGCAATTCTACAAAAAGGTTTTAGGCAGTAGAAAAACTGAAATTTAGTTCTAACCTACAAGTTTATTTTTTAATGTTATACAGAGTTGAGTTAACGCAACGTCTGTTAAGAGTTCATATTTTACTAATTGCAAATCATTCGAAATTTCAATACAGAATACTCAGACTAGTAGTTTCTTAAAATTTCAAATAGCTAATGACACAACTTATTAAATAATTTTACTACAATTTTATGGCTAGCATTACTTGTAATTGTAACTTTATCAAAATAGTTTTTTAAAAAAAATGCTTGATTGTTGAGCCTAATTAGAAAAACTTATTTTTAATCTTTAGAAAATTCATCAAAAACGGTCTTGACTTGTGTACATTAAGTATTAATTATTACATTTTTTAATTATTCAGTTAACAAAAAGGTTTAGCAAACCGTTTTAAATGCTAAGTGAATCCACACCGTTAACTTAGTTTTGAAGATGTAACAATCTTAAGTGGAAGTATTTCAAAGTGGCAGTTATTGCTACAAGCCAACTTTTAGCTTTCACCCTTAGTTTATGACGCAAAAATGGAGATACTTAAATCTTCTAATCCGTCCGTCTATCTATACGTTATCCACTTTCACAGTATAAGAAACAAATCTCAGACAAGTGTGATACGTCGAATTGAAGAAACAAATACGGAAAACCCTACTCTTCCAAATATCATCAAATTACTTATACTTAGTTCCTTAGACTTTAAATACTTCTAAATTAAAATATTTCAATAAATACTTTTAGTAAAGTATTTAGTTAAAATACTTTAACTAAATACTTTTTAATTACTTCTATAAATACATTGCCCACATTTAATTAATATTTGGTTAGAATATAATTTTTAATTAATTTAAACCTTTGTTGTCACATTGAACATCGCACGATAAATTTTATTCAAATTAAAAGATTGAAAGATAATTTATTTTGTTTCATGAATTGTTTTCGTATGAGACGTCATAGCGTATCTCGCAATAAGACTCATTGATGGTTAATTATTTGTGTATGAAGAAATCGGTAACTAGTTTCATTTTTAGCTTCCTCACTACGTTTAGAACGTAAAAAGTGAAAGGTATAACGATCAGTCATTCCGTCACCCACTTTCATAGAACAAACTATTAATGCTACAAGCAAGTGTGATACGTCAAAAAAAATTCAGCTCATCGAAATTAGAAGACACTGAAAATTCGATTTCGAAATACTTTAATCATTTAAAAACTGCGAAATTTAATGGTGTAACGCGGCTCCTAGCACCAGGAAGAGATCACCACCGTTTGGGCGAGCAACGTCATGTCTAATTGGTGTTTGCGTCATCAGAGAGGGCCTGGCTTTCGAACTATTAACATCAAACTTTTTTCCATCCATTTTAATATTTTCATTTTGATCTAATTTTACTTAACTTTAATTGGTTTTAATTGAATTTGTTGTAACCTAGTGTTGTGTACGTTTTGTGTTCAACGAAATTAAATGTTTTATAAAAGTTTCCCCGAGATTGTCTTCTGTTACACAACCTAGCCATTACAGTGGTTATTTAAAAACTGTTTAAAGAGCATATGAAGCTATTTTTATTAGAATTAAATCATCGTTGATATTTACAACAATCACCCGAGAAACTTTCTAATTCTTTAAAATAATAAATTAAGAGAATTTTTTTGAGACATCGATCAGTTTGGAATGACGTCAAATATATTTTACTAAGAGATTCTTTGTTTGTTGATATGAAATGTTTTGGTTATATTTAAAGCGAGGAATATTACATATTTATTCTTTGAAACTTAAATTAATTTTTGCAAACTATAATAATTATTGAAGAAACAATTATTCAATTTTCGAAATAAAATAATTAAAACTAGCCAAATTTAGCTGGTAAATGTTTAAAATAGAATTAATATTGCGTTTATCGATTTTTTTCCCCTGTTGAACACAAATATTGTGTGGAAGCGATCTGAGTGACAGATTGGTACAAACCTACTTGTTTTGAAAAAAAAAAGTTTTTTTTTTTGTAATCTCTTATTTCAGCGTTTATTATTGTATAATTGTATAAGAAGCCAAATTATGTTATTTAAGGAGATTTTTTATTATTTTCGTTCTTTCGAATGTATTTGAAAATCTCACCATTGATAGGTTGTTTCTTAAAAAATTATGATTGCGCGTGTGTGTTTTCGAAATAATAAGTTTCGTAAAAGTAAAATTATATAAATTTCAATTCCACTTTTAGGGAAAGCAATTTTACAGAATTATTCTTCGAACAATAAATTTAGCAAATTAAGAAAAAAAATAATAAATAGACATAAATTAAACAAAATTAAGACATTGACATAAATTAAATTACGAAATAAATTTATTAATTTATGTTTATTAAATTTGTGAAAGGCATTGAAAATAACCAATTTTCTCATTTGAAAGTTTAAATTATAACTAAATAATGTAGCATATAAGGGTCATTTTATTTTTAAGGTGTAGACATTGGTTGTGGAAGCAATTCTAAGTGAGTTACTGCTACAAACCTAATTGTATTTAACCGTTGGTATCACTGCTTTAAAAAGATAAACTCTAGCATCTATAACAATGACCTGAACCATTTTTGTAATGACTGCAACTTCTAAGAAGGAATACTAAAAGATTGATGCTTTCAGGACAAAAATGGTCCAATATGTGTTGTTGTGCATACTGCAGTTTACTTGCCCACGGCAGATCAGTTACACTCCGTGCCAACCTAACTTGGGTAAAAACAAAGAGTGTTGTTGTTGTTGTTGTTTCTAATCCCAGGTGTGTAGCGGAGCTACACCACCTCCATGAAGCCAAAAATGTCCAAAAAGTCCACAAACAAAAGCGGGTCGCTCAGGATGTCAGCAGTCGAGAACTTCAAGCAATTGAGGATATGTTCGGGGGATGCCTGTTCGCCGCAACACATGTGGCACTCGGGGAATATTTTCTCACCCTGTTGGAAGACAAGAGATTTGGTGTGTCCACTTAAAAAGCGAGAGAGAGCTGACTGCTGTTTCCTCGGGAGATTGAATTAGTGGCACCATCTTGGACTTCTTCCGAAATACCAAGAGTGGCTAGGTGGAATTCGCCAAAGTGCATTAAACTCTAGCTTTTTGATGGTGACGATTTCCGAGGATGTCAGTGTGTTATTTCTTTGCTGGATTTCTTCAGAGGCAGTCTTGGCCAGGATGTCAGCTCTTTCATTACCTGCTAATCCAACATGAGAGGGGACCCATTGAAAGTGTATGGAGTGACTCTTTGAAAGCCGAGCCAGGAGATTTATAATGTATCGGCTTGTCACATCCCCGAAGTGCTATGAAGCTGAAAAACAAAGAGTAAAACGCAGAGGGAAAAGCCCGATTGTTCTGTTAGTTGGAAGCTCTTTTAAGTAATATTTACATACAAAATGATCCTTATACAATTTAACCATAATACACTTTTCATTCTGATAAAATTGCCAAATTTTCTCAAATAGTATGCAAATATGTTAGAACTTAATCGAAATTAATGTTTTAAACGTGTTTTCTGGATGGATTCGCAAATAATGTATGGAACTCTTTACATGCGCTGAATTATGTTCTCCATAGCATATTTCTATTTACCCAACTTAGGTTGGCAAGGAGTGTAGAAAAACTTATATAACTACAATTAAAACGGAATGGAAGAGCGCAATTTCAAACTACTTTACAGAAAAATACAAAAAACAGAACACAAGTCCTTTACAAAAGTTTTTTTTTCACATACGTCATTTTTCAGAGTGATTCAGTTCAGAGTGATATAACTTCGAATGCAAAATATCAATTGAAAGAAAGGTATATCATTGTTCTTAAAGGAATAAGTAATTCTTCACAAACAATCCTGTGTGGTCGCTTCCAAGGCAAGGAAACCACAACCTCGCTTCTCATTTAATATCTCTTTAGAATCTTAAAAACTCCTCATGCCTTCCGCCCAACGTTTTAATTTTAATTATATGGTTATATCAATCGTCATGATGAACCTAAACGGTAGGCATGACATAGTGTGGGCGAAAACAGCTTGTAATTAGACCTGGCTGGTGAGCAATCATCTTCGAAATCGGTCTGGAAACGTCAAGATAACAACCGCGAGAAGTTGATTTTCGTGATGTCTGAAAGCTCACTTCTGGGTTCTAGTCTGATGGCTCTTCCTGATGAGCAGGTCAGAAAGCAACCAGGTAGACACGATGGAGGTTTAAATAGTGTGAAGGTGCTGACTAGAGAAATACAATGCAAGATCACGTTTGCCAATTGAAGCTATGATTGCTTCCGTTATGCACCCACATGCATATAAATTATTAGTATTCTAAATCTAGATCTTATACTACTGATACGCTAATAGTTATTATCAGGTCTTGATCACCCCGTTACGCATGTACCTTGGGCACCTAAATTTTAGGGTCCCTAAATTTCAGTTTCATTTATGCTAAATGTGTTGGACCCCCAAAATGTCAATTTTATATTTTTGGGTCCTACTTTTTTTTTAGCTTGACTTATTAGACTTTGGCTTAACGTGATTAGTCTTGTCATTGTAATAAATAAGGAAGATAACAAAATATAATACTTCTGCTAACTTGGCACTATCCATTAGGTACTATCATTAAATCACATTTTTCTGAGGCCCCCAAGATATGGCTATAGTCTTTGTTTTCCAAAATATGGCCCTTGTATTGTTCAAGTTTTTAGTAGCCTTTTCTTCTAAATTGAAATTATTTGCTTTGTATTGAAATCATTTTGATCGAGATGTTTGGTTTATTGCAATCGACAAGTACTGATGAAGTACCACACATAGCGTCATAAAAAATTTTGCGATCGCTTTGACTGGGTGCATCATAGAGTTCATTTCAAATGGCTTGGAGCAGGTCTGTCAGGTTTTTCGAGCTACTGCGCATAAGAAACTGGCACTGAGGTATCCAAAGATGCACCGCTCTAGCCTGCTTTTGTGCGTCACTGCGCAAATACATGGTCCGCTCTATTCTCTCTCCTAACTCTATGGGGGTGCATCGCATTGACTTGGCGTAATTTTTTTTCCGCCAAGAATCTTCATCTAATTTAGCCTCCTAGGTGGACAAACTTCTAACACGTTGCGATTGGAGTTGCGTAAAATTTCGTGTGAAATGATAAGTGAAGAGGACTACGTGATATTTGTCTTGTGGAATCTTGACTTGCAATTTGTCTCTTGAAATCTAAAATATAAAAAAAGTCAGTTTATTATCGACTTTGTAAATCTTTTTTGTTGGAAGAAAGCACGAATCGAAATGTCTCACAATTAAAAAGGAAACCAAACAATTTTTACCTGTAACCGAGGTCGCTGACGACAGATTTTTCAATCTCGAAAAAAATCTAATTTGATTGACTTGTTACTGGATTATTATGCCGGTACAAAAATGGAAAGCTTGATATAAGAACGTGCCAAGTAACAAGTTTGAAAAAATTGAGCTAAAATTCTCTCCTCTAACAAGTTTTTAATTTTAAAAAAATATCTTAAAAGTAGGGAATAACATGTTTATTGACAGAAATCTAAATTTTTTCAAAAATGCTACTTGGCACTAAGGTCTTAAAACGTTGTTTGAATGAAAACGCGAATTTAAATAGCGCATTGAAATTTCTATAACATCTTCGCTCCTGAGGTACATATACATGGATGTTTGTAGAATTCACTTGGTAACATGATTTTAATTCTTACTTTCAATTATAATTTTTCTATTACATACACTCTTAAAAATGAATGCTCAAAAACGACGAAATTTTCCTTAATTTTGACGATTCCATTACTGGCAAATGCTCCGAGTTTTCGTTTCCTCAAAGTGGAGAAATTTGAATCGTCATTTTTATGAGGATTTGAATGTCGTCTAATCTAAAGAAATATTTCGTCATTTCTGAGCATGTGAGTACAACAATGAGATTCAGTTTCCTCAAAATCAAGATACAGAATCGTCAAATCACGATCGTAAAAGTGAGGATTCGCGCTTACTCAAGTCACGTGATAGTTTGACGAAACAATCCTCAAAATTCGAAATGAGGCTTGATGATTCATGAATCGTCAAATGGAAGTGTTATTTCTGAGAGTGTAGAATGTGTTTAAGCTTTCAAAAATATCGACAGAAGCAGCTGATTCATTAATTGTATTTTAAAGAAACGACCTAGCGGGAAAGCAAGCATATTTTGAAGGTCTTGTAAAAAAATTTAGTTTTCCACTTATACATTTATAAGAGCAACCTCTCGTTATATCGCGCTTCCCGGGAGACAAGCCAAAAAAACGCGATATAACCGAATGCGCGATATAACGAGCGACTTGATAAATATTGTAGTTTTGGGAGGGGAAATTGGGAGACATGATACAAGGCGCGATATATCCGAATGGGCGTTGTAACGAGGCGCGATATAGCGAGGGGTTACTACTTTAAATTGAAACATGTTAAAATGGACAATTACAAAAAAATGACTGTTTTTACATTCATGGCACACGTTTGTTTTTACTGCTGTCAAATTCCACCAATTTGAAATGACCCTCCGCAAATGCTACTACTATGATGTCAGCTCATCACTTGACTGTGATTCTAAATTATGACACCTGACGCCTGTCATAAATAGTCCTAGTGTAGCTCTAGTGCGACGAACCTGGCAAATGGTAAACGTATTTTTTTCACAATTAATTTCAAAACATTTAAATTTATAATTTGGAAAATAGTTTTATAGAAAGAATACATGTGTAAGATTCTTTTCGGAAGTGAAGAGGAAAAGTAATAAGAAATTAGTGAAGAAAAATTAACATGTAAAATATTTTCCACTTTTGTGGCAACTCTACTTTATACGCTCTGTAGCTATTCTAAAGGTTGTTCCCATAGAAAAAATAAACTGACTTTCGTGACTTTTTCCCAAGTTGTTTGGGTTTGGTAAGTAGTCTCTGGCACCTCAGTTAAAAGGGGTTCTAACAATAGTTCCCCGGTGGCCCCTTACTGTTTACTCGGGCACCAAGGGTCCTTTTTTAAAAAGTCCTCTGGTTCTTAATGTAAAGCTCGAAATATTCTGGTTTTCTTTTAATGAACGGTTACTTTCTAGTTTAGGTTTGAGAAAATTGCTTTAACGGATAACCCGACCAGATTTGTTTCGGTGATTAGCTTTTCATCTATGAAGCCATTATTGAATTTTTATAAATCATATTTTGTTTGGAAAGCTATGAAAAAAAGTAAACGGAGACTATTTGTTCGATTTTGTAGCAGGCGCGCAGCCAGGGAGGGGGCTTGGGGGGCTCGAGCCCCCTCCCTGATTGAGACAAAGTGCCCTTTCTCCCAAATTAATTTTCCCGAATTCCTGTAATCTTATAAAATGTGTTTTAATGAAAAGAAAGTCAATTGGCACACTATTCTTGAAAAACGGAACCAAAAACGTAGCTCATAATCAGTTTCCAAAGTTAATCATTTAATACCTATTGTCATGCAAAAAGTTGCTTTTGCCTGTTTCTAGGCTTATACAACTGAAGTTTCTAGAAGGGGGGCAGGGGAGCCCAGTTGATTTAGGCACTCGCCTAGTATGCGAAAGGTCCCAGGTTCGGGTCCGGGCATCGCCAAAATAACTGCCGACCTATAAATGGCATGTACAGCCAAAATGTCCGACGAATAAAGCCCCGTGTAAGGGAGTGTACGGTAAATATCCTTCAAAGTCCTAACGCTGCGTACGATGTCGCCCTTAACGGCTTCGTTGGGTGCCTATTCGAATGTCGGCTCGTCACTTGACTGTGGTTCTAAAATACGACGCCAGTCGCCAATAGCCCAAGTGTAGCTCTAGTGCGACGATAATTCAAAACCTAAGCCTAGAACGTGTAGAGAAGAACACGCTTTAGAAAGTAAAAGATTTTAAACGTGTTTTTTAGACAAAAGCAAAATGGCATTAGAACGCTTTTTATTTCATCAATCTTTAAAAGGTATAGAAGCCCTTACATTAAAACACGATTTTGAAATCAATGTTTTTCGAATGGCCAAAATTCAAAAAATTATGAAAGCTCAACCTGCTGAAACTGGCGAATCATATTACGGAATATTTATTTATTCCGTACATAGACCAAATAATAAGTTAGTATGAGAAGAGGTTTGAAGGTAGGGTAGGGTAGGGTTACTGGAATATCTGCGTATGAGGGTTGCGACATGATGCTCTCACCTGATTGGCTGGAGCATAGCCATGCTCCAGAGATACGGCGCTGTTATTTTTTCCCCGTAGACATTACACGGTGACTCAGCGAAGCTCTAATAAATCGCATCTAAACGATATAATGAAAGGAACGTAACCACTATTTGTTATTGATTTTGTTTTTAATGATCTATATTCTTCAATGTTTATTCTTTTTTTGATTAAATTTCTTAACGGTAAAGCTGTAATCTATGTTTTAATACCGGCGTGTGTCATTGCTATGGAATAAAAAAGCTGTTTAAACTCGAAAAAAAGGTATAAAGCTTTACTTTTTAATCTTTGTATTGTAAATTAAACATCATGTGGACTATTACATTTCTAAAAATAGTATTTTTTATCATTATACTACCAGAAAATGCCATTTTTAATGTCGAAGCTAACAGACGGTATTTGGCATGTCTTTGGCATGCGTTGGCGGAACAATAGTTGGCGGGGTAACGCAAACAAACCGCACGCAAACCAAAGTCATTGCTTACTTGAAAGTTGAAAACAATCTTATTTCTTCCAAACTAAGCAACAACATAATGTTTATATGTGTAAAACTGGAAAAATAACTAGTTTTGTTTTATTGGCGAGTTTGGCTGAGCGATAACGATTTTAGCATGGCTCACCTGCTAAGCTCCTTGTCGTTACCCTGAACAGCACACAGTGTATTGAAGGTACCCTAGGGTAGGGCAACGAGCTTATAATAGGGGTAGAGCGGCTAATGGCAACCATACCGTGGAACCAACATGCAGAGAATTCTTCCTAGGGTCACGTGATTGCATCTCCTACTACGAGCAGGCTGTGTATGTATTTTGCTATGGCAATCGGTATAGGAAAGGTTCGTGATATTCGCAGCAGCTAAACTATTGCAAAAATGGTTGTTTCTTGTTGTGCTTTTAACTGCAACGAAGTTCATAAGAAAGGAGGAAGTATTACATATATAATTTTTCAAAGCTTGATTTGGCTCATTTTTCACAAAATTAGTTGAATGAAGTGAACAGTGTGTTCTTAAGTTTTCTTACACATAACACATTTGTTTTTTTTTTTACAAATATGCATAAAAATATCTTAGCCGTTAATAAATTAAAGGGAAGTGTTTATCAAATGACCTACATAATCAGTAGGTCTTACGCAACATTAATCCAACCAACAAAAAAACATTCCAAAACAAACACAAAATGTTTTGAAATTCGGCGCTATTTTTTCAAAAAGTGCCAAATGGCACGGTAACTTGCCAAATATACTTCCCTTTCTCATAGTCACGTGGTAAACCGCGTGACTGTATGAGAAATTGTGTAGGTGCCACCGGCTCCGTAGTAGAAACCTTCCCTAGGCCGCTCTACCCCTATTATAAGCTCGTTGGGGTAGGGTAGGGGTAGGGTATTTTACATATATATTCCGACTTGTGTGCTTGCTCAGTGAGCCGCTTATAAGTCTTCGTCAAGTAAGACAGACACAGAAAGATTTTTTACTGTCACAAGGAGAGGAAATACACCCAGGGCGAAGGCGGGAATCGAACCCGCGCCCGTTACAGCACGCAGACTGCTGGCCTGCGATGCTTACCACTCGGCCATCCGGGCTCCAGGTTTGAAGGTAGAATGGCTATATTTCATCAAATGTTCAGTATTTACTTCCATGTTACTGTAATAAGGCTACTTTTGTTGATATAAGTGGGGCTGTGGTATTTTGTTCGAGTGATTTGAGCAGCGATTAATTAATTATTATGAGTGAAGTTGATCTTAGAAAGAAAAAGCGGGAAAGAATTGTCGAATCTCAAAAGTTAATATCAGCGATTGGAACTTTGAGTGTTCTTGAAGCAAATATCATTTTCCAAAACATTGCGAAAATGATGAAATACAGGGGGGTTATAAAATAACGCTCGCTATTCGGAGTGGTCTGTAGCTTGAATGAATAATCCAAATGCATCACACATTGAGACACTTACTAATCAAGAAGGGGGAGAAAGAATGGAATCATAAAAAAAATAGAATTTTAAAAAATAATCATAAAAAAGAATACTCATAATCAAACTCGTCTCTTGACCAGGGTTCTAAATTACGAGGCGTCGTCAATTATGGAATTTTCCATAATTCCGTCAATTATGGAATTGCCAATTTTCAGAATTCCTGTAATTTTAGTTTCCTCTGGAAATTTTTATCAACCACTCACTTACTTAAAAACTTTCTTCAGTCTAGTTTGTAAAACATGATTGTAAATTTAGAACTTAATTAATAAAAGTAACATTCAATTAAATTTTTTTTAGTTTATTAACCCCCCCCCCTTTCGGAATTCGTGTAAAAGTGCCCTTCTGAAGTTAAGCCCCCACCTTGAAAAAATCCTGGCTGCGCGCCTGTTTTGTAGCTAGGTAGTTGAAGAACTAAATTGTACTCTCTAATTGTAAAAAAAATCTCCATAGAAAAAGGATTTAGCCAATGAACAAATATTTTTAAGCAGTTCCTAATTTAAAATAAAAATGTATTTAAATATAGATAACTTTAAATTAAAAATAACTATTTTTTTCTGATAAGAAATGTATTGTGATATTTTTGATATTTTCCAGAATACAGCTTTGTTATTTGTTGTTTTGACTCATACACATACAAAATGAATTTCAAAAGCAGAGTTTGGTTGTAAATCTACAATTCAAGAACAAAATGTTTTAAAAAATTTAACAGTTCGTTATAAGGGAACAGTGTTTTTCCTTGACTTCCTCAATCGGAAGTGTTTGTGACGTAGAGGGGGACCAGAAAGTTAAGTGTCAGTAAAAAAGGTGAATAGTCGCGGAAAGTTTTGCTTTCACTATAACCAGGATGTGTCTTGCAGTCGTCTCGAATCAACTCTAAAAAGGTACTGCCATTTTAATTTGTTTTAGTAGCAAACTTTTAACATCGTATTTTTTATCATGCAATGAAAAGGATATTTTTTTTTATTTCTACTGCGTTAGGAGTTTTTATATTATAAAATTGGTTATTTCTTTGCTTCTTACAGGGATTATAAATTATTTTCTACTTTTTATTCCCGGTTAATCCGAAAGAATGCTATGTATATAATAGAACTGATAAAAGCGAAATTGGATAATTTTCAAACTCCTTTTGAAAATCCAGTCTTAAATGTGAAAATATTTTGAATTTATCTTTCTGTAAATCTCATACTATATTTACTGCACTGTATAGACTGTTGCAAAATAAAGGTCACAAGTAAATTATCATCAGGATTTTAACCCTTTCGCTACGAAGGATTTTTGTTTTCTCGTAATATGTGATAGGAAATCATTATCGAATCCTTTGTCGGACGGCCGTTGTGGGCCGTTTCAGTAGTGAAAGGGTTAAGTTCATCTTATTGACTTGACGTTTCAAATTCTAATGCACGGATCTTTTTAACCCTTCCATTTTGTCAATTTAAAAAAATTTTTGATTTTCTTTGCCTCTTTCAATAAGTAAAAATACTTGAGCAAAATCGTTTAGGTGACCATATTTGAAAACTAGTTTAGTAAAAGCCCGAAAAAGTATCAATAACTTCACTAAAATTGCGTTGGTATAGTTGTATTTATTTATTAACAAGTATGTAATAATTTTATACTATCCAATTTTGTTAACTAGGTGTATGTAACACTACACGATATTCATTACCATTCAATAAATCCATTCGTGTATCTTCAAGTTAGGTACTGTAGAGTCGTACGGGACCAAAATTGAGCAGCAAAAATAAAAAAATACTGCATAATTTGAGAAATAAATCCAACTTTAAGTAGGGTAGACTAACCAGTGAATGAACGCTTAAGCACAATTTGTTTTAAGACAAATTCATACTTTTTAAGAAAATATAGCTTGTGGGTTTATGACAATGTGAACACATCTGTCATTTTATGTAAATTCTTCACAAAAAAAAGAGGTGACTTGAAATTGAATTGCTTTGGGTCTTTTGGGGGTCCAAATAAAGTGGTACAAAAGCCAAGTGAATGAACAGTACTTTTACCAGTGAATGAACACAAATGTTAAGTCAATAAACATGTTGGATTTTAATTAATGACTAGGACAACCAATCAGATGTCAGATGGCTTCCTACTAGATGAGAGGAAATCAGTGTTGCCAATCCATCCAGTGGAATGTTTTTTAATCCATACTTTTTAAATGCATTTACCAACTGTTCATTCACTGGTCAGTCTACCCTACGTATTTATTTTTTGTGCATTTATTTATACGTATACATTTCTTATTTTGACCGAAGACCTAGAGATTTTTTTTTGATAAGCCGATTTTCGAATAACCGGGATACGGATAAACGGGACTCTACTGTAATTGAAAGCAAAAAAGCTTTTAATGTTTATTTTCAGTATTTTAACCAAGCGCATTAAAAGGTGAACTTCCCTTTACTTTTCCCTGAACTGTGCACCTGCAATAGGTAGACACCAAATCCAATGTTGGTGTTCTAAAATATCTACAGAAGCTATCCTTATCTTGAATATTCTGACAAATACCCATGGGGATAGTTATAAAACCACTTTCAAGGTAATAAATATCTTTTTTACGGTTCAGCAGCGAACCCAAGTTTAACACTTTGGAATTTGACAACTTGACACCTTCGAAGAGTTGCTTTCGCCTGACATTATTTCAAATCGCACTCTAAAAGAAGTCAAAACTTCGATTCATATTATTGAGGTCGTTCGAGCGTTTATGCGGTAATAAAATACTTGAAATCAAAGCGTCAATTAATTCACTTATGATTGTATAGTATAAAGTTGCTTAAAGTATGTGTTCGATCAATTGATTTGCAGTGGCTCAAACGGTGGCACGGTATTAGCTTCCACACTACGTTTATAACGTAAAAAGTGGAAGGTATTATAATCGTTCAGTCCGTCTGTCACCCACTTTCATAGCCCAAACTACAAATGCTACGGATAAGTGTGATATGTCAAAAAATTCAGCCCATCGAAATTAGAATACATGGAAAATTTCAGAATTATTAATTTCATAGAAAGATGACCTCCGAGACCTAACTTTCATACTTTTCCATATGTCTGTACGTCCGGACGGACATCTGCCTTCTGACTTTTGGCGAATTTCCCATTGCATCATTTGAATTTAATCGGTTTTTAAAAGCTTAAATTACGGCGCTAGGCACATTTTTTCTAATATGTATAAATCTTATGTAGAAAGCGGTCTAGGTGACAATTATTGTTACAAACCTATTTTTCTTTCGATTAAAATATTTATTGTAAAGTATATAAACTGTAGAAAAGCTGTCGATGTTAGTTCTTTTAAAACTTCTTGTTCTACTTGTTCCGTGTTTCATGTATTTTGCGTTTAAATTTTTATCATAATGAAACGGTAGTTTTTCACACATATTATTAAAAAAAAAAGAAATCGCGAATAATAAAATACCAAACCTTATGGCACTCCTATTTTCAAAACAAAATTTTTTTTTTGAAGATTTGTACCGAGTTACTTACAAAATATCCTTTCGTTAAATAGTTTAAATAGAGCATTAGGGAAATGTTTTTCATTTTCGATATCGAGTATTTTGATGCTGATAACTTCTTTTCTAAAAATTTAAGATAGTAGCTTAGCCAGATATGTTACATTCAAATTTTAAGGTTATAATATTTCGTGTTTATATGATCTATCATAATTTTCTTGGCTGTACTATGTACATTGCTCGCAACAATTGGGGAAGCGCATGGTTTAAACCCTTTCCCAAAGCCATTATATTTGTAAACTTCAGCTTGCAAACTATTTTTGAATAAATTAAGATCGTACTTATGTATCGTTAGATGTAGGAATAATCTATTTTGAAGAATTAAATAACGTTTGTTTGAATTAAATGAAATATAAAAACATTCCAGATGAAAATTCACTCTGAAACAATTTCAGCGAATAAAATGACTAAATTGTTCATGTATACATTTTTTGGATGTTCAAAAATTGATTTTAACTATTTTTAAAAAATAGTCTTGAAAAAAAAAATTATTGATATAATTTATTAAAAAATTATGATTCCATGTCCCACCATTAGTTTTTGTAATTTTTTTTAAATTTCCCGTTTCTCACCATTTCATTCTGGATGCATAATTAATCTATTTCACAAATTGATTCATTATTTTAAAAGTTGAGACTGAAAAGTAACAAAAGTTCGCAAACTGAACCCCTAATTGTTTTGAGCAGTGTACTTAGCATTTTATTGTTCGAAATTTTTGTCGTGTTAAAAAATAAAATCAATAAATTTGAAAAAAATGCGAAAAAATAACTTCACGCAGGGGGTGGGCATCAGTAAATAAAATTTGGACAGTAGGAGTTTTCGAGATTTTCAAAATCTCTCAAGGCTCGATGGGAGGGTTTCTAATCGGGGTTAGAGTAAGGCGTTACTTGTATTGTAACGCCGTTATTTTCAGCAGTTACTTTTTTTTTAAGTAACGCCGTTAGATTTTTTTAGAAATAACTGTAAATTAAATGGTAACGAAGAAACGAAAAATTTCTTTACTTTCTCCTTAGGTCGGAAGAAAAATTTAGAATGAATTTCCTTAAAATTAGATATTTTTTAATTGATGTTTATGCTTTGTTTGTGCTTATGTTTCCTTTTTCTTGGTATTATTTACAAAAAACTGTAAGATGGTTAAATTCCAATTTTTAACTTGACTCATAGTCTGAAGTTTCTGATTCATATTAAAAGAGCTTTTTTGGTGCTGCCATCTGTTGCTTTACATAACATGCTTTAGTTAATTTTTTTAACCTATTAAATAAGTCAATACAAGTATAAAATAACTTTTTTTTTCTTACTGCATATTTAACTTGTGTAATTTAACTTTAATTTGTTTATATGGTAAATTTTAGAAAGGATCTTAGATAGTATAAAATAATAGATGACGGAAAAGTATGTACATTGAATTTTGACTTACAAAAACTTAATCTTAAAAATAATTAATAATTTTGTATGGGAAAAGTTTTGAATTAAATATGTAAATTATTAAAGAAGTGTAAATTTGAGGTAGATACAATTTAAAATAAACGTTCTTACATTTTTATCGAATTTTTTAATAACAATTATTTGAATATTCAAAATACCATTTAAAAGTACAGAACTCGAGTTTTTTTATTGGAAATATTCTTAGGTGCATGAACAATATTTTGATAAATTATCGACATAACGACTTTTTTCTATACTTCGGATTTAATACCTCAATCACAAATGCACTTTTCAAATGTCCGATTTTGAAACAAAAATGCTAGATGTCGCCACCATAAGAGAGGATTAAAAGTTAGCTATTTCTTTAAACATTGCTCAAATATCTAATAAATTTAATTTTTAACCTTAAACTTTTATATGATTTTAATAACTTAATCATTAGATTTAGGACTTTGAGTAATTGTACGGTAAAATATTAAAGTTGAAAGAAAATCCAATTCCTTTTTCAATGCCCAAATGGGTTGAAAATTGTTCAAAATGAAGCACAAGTTCTTAATTTACTATTATTATTTTTTTCTTTTTAAAAAGTAATTTTTAACGAAGAATTGAAATTGCCTAGAGTTTGGTTTTTGAAGGTTTGTTCGCGATCCTGAAACTAATATGAACTTTACAAATATTCGATGATTGGGATTCTTAAATGGGACGCCAGTCGCCAATAGCAAAGCGTCCTTGATTGCCAATAGCCAAGGCCACCTAGAACTCCCTAGAGGGCCTTGCAATAGCCCTCGTGTAGCTCTAGTGCAACGATAATTCAAGCTAAAAAATATTGGAATAGCAGAGTTCAGTAATTTTTTCCTTTAATCATAAATTGACGTTATATTTTATTGTATTTTTCTATCGTTCGTTACCCCTGAAATATTGTTCGTTCAACTGTTATTATTAACCCTCTAATGCATGATTTTTTTTTCAACCCGAAAAAATATATATGAATCTTTAATACTCATACATTATGGGAAAAATACTGAAAAAAATTAACTGCATTAGAATTTAAATAATTTCAATTTTTAATTTTTTTTCCATATTACAAAAACCAACCACAAAATTCCAATTTTGATAATAATGACTAGAAAACTACTAAATATATTTCAAAATAACCCTCTTTAACTATTAATTTTTCAAAACAATTTATTTGTATTTAGTATTAATATTATTATACTTTGAATGCTGCCAAAAACGTAAATACGCAACAGTTAATAACCTCACTCTTTAATTTTGAATACACTTTTACTACTGTCATCTATGAGGGTGGTTATTAACTAAAACTTCAAAATGGAATGTAATAGATGAAAAAAACACACATTTGTCTAGAGGGAGGTCTACTTTAATAGAATAAAGTGGATTATGTAACTTGTTACCAAACGGTAACGGTATGCATTAAAGGGTTAATATTTTTTTTATGTATCTCGAATAGTTTTTTTTAAAATATAATTGGCCAAGTTTGGTTGGATTAACCATTTATTTCCTTCGCTGTCCAGAATTTTTAGACATTTGTTTTGAAAAAAAAAAAACATTGTCACATTTTGTTTTTTCTTTTGTGTATATTTATGTATTTAAATCCAATTTTTGTGTGTGTGTGTGGGGGGGGGGGGGGGGGTTGTTATTAACTTATGTCTTATTTATTACAATTGATTATTTTGGTCACATATACGGGGTTCTTGTTTACCACCTTGTGACGAATTTTTCTTTTCCTGTAATGTTTGTTCTACATTAATAAAGTGTTTGCTTGTTAAGTTTTAAAAAAAAATGTTCAATTTTCAAATTTGAGATTGTTTAAACATTGCTTATTTGATTTTTTTACTTTTCATTACTAGTTATTGAATTATTTAGTCTTTATGTTCACTGTTGTTTGAACTTTCATTGTTAGGAATCATTCATTCTGTCCTTAAATAATTTTTAGGTATTGTTCCTCTTGTAAACTTCTCTAATTTCACTATTGCCGGTCTATTTTTTCAATGTTTTCAGTGATTCAATTGGTTTTTTCCGATTATATATTTATGCAATATTTCGTTGCGTTTTTTCTTACTAAAATTGCCGTTTGAATGGAAGTGACTTAAATATAATAAATAATAATTCGCGCATTTCCTTTTCGCGAGTAGAACCGTACGTATGAAATTGATACTTAACGGTGAAAATAAAATCTCGCTAACTTTCAAAAACTATGCTTTCCGACTTTCGTATTAGTAAAGCACTAGAACACAGTGTTTGCCGCAGTGATAAATAAAGATTTGTCGCCAAATACCGAACACTTTGGTATATGGCGATATGGACGCAATTTCTTTTCGCATCTTTTGGTTACGTTTATTAAAAATCTAATTATTCTGCAACCTTATTTCAAGACTTTTACAAAACGTTAGCCTTTTTACTGTTTGGTTTTGTACTACATTAAAAAATAAAACTTCCCACTGTTATAACTTCCCTTTCAAAAATAAATGACGGACTTTCCTAAATTAACCCTACACTCCGTGCCTACCTAACTTGGGTACAAACAAATAGTAAAAAGGCAGGGGGAGAAGCGCGATTGGTCTGTCAGTTGAAAACTCTTGTAAGAATATTTACATACAAAATGATCTTAATGCAATTTAACCAAAATACTTTTCATTTTGATAAAATTGCCAAATTGTCTCAAATAATATTATAATCTGTTAGATATTAAATTAAATTAATGTTTTAAATATGTTTTCTGGATTGATTCACGAATAATTTATGGAACCCTTTACATCCGCGGAAGGATCTTTTCCATAGAATATTTCTATTTACTCAACTTAGGTTGGCAAGGAGTTTAAGTACTTTTATTTTTAAAATATGCAATTCAAGCATGTTCATTACTACCCATTACTCCCCATTTCCCCTACCAATACGAATTAAATAAAATATAATTAAATTAAAAATTAATGGAGATACCTGTAATCTTTTTTAATTCGGAGCATTAGAAAAATTTATTTAAATACGATCGTAATTCAAAAGAAGAAAAACTATCCTTTTACACACAACGCACAATCAATAAATACATACATCCTATCTTGCATATTTTCCTGTATTGAAATTATCCAAAAACATTTAACGATAAGGCTTTTACCTATAAATAAAATGTAAAAACCTTAAAATAAAAACAAGCAAAGGAATTTACTGTATCGAAAATGTCAAAACATTTTAGTCGATTCATTAATAATCTCGCAGTTTTGCATAATTGCGAACTAAAAATTTTCAAATATTTTTTAATCCCCAAAACCGCACGCTGAATCTAAAGCAGAATGCGTATTTAAAAATTAATGCATTTTTATCAGCTCACCAGCGTTGGTTTCAAAGAACTGTAACAAGCATTTTTGTCATGTGGTACAATAGCCTTCACATTAGGTTTATAACTTAAAAAAGTGGTGAGTACTAAATTCTCGGTCGAGCAGCAAAAAATCAGTCCATGCTATATACGAAATTTCCTTTTATAGCCAATAACCCTCGTGTGGGTCTTGTGACGATAATTCAAACTAAACTAAAACCAAATTTCATTAAAAAAATTATAACTATTATTTAAAATTCTTTTTGGCTAATTTAACATTCTAACATTTCATTTTTTTAGTTTCTTTTGAATAACGAATTTCTTTTATTAGCTATTTTAACTCGTTTTATCGAAGCAGCTGCTTCTTAATACTGAAATTTTGCCGTAACTATTTTAATATTCTTGTAAAACTTTTTAACTATCTAGTTGTTATTGACGTCCGGTCAATATTTTATTTCTCATTGCTAAATCAGTCCCCTGCTTCGTTACATTAGCCCTTTCGCTACGAAGGATTTTTGTTTCCTCATAATATGTGATAGGAAATTAGGAATATCATTATCGAATCCTTAGTCGGACGGCCGCCGTGTGCCATTTCAGTAGTGAATTACGATCACTCATAGTAAACATGGTCTCGAAGTATCGCAATCATTTGTGGCTAAACATGACGTTGTAAACTCATTCTTTTTGGTATTCTGAACCAACCCATGGGAAAAAACGAAGTGGGTTTTTTTTTTTGCAACTTTGTATTATCAAATCTGGAAAGTATTTTTAAACGTTTTTGACACCCGAAAAATCGCCAGTTGATGATAAAAAGAAGAGTAAAAGTCCAAATAAAGTTTGAAGGGCGGGTATAATATATGCTTTCTTCCTCTCGGAAGTGTCGTGTAGCTTTAGTGCGGCGATGTTCAAACCTAAATATATTTATTAACCAATATTCAGAGGACTTCCTTGGAATCCCACATCTTGAAAATCGTAACGTTATTCCTATGGAAAACATTCGCAAGTCAATTACCGCCACACTTTTAATAAAAGGTGACTAGTTTCTTGTATCATTGTAAAGAACGAAAGGAGTATATTTTGTGAAATTAATTTGTTTTGTGAAAATCACATATTTAGTATTTTTAGTAATTTTTTGAAGTCAGAACTTAATGTGTACTCCATTTTTTTAACTTACTTTAAAAAATTATTAAAAATACTAAATGTGATTTTCACAAAACAAATTAATTTCACAAAATCTGCTCATTTCGTTCTTTACAATGATACAAGAAAGAAGTCACCTTTTAATAAAATTGTGGCGGTAATTGACTTGCGAATGTTTTCCATAGGAATAACATTACGATTTTCAAGATGTGGAATTCCAAGGGAGTCCTCTTAACCATAGAAAGTAATAGGGGCTAACGGTAACTATTTTCCCTTGTTCGACATTTTTTATAAATATTTTTTACCAAGTTTAATTCTTAGATAAATATTAGTTGCCATTTTCGCAAACGAGCGCCGGGCATTTTAAACGGCCAAGAATGGAACGTGATTCACGAGAAAAGAAGCAAAATATATCGATTTTCTCGGGGACGCCACTAGATGGCGCCTGCATCGCCTGTCACACGCACTGTCGAGTGATTGATGATGCCAGGTTTTGGGAAGATAAGGTTCACTCGGGGATCTTTTGCAATATATTGGGGGGATTGGAACAAGGCCCTTGTATTCGGGGCGGCTGCATGGAGGCTCTTCTATGCTTCGCTAGTCCTTTGGTATCGTGGCTTAATTAAAATGAAGGCATTCTTTTCCAAGGTCGGGGAAAAATTGTTTTCGACCACAGACGATATTTTGCTTCCCGCGTTCTACTTATTATTCGAATCGAACCTTCGCGGACCGTGCATCTGATTTTACGCTTGGCGTCGCACCCAACAACTCGCTGCTCGCATAAAGTTTGTGAAAATATTTCTAATTAAAAAAGTTGAGGCATGTACGCGATGTCCCACCATCGGAGTGAAGCGGTTTTCCGTGTGCAGGGGAATGTATTCGCCGGGAAGTCATGTGAAACTTACTACGTAAAACTCGAAATTCATTTTCCTTTGTTGAGTTACGTAAAAATTTCGAAGTATTTTCGGGCGTGGACATATTTTACGCATTTAATTTGATCGTGGTCACGAAGGTGAAGTGTTTACTACCCCCAGACCTGTCAAGTTACATAATTTTATCCGGCAATACCGGATATTTAAATACTTTCCGTGTCATGTATCAATTTCTGTATTTTCATGTGGGATTTTCATTTCAATTTTCGGCTTTAATCTAGTGTTTCAAACGTTTTATCAAAATATGGGCACATTATTGACCACCCAAAATGTATGGGCACATTATTGACTACCCAAAATGTAACGGATCCAGGACAAGCTACTGGTGGGCTTGACATCCTCCAAGTAACAAAGTTCTTGCACTAGATAACCAAAATTTCAATAAATGTGTGTAATAAATATATTTTAATTCATAAAAATAGATAAATCTTTGTAGTTGTATAATTAGACATTATGATTATTTATCTGTAATTAGCATGGAAGTAGATATCGGTTCTCCAAACCGAAGTATTTTCTTTGTAAATCCAATGGGAGGAAAATGATTTTCTACTATTACTCCAGCTCGTTTGATATTTTTTGAAATTGTTATATGATAACGCCCTTACAATTCAACTTTTTGAAATTCGTTCAAATATTTTGCTACAAAAATATGCATTGAAAATTAAAAATGGTTGAAAATTGGCATCTATTCACCCCCCCCCCCCCTCCTCCTCCCCAAAAGAAAACAATTTATAGATATTCGCCGCCTGCCCCTTGCTAATACAAACCAAATATTTATATTTTTCTACATTTTTTTCGACAAATCGTGCATCACGAAAATTGCACATTCGCAACAGTTACCTTTTCTGAACACCATCCCACAGGAATGATGTTTGTGGCTTGGGTGGCAGCTGACTCTCTATAACAACCACCATCCTAATTGCACGGCCGCAGCAGACAGTTGGACTGACAAATAACAGGCTTGCCGATGACAGGCCGGCGTGGACTGGAATACTGATGCCCGTGCGCTGCCTATCCCTCGACATTTTCTAAATGTTTTTTATTCGGTGGAATTTATATAGGGTAGACTAACCAGTGATTGAACGCTTAAGGGGGTTCAGTACCCCAAAATCGGTGAAAAAATATTTAAAATTATTGGCTTACAATACTATTACAACCATTATTAATAATGTCACAAAGTATCAAGACGATTGGAAAAACATTTTTGACATTAAAAGCCATTTTATTTAACCCTTTCCTTACTGAAACAGGTTAACAATAAATACTTTAAACGCGTTTTTCTCAGAACTTGATTTTTTGAACTTCGATGCACCTTTTCTCAAAAACTATGCTATGTTTTCTCGTAAACTTTTTTTATATGATGTAATACATAGTATAGATTAATTTGAGGCTATAAATTTTAATAAAACTAAAGTGAAAAAAATTTCATTAGGCAAAAAGGTGAAAAATTTCATGATTTTTTAGGAACTTTAAAACTTATTTTTGTTTAAAAAATCTGTTATTTAAAAAAAAAAACTTTTAACCTCAGATTAATACATAAGGTTGGTATAACACACACAGAAAAATTTAAGATGATCTGATCAGTAGTTATTGTGAAAAGGTACATTGCAATTGGCCAATTTAACACTACCGATATACAACATACCGAACCCCCTTAAGCACAATTTGTTTCAAGAAAATTCATACATTTTAAGAAAGTATAGCTTGTAGGTTTATGACAATGTGAACGCATTTGTCATTATATGTATATTCTACCAAAAAAAATGTGACTGTATATTGCATTGCTTTTGGTCTTTTGGGGGTCCAAATAAAAAGTGGTACAAAAGCCAAGTGAATGAACGATACTTTTACCAGTGAATGAACACAAAAATGTCCAGTCAATAAACATGTTGGATTTTAATCAATGACCAGGACAACCAATCAGATGTCAGATAGCTTCCTACTAGATGAGAGGAAGTCAGTGTTGCCAATACATCCAGTGGGATGATTTTTAATTTAATCCTTACTTTAAAAATGTACCAACTGTTCATTCACTGGGGTCTGTTCATTCACTGGTCTGTCTACCCTAGTAAAAAGTCTGTTTTTAACAGCATGAGTCTTAATACGGATAAGCCAAATGGCAGTCAATTTGAACCATTGTTTCGTTCCTTGTCCTGTTGCATTGAAAACTATTGGTTTTGGATAATCTGAAATTACGTTTCAATGGATTGATTTGTTTAGTCTCTTGGGTTTAGATCAAGTATTGACCGTCACTTGACTGATTCTAACTTACGACTTCCGTCGCCAATAGCGATAGTGCCCAATAGTGCAACGATAAATTTAACTCGACCCCTGGGGTTCGAATGGATAACTGGAATAGCCACGCCTACGGTGACGCAATTTACATAAACAGTAGTCTTTTTTACATAGTTACTTTCTTGGCATTCAGATTCCAACGTCTTCGCCATGCGCTATTGAGCTTCAACACAGTGCGGCAGGAATAGTGAGAAAGTCAAATGACGATTTCTGTTCCTGTTCCACGACATTTTATTTAAAAAAAAGCTTTGATATCCAGTAATACGACTGATATGCAATGTCCACACTTGAAATTCTACCTACTGCAGGGCAGCGGCAACATGCTGTATAATACCGTATGCGACATGCATTGAAAAGTCGAAAGGTACAGCTGTGGAAATAAAAAAGTACCCACTTGAGGTTATTTCCTCCGTTATTCATCCTAAAGAATCGGACCTTTTTGACATTGTGGACAATTAACATTCTGAGTTAATTGCATGACGCTAAATTTGCATAAGGGGCCATCTTCATATTAAAAATGTTACTAACTTTAAAATTTCCAATAGCAACACCCCTTTTTGAATCCATATTTCAAATCTCTGACCTTTGTTAATACGAAATGCCAAATTTTGTTAGTTTTTAAGCATTATTAGAGGAGTTAGAGACGTGCAAAGTTTAGGTCCCATAATGTTAAATGAGTTGCACATAAAAAAACTATCCCGATCTATAAATAATTAAGATAATGAAACGAATTTTTTACTGAAAAGAAATTATAATAACCCAAACAAAATGCATTCAATATTGGGGTATTTAAAACAATTTTTGTATTTTTAAATAATTATTATATTAATTTTTTAAAAAAATATGAATAGAAACCCCTTAATTTTTTTAAATAAATAAATTTAAGACAAGAAGCTTAAGCGAAATCCCAATTTTTAAAATTTTTTATTCATAATTTGCTGAGTAAATCACAAAATACCTTTTAATTACCCTTTAGGGGACTGTGTATAAGATTACGTGTGTAATTGATAAATAAAGACGGCTTTGCATGCATGCTTGCTCGTCATTTTAGAGATGGTCCCCAAAAGGTCCACAAGTGATTCGATTGAATAACTGGTCAAATATTCATCCAAATGTAACAAAAACTTAGATTTAAGGGTTTTCAAGAGTGCTTAACATTTCTAAGTTATTAAAATTGGGTGTTGCCATTGGAAATTTCAAAGATCGTAAGATTTTTAATATGAAGACGGCCCCTTATGCAAATTTTGTATCGTGCAATTAACTCGGAATGTTAATTGTACACAATCTCAAAAAGGTCCGATTCTATAGGGTGACTTACGGATGAAATAACCTCAAGTGGGTACTTTTTTATTTCCACAGCTGTACATGCAATGTTTTCGGAGACTCATTTAGGTGATATTCGGTGATTTGTGCTTTTTTACAATATTTTTTATGTTCAAATAAGGTGTGATGTGCGACCTTGTAAACACTTAGAATACTTGAATGTAAAAAAAACACCTTTTCATTTTTGAGAATTAAAATCTTATGTATTAGTAAAATTTAAATCTAGCATCTTTCTTCAGTTTTCAAACGTTAAGTCTATCATATCAGCAGAGTTAGAACAAAATAGTTCATTTACATTTTAGTGTTTTATTGTTGTAGACATATCATGAGTTGAAATTTTATTTTGCATTTCGTTAGACGGGTTGGAGGTCAATTTAGTGCGCAACGAGGAAATACGACAGACAGAAAAGGTCATTCAAGGATAAAAATGAAAACTGCAGGAAATTATATTTCTAGCGTCACGTGCATCTTTTATAACCATCCGCAAGCAAGCATTCAAATGCAAATTCTTTAAAATACTGGTATTTAAAAGTAAACACTGCAAGCAGAAATGTCTTGATTTCAGACAAAAAAGCGTCTGAAACAGGGTGTACATTATTCAGACACCAAAAGGCGTCTTAAAATTTTCAGACATTTAATGTGTCTAAAATTCAGAAACATATACAACAGAATTATATTAAAATTAATACCAAAACGTCACGCGGTGTTCCAAGGTGGTCACCCTCCCAAATACTGACCACTCTCGTTGTTGCTTGACTTCGGTGATCGGATGATAACCGGTATTTTCAACATGGTATTGTCGTTGACAGTTCATTAAGATGCAGTTGCTTGTATAAAATATTATTCCGTCAATTAATCAAAATCAATCACATTGAAATCAAACCATCTGTTAAAAGCTAGTGAATAAAAGAGAGTAATTATTGCTTCTATGGTGACACTATTTTAAAGAGAAGAAAAAATACCTAAAGCCTTGTCGTGTGCTCGGACAACAAAAAGACGCAGCCGCAAAATGACAAAATCTTATTTCGCTTGAAATCGCAATACAGATCCAATTATAAACCAATTTTTAATTATTAAATTTGGTTCAATTATTTTTTAATGATTTTTTTAATAAGTCGAGTTTTCAACTAAGTTCAATTTAACTAAATTCGCAATAGAGTGCTTGGAGGGGAACGTTAAGAAACATTGCAAAAATAGTTAAATTAAAGAATAATAATTTTAGTAATAAAAAAATATGGTATATTCTTAGTTGTTCCATTTAATTTAGGTATTTATTAAATTAAAAATAAATAAAAGCAAATGATATTTTTTGGAGGCATATCAAATAATTTATCAAGTAAATTGAATTTTTAATGAATAATATAATTGTAACTAACAAATTTCAAGTGAAAAAGGATTGTTTTACTTAAAAATTAAATCGCGCTTCATCTCAAAAAATTCTAAGTTCAAGTGTCTGAATTGCATGGCATGAAGTGTCTGATTTAAAATGTCTGAATTTGAAAATGTCTAAATTTCAGACATTTACATCAAAAGTCAGACTCTACAGTGTCTGAAACCTATTTAAGACACTATAGTGTCTAAAATACATGAGAGAATATTTCAGAGAGTGTTCAATTAAGACCCCAAAGTGTCTGAAAACACAATTCAGACATCATTTGTGCTGAAATTGAGACACTGCTTTTTGCAGTGAAAATATTGGACTTTTCCGCGGTCTGTCATTTTCAAACTAAACCTCCTTATTCTCTTCTGATCCTAAAAATATGCTGCAGATTTTTTTTCTTTGAAAAAAAAATGCATAATGTTTGAAATTTGTTTTGGAACAGTTGTGAAATGAACTCTGGCCCACGTATTGTACGTTTGGATCAAAGAGAAGAGGGTAAACAGTTTTGTCTTAATTTAGGGATTTTTCGTTACCTTGCCAAGAAGAGACAACGCATAAAATCATTGTAAAAATCTGTAATAGCAAACAATTCTTCCTAACACATCTTTTTGCTGATGACTTAAATATTACAAAAAGAAGACAAAACTTCAACTTTGTATTCACCGGCCCGCCCTTTAACATAATTGTCACTTCATTTGCTACCCCACTTTCGAAGATCTCGACGATTGTTCCTCAAACATGGATGAATGAAGAAACAAAGACCAAAGTGCTTTATCGATGATGAAACAATCGCGAAGAAAAACTTCCTAAAAAAACCAATAAATCGTTCGCCTTTTCTATGCACGTATCGTTAGTATGAGATACCTGTAACTGACAATTCTATCCAAGAAATATTTATTAGCCTAACTATTAATCTTTTAAATATGAACGACTAAACATAAAAAACTAAATTTTGATCTAAATATCGAAAGTATGATAGTATATTAAGTACCGATAATCCTAAAGTTTCGTATGTTTATTACTTTCTCCTTTAATTTAGTAAAGAAAAGTTTCTGTCTCTTCAATTTTCAAAATAATATTAAATCGAATATTATTTGTGAAATGTATTTTCTTCAGAGCGAATCCTTTGTAGGAATGATTACATAATTTTAATTAAATTACATTTACCCTTTTAGTCCCAATGACAATTTGGCATTATCATTTAAAAAATATGTTTGTCTATAGCCATTTATGATATCAAAGAGCACATCATTGGATTCTTCAAACTTTTTTCTATTAGAAATTATTTTTTATTAATCCCAATAGATGTCAGCCCTATTTTTTTTTAAATGTGATAAGAAAAAATGACGATGCCAAATGTCATCACTGGGACTGAAAGGTTTAAACTTTTGTATAGTACAATGCCATTTTTCGAACTGATTTGCTGCTGACAATTGATGAATCAGATTTTAAGGAGCCTGTTTAAATTTTTAGTCATAAGTCCGCGATATAATTTTTTTTAATAAATGAATGAAAAAAAGTATTGAAATTATTGAAGTTCTCTACTTCTTAAATGCAATTTACACAAAATTAGAGCATTATTGCTAGAAACTTAGAATTTTAGCAAACGAACATTAGAACGAAATATTCTAGAAGAATACAAGCGCGAACAAAAGGGGACGGACCCGAACGCACGACAAACATTAATCACCATTCGAAGAACTGTTATTTTCTTCTCGTTGAAATGAAAGAGAATTTGAACCTTTATAAAGACGACTTGTTTGCAGAAGAACACATAAATTTTCGAAGAGGAACAAATTATCGGATTTGCCATGATAGAATTGTTCCGACAAACTTACACGAACGATGATAGATAAAAAAATTACCTCTTTATCGTGTTAAATGATTTTTGAATTACAGTGCAAGCGACAATTTAAAGCAAAATAACGGTTGTTAGAATATTATTGGAGAGGAATTCGAAATAAATTCTATTTGTCTTCAATAAATCTTTTGGTCTATTTTTTGTGAATTTTCCGTTGCTAATACTTATGATATCTCGAAAAAACTATGTTTAGAAACACTGGCAAGTTATTGAAATCTCTAATATAGAATAGAAATAAATTCATGAAATAGTATTGTAAAATAAATTGTTACGGACTAACATTTTATAGTGAATTTTTAACACATACATAGAATAAAGTTTAATTTAATTTTGCAGTTGGGTCCTTTTATAAATTGTGCTCGTATTTAAATGCTTTAAATGTCTTGTAAAAATAATCACCATACCACATTTTACGTCGAACTACGCTCTTATCCAAAATTATCTTTACGCGAATTTTTTCCAATTTTACAAAACTACGAAGTTCACCAGTGTTACACAAGAAATTTTGATATGTTTTAAGCAACTCTTATACTCTAACTTACATTTTCCCGGAAGCGTCGTATCCAAGTTTTCAATATTCAGTTAAAAACTATTAAATGAAACTTTGAATTCATTTATGCCCTCTCTGTTCTTTTAGTTTACCCAAGACAGTAGATAATTTCGCGATGACCAATGGAAAATGGTGGTCTAATAAACAAATATCTGCACTCTTAAAACAAGAGTGAAATCCACTCCAGTATAAGAAGTGCATTTTCGACACTGGAAAGGAGTGAATAGTAACTCAGACTGAGTTAAAATCACTCGTTTGGAGTGATCCTGTCAGAGGTTTAACACACAAAGGATCCACAATCCTCTAGGATAAGTGCATTTTCTAGACTGGAGGAGTGAAAATTAACTCGGACTGAGTTCAAATCGCTCGTTCGTTTTAAAAGTGTGTTTATTGTATTTGATACAAATATTGTCAACTGTGTCATCAAGTATTCAAATTTGAAAAAAAAATTCAATTTTATTAACAGTCGATTGGATATTTTATATATTTTTTTAAATGACCCAAATACACATGAGTTGCTATTCTTAGCTTATTAATCATATTTGAAAGGGAGCTATTGTTCTTGATTTTAGTAGGAATTTATTTTGTGCAGACGATATGTAGTACGAAAAAGGGCCTCTGGGCAGTCAAGGGGAAGCGAAGTGAAAAAAAATAATTCCTAGAACCATAGTAAAGAAAAATGAATTTGCTCTTTTTCACCTGTTATTAGAAAATTGCTAACTCTTATTCACTTTTTACTTTGTATAACATAGATTTATTTTTGGGTATCTGATTATTTTTTTAGTCATTTAGTGTTTTTTTGTTACGGAAGCTGGTATGGGATTTTTATAATTGCTAAGTTTACTTCAATAATCATAAAATGCAAATTGTTTTGTACTAAGCTCTAATCATTTCTCATTTAAATTTTTATAAAAAATATTAAATATGTGTAGAAATTTCTTATGATATAACGATGTCAACAAACTTGTGTAGAGGTAATGAAGCAAACAAACCACGGAGAACTAACCACTGTAAGATAGTTAAACTATCAATTCAAAACAAAATGCTAATTATAATATGGCTATTATGCCGTGCGTAAAGAATTAGTCTAAAACTATTGGAGTACAAAAACCTAAGTCGGCAGTTTTTTTAAGCAGTTCGACTGGAAACCAATATTACTAACCATTATTACTTAGTTAGCAAGCATCATATCATATCTTTTTAAGTGGCCTCTTTCATTATCTCCCATCTCTCGCCAATATCGTAATGTAGTTCTAGTGTGACGTTTATTCGGCCAATCCAAATTGTCTAACTCATTACGTTATAGGTCAGAAATTGCAAATTAGATTCTGGACTTGCTTCGGATTATGAATCTGGGTAGACTGACCAGTGAGTGAACAGGCCAAAGTGAATGAACATTTGGTAAATATAATTAAAAAAATAAGGATTCAAAATCATTCTACTAGATGGATTGGCAACACTGACTTCCTCCCATCTAGTAGGAAGCTATCTGACATAGTTGGTTGTCCTGGTCATTATGTCCTGGTGTTTATTCACTGGCGAATGCAGCTCCTTAAACGTTCATTCACTGGTTAGTCTACCTGCGTTTTATATTTCGCTTTAAAAATAAACTGACTGTGGTTCTAAAATACGACGCCCGTCGCCAATAGCCCTCGTGTAGCTCTAGTGCTACGATAATTCAAACTTAACCTAACTTAAAAAATAAACTCGCTATAAAACAATAACAAACAAAGGCCGTTCTCACAAAAATAACGTGCCCTCCTTTAAACGGAATCCGGGGCGTGACTCGCCTCCGACACCCCAAGGCCACGTCAAAATCGAGAACACAATGGGAGGAGGGGGGAAAAAGAATGAAAAAAAAAAAAAATAATAAACCCCCCACTAAAAAAAGAAGCAAATAATCAGAATAAAAGAACCCCCCCTCCCCCTAGCAAGCGATAATTCGGACTGGACCCCCAACACGAACGCAATGTTGTGGTGGTGGAACCAAATGCGCAACCCCGCGTTTCGGCATTAAATTCTCTACCGTCCCCCTACAATAAAAGGCACTGTGAGAGGAAAAGAGGCGCTTCGGCCATGTTGGCTCAATGGAAGATAAGCCACTTTTTGTTGTAAAATGGGGGAATGTAGTTTTAGATAATTTTTGCAGGGCTTAGGAGGGATTGTAAGTGCCATGGAGCTAATGCATTAGTTTTGGAATCGCAACTTCAGCAGAAATATTCCTTATTCCTTTGCCATGTTAGCCCTTTTCCCCCCAGTTATGGGAAAAACATAACATCGAAATGAAACAAATTTGAAACGAAAATGTTATCTAGTTATTACTTTTATATTGTAATTTTTAAAATGCTAAAAATATACAGCAGATGGCGGCACTATTTAAAACTTTCTAAATTAATAATTATAAAAAAACCGGATGTTAATTTCTAATTAGATTTAAAATAATATTATAATGATTCCTGGTAAAAATGGGATAAAATGGCAAATCAATTCTTTTGCAAAAGCTGTGATTTCAAAACTAATATATTTCTCGCTGTATGTGACTAACAGAGGTATAGTTTCGCTATTTAATGCGTGTGTGTGAACAAATACCTTTTTTCTATAACATTGTTTAGCAAGTCAATTTTTTAAAAACTTCTTGTATAGTAAAAACTCGATTCCTAATTGCTATCGTCACTTGACCGAGGCTTAAAATTACGAATCCTCTTGCCAATAGCTTTCGCGTCGTAGCTCTAAAGTGACGCTGATTCAACAAAACCATAGCTTTGATATAATATGCCGACAACATGGCTTTACCCCAAAATGTATCATGGTCAACATGCTATTGAAATAACTTGATACGATTTTGTGGAAAAACCTCTCACCAAATATATTTGAAATACCACACCACTTCCCTTTCCTTCATTGGTCACTACTGACGTGTCTACAAAGCCTGATCTACTGAAGCTTTTCCTATCAGTTTCATAATGGTATAACAATCTCGTTAGGTCAATGTATCGTTTCGCTCAACACAATGTGAGGTCCAGAACTTTCTATGGCCCGCAAATGTAACAAACCTAACATTTTTGAAGATCTGGTCTTTCGTGCAATAATTAGCGTTCGTCAATTTTGGCTTCTCAAAAATTAGACAGAATCGTGACAATCTTGGCTACCTATACGTTTTCTGGTGAACACAGTGGCTTATCACTATTGACCTACTATATAGCACTATATTGCATCGGGCGGTGAAGAAAGGCGTTCAAATATAATAATAAAAAAAAGTTAAGCTCGGTGGAACTTTTACTACCCTTTCCCCCTACATCCAGATAAAAATCGGCACTCACAAAGGGGGTAGCTGCTATCTGAATTCTGGGAAGCGGGGGTGTTTTCGGCCCCTTTAATCTCATTCTTCCCCCCTCCCCCTTTCCTGTTTCCTCCACATTCCTAGACATTCTCCTCTCCCCCTCTTCCTTTCATGAGTTTTGGGAGGAGGAAGTATGGGACAAAAGTAAAGTGTCCAGCAGAAACTGTTTATTATAACTTCATGGTTAGGTTCGAACTATTTCTAGTAGGGTTAGTTTGAATTATCCTACCACAAGAGCTACAGGAGGGCTGATGTTCCTAGTAGGTGTCCTGCGCAATGGAGTGTATCAATTTTTCAAGGATATTTCCAAACTTAACTAGTAGGAATGTGAAACACCATGCGACTTTAAATTATCACTGAATAGTAGATATTTGATATAAGAGTACGTACAGTCCCGATTATCCGATTTTTCGCTTTAACCGAGCTTTGAAATATTTCTAGGATTTTTCCGACGACTACCGAAAAAAATTCTGAACAGAACATGATCTCACAAACATTCAGGAAAAGAAATCCAACAATAATTCCCCCTTTACTTTTCTTACATGGCTGCCGAGAAACGCCAAAAAAACATAAAACAAAAAAACAATTAGACTTTTTTAAGGGGTCATAGGACTCTTAAAAATGTGCAAAGAAGGAACTACAAAGTTTAGTTTAATCTTTCATGTAATTTTTTAACTACTCTATATATAAGTATAATTTTTTTATATGTAATTCTACAAGATTTATTTAATATAAAACAAATTTTAAAATTTATGAAACTTAAGCCAAAGCTGAAATAAATTATATTAAACATAATGCTATTTGAACACATTGTGATTAGGCTTGCGCGGCAAATTTTGAGGTCAAAATTGAAGACATGACCAGGAAAATGACTTTATATTGTACAAATATGTACAAACAAAGACTTATACCTAAATTCTCAGCTCCATTTTAATTAGAAATTATTTTTAAAAAACTTTTAAAACAAAATTTTGAAATTTTTATTAATTTTTTTAGAAAAAAGTTCTTAAAATAATTTCTAATAAAAAATGAGCT
This sequence comes from Hylyphantes graminicola, assembly GCA_023701765.1. Classification (NCBI taxonomy): domain Eukaryota; kingdom Metazoa; phylum Arthropoda; class Arachnida; order Araneae; family Linyphiidae; genus Hylyphantes; species Hylyphantes graminicola. The sequence continues at coordinate 58,650,961 of CM043114.1, read as the reverse complement.
GAGAATTTAGGTATAAGTCTTTGTTTGTACATATTTGTACAATAAAAAGTCATTTTCTTGGTCATGTCTTCAATTTTGACCTCCCAATTTTCCGCGCAAGCCTAATCACAATGTGTTCAAATAGCATTATGTTTAATATCATTTATTTTAGCTTTGGCTAAAGTTTCATAAATTTTAAAATTTGTTTTATATTAAATAAATCTTGTAGAATTACATATAAAAAAATTATACTTATATATAGAGTAGTTAAAAAATTACATGAAAGATCAAACTAAACTTTGTAGTTCCTTCTTTGCACATTTTTAAGAGTCCTATGACCCCTTAAGTGAAAGAACTATTTCAATGTCCTGCATATGAATTGCACGTAGTCTGTATAACATTTGTACTTGTTAAAATATACACTTAAACATACAGAATTGTTTTATTTAAATTTTTCGCTTTAATCGAGTTTTTCGGTTATCCGAGTTAGTCTCAGTCCACATTAACTTGAATAATCGGGGTTCTACTGTATTTTGTTTGAGATTTGTACAAGGTTTTCATTTTATAGTTGTGTATTCAAAATCAAAAGTTCTATGGCAGATACACTCTTAAAACAAGAATGAAATCCACTCCCGTAGGAGAAATGCATTTTCGACACTGGAAAGGAGTGAATATTAACTCAGACTGAGTTAAAATCACGATCGTTCGGAGTGACCTTGTCGGAGGTTTAACAAAGGATCCGCTCCTGTAGGGGAAATGCATTTTCGACACTGGAGGAGTGAAAATTAACTCGGACTGAGTTAAAATCACTCGTTTGTTTTAAGAGTGTACCATTTACGCACGCGCGATTCTATCGAGAATCTTATTATGGCTTCTGACAGGTACTAGCGTACTAGGAACCCCGTGTACCAAATTTGAAGTCTATAGCTTTTTTAGTTCTAGATGTAGTGTAGAGGTAAGTCGGTCAGTCTCACAGACAGACGGATCAAAGTTCAAAAACCACTTTTTCAGCTCGTTCCATGAAACGTGCAGAAAACAATCTCCATTTTGCATTTTCAACGTCATCGGAATGCAATACATTGTATTTTATATTAGGCAGTTGATCATGGAAATTAGTATAATTATCTGTTATAATAAGTAAAATTCTATAATTTTCAGTATTAATATATCGTGATCAATTTAATCGTGGTTGATAGCTCGCAGCCTTGTAAACATAAAATAAGAAAGTCTTTAGCATAATTTATATGGATGGGGCTTAAACTTTTCTCATGCATCATGAACAAATTTAACTTTTTACTTGCTTATTTCTCATAACAAATTGACGGGTGTGAGTTACGTCACCCTATCCCCAGAGACATTTATTTTAAATTTTATTTTGCTCCTAGTTTAAAAGTCCTTTTTCCTGAATATAATCCTCTCTACAAAATGACGGTGAACTTATCTTGAAGCCTAGCAATCTGTTTACTTGTATTCATAGACTTATTACTTAATATAGTAATTACTTAATATTGTAGACTTATTACTTAATATTATTGTAATTGTCAGAATCCAAAATTTAATTTATGCTTTATGTTAAATGACACCTTTTTTTATTGGGGGGGGGGGGGGTCACTGTTTTACATTTAAATGCCAAATATAAATATATTAAACTATTGCTATGGAGTCTAAAATCCGAAATGGAGATTTTATGGTTTCTACTCGGTTTTGAAGGGTGCTGAATTGCTGATTCTAAAAAAAAAATAGATAAATAACATTTTTAATTGTGTATTTATTATATGGTACAAATATCAATGCATAAATATGCAACAAAATGTATATTCAAATCTTTACTTCACTTCTCCGGCTTAACCGGATTTTTGCTTAACCGGCTTGCCCTATGTTCCATTTATGCCGGTAAAGAAGGCGTCTACTGTTGCTCCATTCAATACAACACAATACATCGTGAAGATTTAAAAAAAAATAATAAGGTGTCAATTCCAGGTATTTCTAAATTATAGGTGCTTTAGCCACCAAAGTGTTGAAAAGAACTGCTACTTTCTGATATTCCTTTAATACCTTTCCCAGAAACTAGATAAATAGAACGATTGTGCTACCCAAATTATGACAGATGCCCTTTCATTTAATATTTTTTCATCCCTCTTTTCTTCGAGGTATTCCAGCAGAAGTATCCGCTATCCATTGTTCTCCAGGTGCATACATCATCCACCTTGCTACCGTCGCACCAAAATTAACGCCAAATATTTCGCCAAATCTACATCATTATTATGATTAGTGGTATCTCTATACGTTTTTTTTTTTTTTTTTCGTTTTTTTTTTAAATTTTTTATTGTAATCCTCGCTTCACGCCCACTGTGTGCCCCCCGTGTCGACACACGGGATCGCCGGGCACGAGATCGACTTGCGAATTCGTCAATTTAGATGTAATTATTTCACCATTCTAGCGATAAAAGTTCTAACCTGGACACAACTTTCCAATTGCTCTGTTTTTCTCCCCTTTTTGGAATTTTTCATAGGTTGCAAGTTTGGCATGTTTCTCTCCTCTGTTGCGACTTTGAGAGTTGCCTTGTAATGAGAGATAATTTTCGTTGTACGACCCCCTACTAACAAGGGGAACACTTGAGCTGAGTCAATTATGAAGTCCCCTGGTCTTACCAATCAGCTGAGATTTGGCTGGCGCCACCTTCGGAGAAGAATGTATTATTCTCGCCTAGACATTCTTTTCTTATCAAGCATCAACACTAGGCAGTTTTGCCTTTGCTATTTTAGAAAAAACGTTAATTAAATGCATATGTGTGTCGGTCATTATTGAAGTAATTCATTCACACAAGAATTGGGGGGGGGGGGGATAGTCAAAGATACAGATATAGTTGCAAATTTAAACCTTTAAAAGCCAACATTGGCAATTTTCAGTAATTCTTTTAACAAATTAAACTAATATTCTTTATAAATCGCCGTCTTTTTTAATGAAATTTACTAATTTTTTTATTAATTTAAATTGATTACCGAATGACATAAAACTTTTAACGATCCAGCGGCAATGGATTTTCACTTAACGACAGTTACATTTATAGATCGAGGAAATTGGTAAAAAAAGGTTCCAAAAAGCAGTGGCAAAATTAGGAGAAAAAACCAAAATATTGTCTCCAGGTATCTGTCACCGGTCGTGCATTTTTAACACTGAGCAAGCCATCCAATAAAAATTATAGATTGTTGACAACAACATGCAAACTATATATATCATCTTCAAATAATTTCTCAAGGGAGTGTTTTTCAAATACTTTCGTGAAATTAAAAACTGCAAAAAGGAAATAGTATCACAAAGAATAATTTGTATTTTCACGCCCTTATAAAATTATACATTTATAAACTAAGGAATGCAAATTAAAACTAACCATCTTTTTATGCATTTTTTTAAATGGATTGTTGCATTCTGCTTTCTTAGTAAACATACAATAAACAATTTGGTACAGTTTATTATTTTTAAAAAAAAAATAATTTCGGTATGTAATATAATATTTTTTTCGAAATTTTTAAATTTAGACAAACATCACATATTTTTACTCAATGATTTTCCTTCCTTTAATAATATAAGAAAAAAAATGCTACATCCAACCTTAAAAATAGTAAATATATTTTTTTAAATATATTAATAATTATTTTCTAAACTTAAACACTGTATTTTATATCATAGCTTGAAGATTGCAGTGATATGTCTTTCTTATTTAAATTGTAAACACATTTTTTTATTATATGAATTTAACGTTTAGTATTTTTGGAAGATTTGTTTTAAAAAATTCATTTTATATTTTAAAATTGAATTTTCTTTCTTTTACTAATACCAAGTACCAAGAATAAGCAAAGATGCTAATATAGTTAATTGCCGCTCATCAGAATTTTTTTTTAAACATTTAGTCAGGAAAATCAGGAAAAAGTAAGGAAATTTGTATACACATAATGTGTAGCCACCCTGTAATTTCAACTAAAAAATTATATAATATTCTAAAAACTTCATTAATATGAAAGTCGAAACAAAACATTTTACTCTCGATACGAATTACTAAAATAAGAAGAAAATACAAAGTACACTTCTTGACTGTTTTTTCTTATTTAAATGTCAGAATTATTATTGAAAAATTGCATTAAAAACTGACATTACTACTTCTCAAAAAGTTCGGTTTGTTTTGAATTTTCATGACTATAATAAAATGACCTTTTTCTTGCTACAAAACAAATTTTCTCAATTCAATTTACTAAAATAAGAAATAAAACAAGGTACACTTGTTGACTGTTTTTTTCTTATTTACTTGTCTGAATTAATGTTAAAAAATTGCATTAAAAACTGGCATTACGGATTCTTGAAAAGTTCGGTTTGTTTTGATCATCAAATTTGTAGTCTGTAGCCTTTTTAGTTCGAACTGTAGAGTGGTTTCAGACAGAGAGACCAATGTCCAGAAAGCACTTTTTTTAGAACCAGCATCCTCTAAAACTTGTAGAAAACACAAAATCTTTTTTCCGATCCCATCGCAATACTTTCATTATCTCATATTTCGTATTAAGTAATTGAAAGTAAAAATTTTAAATATTGTACTTACTTAATTCAAAATTTAAATTTCTACTTAATTCTTTGTGGCCCATGCAGCCAAAAATGTCCGACGAATAATACCCCGTGTAGAGGGAGTGCACGTTAAATATCCGTCAAAGTCCTAACGCTGCGTACGATGTCGCCCTTAACGGTTGCGTTGGGTGCCTATTCAGGTGTCGGCTCGCCACTTCACTGAGGCTATAAAATACGACGCCCGTCGCCCATAGCGACAGGTGTTGCCCTCGTGTTGCTCTGCGACGATAATTCAAACCTGAATTCTTTCTTTGGAAAGTATTATTACATAATTATAGACATATTGAGATTGCGATCGATTTTTGGTACTAGGATCTAGCCGTACCAAACTTGAATTTTTAGTTCATTTTGTTCGAGCTGTAGAGTGGCTTCAAAAACACAGTCTGACTTTTTCAGAATCGATACCCTCCACAACGTGCAGAGAACACAAAATTTCCATTTTGGATTACGGACCTATCGCAATACTTCTAAGTTTGATTAGCTAATATTTCATATTTTCATTAAGTAATGCAGCAAATGAAAGTAAAGTCACAGAAGTTAAAAAAAATATGGGTTAATCAGTTTTACAGTTTTTTTTTTTTTAAGATGAAAAGATATATTGTAAAGTTTCTGGAATTTTTTTTTTAAGAACTCCTAATAAAGATAATTTTAAAAATTAGGTTGTATTTAAGGACTTTATTTAACTGGATACGATAAATTCCTCAAATATACTACCCCGATTCAAAAAATTAGAATGTGTAAAAAAGAATGGGTTGAATGTTTCTAAAGCGTCAATTTCGATATTGTGGTCAGAAAAAAAAAATTATTAAACATTATATATCTTAAGAGCATTTATAAATATAACACACATGTTTGTTTTTATCTGCTACATTAATGATTGACTATTTAAAAAATATTACAATAATTCAAAAAATTAGAATATCTAGACCACATAGTTCAAAAAATTAGAATAATCGACTTGTCGGAACAGCTGAGAGATTTTACATGTGGGGGACTAATAAAACGTGTTCCTTAGATGATGGAAGAGTCGTTTGGCTTTGGATTTTATTGTAGTATTTATGCTTAATAAGGACGAAAGATTGACTTATGTGAATGTACAAAATTTTATTTTTTGGACTTGCACAAAGGAAAAACACAAATTTGTATAGCAAAAGAAGTAAAATGTTCTCAAGCATGTGTGAGTAAATTTTTTTGAGAATATTCTAAAAATTAGTGTTTTAAAAATAAACCCTTTAAAAGTGGTCGAAAGCCATTAAATACAACAAGAGATGAAAGGAAATTGTAAAATAGTTAAGAAACATCGCTTTCGAAGCGTGATATATTTCTGTCTATATATCTGTCTTGGTATGTGACTGCATGACTGTCTATCAAGAAATTCTTGAACTTTTCATGATTGATTCTTGAACATTTCATGATTTGATTCCTTGAGCTGAAAATTTGTGATAACGATTTCTTGTTTCAGCAAGATTTAGCTTCTCTCCACACTTCCAAATCAACTAAATGGCTCAAAGAGAAGGACAACTTTACTCCTTTTGCCTATGAATTCACCCGATTGAAATCCCATCGAGAATTTGTTTATAATCATGGAACAATTGATTCTTGATTCTATTGACTTGACGTACTATAAAGAGTGTATTTAGGCAAATACGGATATGACAAAGTTGGACTAAGAAAACTATGAAACTTTCGTTAATTATATGCCAAACTGTTTGAGAGCTGTAATTAAAGCTAAGGGCGATGCGAAAAACTACTCATTAGCAAGTAGTAACAGGTAACACTTTAGTTTAAATTCTGTACAATATATTTACATTATTCTAATTTTTTGAACCATGTTAAGAAGTATTCTAATATTTTGTCGTTTGCTGATTTAAATATATTTTCTATTTCATTGTAATATGGTTACATTTTTATAAATCTACAAAATGTGCAGATTAATATTATAATAATTTATATTTCATATAATTGATTATTTGTTTTATAAATTACAATTTCAATTTCCTTGACCGCGTTTTCTTTCATTATTCTAATTTTTTGAATTGGGGTAGTATAACAATATATTTTCTATTTCATTGTAATATGTTTACATTTTTATAAATCTACAAAATGTGCAGATTAATATTATAATAATTTATATTTCATATAATTGATTATTTGTTTTATAAATTACAATTTCAATTTTCTTGACCACGTTTTCTTTCATTATTCTAATTTTTTGAATTGGGGTAGTATAACAATAAGTTAGAATAGAAAGAAATTATTCTATGACAAAAAATATCAGTATGTTTATTCTAAAATTTTCGAAATCGTTCTATTGTAAGTTGAGAGTTATGTAATCGGTCATTAAAAATAACATTTGCTTGGTTCAATTTGATATAAACCCAAAATATTCAATAGATTTTTTCTTTTGTTAAAAATTTCGATTTAACGTATTTGTGCTAATGTTCGAGAACTGCATAATAGTTAATTCTGAAGAAACTTCATAAGTCTTTGACAATATTTCTCATTTACGAGGCCTAGGCCAGTAGCCAATAGACCGACCTCTTGAAGCTGTAATATGAGTTTAATTCAACCCTTTTACTAAAATATATGGTGAATTAATTTTTCAGAACAATGACAATTGTTATAGTAGCCTTCATACTTTATATAATCTATAGCTCTAGTGCCACGAGTAAATTCAACTAACTAAATGACAAAACTTGGGTCACTTCTTAGGACTCAAACAGAGCCGTCTCGACAACGCGCGAACTTGTCGAGACGGCCCTGCCTCAAACCATAGTCTGTGAAAGTGAGAATCGTTCTTCTTAGATAAGGATATCAGGGGGCGACCATATATTGAACTGCTTGGAGTTTGTAATTTGGCCTTTATTTGGCCCATAACGGAGCATGCGATCGAACCACACTCGCCAACACTCTATTAGTAGTGAGACAACCCCAAATTCTTATCAGCGAAGGGGATCTTTATGCCAAGCTTGGCAAAGTTGGCGGTGGCGATCCCCTGCCCGGCGATCAGTTGAGCCCCAACCGTGCCCCCAAACCTTTTCCCATGCCTTTAAATAGTCCTCGAAATTGAAAGGATTTTCGCACCTCAAATAAAGAGAGAAAACCTTCTTACGAAATAAATTAAGAAACATTCCTTCAGGTGATTGTTCTATTAGTTTGTCGAAGTTCTAAAAACATTTTTCCATGCATTTTTTTTCCAACTGGTATGAAATTAGTTCGGTTTGAACGTTTCCGGGTGGGCTTTTGGGTTGAATTGTACACAGTAGTAGCATAGCAATAGAGCTACACGAGGGCTATCAAATGCGAAAGGAAAATACCATCTGTTTAATTTTTTTAAGGATTCTGCAATTTTGTAGACTAGTGCCAATAGCTGTCAATAAATAGATTGAAAACAACGATTTTAAAATTATAAAGGATAAGGAAAATGCTTTTGCTCTAAGAATTATTACAATCCTGGGCCCAGCTGTTGGTGCTTTAATGTCACATTTATTTTTTATTTCATTTAATGACTGCAGGTGAACTAGCATTTTTTGAACATCAAACTACTATTTATTCATATTGAGCAAATTAAAATCAAATTGAAACAAAACATTTTATCTTTGTGTACGAAAGAGTGCCACCATATATAAAAATCGATTGCCTAGACTTCTCTATAACAAAGTTTTAATTCAAATTTGTTTTATTCAAACATTGTCAGCATAAGTTTTCTGTCAAACTAAGCATATCACTGTGTTGCATAAAAGTATAAAAAAAGGGAGAAAAGCATGCGAACCAAATGTTTACCATTGCCGACAATGCAGTTTACTGCACCTTAGGGGATTAATATGATTTTTTTTAAATCTTTTTACATGCTACTCGTATCATTTTGAAGGTTAAGGGGTCTTTGATTCACCCTGTTTAGATATGTTTGCTAGGAAATGTTTCATTAACATTGCCCTTACAGCGGCTCAGTGGGTGAGAGGTTTAACTTGCCCACGATCGCGGGTTCGAGCCCCGGCTGAGTCGTCGGATTTTCTAGATGGGAAAATCCTGGGCACGTATGTCAAAATTTTATGTGGTATGTAAAGATCTCTGGAGGGCCCATTTGGCTTGTTCTCTCAGCAAAATTATATTTCGGCATATTTTAACATCCAAAGAGAGCTCAGATTCATCGTAATATGTGCGTAAAAAAGAGCTCTCAGTCCTGGGGAATATGCCGTCTGCAAAGGCTTGACCGCTAATATTGCAGCCCCATTGGGAAAAAAGAAACCATTGCCCTTTCGCATTCCGTCTGAAATCCTTATCGGGTGTTTGCCGACGCATAAATATGGAGGTCGTATCAATTAGTGGATTAAATACCAAAAAAAAGAGCTAACTTTCTTACTGTCAGTTGACGAGTCATGACGATTCAAATTCCATAGTAACAATTTTCCTTAGACCTTGCCATATTTTTCTCAGTATTTGTATGTTGTATGCAGCAACCTAAGCAACTGCGTTAAAATTTCTAGCTTAAAGTTTTAATTTTGATTATAAAATTCCGATAACCAAAATTGGATGTCTGGCATAGGGTACCAAGGTATAGAGAATACCAAGTCTTATTATTTTAAAACGATATATATCTAAGCAATGGTTTAGGAATCTTATAGAGAATCGAAATGGTCAAGGGTGTAATTGACCATATTCTTTAAATAAACACTCCAGTACTCCCTTTTGAGAAATGTTTTAGTTAGTTTACACACGCAGAGATTGGTGAACGACAAATGTAAATACTATAATATTTTTTATTAATACTATAATAATTTTATATTACAGCTTACGTGATGTTCGTATTTATGGAAGTTTATTTTGTTTAATTTTAGTTCTCGAAAATTGAACTTATTCATGGATTAAATGGGATAAATATATGCTTTGATAATTTCAAGTACTCAAATGACTTATTTATGCAACTTATTTTTAAAATAAAATTTTACCCTATAGGTAAGCGAAATTATATAAAATTAGTAAACATTTACCCCTAATTACTAAATACAAGTAAAAGTTTGTTTTCAAGTTAATTTAAGTAATTCTAAGTTCTGTAAATGGCTTAGTGTTTACCAGGAAGCATGGTTCATTAAATACTTTCAAAATGTATACACATAGATATTTTCAGACCAAATACTTAACATGGAGCTTTCGTATTCTCCTGGTACAAAAAATCTTGTTTTGTTTTCTCGAAAGAATCGAACTTTCTATTTATTCTCTTTTCTACAGATGTCGAGAAACATCGAAAGAAGTTTTGTTTGTTACTTTAAAAGAGAAATTACCACAACTAAACCCTTTTATTCAATTTAAAGTCGATGTTTAAGTTGTCTAAAGATAAATGTTTTAAACTTCGTGCTCTAACTTTTTATTGTTTACATTCTGCTTTGTAGCGTTTAAATGTACACAGGAAATGGTATAGAAAAACAATGTAGTAGGAGTAGGAACATGTAAATATTTAAATTTCGGATTTTATTTGATTTTGTAAATAAAAATATACTTTCATTACGGGGGGGAAATGAATCTCTTTACGATTTTGTTAAGTTAATTTCATTTCCTTGTTCAAAACAAATTGCTTAAAAAAGTGTACTTAAAATACTTTTTATTGGACTGAGATATCTCTTTACAAATTTATTTTTCATGTAGAAAGCACCACATAGTTGAGAATGAAAGTATAATAGAATGCTGAAGAATAAAACAAGTTAAATACCATCTATATACCGATGGGGATTGCGTGTAGCTTTTTTTTAAAGTTATATCTAAAATACTGTACTATACATCTTTTAGACTGAAGTTCCAGTAATTTCTCGGTAAACCGGTACTGCTAATTATTATTACTAAACTATTACCAATTATTATTCTTTAAAAAAAATTATCAATAAATTAAAAAAAATAATAAATTCCAAACCCGCACCACAATGTCTTGTACTTCATTAATGTCATTTTGTGTTATTTTTATATAGAGAACTCGTATTATATACATAAAGCAAGATACACAAATCTAAATAGAACATAATTCACAATCTACTGCATTTTTCGTGTTTATTTCTATATAAATAATCGCAATAAAAATGGAATTATGCATTGTCACTTACAGAGACAATATTTTATATTAAACTAGTAATTTTTCTCAAAAAATTATTTAAATTATTTTTCAAACAACAAAACAATCTAACGTTACAACTGAAGCATCGCTAAAAAATTTAAACTCACCCAACTTTAAAAAAAAAAAAAACCTACGCAATAAACGTTACCAAATCCTTTCGAACCCTCTTTTACATAACAGCAAATATTTCACTGCCTCTGGCTACTTCGTATCGATCCACCAATACCCCCCCCCCCTCCCCCCCCAAAGAAGTCCGAGGCATTGCCATCCCCCACTTCCTAATTGCTGACACAGGGCTTCTTTTCTCTTCACTTCTTTTCCCACCCCCTTTTTAATCATTCCATCCCCCCCACCCTGCAGACGATAGCTGTGGTGCAGTTGGGGGGAAATACGTAGAATTTATTTAATGTTTGGATGAATAGAATAGATATAGGAGAAAAGGGTTGAGAATTGTTTTTCGATAGTTTGGATGTTGGATTTTTTCGGAAGTACGGGGTTTTTGTTAGTGGTTTTGATGGGTTAAGTTTTATAATTTTGCTTAACGATTTTTATAATATCGAACTTATAAATGAAAATATCTTTCGAGAGATTGAGTAAAGAATAGGTATTTGGTTTTCGGCCTAGTTAACTGTTAATTGTTGGGTAAGAGTATAGTTTTGTAATAGTTCGAATGTGCTGGTTTTAACACTTTCACTTATGCATTTTTTCTTGATATGACAAATACGTGAAACAATTTGTGTTTTAAGGCCTTTAGTTTTTAACAATCACCTGAGAAAAAATAACATACAAATATAACCTTTGTATTGGGTTTTTCATGCTATAAGAGAAACTGCACTGTAAAAAAAACCCTTTATTTTACCATGAAAGTGTGATGGTAAAAGTTTTGCCACCATCTGTTTTTATGTTATTTTCAATACGTAAATTATGGCACTTTAATGCTAACCATAATATTAAACTATAGTAATAAGCATGATAAATATTTCGAGGTTAAGTAGTAATACTTTGAGTATGTGAAGTCAAATTCTAAAGAAAGTCGGTCTAGTCTTTGAGGATATAAGGCATTAAAATTGTTATTTATTTAAAAGCCGATTTTTGACATTTATTGCAATGCATATTTGTACAATATAATAAATTTAATAAATTAATGTTTTAAATAATAGTTTCATCAGTACCTAAAATAAATTATTGGAAAAAAAAATTCTTATTGTTTATACGAGAAATCTCGCTGCCAATCAAAATAGGATGGTAATCTTGGTAGAATTAACTTCGCACGTACGAGCCTCATGTCTCAGAAATTTAATTCATGTATAGACAAGTCCAATATGCATAGTACTAGACTGTCGTCTCTAATCTACAACTGTCTCTATATAGTACGAACGCTATAAACCAGCTACCCTGTAAATCAGTTTTCCCAGTTTCAAAACCCTTTCGGCAGAGAAGCCCTATCTCGCAGGGCGTTCATTTCCGAGCTGCCGGCTTTCCCCTGTTTCTTCACGACGGAAATTAGGATCTTATCGCATTTCCGTCTTTCTGTCGGCATGACCGCAAGGTTGTTAGAAAAAAAATATCTGCTCGGGCAGAATATAGAGATGCTGTTTCAATGGGCAAATCCTTTGCGAAATTTTTACAATTCTTAACAAATGAATTTGTGTTAGATGTTTAAAATACAATAATTTTTAATATGAATTTGTTAATACAAGAAACTAACAATTTATCTCTTATAAAAAAATACTTTTTTTAGATCATTTTCTATTGTTTGATGGCACGTTTTTTGTAAAAACTATTTGCAAATATTAAAAAGTGTGCTGTAGCACATATATTGAAACTGCAACTATTTTCGTTTTTAAAAATGGCTAATGAATTTAAAATTGGATAAGATCGCGAAATCTATTGCACAAATATATACAGATAAAAGTGAAAGTTCCAAATTCATCAGAAACTTATTTTTATTTTTGGCTTGCCATTTTTATTTGTCCACCATATTTCTATCCATTCTATTAAAAATTCTGTTAGCCATTATTTTCCTGTTAGTTTCATATTAATGTTCTGGAAAAACTGAAATAATAAGCAATTTGTTTTATTTCTATATTGAATTTTTAACTTATCAGAATTGAGATACTACCAAAAAATACCTTTTATTCATCTTTCAAGTGATACTCTAGATTCTTCGAAATTAAATATGCCAATGTCCCTATTTTCCGAAAACATTTCAGTCTGATACGACATTTAATAGGATCAAAACTAAAAAAAATAAAACCTTATCTTTTGGAAATATTCTGAATGTTCTAAAGATTAGTTCTATTTTAATAAGATTACATTTTGATTTGCCTAAATGCTTCTTTTAATCATAAAAGAATCATGGAATTAACAGATCCGAAAACATTACAGAGATCTCGCATTTAATTAGCAAGATAAACTTTCCAAACGTGATGTTTGCGAGAGTTTTCCTCTAGGGGCCTTCATTCAAGTCAATATTTAAATAAGCTGTTTACATGCAACTCAAATGTGATGTATTCGTTAGCATGATTGCGATAATTTATTTGTTTCATTAAAATTTTATATACAAATTTTAATTTAGAAAAAAAATCGTTAACACGCAGTCTCAAAATTGCAATTGATTTCTTCTATAAGTATGTATCCTCAAGATAAATAAATACAAAGGTAATTAAATAAAAGTATTAGTTTCAACAACCTGTTTATACATACATAAAAGAGGGGAATTGTATAGATACGTTTTGTCTTTAGCCCTTTCAGTCCCAGTGATGCCATTTGGCATCATTTTTCTGATCACAATTAAAAAATATAACAGGGCTGACATATATTGGGACTAATAAAAAAAATATTTTCTAGTGGAGAAAAGTTTGAAGAACCGAATGATGTGCTTTTTAATATCAAAAATGGCTATAGATGATCAGAAAAAAAAAATCTAAAATGATAATGACATTGTCATTCGGACTGAAAGGGTTAACCTCTTTGCTCCAGAAGTACACCTGGGCTGGGGAGCCCAGTCGGTTAGGCACTTGCCTAGCATGCGAAAAGTCCCAGAAAGGTCGGGCCCGGGCATCGCCAAAATAGCTGCCGACCTATATACGGCCCGTGAAGCCAAAAATGTCCGACGAATAATACCCCGTGTGGAGGGAGTTCACGTTGAATATCCTTCAAAGTCCTAATGCTGCGTACGCCCTTAACGGTTGGGTTGGGTGCCTACTCAGGTGTCGGCTCGTCACTTGACTGTGGTTCTAAAATATGACGCCCGTCGTCAATAGACCTCGTGTAGCTCTAGTGCGATGATAATTCAAACTAAACCAGAGGTTACACATACGTGAAAATTTTGTAGAATTCATTTCACAACTTCATTTTACAATTTTCTCAGTCTAACAGCATGAAAAAACTAAAAGACCCAGTCCATAAGCATGAACTTATCTCATTAGAATTCGGTTCTATTTTGACTTAAGTTCATGACATCTAAATATAAGTTTAAAAATAAAGCTCTCGGTGGATATTGAAAGCTGTATTTTAAAATACACGTTTATTATGTACCTGACTGCGCCGAAGCTGGAATTAAATTTTGAAACTCACGCATTCGGTTCGTAGGCTTGCCTTTTGATTAATATTAAAATAAAAGACGAGTAACATTTAATCTTTTGAATAATTTCTCTTGTTAGTAGGGCCCCTTATAGGACTAGTTTAAATGCGTAACATCATGCGACCGCGCAGTTTCTGCTAAATGCCACTAAATAATTGCAGCCTAGTGAATGTTTAACGAGTGATGCATAAACAGAGATTTCGAAACAGAGAGTCTTCTGTGACGGCGAACAATTCTAAAAGTAGCATGCATTAAAAGACACGTTTTTTTACTCAGTTGAAGGTTTTTACAATGAATCTGTTTTTAATTTATTAGATTATCCCTTTTTATTTTTAATGCAGTGCTAAAATAAGTTACTTCCGACAGCCGCGACCTTTTCAGAAAATTTTCACCTTGCCTGCGGTTCAATAGGCCCGGAACCACAAGCGCTCGAGTATATTTAGTGCAAAGTTCAATTCAACAACGCCATATAAAAATATCCCAATGATAATTTAACCCTCTAATGCATACTGTTGCCATATGGCAACAAGTAACATAATCCACTTTATTCTATTAAAGTAGAGCTCCCTCTCGACAAATCTGTTTTTTTTTCATCGATCACATTTCATTTTGAAGTTTTAGTTACTAAATACCCTCATAGATGACAGTAGTAAAAGTGTATTCAAAATTAAAGAGTGAGGTTATTAACTGATGTGAAATTACGTTTTAGGCAGTATTCACGGTATAATAATAATACTATTACTAAACACGCGAATAAATTGTTTTGAAAAAAAATAGTTATAGTTCAAGAGGGTTACTTTAAAATATATTTAGTAGTTTTCTAGGCATTCTTATCAAAATTGGAATTTTGCAGTTGGTTTTTGCCATATGCCAAAAAATTTAAAAATTGATATTATTTAAAATTCCAATACAGCGTTAATTTTTTTTCAGTATTTTTCCCATAATATACGAGTATTAAAGATACAAATATATTTTTTCGGGATGAAAAAAAATCATGCATTACAGGGTTAATATATGAAGAGTACACGGGAAGAACCGATTGATTTATTAGGCGGAAGCCCGCAATTGTCTGCTTGGCGGAGGGCGGTAGAAAACCGGTTTCTCTTCTTTGCTTGGTCCAAGCGCCGGGATCGTAAATCGCCTGAATCTTGGTAGCTAGGAACCACAGAGATAGTAGTTAAAGTATTATAGTGGCAGATAACGTGACCTACAACGCTGGCTTCATTGGGGGCTATTCAGTGAGCTCCTTGCGCGTCCCGATGTTAGCATTGGAGGCCACGTGATCTGCCACTCTATTATTTAGCTATGATCTCTGTGGTAGGAACTGGTTTCCTTACACGAGTTTAGGCGATCCCTCGCTATCATCGCCAAAGTGGCCTGCTAAGGAAACTTCTCTACAATATCAATCGGTTTTTCCCGTGTACTCTTCATATGTGTTCTCTAAAAACTACGCCAACTTAAGTATTCTGTGGCGGCAAGCAACAAGAACAAGCGCGCGCTTCGCCGAGCGAGATGATGACTCGGTTTTGCTTACAAATTCCTCCTCTACGGTCTGCCCTTAGTAATGGCTTCATTGCGATGCACAGAGAGGAAGTCACTCCATCAAATATACAGCTCGGCGGCTATTACAATGCCCAGCCCCTTTTTTCCCATTGTGTTATTAGAACCCAAAAAACGGGGTTAAGAGACCGAGTCAGTCATTCAGCAGCGATTTATTCATCCCATTGTCTCTGGGAAAAAATGAAAAGGAGGTGTTTTGTTTTTATTCCAAAGCCTACTACACAGGTTGGATTGATGTAAATTGGCGAAGAGCGTTGAAATTCTGTTGAAAAGATAGTTACAACATTTAAGTTAAAGTTTAGCGGTTCTTCCCCTGTACTCTTCATTGGAATTTTAAGGAGTCTTCCCGTAATTGTGTCTGCGTGGCGGACATTGGCGACAGAAAAACCGGTTTTTCTTTCGGTTCTTCATTCGTGGTACAAACGTGTACTAGGGTCCATTGATATCTAGCTTGAATCAGGATTGCCGTGAAAGAAAAGAAAAGCGAGTAACCGGTTTCTCAACACCAGTGTAGGCGATATCTCGCTATCATCGCCAAAGAGGCCTATTGAGGAAAGCCTTCTATGAAATCAAGCGATTTTTCCCCTGTACTCTTCAAATGTTTTTAAATAATGAGGAAAGGGACGATACGGATGAATGACATACGATAAAATAAACCTTGCTAGTTTTCTTATTTTCACATGCTACAAAAATATTACTCAAGTATGCATCAATACATTTATATTCCCTTCTGAAGAACTGTTGTATGCGGTAGATTGATAGGTAGAGGCACTTTGCTGCCTATCTGTTCGTCTCCACTCTCCAGTTTGATTTCAGTCAATGCATGTTATCCAGAGACTGCACTCTCGGAAATAACACTTTCATTTTTGACGATTCGTGAATTCTCAAGCCTCATTTCGTTAATTTTGAGGATTGTTTCGTCAAACTATCACGGGACTTTTGAGTAAACGCGAATCCTCACTTTTACGATCGTGATTGGACAATTCTGTATCTTGATTTTGAAGAAACTGAATCTCATTGTTGTAGTTGTACTCACATGCTCAAAAATGAAGAAATATTTCCTTAGATTAGACGACATTCAAATCCTCATAAAAATTAAGATTCAAATTTCCTCACTTAGAGGAAAGGAAAGCTAGGAGCATTTGCCAGTAACGGAATCGTCAAAACTAAGGAAAATTTCGTCGTTTTTGAGCATTCATTTTTGAGAGTGTGAAATTCTATTTAATAAATGTTATTTATTATTTGCCTTGAAACGGGATGATTCTAGAATTCTTTCTTTTATTGTTCTAGATATATCTTAAATACTATTTTGCATGCATATAAAAGCAGAGTCCCACTAGTATGGTGCGCAGCTATTCTGTTCTCTAGCTAGTTGCTTTGTGATAATAAAAAAAAACTGTTTCCATTTTAACCTACCGTGTAATTCTATCTTCATGACAATTATATACTTACAATGAAAAAATTCACCTTATTTATTTAGTAAAAACATGAATCTTTATGAATATGCTACCTTTTCGTTTGAATGCATGTGAATTATTCTCACAGATAATCCCGAAATCATCTCCGAAAATCTCAAAGTTTACAATTTCAAAGAACTATACTGCATGAAAAACTTTTAACCTTTTTGCTTATACTTTTACCAACACTAAAATATAATTCTATATACTAATTATGATCTTTTACTTTAATTTTAGATAATTCATAACCGATTAAAGATAATTTAAAAACTCCAAATTCTGCAAACCCCGAGTTTGATGTTGAAAAGGAAAGTGGGTTGAGTTGTCCCTCTCCTGATCACAATGAAATACCATTCCAGATCACATGACGTCGTTCTTTTGTTCTTCCACTGAGCATTCGACCGGAAGTTCTAATTCTGCAGTGTACCAGAAATATGTGACGCAAGCTTGATCGTTCTAACTTTTGGGGTTTTAGGAATTCCTGGTTTCGGAAATTGATGAAAAATCCTGATAGGGGAAAGAATGGGACGGCCATTTGATTTAATTTTGCCTTGAAATATAAAAATACGTATTCGTTTTCCAAAAAGGGGTAAGCTGTTATAAAGGGAATGTCATGAGTTGATTTTCATTGAAGGTTATACGGAAATGAAACTAGGGTTGTTCTTTTTGAATCAACATCAAAATGTTTCCGTGTTTTGTAATTATATAAAATAGTTTTGCAATAGAGTAGTCAAATTCAGGGGCATCCCTACAATATATTTAGTTATAACAATAGTTTATTTTTTCAATCTAGAAATTCAATACAAAAATTAAAGATACATTATCACCACTCGTACCTCCGTCATACATTTGCTAAACAAATGGCAAGTTAAATATATATTGCTAAATCCGTATTCAAATTAAATCAATGTTTAATAAATAGTTTTCTTAAAAGTTCTTAGTTTTAAAGTAAATCCTTTTAGATGTATAACAAATGCATGTCGGAAGAAAAAAAATAGGGCAAGTTCTTAACCTTTTTTGATGAACAAAGCACTGTTTCTAATATACTTGCTATTACGTCAAAGGGGTGTCATTGTTTTGGATTCACATAACACCGGCTTTGTTTCATGGGCGCAAGCATAATAGGTTTGTCCATTGGCAAGTGCATGTTGTCATATATTCATTGTTTGTATCGTATAAATATATGCAATAACCGGCAAGACCTATCCATACTTTAATGCAAAGAAAGCCTAGATTTTAATGCGAGGCCACCTCGCAATGTCGCTAACTACTAATATATAACTTTAATAAACTATATATAGAACTAGTGAGCAGTATACTAGTTCAATATTTCCTCCACATGTCATTATAAAGAATCAATTCAAAGTATTATTCAAACCCGTGGACTTAATTTAAAAAATTAAAAACCAATTGAAACGAAACATGCAATCTTAATACAATAACTGACTTCAAATTTTACAAAATAAATACCTAGACTAAATTTTGAGGACTTCATTCATTTTTTTTTTCGGGTAATATCGCTCTTCATATGCACTTCACCCTGAGACGACAGCAAAACCCGACCCTTATTATTATGTATATAATTTTTTTTTTTTTAAATATGGTATGTTTTGCAAGGATCTTACCCATATTATTGACCCACTCAAGGGATGAAAGGATGGGTCAATCTCGCCCAATCCGAGATAAAATAATTAATATTTAATTGACATGTCCCGATAAAAATATTAAAATAATTAATATTTAATATTTTCATAGGGGCATGCCAATTCAGTAGAATTGAAACTATAAGTGCTAAAACATGTCAGATTTATTCTGTAATTGTCCATCCTAACATTTGTTTTAAAGCGAAACACTTTTAAAATTTACTGTTGAAAAAAACTTTTTTTTTTGGCAAGAACTTCGAAATCGTGTTTACCCTCGTTCTCAGTAATTGGTCACATAATAAAAAAAATGATAGTATTAGTAATTGTAATGGCAAGACTATCAGAGCTCCAATCGATGAATATCGTCAGATGGTACAATCAGTATCAGATCTCCGCCATAAAACAAGGAGGGGGGCTAGGGGGTAGGCAACTGTACCAAGACCGCCCCCCCCCCCCATTGTAGCACTTACGTTCGCGCGCCAGCTTTTATTGCCCCTCCCTACTTTGTGCTGTACAAAGAGTCAAATTCCTCATATTGTTGTCGCTGCCTTGTGGTGCGGTATTATTTACGGCGAGTACTACTGTAGTTCTTTGCTTTGACACAGACGTAACTGATACTTTGTGTTATTATTATTATTATTATTTTTTGTATTGGTGTTAACAGTAAAAGCCATACTGCACTAAGGAAATTTCAATTTTCTTGACAAGATTTTGAAATTTGCTAATTATAGTCTTACTTTCATTAACCTAAAATCAAAATATAAAGTAGGTAATAGTAAAGTAGGTAATTTCAGTAGGGCGTCAGTTACTCGACGACACTTTGTGGGTATTTTAAGTGTACGAAATTTATGTAAAATTTTCTATGATACAACATTAAAGAACAAAATAAATTTCATTTGAATTTCTTTAAATAGTTGAGGGTCATATCAGTCTATATATCTATCATTCATTATCATATAATGCTCGAGTTTCTTGACTTGCTATCACGCTTTCATCCGTTCTCCGTTTCAGACTACAGCTGTAATTATGTCAAACCAACGCACAGCATTATTTTGCCAACGGTATGCTTTCAAATATTCAGACCCACTGGTGACAGTTTTGCTTGGAGGTGGTGCCAATGACCCTCCCCCCCCCCCCCCCGTCCCTTACAATTCAAGCAATTTGTTTTATTGCTGCAATTGAATGTGCTGATTACTGAGGCGTCTGGCTGTTTTTGAAGCCTCCAAGGCTCCTGTTTATAGGGCAATAAATTGATTGTGAATGTCAATGATTTTGAACCTGATAAATATTCAACTGTGTTTATAAGCCTATTACAAACGATATGGATACAAGATAGATATAAGTACTGTATTAACAGTTTTTTACGTTTTTTACTTTTATTTAACAAGGACATTGTTTTGTGTTTAAAAGTACTATGTATATGCAAGCTGTTTTTTTAATATATTATTTTAATACAAACAAATACTTGATGGTCAAGCCTTTTCTATATCGCGTATCTTCCATTGAGTTAGATATACGGGAATTTTCCATGGTGCAATACGCAAAGTCGATGCAATATTTTGTTTCGATGCAGAATATTCCGAGAAAAATGGAAATAACTAGGTTATCATAGGGTCGCTCGATGGACTAGGTTATCAGTGTCGTAAGAATACCACTTCATTATTCCGAAAATTCAAATTTGACTCGTGTGTCGGACTTTAAAACACTGCCACTATTTGTATAAAACTTATTGTGCCACACAATTTTTAGGAGACTTTTCGGACGCCCGCCAAACCTAACTGTACAATATCAAATTAAAAAATAATCTATCAATACCTAGTATTAAACTATTTGGTGTATCCCACTTTCCCCCTTTGTTTTTTCCGGTATTCTTTGAACTTGAACTGTTTTATTCCTGTAATTAACGCATACCAAGAGCAGAATGCAATCTAAAGGCGGGGTCAGTTGAGAGGGGAGGGGGTGAATGAAAGTCCCCCTCCCACTCAAATGGTCCCAAACCAGCGGGAACCGGTTCCCCGATTTACCTGACAGTAGAATTGGCTACGTTTTTAACCAGAAGGGAAAAAGGTTGCTGAAAATGAGTTTATGGAAGAGAAGTTTCATAAAGTGCGCCAATTCAAGACAGGAAATCGAATTTTTGCTAGAAAATTTTCGGATTGTAGCAATAATAATTGAATAAGATTTAGTTAATTTGTAGCAATTATCTGATTGGCAAAATCACAAGGTTTTAAACCTCGTTATTTGCTTAAAATTAACCGAAAATTTGAACTTGAAGTTTTTATTTTACAGCTGTGCTATTGACTGTTTCGTAAATTATTTGACCAATAATCTTGGAAATGTAGCAAAAATTCTACAACGTTCTTTAAACTTTATAGCCCAAATAGAATATTATTGGCTGAGTTTTGTTCATACAACTACTGCAAGCAAGGTCGCAATCTCAATGCTTAGAAAACCAAATTATACTTTTGTCCGTATCTAGAAAATATAATAAGATAGAGCCTCTGATGTAATACCTTACAAAACAGAAAAATATCAAATATTAGTTAGAAATTACTTGAAAGGGTACGATGTCAATATCCTGCTATTTTCCACATTTGAGGACCTTACAATTTTTTTTTAAAGTTAGATTTCCATTCAATTGGATTAGAATTCCATTACATAAGTCAAATAGTAACATCAAAATTAAAGTCGTTTATCATGAATGTTAGTGTTGGCAGAGTTATTTGAGATGAATTTGTTTATGAATTGTAATGAAGAAATTGAGCTATTGGTTTTCTTAAGGGGGGAGGTTCTGATGGATAAATTGTGTGCCTAAGTATAAAATAATAAAAATAAATATATAAAATAAATAATATTATATAATACTATACTATAAATAAAAACAATCAGGTCATCAACAAATCGGAAAGCAGTGAAGTTTAAAAGAATAGTTTTTATTTAAAAAAAAAAAAAAGTGTTCAAATAAATTTTCAAGGATAGTTGGAAAGAAACTGCGATGTGGTATTCCATTAACTTGTAAGTAAATTTGTTCACCATTATAAATAAAATTGTTGAAAATGCGAAAAGGTTTCTAGTGTTACTTTAACATCCATACATTCTGACTCGCCAAATTGGCGAATGTTTGCCAAACCGGTTGTTGTTGTGGCGGGAAACGATCAAATACGAACCCCATACATACCTCGGGGAGAGAGTGGTACCGGTGCCAAGGGGTCATGACCTTGGCAAGGGAACCTGCTACAAGCTGGAGAGAGACCCTATTCAAACTAAAAACTCTAATTTCAGGGTTTCAGCTCAAATTACAGGGTACAGCTCGAAAATGCTCCTTTTTGTATTTTTCTCTGTACTTAATTCCGAACGGTTAAAATTGGATGCTTATCTGACTCTGCTGTGTAACTAGCATTGAACGGCATTTTAGTTCAAACTATTGTTTTTTTCTAACGTTACTTGTTTTCCTCTTGAATCTAGGGTTGTAGTGTAATGTATGGACCGTCAGCACCTGCATAATTAGGATTAGAGATATATTCTAAATGTTTATATATATATTTTTTATTTTACTGTTTTAAAGGTGTGTCTAATCATTTTAATATTGCGTTAGTTGCCGTTTATTAAAAATAAAATATTTTTGGTTAATTTTTAATATATATATTTTTATTTTCAGCCATATTTGTGTAGTATTCTAATAAAGTAGGACCTCCGTCCTGCGAAACATGTCAATTTTTCAGAATAAAACTTTTTATAACAAGAATCAACGTTGTTATGTTTATTCATGCGATTGTTAACTATTTAAAATTAAACTTCAATGCAAACTAAACATTTTTTTAAGGAGCAGATTACTCAATATTATGTTTGGTGAATACAGAAAATTTTATTAAAAAATGCCTTTTTTTTGGAAAGTTCCTTCAAAGATTGACACTTTCACTGCCTGACACCTTGACCCCGTTTCCCGCCTTTTTGTCACCGAACACCGCTATGCGCATGCGTCTCGCGTGCTTTCCCCATCCGATGTTCAGTGGGTCGCGATTGTCTTCTTTCGAATTTATAGCCGCCATTATGCTCAAACTGAATAGAATGCCATCCATTGATATATAAATATACGGGATAAATTATTATGTGAGCGTCACGTAAGCCCAGTTTCTTTCGCCTAAAGTCTCTAAGCTGTGTGATTTAGAAATTCATTGTTTTGTATGGGGGAATTGTTTTGGAATTCTGAGGCAACAGTTATTGTTAAATTAGGTTGGGATACCAACATGTTGCTCAATTTAATAAGGGAAATAAGTTGGTGTGTCGGATATATAAAAAACTAGGGTTGTGTAACACTATAAAACTTTAAATTGCCATTAACTCAACGAATACACAAATTTAAAGATAATTTTATTTATTAGTTATTTACCTTACCCCTTGTGCAATTAAAAAAAAAAACTTATGACGTCCAACAGGTACGGGGAACTAGCGTATGTTTGAATGTCTGTACTCTTTTAGTTCGACTTGTAGAAAGGTTTGAAACAGACGGACCAGTGTTTGACAACCCCTTTTTCAAAATCAGCAACCTCCAAAACGTGTAGACAAGATCTCCATTTCGGATTTTCGAGTTTGTGACATTTCTTGAAAATTACTTAGGAATAACGTAACTTGCTGTTATACAAAACACACTTTTCCGCTCATGAAAAATTTTGATGTAGTATGAGAAGACGAACTTACGAAATTTTAGAGAATATACATTTGAAAAAGTCGTCAACTACTTAATAGAAATTTGGTAAATATTATCTTACATATTACATGAATTAGATGCATATATTACGACATTTTCAAAACTGAATTTATCTACCTACATCCTATCTTATCAAGAGGGCTGGGCGGCTGGGGAGCTCAGTCGGTTAAGCACACGCCTAACAAGCGAAAGGTCCCACGTTCGGGCCCGGGCATCGCGAAAAATAGCTGCCGACCTATAAACGGTCCGTGCAGCCAAAAATGTCCGACGAATAATACCCCGTGTAAGGGAGTGGACGTTAAATATCCTTCAAAGTCCTAACGCTGCGTACGATGTCGCCCTTAACGGTTGCGTTGGGTGCCTATTCAGGTGTCGGCTCGTCACTTGACTGGTTCTAAAATACGACGCTCATCGCCAATAGCCCTCGTGTAGCTCTAGTGCGACGATAATTCAAACCTAACCTCTCATCAATTACGTAATATCTTTTTTGTTAAGTTTTTTTCAGTTACTAATTTTCAAATACTTTCTCGCATACAATCAATTTAAAATTGTTATAATAATTTCAAAGATAACTTTGATTAGATTATAAAAACTAAATTTTACTTTAAATTTTAAATGAAACCTAACATAAAATTCATTCTTTGCAGTTAAGTTTCAGTATTAGGGGGTCTGGCACCCCAAAATCATTGAAAATTTTTTTAAAAAAAATTAGTGGCTTAAAATACTATATCAACCTTTATTAATAATGTCACAAAGTTTTAAGACGATTGGAAAAATATTTTTGACATTAAAGGCAATTTTATTTTACCCTTTCTTTAGTGAAACGGCCCAGAACGGCCGAACGACTAAGGATTCGATAATGTTATTCCAATCAAATATTACGAGGAAGCAAAAATCCTTCGTAAGGAAATGGGTTAACAATAAAAATTTTAAATTGGGTTTTCTCGGTTTTACAATTTTTGAATCATGTGAATGTTTGGGGGCACATAACTAAAAATGTTATTCATTTAAATACTTGAATTTTTTTATGTGTAATTCACAAGTATATTTAAACATTTTAACGCAGGGAATAGTCTGCAAAGTTTTTACTTTTTAAAAAAAAATCTTTTAGGTTAAAAATATTGACATTCTTCAACGATATTAAAAAAAAATTCATATTTAATCTAGTTTTTAGTTTTTCAAAATAATATTGTGGTAAAATACTTAAAAATGTCTATAGATGAAACTGTGAATTTTTGAAATGGATATATTAATTAGTTAATTCTTGAGATGCCCCCAAAGTTGGACAATTTAACATGGGCTTCTATGGAGGTGCCAGACCCCCTTAAGTTAATGAAAGTGTACATAATAAATAGTATTTTATTCTACATAAAAAAATTAAAATACCAAAAACTAAAGATGTCCTAATTCTCTTTTCCACTAGATTCGGTTAGATAGATATTTCGTTTTGGCCTTCCATTGACTCGTCTAGCAAGGAAAACTAGTTAAGAAAGAAGAAACGATAATTTAATTTCTAAATATTTCAAAGATTTAAAAAAAAAGTGAATTACTTTTAATTATTTCTTCATCAAAGAATTTTAATTATATATTTTATTTAGGATAGTCCAAGATGCGTTTCAAAGTTTTTACTCTTCCTGATTTTCAAATAAAAGTTCCCATACTGTATTTTTAATATTCAAATTAAATTAAGTTCTAGCGTATTAAATGCTAAAAATTGTTTTTTTGATAAATATAATATGCATTAAAAGGTTGGGGTTATTCAATGTAATTATATATTTGTATATTTAAATTAATTTCTTTAAAAATTTAAAGCAAATAAAATGTTTATTGTTCTAACCCAATTGATAACAAATTAATTGAAGTGCAAAGATGTTTTCACTACATGATATTAAGATTTAAATTTTTACCGATTTAATTTCTATTAAATTTTTAAAAATTATGTTTAAATACTTCTGTAGCAGATGCTTATAAATGACGGCTCCAAATTTTAAAATTAAGTAAAACTATAAAATTTATAAATAAAAAAAAATATGTGTTGCTGATAAACCTGAAACTCGTGTGTAAAATATTTTCCAAATTTTAATGAGTAAAATATTTTATAAATAAAAAAAATCTCGTCATGGGTATTCAAACAATGGGGTTGTTTCACGTAGTGAATGACAACAGCTCCAACGACCGACGATTTGTTTTCATTTGTTGTCTGGAATTTTGTTTTAATATTCGAAAATGAGTTTTCTAAGGATATTTTACTTATTACATTTTTTTTAAGTGCCAACTTCTTGCTGTGCTGTTGATTGCTTAAAAACATTTGTTAAAGAAAGCTTTCATCGAAAGAAAAGTTTCTTTTCATCTATATATCGGCCATTTTGTGAATCCGGAGCAACCAATGAAATCGCAGTAGGGAAGAAAAATGAAAACATGAGCGTTACGTTGCATCACCTGAAACATTCCTATTGATGTTTCAAAAATTTAAAAATTAAATAAGTTCCGGACTTTATGTACAAGCAAAATACGTATATACGCATTTCGGTCTCTTTTCCGCGTCCGCTTTTAATGACGTAATCGAGCAGAGAGGAAACGGCCGCCATATTGCTGTCCCATAACTCATGATGTGCTGGATTAAGAAGAGAGAAAATTCACGATGGGATTGGTTATAAAAATGCAGCACTCTCCATGGGCAGATGTGGGGCTCATAAAAAGGCACGCAGAAGAGATTCATCGAGATTAAAATCTTGTTATGAAATTGATGCATATTTCATTGAGAAAAATATTCGGTATTTTTTTTATTAGAGAAATTACTGAAACTCCCTGTGGTATTATTCGTCGTACAGTTTTGGCTGCACGGGCGTTTATAGGTCGGCAGTATAATTTTCGCGATGCCCGGACCGAACGTGGGACCTTCCGCATGCGAGGCAAAAGACTTACTGACTGGGTTCCTCAGCTTTCCCTCTTTGTATTCTGTGGTCCTTTGACTAAGTATACTGTGGTTTGTCGCGAAAAAAAAGGGTTTGCAAAAAAAAAAACTCGATACCTTAAACCGCTGCAATATTGTCTTTCATTTCATGTAAAAAAATTCTTTCTAATTTTTTAAATACTACAAATGAGGTTTGTACTCCTTACGAGCATTCAATGACAAAAATCTATTCCTTTCAACTTTTGTCTGGAACACCTTAAAAATTATTGAAAATAGCTTAGTAAAACACTCTATACTATTATTTTATTTATGGGGATGAATATTACACCATTCGTTTTAATCAAAGTTGAATATACTTTTTATTCTACATTTAATTATTGGTCATTGGGAACTTTTGCCGATGAATGCGTGTATCATTTTATCCAAGATGTAACGATTTCTATATGGAACTTTGCACTTTCAAAAGTGTATATAAAAGTGTATTATGTTAAACTATTTTCGAAGAACTCTTACTTTTATGATTATTAATTTTGAGATGTTTTTTTTTTAATTTAAGCTATTTTAAACCTTAAAGAAAAAGATAAAATGCATTTTTCTTATTAAAATTGAAGTTTTTTTTTAAATCGACAGTTAATAATACTAGTATTTATAGTGTAATGTCATTCTACGATGTGCTGCAATGTAAATGTTAAGTAATATACCATTTTTTAGTAATAATGTATCTTAGAGCTTTGTTATTTTATGTTCAAACATTTTAATATTACTATTTAAATCGATAACACAGCCTTTAAGGATGTTAAAAAGTATGTTTCTTATGTAATTCATGTTTGGACCCAAGTTACCATCCTGGATCCTAACCGGTGTTCTAATTTAAAAAAAAAACCAATTTGTTTATTATTTATAAAATTTAACTTGGAAATTATTTAAAGTACAATACTTACGATGCATAATGATTTTTACTTGTTTAAATTGCTGTTATTGTTTACTTTGCCTTTTTGTAAAAAAAAACAACTATGATTTTGGACTAAAGTTACCCCACACTGATCATACCAGAAAATTCTCAATCGCCCTGTGTAGCTCTAGTGCGACGATAATTGAAACTAACCAAACAAACCAGAAAAATTCAAAAGTCGGTCATTTCGGGTAGGGATGCAAATCATGATTCCCAATTCATGTTTCATTCGTGAATTTCCGAAGAATAGTATTAAGTTACGGAATTATAAAATTTGTCACGTAGTTGAGTACAAATACTGATAGTTAACAGAAACTTGAAGTCTACGTGACATTTTTGTAAAATAAGAATTTAAAATAAGATTTTAATCTTTTTTTAAAAAAACATACCACGCCCTTTGATAGATTCTTGCGTCGAAATGCCTTACACGTTTAAAACCATTAATTTTATCCCTATTTTCTTCCCGATAAAAAAGAGCTTTTGAGAAAATTAAACAGAACTTTTGTTTATACAAGGATAAAAAAGTATTGATTGCACCCAATTTAGCTTTTTATATGACTATACCTAACAATATAAATATTTAACATTATTTGATACAATGGGAATGTTTCAGGTGACGTAACGCTCTTGTTTTCATTATTATGTCTACTGTAATTTCATTGGTTGCTTTGATTTCATTCTCAAAATGACCTATACAGATGAAAAAACTTTTCTTTCTTTGTACGCTTCCTTTAAAAATGTCTTGAACAACTAACAGCACAACAAAGTTGGTATTAAAAAATTAATTAAAATATGTTTAGAAAACTCATTTTCGAATTACAAAACATAATTAATTCCAGGCAGCAAATGAAAGCAAACCGTTGGAGCTGTTGCCATCAAACTACGTGAAACAACCCCATTATTTTTTAAAATTCTTATACTTAAAAAAACCCCTACAAATTCCAATTTTTTTGAGCATCTATATAGATTTGAAAACGCGCCAAGTCATTACGCCAAATTAACCAAAAATTAGATTAACCAAATCTAGGGTACACGATGGTGTATATCTGTTTTTTACACCTTCTACTCTTATAAATTGTATGATAGATATGTACTTTAAACACTCAGGTCAAAAATTAGAATTATTGAAAAAATGTTTTTAGGAAAATTAATAAAAAGTTAACTAATTTTAGTTCTTATGCATTATCTCGTCGACCTACCAACGCTCCAAATCTTTTGAAACTGGTGTATTAACGAGGAAAAATATTCACAAGTAATATTATACAAGTATTCGTATTATTATATTATAAATTATATATAATAGTTGTTAGATATTTTTTTGTTTACATTATTTTTTATGCACACTTTTTCTTATGGTTGCTTTAGACTAATTATTTTACTAATTATTATAAATTATACTTATTTTTCGTATTTGGCGATAATATTGGGTACAGCGAAAACTGTCGACGGGATGATACACAAGTATAGTTATTTTTGTACTTTAAATAGGACTACAGTAAAAATTATCGACAATTTTTTTTTACATGGAAGATGACATTTCAATGTGTCCATTCAATGTCATTAAATGTATTGGGTTACATTTGTATATTTTATTTGTGATTAAACAACTTATTCCCCCCAATTTTGTTTTAATTTCTGATTATTAAAATCACACTTCTTTACGTATTGCTTCAAGCTTGTAATTCATTTTGTCTAATCTGCCCAAATTTTATTTCAGCATGTACGTATGTTTTTAAATTGTATTGCAAGTGACTGCTTTAACTATTTGTAGATTATTTGCTAGTTTTAGTTTTAGTTTTAGAATTTTTAAATTGTTTTAGTAGATAACTTTTTTATTTCTAAAGCTTGACAAAAAAAAATCATTCTGTATATGAAGCAGTTCTCTCCGGATCAATGTGATATGGGTAGCTTTTAACTGCAGTCATGTCTACCCAGTTTAGGTTTACCAATCCTTATCAAAAAAATCTTTTGCCATTCTATAAGTAATGAACCGCACCGATGTCTTTTTGTGACACTCTGCCCTCTAATTGTAGAGACCCAACAATGTGTTTTGTGTTCCGAACTTTGCACATGGACAGATGTTAGATGGAAAATTAATAGGACGTACGTGACATGAAAGACATACGAATCTGGACTGAAAGACTAAAGAAATGTACGTGCGTCCCATAGCAATACGATTGTGAATAAGTGGAGGTAAGAATTAGATGGTGATGCGCTGCCGTGTTAAAAACTTATGCAAATCTGGCTTGACAGGTGAAGCTATTATTTCTTATTTAATAGGCCCAAATAAAAGTTTTTCTAGTTAATTGGCGATTCATAAAAATAATGAATATCAATTTAAATCTTTAGCACAGAGATAAATATTACAACTTGTATTAATTCGGATCTTGTGCACATTGTCTGCAAAAACAGAATCGAGATAAATTAGGATTCCGCTAATTATGTATTCATTATTTTTGGGAGAAATAGCTGCATCTATTCGCCTACTCTAGGTCCGTCCATATACATATAAAGATTATGTGGTTAGAACACTTAAAAGAAGGGGAAATAGTTGTTTCTTTTTATAATGATTAAGTTTAGGGAAGAAATCAAGTGTAAAATAAATATTTTCTTTGAATTAAAAACTGCGTTTTTCTAAATGAGGCAACCACTTTTTTTAGCCATTTTTCTTGTGCATGCTCAATTAATTATTTTATTAAGTCTTTTTTATCTTATTTTTTGGTTTAGAGGTAGCTGCGAAACTTGTTTTATGAGGATTATTTTGTATTTTGAACAGTATGTGTGAATAGTACGAGATGAGGAAAAAAAATATTCCGTTTCCACGACTGCACACAGTCATTTTTTGAATTTTAATTACCTATTCTTAAATAAATAAAACGTGACGTTGTACATATAATATAACGCTCAGTGAGAATGTGAATTTCAGTTTGATTGGGCGTATCACATTGATTTGGCGACGGTTTTTCGAGCCAAACACCTCCATTTTATTCTAGCCGCTATACTCTGGATAGCATTTTCAAAAAATAAATCGATTATTGTAGAAATGCAGTAATTGGAATATTCATCATTTGGTATCGGCCAAGGGTGGGATACTGAATGGAGGTTTCTTTTTCAAAGTGGCAATTTAAATTTATAGGTTTAGATTTCGATTATTATAGTTATGAAAAAAGTATTCTGAATTTATTATCGTGTAGTTTTATGTTGAAAAAAAAAATCGATTTATGCTCATTGCTTAACAAAACTGCAACAATTCTTTATCATTGTTTTGAAATATTGGCAGCTGAATAAGGTAATATGTTAAACTAGGGGTGTGTAACAGTAGATTCAGTTTCCACTTAATAAATCAATACAGAAGGTAATTATATGCCCTATAAGATATTATTTGTTATTACCTATACTATTTGCACAGTTGCGATTTTCTCGAAAACCATATAAGGTGTTCAACAGATACTGTATACTTGTGTATCAAATTTGAAGTCCACAGCTCATTTTAGTTCAACCTGTTGAGTCTTTTCAGGCAAGGGCTGGGGAGCCCAGTCGGTTAAGCACTCGCTTAGCATGCGGAAGGTCCCAGGTTCGGGTCCGGGCATCGCCAAAATAGCTGCCGACCTGTAAAACGGCCAGTGCAGCCAAAATGTCCGATGAATAATACCCCGTGTAAGGGAGTGCACGCTAAATATCCTTCAAAGTCCTAACGCTGCGTACGATGTCGCCCTTAACGGTTGCGTTGGGTGCCTATTCAGGTGTTGGCTCGTCACCTGACTGTGGTTCTAAAATACGACGCCCGTCGCCAATAGCCCTCGTGTCGTAGCTCTAGTGCGACGATATTTCAAACCAAACCAAACTTTTCAGGCAGACAGAATGACAGACGAAACAATGTTTAAAAAACCCTTTTTTGGAATCGGCGTCCTTCAAAACGTATAGAAAACATCCTTTTCGGAACCAATCACTTTGCTTTTATTAACTTATATTTAATAAAAGGCAATCGAACGTAAAACTTCTTTCATATTGCTATGCAATACGAGTCCTCTTCAACGCGGTACCAATGGATAGACTGGTCGGTAAGGTCTTGGACTGGCTCCCCTGAGGTTACGAGTTTGAGTTCCGCTGCCTTCCGAAGACCCCCGTGCACGCTAAGGGTGACTGGAGCACGTTAAATACGTAGTGGTCACAAAGTCCTTCAAGTCCCCATACCAAATCAATACCTCTTGGGGTAACAAGTAGATTCTAAAGATCCTCTATACTAGTTGACATCTGTCTCTTAAAATTAGATGGCTCCAATTATGTGTGTATGTTGTGCCAGTCTTACTTGACGAAGGTTTTTAAGCGGATCTCTGACCAAGCCCACAAACCTAAACATATGTCTACCAACCAACCATACCAGTGGTTCAGAGTTTAAATACCTGATCAGATACGGTTCACTTATCCATTCATTTTTTCCAGTGGACTGGTAAAATTGGAACTAGATTAGCTTGAGAAATAAACAATCCACCAAAAAAAAAAAAAAAAACTTCGTTAAAGTAAACAAACGCCAATCTCAAAAAAAAAACAACACCTATTTATTTTATAAAAAAAGTCATGAGAATTGTGGGGCTAAAAAAGCCGTGGTATAAAATGAATGCCAATCTCTTGTGTAAAACTTCCTGGTCATAATAAATAGTATAATTTAAGTTTTGCTGCTATAAAAAAAATGCACTGTTTGAGGTTGGTGCCCATCTTAATCCAACTAAAAAAATTAAATTACGCAAATAAACTTGAATTACTAAATCAGAATAACGAAGGATACTTAAAAAAAAACTTTAACAAATGTATGATCTCAATACATTTATATAGAGGTATAAATGGTGGTTAAGATGGGCACCAATCTCAAACAGTGCATTTTTTTTATAGCAGCAAAACTTAAATTATACTATTTATTATGACCAGGAAGTTTTACACAAGAGATTGGCATTCATTTTATACCACGGCTTTTTTAGCCCCACAATTCTCATAATGACTTTTTTTATAAAATAAATAGGTGTTTTTTTTTTGTTTTTTGTTTTTTTTTTGAGATTGGCGTTTGTTTACTTTAACGAAGTTTTTTTTTTTTTGGTGGATATCAGTAGTTTTTTTTAATTTATTTTATGAGATTTTTTTAAGGTAGGGAGGATTACCAACATGTTTTATGAATTAGTTCAAAGGATACAAAGGCAATATGACTACAAGATATAATACATAATTTCAATGTCTATGGAAAGTTGTATAACCACCGGGAACAATGCCGAAAGGAAGCTAAAATGGTTCGGCATCAATATTGTAAATGGTGAAAGTGAACTGCACATCGATGAAATTTAATTAAAACGTCATCGTCATCTAGAAATAAATTTCTAGATGAAATTTCTAGAAATAAATTTCTTTTTTCTCTAATGGTGCTGAAACACTGGCGTACAAGCCTTTGCAGACTCGGCATATTCCCCAGAACTGAAAGCCATTTTTTGTGGTACCATCTAGGCGACTCTCGCTACCAATGACGCCCAGATTACAATGAATCTGTGCTCTCTGTGGATGCCGAGATTTAGTTTTTCCGAGAGAACCTAAGCTAACTTTCTAAGCTAACTGGGCCCTCCAGGGATCTTTTACATGCCACATAAGCATTTGACATGCGCGCCCAGAATGTTCCCATCCAGAAAATCCGACGACTCAGCCGGGGCTCGAACCCGCGATCACGAGGCGGACACGTTTAACTTCTCAGTCTCTGAGCCGCTTAGATGACGTTTTTTTTCCCCCGATCATTGTTTTCAACAAATTTCGAGCTTACATAGCAGTTTTTATTTTTTGTTTACCGCAACCGTCTGTTATGCCTCGTTTCATATACTTTTGAAGGCATATTTATTTCAATTTTCTTTTATTAAAACTAAAAAAATATAAAGCCTATTCAACGAAAAACAATAACCAAGTACAATTCTTTAAAAAAAAAAACTAATTTTTTAACCTTTTAAAACTGATTATTTAAAAATAAAACCTTAAACCTTTATATAAAAAAAAGATTAATTTCTTGAATGGTATTGGTAACTGAATATGGCAACCAAATAGACAAATATGATTGTTTACATTCATAAATCAATTAGTCCATCCATTCATTAACTCGCGTTAATCATAAGTTTTCTAATAAAAATGCCAAACAGTTTAAATGATGCATTTCGTTTATTAATTAGACATTTTTTTCAATCTGTTTATTTAGATATTTGGTTAATCATATATTTTACAAGCTGTTATAATCCCTCCAATAGTTAACGGCGCTACTAACTGCTCTTCGCCGAAAATATAGCAAACCTTTGCGCGTTTTAGGAGATACATGGCCGCTAGAATGGCTTGTTTATCGTGCAACCATACCGCCAAAGGTAATATAGATTTTAATTAATTAAAAATAGAAAGAAGTATTTTTGAAACTTCAAACTTACGCAGAATGTGAATTAGGACATTCTTAATCGTTTAGTAAAAACCGCTTCGAGATTCATGGTCTAGTAATAGCTGTAGGTCTCAGCAAAAATTAGGTCAAAATTTGACTAAAACTGCTCGAAAGATTTCATTTTCGAAAATTTCCATAATTTTTTTCTCCGCTGTTTTTTATTCTAGAATAACCAAATTTTTTTTATTTAAAGTAATCCACGAAACCTCTCTACTGTATTTTTTAAGTTGTTCTAGGAAGCTTAGTTTTGCTGGTAAAAAATAAAATCGATTTCGCTGTTAACATAGCGAAATATTTCCTGTATATATACATAACTGCCGTTTGCCCTTGGCGTCATTTTGAGATTGGCGGGCGGAACGACCGTTCCGTCTGATAAGTGTTTCGCATCATTCGGACGAACAATTCAGAGCACCTGCTGCAATGCATCTTATCGTCTCCGTACTCTTGAGCTGAAATGGGCGCAACAGGTAATGGCCCTTCACGTACTCTGGGCTGTTGCGCGACGGAGTTTAGGTAACTGTGTAATGAATAAGTAATCCTCGATTAGTTGCGATTTTCGATCTAATATATATCTATTTTTACATTGATGGTAGAAAAAGTCCATTTGCAATGTAGATTTTGCCATATCGTCGCCTACAAAACGAACCACTCGCAATCTCTACTGTAGCAGCCCGCCCATGTAACCTCAAATAACATCCACGCTAGATGGCGCTGGATTTACTATTTCATTACTACCAATCATCTAGATTATAACTTTTATAACTGATATTGTAAATAGATGTAATAAAATAACAGCTATTACACATGATAGTATATAATTCTTATTTAGTTAATCAAGAAATAAAGAAATATTGGACGTCCAAAAATTGGTTTATTGTAAAGAAAGCATATTTTAGATTTTGTAAAAAACGGGGCCGAAGCTCCGCACACGTTGACCTTTTAAAACCTTTCTTATAACAAAATTTTAACTTCTGATTGGTCGGTCAGGGAGCGCTGGACATTCCTCGCCATTTTTGTGGGCATTCCGTCCTCATCTATCGTCGACTTCAGACTTCAGATGACCAATTTATCATTTACCGTGTTCTAGCAGCTATATAAAAAGACTAAATTTTATCTAAGTTTCCCTGTGTCGACTTATTTTACATATATAATCCGAAGCAACTTGGTCTTCACCTTGTTTTAGAACCTAACCTACAATTCAGAGTCCTGCGCACCCCTTTACCAGCTTAAAGAGAGGATTTTGTCCAGCACTTCTATTCCCAGTCAAATCTAACAATTTTTCGGAAAGATTTCGATAAAGGAGTAAGGACGCTTCACTTCGACACTCGTCGGTTAATATTCGATTTCAGACTTCATCTTGAGGTACCTTTTGGAAGACCTTTATCGATTCCGGTTGTTGTATTATCTTCGCAGGGCCTGACAGGACCTTTACAGAAAAGTTTATGAATGATTTTCAATAATGATGGTACTATATGACCCATGTATAAAATTTTTGCTACAATTTTATAGGCTTCCTTACAATTATCGATCAAAACAACAAAGTTAGGTCAATTACTCACTTAAAATTGAGCAAAAAACAAAATGGAGTATCCGAATTTTTTTAGTTTACTGATATTTTGGGGACTTACAGCATTTTGCATAATAGAAACTGAAATTTAGGGGCCCCTAAAATGTTTGGCCTTTTGGAAGAGCAGGACCTGTATCTTCGGTAACACTACACTAAAATTATTTTTAATTCATGTGAGTGGAGCAAGAAGAGTTCCACTTTTTTGCGCCAACATAAGACATTTTGAAGTTTTTATTGCTGATTTGCACACTGTTTACACACCACACTTTTGGGGCTTCCAACTGCATCCAGACACCATTTCCGCCTTGGTGCTTTTCTTCGAAACCGACCTCAATCATGGCAGACGATTTCCAGACCGTTTCTCTCGCCCCCTGGTGCCCTCGCTACCTGCCGAGCCCCACCTGGGCGCCCTTTCATGAGGGCCGATTTATGGGCCGCCCTCGCAGCATGGGGCTAGCCGCCCCAGGGTGCTGGGAAAGGCACTTCCCATGGTAATGATATGACGGCACTTCTTCAATTTCGATTTCGTTGCGCGGTCGCGTTGTTTTCGTATGAGGTTTTTTATTGGGTTGTTTGGTTTAAATGAATGAGGTACTGCACTCCTTGCCATAGAGTTAGGAAAGATAAGAGAGGCCCATGCATTTGCGCAGTAACGCACAAAAGAAGCAGGTGGTGCATCTTGGGATACCTCAGTATGCACAGTAGTGCGAAAAACCTCACAGCCCTGCTTCAAACCATTTGAACTGATAGATCCCTCCACACCTCCTTCCTAACTCTATGCTCATTGTCAACCTAAGTTAGGGAAATAGAAATATGCTATGAAGAAGATCCTTCCGCGGATGTAAAGAGTTATTATTATTTGTGAATCCATCCAGAAAACATGTTTAAAACATCAATTTCATATAAGGTCTAACAGATTTGAATATTATTTGAGAAAATTTGACAATTTTATCATGATGAAAAGTGTACTTTGGTTAAATTGTATTCAGATCATTTTGTATGTAAATATTACCTTACAAGAGCTTCCAACTTACGGACCAACCGAGCTTCTCCCCCTGCTTTTCTACTCTTTGTTTTTACCCAAGTTAGGTTGGCACGGAGTGTAGATGCATTCCGCTGTCTGTAGGTAAACTGAAGTAACCACAACACTAAACTGGGCCATTTTTGTCCTGAAACATTCAATATTTTTAGTATACATTCTTACAGTATGCCGTAATTGAGTGTTGGCAACATGGGTTTAAGTCAAAGTGTTACATGCAATAGTTTACCTGTATACGAAGTCAATGGACAATTATCACATTTTTTTTCCTTGTTTTTAAATGATTCTAAATGACTTAAAACCCATAAAAAATGTATTCATTCTTCTTACAGATTCGTATTTTGCTTTTAATTTAAATTAATAAAAGAGCAGTTTCGGTTTTCATTCGATACAGAGAGTCACGTGATATGACGTAGTAAGGTCTTCTCCCACCGAGAAGAAGCGAACGCAGCTTTTGCTGCATTCGATTTTTCGCTTCTCTTATATCCTTTCTTCAAAGCTTATTTTTATAATATTAAGGCTTCTAAAAAGTACTGTATTGTGCCGATGTGTGGAAATACTTCCCATATTATACTCCTGACAAACTATTTCTAAATGTACCGAGGAATAAAAAAGATAGACTGAAATGGTGCAGAGCTATGAAAAGATCTCCCAAAAAGAGCGTTCCTTTGGCCTCGTACCTTTGGAATGTAATATTGAAACAGAAATATCAAAGTTGGTGATTAGTATTGAAGTACTATTTAGTTTTGGTGAGGTTCTAAAAACAAATAAAGGTTTTTAATTTAAAACTAATAATATTCATCTTTAATAGAACAATCACTTCTATATAGTTTTACATTCTAATGTAGCCTTATACTGTACAGAACATTAAAATAGAAGTCTTATATTAGTAGACTACTCAAGTATACTATTCAAGTTATCTGGTAAGGTGACAAAAATTTACGTTTAAACATTAATTTTTAATGCGACAATAACTTCGAATTTAACTAAATAGCCCCGTTAAGGGGGTTCGGTACGTTGTAGATCGGTAATGTTAAATTGGCCGATTGCAATGTACCTTTTCACAATAACTACTGATCAGATCATCTTAAAATTTTCTGTGTGTGTTATATCAACCTTATACATTAATCTGAGGCTAAAAGTTTTTTTTTTAAATAACTGTTAGATTTTTTAAAATAAAATAAGTTTTAAAGTACCAAAAAATCATGAAAATTTTCACTTTTTTGACGCATAACTTTTTTTTTCACTTTAGTTATATTAAAATTTATAACCTCCGGTTAATCTATACTATGTATTACATCATATAAAAAATTTTACGAGAAAACATAGCATAGTTTTTGAGAAAAGGTACATCGAAGTTCGAAAAATCAAGTTCTGAGAAAAACGCGTTTAAAGTTTTTGTTGTTAACCCACTTCCTTACGAAGCCATGACATTAAAATGGCTTTTAATGTCAAAAATATTTTTCCAATCGTCTTGATACTTTGTGACATTATTAATAAAGGTTGTTATAGTATTTTAAGCCAATAATTTTTGTTTCGATTTTTTCACCGATTTTGGGGTACTGAAAACCCCAAATATATTTAAATAAATATATTAAAATATATATTAAAAATATATATTAATTAAAAATATATTTAAATAAATATATTTTATATCCCCCTCTTAAATATATTTTTAAATAGTTAAGCATGTAACTAACTATAGAGAAAAAGAATTATCTACTAGTAGGAATACCTAGTTTTGATTTTAAAAATAAGTTTTTTTTTATCAGACTTTTACTATAACATAAATATCACATAAACTTTATTCTTAAAATATATAGTCATAAAACATATTTATGCTATTGCTATATGTAATTTTTTTTTATTTCCTATAAAACAATAAATTAACTAAATATCTTTGAAACATCTTACTTTTCAGCTTTGATACCTTTCATTTCAGCTGACAAAAAATCCAAATTTTCTTTAAAAAAATTTATTATCATATCCTCGGAAATGTTTGGCAAAATATCTCTTTGTGCTTTGGTAAAACCCTGTTCAACAGCCATTGGAGAAAAATATTTTAAAAACTCAAAATAATTCAAAAATCAACGCACGTGCAATTTCGCTGCGCGATTCTCAAGTGGTTCCGTAGGGAGGAGGAACGAGAAGACCTTTCTACGTCACGACGACGTTCCTTGATTGCGCCGCGGCTCTGGTTTTTTCAAATTTGAATAACTCGGAAAATATTTCGTTAAAAAAAATTTAATGACATTTTTGGACTCCAGACATCTTAATCTACAAAATTAACCCATTTTCAACAAAATTTAAGACATGTGATAATTCTCCATTGGCGACGATCCTCGTCATTTTGAATCATCGTCAAGTGACTTAACTGCGTCAAACGCAAGGATGCCAATGAGGAAGTCGCATGAATTTCGAATTCATTTGCAAGGAATTGTCCTTTCCAAATACACGTCGAATGGTATCATTCACATTATTAGGGGCTGATGGGGAGCCCAGTCGGTTAGGCACTCGCCTAGCATGTAGAAGGTCCCAGGTTCGGGTCCGGGCTTCGCCAAAATAGCGGCCGACCTATAAACGGCTCGTGCAGCCAAAAATGTCCGATTAATAATGCCCCGTGTAGAGGGAGTGCACGTTAAATCTGCTCCAAAGTCCCAATGCTGCGTACGATGTCGCCCTTAACTGTTGCGTTGGATGCCTACTCGGGTGTAGGCTCGTCACTTGACTGTGGTTCTAAATTACTTCGCCCGTCGCCAATAGACCTCGTGTAGCTCCAGTGCGATGATAATTCAAAACCTAACCTACCATTCATAATATTAAAAACTTGATAATATATATTATAATAATATTAATTAACTTTAAAGTAAGCGATACGTCACTTCATGTAAAAAAAATATTTTCTTGCTATGGATTATGACGTCAGCCTTGACTTTCTCGTCCATTGGCACTGGCGCGCTAATTCTTACCCTAATTCTAACTTCTGTGCTCTAAATCTTTGAAACTACGAAAGGGTTTTAAATTATTTCGGATTGAAAAATGCTCCCTAAAACAAAACGGGTATATTCCGATTACTTTATAGAAAAATACCAGTTATGTGCCCCAAAAATTGTAGATTCACCTATGGCGATTTCGATTGATACAACTGTTGACCTAAACCAGGAAAAGGTTTTTCTAATGTATTGCTGTTTAAATTAGCAGTTTGTTCGTTTCGACCGAACGTTATGCAAAGGTGGCATGTTTATTTTAATGAAATGTATGCAAACTGCAGCGCCATTTTTAGAAAATCACCAAAAACATGAATCCTTACGTTATGTGTGAGACGATAATTGCGTCATGTGCGTCCTTACGTTCGCGTCATCATGTGAATTTTAACGAATTTTAATGTTCATATTTCGCTTCAAATTAATAATTTTTGAAGGTTTTTAAGCTGAAATTCGTAATTTACTGCATCTAATCTGCCAGAAAATGGTATAAGTACGTCATTTTGAGTAGTATACTATTTCCACTTTCGACACTAATTGCGTTTTGAAATCCTGCGCTAATTATAACTTTACATCGACTAAATTTTGTTCTATTTTGATGTTACAAATTTCTCTTGTTTCTACTTGCAAAAATAAATTTTGCTTCTCCAAATTTCAAAATTTCCATCCCTACTATCACAACCTAAGATCAACATAGTTAGCCTAGGCATTAGACAAAGACATACGAGGCTTTTCTACACATGGTTTTCTTCATTGCTAATTGTTATTTTTCTCTGAGTTTAGTTGATAGAATAGTAGGTGTAGATTCTAAGAACTAAAGAATTCTTCGATCTAAAGAACTGAATTTCCACCAAGGCCAAGAAAATTTGCTTTGGGTGCCCACTCAGGTGTTGGCTCGTTACGTGTTTGTCGTCCTAAATAAGAACATTCAATTAATTGCCAATACCCCTCTTGTAGCTCTAGTGCGATTATTCAACTCTGAAGGCCAACGCCGTAGATTCATTTTTAATTCATTGTACAATATACTAATAATTAGGATATCTGTACATTTATTTGCTTATTTAGTACAAAATTATTTTCCCTTTTCATTCATTATATTGTTTTCCATGTCGTACAATTCCCACAAAATGTTTAAAATGTTAAATAACTCAAAATAAGTATGCTTTGAAGCTACCTCTAAACCAAAAAAAAAAAAAAGCTTTAATTCATCAAAATAATAATTGAGCACTCACAAGGAGAAATTACGCAAAATAAAAAAAAAAGGCTGCCTTATGAAAAAAAATTCTCTTATTTACACCTTTTCCTTAATTCAAAGAAATTATTTATTTTACACTTGGTTTCTTTTCCACACTAATTCATTATAAAAGGAAACAATTGCTTCCCATTCTTTCAAGTGTTCTAATCAAATAATCTTTATGCATTTTCTTTGTCTTATTTTTTCTCAAAACTAATCCAGAAAAAAAGGTATTGTCAATTGGTTACTTAAATTATTGGTCTATTACTTTTTTTCATAAAAATAAAACATTTATTTTTTTTAAATCATCGTTTCAAAGGTTTCTATTTTTTTTTTTTTTTTTTTTTTGGGGCTGTAGATTTAATCAGTTTTGGTGGAATTTGATACGTCATTCTTGTAGGGTT
The DNA here is from genome assembly GCA_023701765.1 of Hylyphantes graminicola. Taxonomy (NCBI): domain Eukaryota; kingdom Metazoa; phylum Arthropoda; class Arachnida; order Araneae; family Linyphiidae; genus Hylyphantes; species Hylyphantes graminicola. The sequence continues at coordinate 58,609,768 of CM043114.1, read as the reverse complement.
ACCTAAAATTGCGTTGGCTGTACTTATTGCTTTTGTTGTTAACTAAACTTAAATGTTTAGGTTTGTTTCATGTTTTTTTGCATTTGGGATCGGAAATAATTAACCAAACTCAAAACTAACCATCTAATATTGTTTCATTTTGGTGGATTAATTAAACTAAAATAATAAATTGAACTATTGAGGGGAAAATCAAAGTCGGAGAATATTTTACCCATTTAATGACGACTGGTGATATAATTTGTCAGGCAAAACTGAGCTTCATGTTTAATTTTTTTTTATATAGATGAAATAATGAACCGTAAAACACGAAAAAAATATTACACATTTTTTTTAAAAAAATTTGTAGTCATTTTGACTAGAAATAAAAGAAAGCAAAACTATGCAACGGTTTGTTCAGTCAGCCAGATGCCTTTGAAGCTTATTATAGAGAGATGGTAATAAAAACATTAAATAAAAACTAAACTGAAGAAAAGAAATCTGCTTTCTAAGAAAGAAAATTACAAAAGAAGGATGCTATTAAGTTTAAAGGGTATATTTATTTAAATGATAGGTGTGTATTTTTCGCAATCTTCGTATTTTGAGGGACACGGTATGTGTACGTAGTATTCTAATATGTATTCTTGTGGACATAGTGTAATTTCATTAAAATTAGGGGGGGGGGGGTCCAGATATCATGAGGACTGACTGTAGTTAAAAAGACATTTTGTAGTTTTTTTGTTATTTTATACATCAATAAGAAAATTATTAGTTACCCAAAATATTTTATATTCCAAGCAAATTAGCGAATCAAAACATCTTAAGTTTTGTGTGACATATGCATGTACACATAATGACAGATTTTTTTTATTGCAATTTATTAATACTCTCTACAAAACGAGGTGTATTTACAGTTTAAAAAGCCTTTTCAGATGGTATGCCATAAACAGTACGTATAATTTACAGATAAAAATCTTCAAGCCAACGGGGCTGGGGAGCCCAGTCGGTTAAGGCTCTTGCCTTGCATGCGAAAGGTTCCAGGTTCGGATCCTCCATCTCCAATAACCTTTATGCAGCTCTTGTGTGACGATAAGTTAACCTAACTGTTTAATTTAACCCTTGATTTTTAATTTAACGTTTGTAATCATAAATGAACGCGTTAATGGTATTCGCAAATAAGGCGTTAATGGATAAATTAGTTATCCATTAACGCCTTATTTGCGAGTACCATTAACACGTTAATTCATGATTACAAACGTTAAATTAAAAATCTTTAACATTTTAAAAGCATATTTTCTCAATACATTATATGGTAATTTGCTACCTTATCAACTGACTTTCTTCTCTCCTTATAAACAGTATTTTATGCATTGTAAAAACAGGAGAGGTAATTGCATTGATATTACTTTTTTTTTAAAGGTAGGACGGCAATATTTACACATTTTTATCGTAACTCGTTTTGCAGCAATTGAAGAAGAAAAATAAACTTTAATGAATCGCTGAGGGACCACTTTGGAAAATAAGCAAACTTCTACACTTCAACGTCATTTGTATTCATAAATCGCTGTTCATGAATGGATTTAGTAAATATTTCATTCTAAAATGTAAAATGAGCAATTTATTTTGCTTTAAGTTTATGCACGCATGAAAAAATAAGCTATTTTAGATTTATTTCCGTTCCGCATTTTTTTTATTCCTACTTTGTATTGGGCTGGGGAGCTCAGTCGGTTAGGCACTCGCCTAGCATGCGAAAGGTCTCAGGTTCCGGTACGGGCATCGCCAAAATAACTGCCGAACTATAAACGGTCAGTGCAGCCAAAAATGTCCGACGAATAATACCCCGTGTAAGGGAGTGCACGTTAAATATCCTTCAAAGTCCTAACGCTGCTTACGATGTCGCCCTTAATGGTTGCGTTGGGTGCCTACTCAGGAGTCGGCTCGTCACTTGACTGTGGTTCTAAAATACCACGCCCGTCCCCAATAGCCACAACAGTAGCTCTAGTGCAACGATAATTCAAATCTAACCTAACCTAACCAACTTTGTATTGCAGTGCAAGTCATTTGTTTCAAGTTTCCTAAAATCTCAAAGAAAGTTAATTGAACTACTCTAATATTTATTGAATTCCGATGAATGGTAGTTAATATTTCATAAGACAATAGATATTTTCAAAAGAAAAACTGAAACCTGCCTATATTATAGTGAAAATTTGAATTTCTATAAATGCGTACGATGCAACGCAATTTGCAAAATTTTAATTAACAATAACAGCAATCCATGCCACACATATAATGTAATAGATTGTGCTGTATGTTAGTCCATGAAATAGCTAGATATTTTTTAGAATGATCTATACTACTAAATCTATAATACATGCTCAAAACAATTAGGGGAGCACATGTTTTAAACCCTTTCGCTTCCAATGATTCTATTGGGAATCATCAGCTTATGATTTTTTTTTCTGACTAAGTTATATTCGCCACTTATGTATCGTTAGATGTATCGTTAGATACATCGTTAGATGGAAGAATAACGTATTTTGAAGAATTTAATATTTTTTTTTAAAAATGAAAATATGAAAAATATGGTAAAATAAATTTCACTTTAAAACAGTTTTAGAAAATAAATTGACCCTAAATTTTTCATGCTTGCATTTTTTATATGTTTAAAAATATATTTCAACTATTTTTAACAAAAAAAGTTATGAAAAAATTATTGTTATAATTTATTAAAAAGTTATTATTCCATTTCCCCCCCTTTAAATTTAAATTTAAAATGTTACGATTTTTTCTCCTGTTTTTTACTATTTCATTTCGAATGCATAGTGAACCTATTTAACAAATTTTAGATTTATAGGATAAAAATTAAAAAGTTGGGAGTGAAGTTAAAGTTGGAATTAAAAAGTGCTCTCCTAATTGTTTTGAGCAGTGTACTTGCACTCTTATAAATTAATTATGCTCTTAAAAGTTTAATCTCGTAACAGTTAAAACATGTAACTTGTATATTGTATAGTTTTAGTAAAAAATATCTCATTACAAGAATAATATTTGAAGTATTTTTTAAAGAATGCAAATGTTACATCTAGTGTCATTTTACGGAATGCCTACCCTCCACGCGTTGGCAGATGACTTCTTCACTTAACTGTGGTTCCAAATTACGACGCTCGTGTCGCCAATAGCCCTCGTGTATAGCTTTAGAGTGACAATAATTTGTATGAGGTTTTATATAGAACTAGCAGTATGGTCCCGCCTTACAGGGAACCCGTTAACTTCGCATTGCTTCCTTTTAGAGGCATGCTTACTTGTGAAAATACACTCAAAATCAAAACAAAATTAAATTCGTGTTGGCGCATGCACACTTAAAAAAGCAAACACTAATAGAGGATGAAGCAGCCTTAGGGCGAGCGCATATCTCAACCAAACTCAATCAATCAAACTAATAGAGGATGGCGTCAAGTCCCCGTTTCGGCCCGGTCCATGTATTTTCAAGCCCTGTTATGGTTCCGCAATTCCACGTGGATGACGTTTTTTTTAAACTAATTATATTAATTAAAAATCGCAATCAAATATGAAAAAACTAAGCCTCAGGTGCACACGTAGGTATTAAAAGGAACCTATATTAAAAATTTCGAATTTTTTTAGAGCAGTCTAAGTAGGTCTTTTGCGATCCACAGACATACACACAGACAGACAGACACACAGATAAACTCTTTCTTTTATTATTATAGATGACTATGAGGTTTTATATAGAATGAATGATAGTGTAGATTTCACACACTGTACGAGACAATTGATTTTCATTGATTGACTAGAATGGTCTATGACATCAAGGTTTTAATTTATAATAGTAGTAACATAATTAAAATTTCAAGCCGATAAAATATTCATAAAACTATTCAGTAAAATCGTATTACTGATTGGTTACTAGTAATTATTTTACTTGATTTTTTTTAATGAAATGGCATGCCATAATAAAACTTTCCCATATGCATGCACACAGATCCAAAGCAATAAGAGTTTCCTATCTACTATTGTTATCTACTAGTGTAATCTACCTTTAATTATCTATCGACTATTGTAATCTATTTTCAATTATTGTTTTGACTATTCAAGATTTCTTTGTTGAAAAAAACTTGTACTGCATTTAATGAATTCGTCAGTTGAAAAATAATTTTAATTTTCCTTTTAGCTTTCGCAGATTTTTTTTTCTCTTAGATCACCCATTTCATTAGAAAATTAATTCTTTTTGTCATGTACCCTGTTTTTTTTAATCTCTTTGTGTTCTTTTATTTTGTTCGTTGGAAAAAAAACTTGATTATGAAAAATATGAGTTTTCGGTAGAGTAACATCTTCTCTTGGGAAATATATTCTAGAGATAAAATAAAACTTTAAAAAAATAATAATGAAAAAAAATTTAAAAAAATGGAAAAAAAAAGAAAACAATCTCTTTTATGGCTTTTTTTAGTGTCCAAAGATAAATTCATTAAAATTCAATGACATAATGAATAATAAACTTTAGTTCTGTCAAGCAAAAATAAAAAATAAATTATCTTTCAAAAAGTTCTAATTAAAAAACATGAACACTTTTTTAATCAAGTAACAATCAAAGAGCTTTCCTAGGTAATACTTTTAGAATCCCTTTTTTCCATTTTATCAGATAAAAAAATGTATAGTTTTTATGCTAGAAATATATCAATTTCAAATTTGGCTCTCGAATCCATTGTGGTGTTAATTTTTTTTTTAATGTTTATTTTTTACATTTAAATAAAAATAACCTTTCAAATGATAAAATATGCAATTCAACAGTCAGATTAATCAAAAAAAAAAAAAATGCTTATGATCTTGTACGGATGTAATAATAAGTAGTAAGAAAATTAACATATAATGCTTTTTCGCCAGAATAGGATGTTAATTATGTACTTTAAATGAAGTCTCAATTGAAGGAATTAACAAAAAATGTCATTGCATTGGCAGTATTATTGAATACCTTTTTAATTAAGAAAACGATTAAATTGTTTTCTGGATCTTGATATTTGTGTTTCGTAATAACAATAAGTTCGAAGGATGTTCTGATTTCGTTCTCAATATGTTTATTAGTTTAAACTTTATTTTTTAGTTATTAGTTTAGTTAGTTACAAACGGGTGGGTAAAATAGTAACAATTAAATATAGCTCAGTTATGTGTTATTTACTTAAAACTAGAAATAATTGAAACCGTGACATTAGTTCTAACTTTTATTTCATTTGTCCACTCACAGTTAAATTCCAAGACAGATAGAAAAATCCTCAAATTTTGGCACATTACATTCGATTGCTTTGTTTTTATAACAGTTTTCTTAAATGTTAAATTTTCTTTAAATGTAACTGGCTATTGTATTTTTTTAAAAATTGCTTTACAGTGTTATGCTATTTGCTAACTACGCACCGAACAACCTATTATTAGTGTATTTTTATGGCTTCGACATTCGACAATGTAACTTGCTGTATTTTTATTCCATTCTCTTTGCGGTCTCAATACGATTCGAAAGGAAGAATAAAAGAAAACTCATACAAGCGAATAAAGAATTCATCGCATAACGGGATTAAGAATAAAAAGAACATCGAGGAATTCCTTTTCCAAAATCGACTTAAAAATTTATGAAAAACATTCCCTTTTAGAAGTCAACAAGTGGAAAAACGTTCTAAATGGATTTAGACATAAAAAAAAAACGTATTTCCCGCTCTTTAAGCCACCCAAGATTTTTTTTCTTTCTCGAATCTTTTGCAGTTTCTTTTTAAAATTTAAGCAGCCTTTTTAGAAATAAATCTCATACAAGTCCTAAAACTGCTTAATAATTTATATCATTGCTGTATTATTACGTTATGGAGGTAGAAAAAAAAAATGAAAATATGGCTACAAAGAGAATAATGCTTTTAAAGTACGGGTCTCCAAACTTAATATTCAAGAACCGCTAGGGTTCTACAATTTCATTAATTGGTGAGACTTTCGTCAAGTGTAAGTTTTCCAACCTTCGTTAAATTTTCTTCTTTACTATACATTTTTCCTCTATACTAAAATGTATTAACTTTTTTTCTAATTCTGTTCATGTTCCCTCTGTATTAAGCTTTAAAATTACGTTTTTTAATTTATTTAAAACTACTTTTCTATCAAATTGAGCCCGAACTTCAATTATACATATTTACATTTATTAAAACTCAGAGTTATAAGAAAATTGGCAGAAGTGTAAACTTGTTTTTGCTGCCACAGCTCTCAATGCAAGTTTTAAAAACCATTGTTTTGTTGCAAATATGGTTTTAATTAATTGCTCAGGCTAAAATATTATAGAATTCATTTAAAAGAATTGATTAAGTGGTGTATGTAGCAAACACTAACAATTTCATGACCTTCCAAGATAAATAATTATACATTATTTTGTATTAATTCAATATAACCGGAAAGTGAAAAATAATTTATGTTTGGAATGAAAAGAGGTGAGGAAACAGTTTTTTTAAAGTTATTTTATTTCTAGAAAGTCTGAATTGTGTTGAATTTTGTATAATTAAATAAAAACTTATTTCTCCAAAAATATTATAGTTTATCATAAAAGGCTTTACATACAAACATTAAAGACATTGCATTATAATCATGGGATGTATTAAAATAACCCTTCGTTTCCGAAACCCACAGTTTGGAGCTCCCTGTTTCGAAAAACAATGGGAAAAAAATAACTGAAAAAAAATAAAAATAAATAAAGAACAGACGAAATAGGAGAACGTTTTGCGTAATTATGCTGCCGCGTTCTTTATTTTTACCCTTTTTTTTTGTCCCCACCCCCACGGCATCGGTGATACGCAAATAAAGAATTCGAGAAGGAGGTTAATATATCAAAGCTTACCTTTTGCATGAAATGGTGTGACAAAACTGTAACTGGTACATGTTAAATCTACCGAAGTTCGAAGTCCTTGCTTCCTCTTGTAGCTCTGGTGTGAAGTTTTTCAAGCAACTAAACTAACGGGATTTAGCGTATAATGTCGCTATAAGGTAAATGCCAGTTAACCCTTTCAGTCCCAGGGATGCCATTTGGCATTATGTTTCTGATCATAATGTTAAAAGAATAATAGGACTGACATCTATTGGGAATAATCAAAAATATTTTCTGATAGAAAAAAAGTTCGAAATATCGAATAATGTGCTTTTTTATACCATAAATGGCTATAGACGATCAGAAAAAAATTTATAAAATGACGATGCCAAATTGTCATTTGGACTGAAAGGGTAAAGGGGTCGGCTTCGTCACTTGATAGCGGTATAAAATTATGAGCAAATCGCCAATAGTTCTTATGTAGCTCTAGTGTGAAGTTAATTCAACTATATTTCCTAAAGCGGGTAACAGTAATTTAAAATTTACTTAACGTTTGTGAGTACTATCAGAAAAAATTATTTTTGTGAGGTACTGAACTTGGGAAGTTATACTTGTTGGTACGGTCACCTTTAGATATGTGCAACCGTTTCTTCCAAATTCTTAAACGGTACTTGGAGTGTAACATTACCTAAAAAAATTAGCTAAATTAGCTTATCATTTTACCGAACCTTTCCTTATTTTTTGAAGTATTTTATAAATTGGCTCTAAAACTGGACAGCGACAGACATATGGACAATGTAATTAGAATACCATTTCCATTTATTACGTTATAAATGTGATAGGTTGAGTAAGGATTAAAAAATTAAACTTCTCAACTCCAAAAGTTTTCATCATAATTTCTCCCCATTTAGCTGTAATGCGACGTTATTTCAACACCATTACACTGTGTGAAAATTTCGCTTGTGGTTTCACCAAAAATATGGTTCTAGTAGCTTCAACGGCTGTGTATTGAACTATTTAATCATATTTTCTGTATTCAGTTGAACAATTTTTCTCAAGTTCCAAAATCTGAAAAATGGTTCAACCTACAACCAAAAATATGATGAAGCATTTCACCACACAGCCGTTGCAGGAACCAGTCATTTCTATGGTGAAACTAATCACATTTTTTAACGGAGTATATTTTTCTTTCCCAACCCTTTTTACTTAAAAATCAGTTAAATATCATTTACAGTGTTATTAAACCACGTCTTTCCTTTGTTATTCCACGTGGGTAAGGGGTGAAAGGGTTCGTTTCTAATGGAGTTTAATAGCGGCATGTAATGGAGACTCATTGAAAAAAAAAATGCCGTTGTTGTGACCGACGGTGGTAATTTTTTTTAGAGAGTGGTTATTTTTTTTTAAGAATGGAAAAAAGTGTTTTATGCTGTACTTAATTTTGACCCATTAGGTTGTATTTAAATAGGAGATGTTTTCGAGGGGTTGTTTTGTAATTGTGGGGAAATGTAACAACATAAATAGAAAAGGTGTTGATATTCATTATTTTTAAATTGTGATATTGAATGGCTATACACATAATTGTATAAGCATCCAATTTTTACTAGGGTAGACCAACCAGTAAATGAACGCTTAAGCACAATTTGTTTTAAGAAATTTCATACATTTTAAGACAATATAGCATCTGGTTTATGACAATGTGAACACATCTGTCATTACAAGTAAATTCTACAAAAAAAGGTGACTTTATATCGCATTGCTTTGGGTCTTTTGGGGGTCCAAATAAAAAGTGGTACAAAAGCCAAGTGAATGAACACAAATGTCCGGTCAATAAACATGCTGGAATTTAATTAATGACCAATTACAGCCAATCAGATGTCAGATAGCTTCCCACGAGATGGGAGGAAGTCAGTGTTGCCAATCCATCCAGTGAAATGATTTTTAATCCTTATTTTGTAAATGTACTTACCAACTGTTCATTCACTGGGGCCTGTTCACTCACTGGTCAGTCTACCCTATATTAAAACTCTTGTAAAAGATCCAATTACAAGCATTAAAAAGGAATAAATTTTAAGTCCGATTTCCCGAATTTATTTTTACAATGTTTTAAAGCCATATAAAAAAATATCAATTTCTTTCTGTGTTTCAGATTTTGACGAAGCAATTTGTTACAACGCAGCAAAAAAATCAAGGTTAGTGGCCAAAGTTTTTAAATGCAACACTTGCAAGCAATTAAAAATTTAACTTTAAACAACAATTTCACGCTGCATAGCGAACAATGTGTTATGAAGATTGGTTTTAAATTTCGCAAAAGTTTCAACATACTTATTATTTTCGACTATTGCACGTATTAATTATAAAATTCATTTATTAAAAATATTATATTAATATAAAACAATATCCCTAATTCAGGATATAAAGTCATTGTTGTTGATAAAACGAAATACGAGACTTTGTAAATTGTTTTGATAAGTATAGAAGCGTATGAAGAAAATTTAATATTATCAAGATTGTATTAATACCTTTATTGATTTACTTGTGGAGGTTTAATTAATTTACTTGTGGGGAGGTTTGTAATGAAGTTAAAGTCAAATAGGTCGGGAAATAAACTTTTGAAAAAAATATTTTGTCTTAAATTGTTTCATAATACGTTTATTCAGGGCCTGCTTCTCCATAAGGCCCATTATGCCCGGGCCTAGGGCCCCCAAAATTTAGGGGCCCCTAAATTTCAAGTTCCATTATGCTAAATTCTGTAAATCCCCAAAATATCAGTAAACTAAAAAAAATTCTGATACTCCACTTTGTTTTTCGTCAATTTTGGCTAAGAAATTGTCGTAACGCGATTGTTTTGATCGATGTTTAAAAGGAAACCTATAAAATTGTAGCAAAATATTTTTTACATTGGTCTATAGCATCATCATTACTGGAAATCGTACCCAAAATTTTTCATAAAGGGGCCCCCAAAATAGATTGTGCCTATAGTCTGAGATTTCCTAGAGCAGGCCCTGCGTTTATTGCAGATAATTTAATCTAAAGATAATTATAATAAAAACCGAAGATTTTTCTTCAATATATTTAACATACTTTGAATTTAAGTCGCGTTTCAGCATCTAAAGTATTTAAAACTTCTATACAAAAAATTTCTAGTTTGTTTTGGTATGGAATGTTGTTTACTTACACTTTATTAATCAAGGAGGCGAAAAACCTTCAAAAACAATTCAGTTAGCTTGTCAAAAATGGAATTAAGAAATTAGTTTCCACTTGCGTATTTTTTTGCTTTTCTGCATTATTTCTGCCATTATGATTCTGTTTTTTACTTTTAGAAATATTTTCCTAACTGACATAACTTGTAACTGCTATTAACCGCTATAAAAATATTTATATCTGGAGATTTTCATACTTTTTGATTTCAGAGAGCCTTTTTGCGATTTCAAAATTATCGTGAAGGACAAAACGAACGTATTTGACCCTATTATTGATAAGTGTTTAATTTTGATTAGGTTTCTAAAAAGAAATAAACTAGGGCAACAATAAAATAATTCAATTATCTTAATTAAAGTTTTAATAAAAAATCGTAAAATCGGGCAGCTGCCTAAAAATGTTTTTAAAAAAATTAAAGTGGTTAAATATTTTGTAGTTTTCCCGTTTTTTTTTTTATCTTCAATAGTTTCGAAACTTGGAATTATCGCCATATACACTCTTAAAACAAAAGAGTGAAATCCACTCCAGTTGGAGAAGTGCATTTTCGACACCGTAAAGGCATGCATATTTACTCAGACTGAGTTAAAATCACTCGTTTGGAGTGATCCTGTCGGAGGTTTAACACACAAAGGATCCACTCCAAAAGGAGAAGTGCATTTTCCAGTCTGGAGGAGTGAAATCCACTCAGACTGAGTTAAATTAGGAGTGTTTGTTTTAAGAGTGTAACGCACAATAATTTCTATTTGGATGTGCCACACTACTTTGTCACATATTTAGTCTGGGATTGCATGGGAGTGAGTGACAGATAATTGTATCTTCCATACTTTTTACTTAATAAATATAGTTTAGTTTGAATATTAAAAAACCTTGTCCGAATAAGTGCATACGGAAATTCTTTGTAACTGTCCGACGTAAGAGAGGTATCACTTTTTGGTGGGGAAAAAGGCTATCTTAGAGCTACTATCGGCTACAGTTTGAACAGCTTTCAAGGGACTAGACAATAGTTTTTAGAAAAATTCTCTTTTTGTATTTCTAGTTCTAACCGCATACTTTGCCAATGTTCTTTTGTAGCTCTAGTCCAGTGAATTCCCCCACCAATTTCTGCAAAAATGCAGACCTATTTTCAAAATTTAAATTTCATCACGCACAACTTTTTAAAACATATCTAGTCTCCATAGTTTTACAACAGTTAAAACCTTTTTTGTTTGAAAAAAATAACTTTTCTAAACGAATGTCTCCGTCGACTACAGCCTTATTCAAATGCACTGTAACACATACCAAATCAACCACCGCTGGATCCATTAAAAAAAAAGATTATTAAAAAAAAAAAAACTTTTCAAAGCTAGCACTTAGCCCTACAGCCTTACTTAAAAGTTGCATTAAGTGTTTCTCTTTCTTATCTGGAGGAAAAACAAAAGTTTTTTTAATGAAATTCTGTGCATTAATGCATGCAGGCAACCGCTAATTTGCATTCATATCGAACGGGTAAAAAATTTCTAGATGAAGGAGTGATAAAAATCTTCACCAGAAACAATATTTTTTTTTCTTATTCTTGTTTAAGAAAATTTGTTTGTTGCTCCATGATATCGATTAGTTTTCTAATTTTTGTTTTTAAAAATGTTTCTGAAATGAAGCTTTTTTTTCCCCTTTCTGAATAATATTTTACTCCTTCTGAATAATAATTCTTTTGAAAGCACTTTTGACTTATAGTATGCACATGAATATGCATGCTTATAGAAGCTCAGTATGACTTATGTTTTGATTGAAATAGTACACATAAACAATTATTTGTACCAAATATTACTATTTTCTCTTACTATTTGCATGAGCAAATGTCTAATAGGTGACCGACCTAAAACGCTTACAATTAACTCTTTTCTGTATGAATGACTTGCAGTTTTATTTTAATCTCTGTAGTAACATTCATTCCCAAATAACTCTTACAATTTACAATGTTGTGTGTGCTTGGAGTAATCGACTTAAACCCATGTAAAGTTGTCTTCCGTAAATGCAACGTAAATTGGGATTATTAAATAGGGTTTTAGTTTAAATAACATACACTAGATTATATAAAACAATTTGTATTTAGTTATTGAAATAACATATAATCTGTACACTCAGAAAAGACATGCTATTCAAATAGCACACGTAGAACACATGTATTGTGTACAAATGACAACCTATCAATATTGTGTTGATTACATATGAACACAAAAAATGATCGCGAGGGGTGACGATTATTACATCTACAGGCGGTTGACAAAAAAATACATTATACTATATTGTTTCCTAAATTATGTACAACAAGATTATAACATTAATTTTAACTTATAATTTTTTAAAAGCTTTAATATAGCTATTTATCCAAACATTAAAGACTAGATGCTGAACTTCTGAAAAGGTACAAGTGGTCTGCGCCTTCAACACAATTTTTGTGCCAACCATGCTTTTCTATTTGGTTGCAAAACTTTTTTTTTTGTATTGCTTCAACAAAACTTGTAATAACTGGGAAGAACACAATATTTTTGTATTGAAAGTCAACACAAATATTTTTCTGAGTGTACCGTCTGCCATACATTTCATAATAACTCTTGCAATTTCCCAAAGTCTGCTAAGGGGTGATCGACCTAAACACATTTAAGGCTGTCTCCTTCTCCCAGCGTCAATTAGGACCATTAATTCGGCGGTTTATTGACAGGTGTGACGAGGGATACGAAGCTCCAAAATTCATTTCAAAGAAGGAAGCAAGGGCGACTTTCTTATTTAGTTGACATTCGCCTTGATGAGGATCCAGAAGATTTTCCTTCGAAAACGTGGTTAATTCAACAAAATGGGTTAGATTTTATTTAACTAAATGGTTTTTTTTATATTAAGTACTTCTTGGATTTGAATGGGTGGAAGCTTGAAGCTTCTGCCGATTTTGCGGTGTAACTTTAAACGACGTTACTGCATAACAACTGTAACACTTTTTGCCAGCTTCCAGTTACGGAGTAATGTTCCACTAAAGCTTTATGGTGTTGGCTGTAACAATATGATAACTAAAAAAAATTAGTTAGTAAAGTCGAATGTGTGGCAATTGGCTTGTTTCTGGTGACGTAATTCGTTCCAGCTTTCATTTCTACACGCAAAAAACTGTCTGGTACGTACAAACGAAAATTGAGTTCTTCCAACCAAACTGTTCGGTTGCTATAGGACTGACAGGACTGTCTAGTTGCAGGAACCAAACACGTTTGGTTAGAAGCGTTCAGCTGGCGCAAACGACTAGTTCGGTTGAGAGAACTACACTGATACCGCGTAGTTTAGTTCTCACACAGAGTTTAGTTGTCTCAACCGAACTCATTGAGGCAGTCTGGTCCCGTTGACTAAACTCGTTCAATCGAACGAGTATAGTTATGGTAACTAAACTGGGAGGTTTGAAAGAAACCACCACTTTGGCTGTGCCAATTAAACACCCTTCAACCGAACTAGGTTGAGTTGCAGGACCAGCACCATTTTTTGCGTGTACATTTTCTTCTATCGGTGGTCTGTTTCCACGTGACGTTGGTTCACCAATCGGGGCTCGAGAAAAATTCATTTTTATTCAGTATTTCTGTTGCCTCTCAAGATCAGAAATCTGCCCATTGAAATGTCAACATTTTTTAAAAGTACAAAAAATTGAGCTCTTGGAATTTGTCCAAGAAAAAACGATCTTTTAAGATTCTAGAGTTACTTAAAATTAATACAAAATGCTGTGTGTAAAACTAGAAAAGCATTTTTTCAACTTAGGTATTGTTTATTTGCACCAACTTACACCGTTTCTCCATAACCGATTCTTGGGAAAAAAATTAATAACAGGAAACCATTGATAAAACCAACCAATCGATCAACATCATAATCTCATTATTTCTCGGAAACTTATGAAACCACAGCCGTAAATAAAACGAGCCGCGGTTTTTGAGTTATTTGGGAGGGAAAGGTCCGTTAAATCCAATTTTCACCCAAGTGTCTGGGACAGGTAAGAGTTAAGACCGCATCTCTCTCCCACCTATCGGCCAGAATATACCGTATAACCTGGGGAAAGAAAAACCTGTTCAATAGGATTCTAGCTCGGAAAATAAAAAAAAAATTCTGGTCGACAGAGATTTAATATGCCTACTGTGCCAAACATTGGCACTGTGGTGGTTAGAGAAAGTTTTAACTTTCAGTGTTTTGATACGTTTTCGAGAATGACATAACTTGTAAATCAGTTTAATAGTACAAGGACAAATGGAATTTTGTAAATTTTAAAGAACTGTCATTTCTTAAACTTTCACAATTCCTAGCGAATAAAAGTTAACGATGTATTCGCGTTTCCAAATTTATACAATTTTTAAACTCTTCAGAAACTTGCAAAGTATGTTTACTTCAAAGTCTTGTATGTGTAGTTTTCCCCCCACTAACACATATGTGCAGTTTTATTTTCTGTTTCCAATAGAGGGGCACAACTCTATTTAACATTTTGAACATTGTTCTTAACAATTTTAAATTAGTTATTTGTAAGAAAGACGCCAATTGATGATTTACGATATTTTCAAGGCATTTTTTGTCAATGGGCATGTTTTGAACCTTGAGTGGCAACAGAAGTGGTGAAGGAAACCTAATTCTTTCTAGATACTTCGATTTTAATAATCAATGACACGTGGAAACAGAGCAAGAGCACCAATCAGAACATTGATCAAAACTTTCAAAGATGGCAACATTTCGATGCATAACATTCTAAGTAATTCCTTAATACAATTGTATATTGTAAACTGTTTCAGCACCAAGTTTTGTTTTTTTTGGTTGCCTCCACTCTACTAAAGTAACATCATTAGGTCTATAGAGCTGACCACCCCTTTTATAAACGCATGAAAAGAAATTCTGTAGAAATTGGTAGTCACACAGTCTGCAGCAAAAAATATTTTTTACTCTGAAAGTTGTCTTCTTATAAAGCAGCAGCAAATTATTCTTACTGCGGCAGAGCCGTATTTTGCAATGTTCGAACTTCGGTGAGAGTTTTATAACGAGCTTTCGGAAATATATATATATTTTCGGCTTTGTCAAATAAAATCGGTCATAGTTTTAGCAAAAGGAGTTTTGTTAGACAGTGGCTGAGTATAAACTCTAAAAAAGCCCTCAATACTTTTCCGCGTCATAATTTACTAAACATCTAAAAAGAATATTAGAAATTAGAAGCTATTCAACTCCAAGAGTAGGCGTGTGTAATTCTGTAGTCTAACAATAATCAAATGTTTTTAACGCAATCTTGAAATTTTGCCACTTTTAGTGAGTAATAGGAATTTTTCTAACGAAACGTAATAAGACAGAAACTATTTTTATTTCCGTGGAAAAATAGTAAAGCATTTTTAATGACAGAATTTTGTCGATTAAACAGCTAAACACCCCAATCGAAACCAATGCCTTGCTTGCAAGCAATTTGAAAAAAATACCATTGGAATTAACAATAAATTTTAAGGGCAAATTACAAAACTTTTGTGTTGTTCCCTCACCGTAAATCCTTTTCCCACCTTTTAGAAAAAGTGTTTTTTCTTACTATAGCTCTGTCGTAGTTTATATAAAAAATGCCGCTTCCTGGAAATCTCACGAGTAAGATAGATCTGGCGAAGTAGACCGTTTCTTATGGTTTCTGAGGAAGGTTTAAATGTGCGGGTGTAATTTCGGTCTGGATCATTGACTGCTGTAGGTTGATACAATGTTATCAATAATGGTAGTTTCAAAATACAGGGTGGTTATAAAATAACGCTCGCTATTCGGAGTGGTCTGTAGCTTGAATGAATAGTCCAAATGCATCAAACATTGAGACACTTACTAATCAAGAAGGGGGAAAAGAATGGAATCATGAAAAACAAACTCGTCTCTTGACCAGGGTTCTAAATTACGAGGCGTAATTGGATGTGTTGGCCGTAATTAGCTATAATTGGCTATACCTCGAAATTTAGAACCTTGGTCAAGAAACGAATTTCTCTTTTCATGATTCCATTCTCTTTGAAGAAAAGAAACTCGTCTCTTGACCAGGGTTCTAAATTACGAGGCGAATTAGCTGTGTTGGCCGTAATTGGCCATAATTGACGACGCCTCTTAATTTAGAACCCGGTCAAGATATGAGTTTGTTTTTTATGATTATTTTTTAGGATTCTGT
The DNA here is from genome assembly GCA_023701765.1 of Hylyphantes graminicola. Lineage (NCBI taxonomy): Eukaryota > Metazoa > Arthropoda > Arachnida > Araneae > Linyphiidae > Hylyphantes > Hylyphantes graminicola. Next base: position 58,593,599 of record CM043114.1, on the reverse strand, counting down.
CTTTTATGATTCCATCCTCTCTCTCTCTCTCCCCCCCCCCCCCCCTTCTTGATTAGTAAGTGTCTCAATTTTTGTTGCATTCGGATTATTCATTCAAGCTACAGACCGCACCGAATAACGAGCGTTATTTTACAACCACCCTGTATATACAGGGTGGCCCAAAAGTAGCCTTATAGTTAATGATGTACCATTGGTAAGAACTTTGGGTTATTTAGAACAGGTATTTGACATAGTCGTGCTTAGTTTTGTTGGTTGGCTAAATTAAAGTCGCACTACAGCGTATCTCATCCAAAGAGTAGATATTCGTGGACTTCGTTTGGTTTAGTTTCGAGAGATAGCTTTGGAATATTTATTTGATGCTTGAGGAATAAGCAAAAAACGTTTCCAGTAGGGTATGAAACTTCAAATCTCGCCATCTGCCAGCTATCCTATAAAATGATTTGTGATGTTGGAAAATTTGTGTTTTTGTTTAAAGTGTAAACCACTGCTGGGGATCTGAGTGAGGTGCACCGACAGTGTATACTTAAGGTAGGCGAGTACCCAAAATTCTAAAATTTTTACTATTACTTTAATCTTCCCCAAATTTGGTATAGTGATTTAAAATATAATGAACAATGCTTTTTGGGCAATTTTTTTAATTTAATTATAATTGATTTATTTTAAACGGTGTTTTTCAACTGAAAAAAGGGGTTTACGCTAACACTTCAAGCAGAAAAAGTTTTACATTAATTTACATGAAATGCAATACAAATACATTTTTTAAAAACCTATTTTCACATTAATTTTTATAACTGCTCTTTTTCTGTATAAATGCAAAAATAATTAAAAGTAAAATAAATATAGATTGTAATTTTCTCGTCATGTGTGAAGATTAATAAAATTTGAAACTCCAAATGCACAAAAATTTGACAAAAAAATCTTATTTCTTTTGCAAGGCTGCTTAACTAAAAGAATAGTTGGCCTTTGAAAAGAAAATAGAATAATGATTAATTACAAAAAATACTTTTACGGCTTAATGTATTTTTCTAACGTACTGAGTAAGATTTTATAAATAAAAAAAATAGATTATTTTCAGAAGATCAACATAAAAAGACAATTTTTTTTTTTTTTTGTCACAGCCTTTCGTTCTTTAATGTCTGATATACCTCTGATTACACATTCAGTAGCATTGATTTGACATAAATGTAACGGCTATTTCAGTGTCATTTTTTAATAAAAACTTGATGCAATGAAAAACTAAATGTGGTAATTTTATATTATGCCGGATATTGTTTTTAGCATTGACATTAGAGTGCTATTGGCTTGTTTCAGATTTGCAGTTTTCATTCTTGTGCTTCTGTGATTTCATTGGTTGTTTCGGTTTTATTCTCAATGGTTTTTTTTCCGTTTGCTAGGTACTTTCTATTTTAAAGTTCTTAAGTGCAACTTGTTTTTATTCTTGCATTTTATAAAACTTAGTCTGTTTTAATTCAATTATATTTCAGCTACCGAACCGTCAATGATGGAAAACTTCAGTTTAGAATCGGTCAGAAAATTCAAGAATAAAAACCATACAGCTGGAACTGTTGCCACTCAATACTCTCGTGACTTCAAATAAAACAGCGGTCATCAGATCACAATGAATTAAAGGTGTAACAACATTCAAGAGAGAGAAATTTATTTCGTCGGATTTTGTATCCTTTTATAGGATGAGAGAGTCGCTACTATATTCATTTTCAATGTCATTCAGGGCTCAATCCATTGTTAAGTACAAGGGGAAAACATTTTATTAGTAGGGACCCTTGCAATGTCGCTTACTAAAATGTAACTATGTATTCGGGATACTTCATGTGTAAGAGTGAATTAGTACTATTGGTTTAATATCGAACGACTATTGTACAAATTTAATGGAAATACTTAATTTTTATGGAGCTAGTATCAGACTCCTGTATCAGCTTGTTTAAAAAATAAATGGAATTGGCTAGATTTCGGTTGATATTGATAGGATACCCCTTTCCGACCGATCTATCACGATCGTGAGGGAATATATAAAAGAGGATGTTCAAGCTCTTCAAAAATATATACCGAAGCAGCTGACTTGTACCATTCGTTATTTGTATAAAAAGAATGACTTTTTTAATAAGGAGTTGCTGGCATTGATGCAGTTTAACGCATTTTGTTCGATAAAACTCCAAATTTAGTCTCATTATTTTAAATCAGCGCCATCCTATTCGATTATCACCATTCAACTATTTTGCTTAAAATTAGTTAAGTAACAATAGACATGTTTCATGTCATGAAAGTCAACAGAAAGGTTACACATTTTCTCTCAGCCTCGATTTCTGGAATGAATGCCACCTGGGGACAGGGCATCAATAGGAGTGCTGATCGGTGGAAGCCAGGAATGAAAGCCACCCACAACAAGCCATAGTTACATCATTGTCAAAGGGATCTCACGAGCCTCCGAATGTTTTTAGGCAGAGACACAAAACAGAATTCTTTTCTTTCGGGCGCTAATGAACATTTTTAATTACGTTTTTTTAGCTCAATAATCCCTACCTCTTCTTTCTAATTCTGTTTCTGTATATTTTTTTCCCTTCTCTCTCTTCTTATCGTACTTTTAAAAATTTTCAATTACTGATTTTCTTTTAAGCCTTTCCCCGTGTATATATGGGTTTGTTGTTTCTTCCCCGAGTTTCTTTGAATTTATCGCGAATCAATGTTTCATTAGCCAAGAACAAAAGAACTGGGGGGATAATTAAATATTTGATACCGTACTAATTAACTCTTTTAATTAATTTTCTCCAATACTTTCCCTCTGTTCCTTTTCTTTCTAGGGGGGGAAATACGCCGCATCCTGGGAGGAAGGCCGCCTTTGATAAGGCTCGTTATATTCGTTCGATAACGACACGTGGATCGAACCGAATTTCGGGATTAGAACTTTGGAACTAGCTGCTGCTGAGGCAACATATAGGGCCATATTGCAGGGATGCCAGGGAAATATCAATCAATGTCGTTTCAAACCTGCTCTCGAAGTTGTAATTTTGGCCTAGCATAAAATGATCATACCTAATAACTATTCGATTTCCCAGAGCCTGATTTCCGGCAGAGCAAACGGGGCGTGTGCAATGGGTCACCACTTTATAGGGACACCCAAATATGCTTAAAATAATATTGAGGAAAAAAAATGTGTTAAAACATGTTTCCGAAAAAATTATGTATAATAATATAATAGAACAAAGTGCCATTTTTCTTTAAAAAAAAACAAGTTACATTATATCGATCGTTATTTTATAAATTCTGGCCTGGCATGTGAATAAAAACTATGATTGTATTTAAAATATGATATGACAATGTAATAGGTCTCTCGCTGATGTTCAAATCATATGTACACGTGTTTCCAAGATGATTGTAAAGGTTATTTATTTGTACAAATTTAAAATGAAAAATTCACATTCATACACCATATATGTGCGTTATGGGGGCCCAAAACTTGCTTGTGCCTTGGCCCCCCAAAAGTTTTAAGTCGGGCCCTGCAATTTCCTACTTTTGTCCCTGACAAGCTACGGCTGTCGAAGATTGGCGATGAAACCTTACTAAAATATTGATGAAAAGCAAACCTATTAACACAAGCTAAACACATTTTACTAGGATATAAGAGTAAAAACTTTCACTTAACAATTTAGTGAATTATTCTTATGAAAATGGGAGATACATGCATTGGCATCTCAGCAAAGTTTTGTTTATAGGCTAACACAAACTAAGTACCCCTTCCTAAAGTTTCAATAAAATATTAAGTCTTTTTAAATGCTAATAAGCGAGGTTAATAATGTTAATATTTTCTAAATACTAATTAGCTGTAATGTTTGAAAAATTAAGTTAATGTTGTTAATGGTTATTACATTTTTTTTTTCTCTTAGAGCTGAACAGCTTTATGAAATGAAGCCAAAATAAACAGAAATAAGAACTCCCTGTTCCCGAAAAACAGCACTATGATAGAGGTGCCGGAATTTTATCGAACTTTCATTAGCTTTCGATCAAATGAATTAGTGCGAAAAGCAAAGAAACATTTTTGACGGGAAAGGCAAAGTTAATGAAAACTGCTGAACAAACAGAGCTTATATAGGTAATCCTTTTACAAACACCTTCAATGGCTTTTAAGTTATTCGACTCGGCAATCGTACGTATTTTTATGTTTGTGGAAGGCGAGGTTGCTTTTGGTAGAGCGTGAGGTAGGCTTTCACTCAGAACTCGAAAACAAATACAGAAAGGAAATTTCGTTTGATAAGGCATTGCAGGGTGTCTACCAGATTTGTCAAATCTAATTTCTTGACCTTTTCAGGACCTTTTTAGAACATTTCTTGACCTTTTTCAGCAACTTTTCAGGATCACTTGCTTCGACAATTATGTTGAGAATTTTTATATATACTATAATACGGGATTTTACAATAAATAGAACAAAAGTTTAAATACAAATTTTAAGGATTTGAGAAAAGTAACATTTTTGTTCATGAATATTTGGGGTCATTTAGGGGAAAATTCGTCCTTTTTGATGATTTTTTTTAATTTTTGTGACATTTGCTCTAATTTCATGACTTATTGGAGACTTTCTTGACCGTTTTTCGATTTCCTAACTTTTTCTTGACTTAACTGACTTTTTTGACAGATAGACACCCTGCATTGGGAAAGTTAGGTGCATAACAGTTTACCCCCAACATTTTAGTTGGGGCATTTGCAATTATGGAATCCAAATCAAAGAGTTTTTAGATTAAGTATTTGCCACGAATAAACATATTATACAACAAAACATAGCAATAACAAAGTAAAAGAGTTCAGAAAATAAATTCTTCAGAAAATAAACTTTGAATGATAAATAAAGAAAACCATAAATATTGGACTGTTGTAGAGTATTATAGTAAATAAACTATTTGCGAAAATAATCTATGTTGTTTTCTTCATAAGATTTATCATAAAGTAAAATTGGTTCCTTTAAATAAAAAAAAAGTTTATCACAAGTAGATTGAAAGAATTGTTTTATGTTCATAAAAAAAATTGAACAGCTCTATATGAAATTAGGTGAGTATGCAACTCTGACCCAAACTTTTATGATTATTTTAAAACTTGCGTCAGTCCCATAGAGCTAATGCATTAGTTTTGAAATAACATTTTCACCAGGTATGGGAATCATGATAACATCAATTTGAAACAAAATTTAAAAGAAAATGACATCCGGGTATTTAATTATAAACTGATAGTTTTAAAACAGTGTCACCATCTTCTGGATATTTTTGGCATTTTAAAACTTCAAATATATATAATTAAATAACGAGATATTTTTTTTTTCAAATTTGTCACTTCGATGTTATGTTGATTCCTATATCTGGGGAAAAAAGGCTAACATGGCAAAGCAATACTTCTGCGGTAGTTGTGATTCCAAAACTAGTTTGTTAGCTCAATGGCACTGACAATCCCTCTTAAAATCGATTTTCCTAAATTTGAGTTATTAGTATGGTATTATGTAAAACATAATATTAATATTGTAAAAAGTAAATATAATACATTTTACAACATTAGTATTACTACTTAATAAAATATATATACTACCAATGCTTTTCATGTAATAAAAAAATCTTAATACCAGCAGCAATGTGAAATAAATAGAAAACCACACAAAAATTAAATAACAAACTTTACTTTGTCAGTACTTAAATTCCAAGTTTCATAAGGCCTTTGGACTTCAGAACAATGAGCACCACATATGCATGAGTCATATTAATGTTTTTTTTATGTACAAAACTTACAGACACATACAATAACTATACAATTCATTGTATATAAAAGATACTATTGGAATGATTTTGACAGAGACAATGCTTAACAAATTTATAAAAGAAAATAATTTTTAAATGCATCATTGCATACACAAATGTATAAATGCAATTGCTTCAGAAATACTAGTCAAGGGATCGCATTTTTTTTTTTACCACAATATATTTTTTTAAAATCTTTAAAAAAAAGTGTGTGATTAAATAGACACTTGACAATACAATTACTTCTCAACATGTCAAAAATAAATTATAAATTGTAGCCTAAAGTTTACGAAATTGTATACTTGTTTTTTTTTTTCAATTAAAACATATTTAAATTAACTTAGCAAATTTTACCACACTACCATGTTTAAGCTTTATTTATAAAAAGAAAATCATAGAATATGGTAGGTACTTAATTTTGTTAATACGAGTTGAACTATGTACATATATTAGAGCCACAAAATTTTGTCTTTTGTAAGAATAAAACCCTAACTGAAAACTTCTCAAAATAAAATTTAGAAAATAAATAAAACAGTTAAATAATTGTGAGATTTCTTAAAAAGGTTCTAAAATTTAATAAATTATTTGATGAAACTATTTTATTGGTCTTCAAATATTTTATTAAATAAAAAACCATGGATATTATAAGGAAGGAAATTAAAATCATTGGTAACTTTATTATTTATCTGAACATATACTTCATAAAATGTCTCCGGACATTCCTTTAAAAATTGTTTTGTTCATAAATTTTGTAACTTGAGTTGAGATCACAATTAATGAAAAATTTTGTGAGGAGTGATTTGAAAATACAGCTTTTCAAATAGCCATATTTATTATTTAACCAGACAATCTGTCACGCAATATTTTAAAAAACTGAAAGAAAAAATTTGACTGCAACTAGCAAAAAATCTAATTGATTAAAAAATTAACAAGCTTTTTCTCAAGTTGTTTGGTTTAAAGCATAAACAAATTAAAATGCAGTCAAAATAGATAAATAGTCAAAACTTATCTGAATCTTATTTTGATGAATGAATTAAAATAAAATTCTTTTAAAATGAATGAATTAAAATAAAATTCGTGTTAAAAAAAATTGTAAGTTAGGTAGTTTAAGTGATCTTATTGTCTCAGTTTTGGGTTGTTTTCACAATTCAAAGTTAATTTGTTGGTGAATTTTGTTTAACTATAACATTTAGTTTTCTAAATTAAATATTGTATATCTTATCTGTAAGCTTAATCAAAGGTTAGTACATAAAAAGGTACTGTTGTAGAAAGGAGTTAATTATAAAGTTTGAGATGGTAAAAATTGTACTTTAAATTATTTATGTAATGGATATAAAAATATATTTGTATTTTTTAAGTATTCAGCAGTGTTTAGCATATTTAATATTTTTTAAATGCTTTGAATTTTCACACAAAATGTTATCTTAAGTAAGATAAACTTTGTCGAATACAAAAGAATCTTAGAAATATATTTTTATACCTATCAATCATTATAAAAGTAATAAAACTTTTAGAAGTTATATTTTCAGAAAAATATTTGTTTGAACAATGATGCTAAATATTAAATTTATTTAATTAATAACTGCAGCAATGAATATATAGTTTTGAACTTTTTATTCACTTATATTAATTTATATTTGTACTATTTGCTGATATTAAAGTGTACTAAAGTGTCTAAATGTTATGTCTTGCAACTTTCAATATGGACAGACTGTTTGTGCCAGTTTATTAGCAAAATTAACAGTTTACCTCTAACCAATAACAAAATACTATAAATAATCATGTTAATTTAATGGCTCTTAATATAATTTATCTGAGCAACCTTGAGGAATATAATATATTAAAATATATTTTAAATATTCGTTAACAAAATAAAATTACAACTCCCGTAGCCAAAGCCAATAGCCCTTATGTATGCTCGAGAAGGACTTATTATTAGTAGTTTATCTTTCATCAAATATTTTATTAAAAAACAGTGGTATTATATAAGGTTATCTAAATCACTTAAATAATTAATTTTAGTAATTTCCATACATATACTTGAGTCCTGTATTAACCTAAAATTAAGTTTCTTAAAAATTAGAGCTATGGTTGTAAACACAAGTCCATATTTAGTCTGTAGGTTCTATAAAATTTAAATTGCCAATAATGTAATATTTGTTAATGGACCATATTTGAATACCACTGCTTAATTAAAGATGTTGATATTTTGACAAACATTTTGAAAGTGTATACCAGATTGTGATGCAGTTTCAGAAAAATTAACTTTAAATAGTTGAATAGTTGCCAATTTAGCCTATTTTTGTAAACAGCCAAAGCATTATCTTAAATTTCAAAATAAACAATTTTTTAAAGAAAATGCATAAATAAGGCTCATTAAAACTGTCATGAAATGTCAAACGTTTGTTTATAGTACTGTGTAAATTTATGGAAAACTGTCTAAACTTTGTGTAAGTTTATATTTACACAATATTTTGATGAAAATAAAAAAGGGAGTTTATAAATAATAGTTATTATTAAAACAATAGTTTTTAATAGTATATAACAGAAAAATTGAAATGAGAAGTAAAAAGAAAATCCATACTTTTTAAATAAACTTTAAAAAAAATATACAACATTACAGAGTTCCTGATTGCAATGAATGTAAAATAACTAAGTTTATTTAGAGAATATATTTCTAACTTTAGCAAGACATAAAAAAACAATTAGGGGGAAAGCTTAACTTTAAAAATTAAATTTCTCTTCAAAATATGGGTTTGTTGGCACCATGACTTGTTGGTTTTGTTTCTTCTACATTTTCATCATAAACTTATGTTGGAAACTCATAAAAATCTGTTGATGCGTAACCAGAAAAAGGATGGTTATTTATTTTTTTTTTTTTTGGCTTCTAAACCACCTGTCACTTTTCTTTAAATTATATAAGAAGTAAACAAATTATTTGTAGCAAATTTCTACAAGTTTGATCATTGCAACTCTGCTTTTTTATTCTTGAATTATTAAACTCCATATGATGCCAAAAGAAGCAATTTTTTAAAAAAATCAAACTTAAAAATCCAAATTAACTTGTTGTGAGATTCAACAAAAAGGGATTCTCAAATTCAGATAACTGCCATGGTTTTGAACCTCCACCTAAACTTAAATATAAAATATTTTGGTTGTTTAAAAATTCAGATCCCTTTAAGCAGACATGAAAAGCATTTGATAATTGTTATGGTCCATGTCACTCAATATAGTCATATACAGGTTTTACAATTATATTAAATAAAAGTAATAGATAAACCCAACAATTATTAATGAGTGATAAGAAATGTTACCTAAATTTAGCTACAATTTGATAAGACCTTTACAACCATCAGGTTCTCTTACTTTCTGAAGCAATTCATTTATTTTGTGCATAGCCAGATTAAAACTAAAGGTTTGAGATTTTTAATCTGGTAAAATACCTAGAAACATGAAAATATAAAAAGTATTTTTTGAGATTCCTTACAGTTGAATAAAAAACATACTAATAAAAATTGAGCGTTTCTGAAAAGGTGTAAGGAATATTTATTTCAAGAGTATAAAAACAAGAAATGAGATTAATACAACAGAAAACAACTTGAACTGCTAAGTTGGGCAATGCAACCAAGGTATGCATTAGGAAATGTATCTATAAATATATTTTCTGGTGTAGTAAAAATACACAATATCACATGCATGTGTTAGCATCCAACTGAATTGAGGTAGAGCAAAATTAAAGTTGCATCACAAGTGTTGGAATAAAATTAATAACCTTACCACTCAAATAGAACACTCACTCAACATCCCTAAAAGTTTTATTTTGATTCACACATTTAAATTGGGTTCCTTTATAGTGGTTTAATGTCTTTGAAAGGTTAATGTTGTTTTAGTCGAACACCTGTTGAAGCTCCAAAGAATTATTTGGTCAAATTCTTAGCAATCGTTAAATAAAAAAGAAATTAAAAAGTCATGTCTTTCTAATTTTGTAAAAAAAAAACTAAAATAAGCAAAAAGCAGTTGCTTACGAAATATATCCAGGCTAGATGATCTCCGTAAAAAATATATCCTATAAGATGGCACAAACACTAGCAACAGTTGGCGAAAAACGGATGTCACCTTTTCTGCCACAGACCTAGGTTAAGGACACTAAGTTGAGGTAATTGCATCACTTTTTCGAGACCCACAGTCGTGATATTGACACATCCGTACAGATCAATACAATAGAGCCTAAGTAGATGTTCAGCCACCAGACTGAGTCCCTTGTCCGTGATCCGACTGCACTGACCTATGTTCAGCGTCCGTAGGTCTGTCAACGTCCTGGCGATGCGTCCCAGACCTTCGTCCGAGATGGAACAAGCGTTCAAGCTCAAGCTTCGTAGATTGAACAGGCCCTGGGACACGTATAACAGACCCTGGTCTCCGACCCGGTCGCAGAAGCTGACGTCCAGCGTGCTTATCCTGGAGTTGTTCTCGGCCAGGTAGGCCAGCCCCGAGTCCGAGATGTTGTCGCAGCTGCGCAGGTTGAGTTCCCTGAGCGAGGCGATCCTGGCCAGGTGCTTCAGGCCAGAGTCCGTCACCCCCGAGCAGAAGCTGAGGTTGATGCTCTTCAGGTGCCGCAGGCCGACGCTCAGGTGCTTCAGCCCCTCGTCCGTCACCTTCTGGCAGTCCTGCAGGCTGAGGTGCTCCAGCACCAGCGTCCCCTCGGCCATGTGGCTGCCGGACCCGGCCAGGAAGCCGATCCCGGCGTCCGAGACGTGCCTGCAGCTGCGCAGGTTGAGGCTCCTCAGGCCCGTGAGGCCCCACGCGATCAGCAGCAGCCCGGAGTTGGACACGTTGCTGCAGCCGCCCAAGTCCAGCACCTGCAGGTTCCTGGCGCACTCGGAGATCTTCCGCAGCGAGTGGTCGGTGATCTGCTTGCACATGCTGAGGTTGAGCACGGACAGGGTGGGCACCTCCTGCACCATGCCCTGCGTCAGCCACAGGTCGGTGAGGTTGTAGCAGCCGATCAGGTTCAGGCTCTCCAGGTTCGGGATGCCGGCTACCACCTCCCGCAGGCTGCGTTTCAGGCTCAGGATCTGGACCTTGCGGATGCCCCTCTGCACCAGCGACTCGAACAGCGTCGGGTTGGAGCGACGCAGGTGGAGTTTGGCCTCGACGCCGCGCCACACCGACTTGTGGTAGGCCGCTTCCCGCCACGCAGCGCACACTTGCGCCGCGCTCCCTTTGTCTCGCACGTCCAGATAGCTGAAAATTAACGCCAAGATCTCCGGGTAGAGGCATGATACATGCGCAGCGGGCCTTTCGTTGCCCTCCATGGGAGACACTGTCATGCGAGTTTATTCCGTCGCGAGAAACGCCAAAAAAGATTTCAGACGCCAAACGAACAACAACACTCGCAAAAACGCACCACTACGACGCGACCCTCACTCTGTCGCCTGCATGCTTGAAGTGAAGCGAGAATGAAAAACGCCGCCCAACCCCAACGTCTGGCGCGAGAATCGGACTGACGTCACGGCTCCGAGGCGATGCGATTGGACGAGAGGGCGATTTTTTCTTTTATCGTTTGTTTTCTCCTCTCTCTCCCCCCTCCCGCGGCTTGTCAGTGAGATCGACGGAATGCTTCCCCTCCCCCTCTCGAGGGGGGGAATGGAAAAAAACTTTGCCGGAGTTGTTGGGGTGAGTCGGGAGGGGGAAGGGGAAAGTGGAGTCTGGAGTTGTGTGTGGAAATTTTTGTTTGGAGATGGAGGTCAGGCGGTTGGTTGATCGGCGCGGTTTTTTTTTTTTTTTTTTGTGGAATGTGTAGGGAAATATATTCAAATTAGAGACAGAAAATATCATATTCATTTGTAATGAAATATTTTTTATTCACAAATTTTTTTAGGTGACGTATTCTTAAAAAAATCAAGGGTCTTACTGTTAAATAACTTAAAATTGGCAATTTAATGCAGTTTTAATTTTATTTCTACACATCATTTGTACCGAACACTCACTACAGTCTTGTTGTTACTGTTTGATTGCATGTTTGTTTTAACGAAGATTTATTATTTTTGGATCTAAAGCTGAGTTTTAAAAAGCGACACATTAAAAGTTCCGCAAACCTCATTAAAAAAAACCTCTTATACTTTGTTAAAATGTCAACCCTTTCACTAATATTGATACACGTTAACATACTCATTCCCTTTCACGTTATAATTCGGCCCGAGTTGCCCAGTTGGTAAAGCGTTGGTCGCCAGACCTATTGATCACAGAATCGAATATGGTCTTCGATATAGTCCGGCTGTCACTTCTTAGCATACCAAATGTTTTGATTGTGGGAGATTAAACTTGAACACAGAAAGAGAACACAAAGGAGCGGGATTGACAATCTCATGGCGTTTGGCGCAGAAAGGCAAGATGCGTGTTGGGTGCAAAAAATTACGTTAGCTGAGGCTAGGGTACCTTCAATACACTGTGTGCTGTTCAGGGTAACGACAAGGAGCTTAGCAGGTGAGCCATGCTAAAATCGTTATCGCTCACCCAAACTCGCCAATAAAACAAAACTAGTTATTTTTCCAGTTTTACACATAAAAACATTATGTTGTTGCTTAGTTTGGAAGAAATAAGAATGTTTTCAACTTTCAAGTAAGCAATGACTTTGATTTGCGGTTTGTTTACGTTAACCCGCCAACTATTGTTCCGCCAACGCATGCCAAAGACATGCCAAATACCGTGTGTTAGCTTCGACATTAAAAATGGCATTTTCCGGTAGTATAATCATAAAAAATACTATTTTTAGAAACATAATAGTCCACATGATGTTTAATTTACAATACAAAGATTAAAAAGTAAAGCTTTATACCTTTTTTCCGAGTTTAAACAGCTTTTTTATTCCACAGCAATGACACACGCCGGTATTAAAACATGGATTACAGCTTTACCGTTAAGAATTTTAATCCAAAAAAGAATAAATATTGAAGAATATAGATCATTGAAAACAAAATCAATAACAAATAGTGGTTACGTTCCTTTGATTATATCGTTTAGATGCGATTTATTAGAGCTTCGCTGAGTCACCGTGTAATGTCTACGGAGAAAAAATAACAGCGCCGTATCTCTGGAGCATGGCTATGCTTCAGCCAATCAGGTGAGAGCATCATGTCGCAACCCTCATACGCAGATATTCCAGTAACCCTAGCTGAGGCTTGACCGCCAACGTTGCAGCCCCATTAAGGCCTTTTCACACGGTATCCCTTGTGCACGGAACTGCTCGGACAGGGTTGTCCACCTGCAAAGATTCTGACGTCACACGTTCCTGGAGTGGTTGTTGTGAATTATACTTATCGCTAGTCTTGGCACATTTTTTCAATTTTTCAATATTTTTACAAATTTCTATCACGTGTAGGAATTGGTTGGTTGGTATACATATATTGTCAGGCTTGTGTGCTTGGTCAGAGACCCGCTTATAATCCATCATGTAAGACAGACAAAACACACACACGCACACATACGTGACAGATGCTGCCATCTATCGCGCGCCATTTGCACAATTTAGACAAGTCCCACTCCCTGAAGGGGAGGGAAATAGTCTCCAGGGACCTGTGCCCGTGGAAAAACGTTCGGTCCCAACAGATTTAACGAGCACGTACTCCGCATATTCGTCTTCAGTGGTACCGAGACTCGATCGCGAGACCTTACGAAAACGAGATCGAGATCTTAACCACAAGGCTCCCCACAAGCCGATGTAACAAGGAGTACTAACTACAAAAATCAACATTGGCGAGCATAAAGTAGATTTTTCTCCATTTGGCAAACTCGATTTGGCTAACAAGACGTCAGAGCTATACTTGATGCTGATTGGCTACCTATATCTCTCCGCAAAACCGGTTTACCGATTTTCGTGTCTCCACGAAAAAATTCAATGAACAATCCTCTACAGCGGTTCTCCATGTTATTCCTATGGAAGTTCCGTGATCAAGGTGCTCCGTGTGAAAAGGCCCTTAGAGAAAAAAAAAAAGGTGTCAGACACTTACCCCTTGACCGCGAATAAAACAGTGCAGTACGTTTCTAATACTGTAGCTCTATTGCAAATTTAATCCAACCAGATCTTTTACTTTATTTGAAAGATAACTGGTTAGGCTACTTCTTTCTATTCAATGAGAATATCAATGAAGGTTAAAATAAAATGAATATGCTATCTTTTCAAAATTGCGAAACTAGGTCGCCAAGTGAAGTTATAATCGATCCCGCTGTAAGCCCAAATAAACATTTGGCGAATTATTTGGCGCTCTTCTAATGATGGTATTCCATAAAGTTAGAAATCCGTCTTCTCTTCGTTCAGAAACGAATTGTTGCCATTTTCGGTCTTCAGATTCTTCTACCACGGGATATTAATTTTTTAAAACGTATGAAAGGTATTACATTATGTTATTGATTCAGATCACGTTGTACAGGGCACAGCTAAAAAAAATATTAATTTTTCTGTGTTTTAAAAATCGTTTAAGATCAAAATTATTTTTTTAGAAGTCTCATAGCGGAATTGTTTGACCATGTAATGAATGAAATTTTTTTTCATCCCAAAAAAATATATTTGTATCTTTAATACTATTAATATATATGTATATATTATGGGGAAAATACTGAAAAAAAGTTAACTGCCCTGGAATTTTAATAATTTCAATTTTTTAAAATTTTTGCCATGGCAAAAACCCACTACGAAATTCCAATTTTGATAAGGAATGACTAGAAAACTACTAAATAGGTATAGTTTAAAATAATCCTCTTGAACTAAAACTATTTTTTCAAAACAATTTATTTGTAATTTAGTACTAATATTATTGTACTTTGAATACTGCCAAAGACGTAATTTCACAACAGTTAATAACTTCACTTTTCAATTTTGAATACACTTTTATTACTGTCATTTATGAGAGTTATTAATAAGTAAAACTTCAAAATGGAATGGAATAGATGAAAAAAGCCAAAGATTTGTCGAGAGGGAGCTCTACTTCAGTAGAATGAAGTGGATTATGTTACAAGTTGCCATAAGTCCGTATCCCTTAACTTGGCGATTTTCAAACAGCTTCACGATTTCCTCCCGCCAAGTATCTATTCTAACCACACTTTGTCGGAATACTTAAATTACAGGCAACCAATAGTTGATTAACGGGTCGCTTACTCAACGTGAATTTATTTTGTGCTAAGGAAATAAAACTATTACTATTTTTCTTTTCGCAGTACGTTGCCTGAATACTAATCTTCAAGACGTCTATTTACTACTAGAAGGAAGGAATTGTGAAGGCAAAGGGCAGAAATGAATAGCATTTTAAAATTTTAATAAACTTAACTACGTAAGATAAAAATAACGCACAAAAACTTCCTCTTGCGATTTGCAAATTCTTGCTTCTAAAGTATAAATTTTTACAAAAGGTTTTCTTATTCTTATTAGATTAAAAAATATCTGAGTAGACTTTCCAAAAATTAAATGTTTTTTCGTTATAAAACTTTCGTCATAGAATTAACTAGAAATTTAAATCCGGACGCCCGTCACCAAAAGCCTTCATGTCGCTCAGGTGCTACGTTAATTCAAACAAAAACTAAACCGACGGTACCTAAATATTGTCACCTGGTCAAGCTGAATCACACACATCCTGGATCATCCAAGTGAAACGATCGCTTTTTGTTTCAAGTACGAGCCTTTATTTTTTGCTAGGGATAGGCCACGCCATTAGAGGTTACGATGGAACAGAGATGTCTCATGCCCGAAAAACAATGTAAATAAGATTCACCAGGTGAAGCCATTTTTCGATTCAGTAATAGGCCCATACAAGTAATTGCTAATATTTTTGCGCTATTTTTGACAGGTGATCTGTGATACAAGCTGCGGGATATTTTAATAACATTAATAAATTGCAATTTTAATCTGACCTGTGAAGGAAAAAATTTTAAACAAGAATTTCTATTTCAAATTTTAATTGAACAGTGGGGGAAAAATTACGAAGTAGAACCAGAGGACATGATGGCCAGAAATAAAAAATAATTCTATTTCAAAAATTAGGTAAGAAAATATTTTTACTATAGAGTTATCAATAAGTGAAAAGCTTTACCAGATTATGCTGTACATTCGGAGATAGAGTAGAAGAATTCAAGAAGAATTTCGATAGTTATATATTGGAGACTGGCAAATAATTAGTTCACTTTTGGACAAACCTTGCTTTGCCTCTGTTCCTGGTCGACAATTTTTATATTTGGCTGCCGTGATCGCAAGTGCTGTTCGTTTGGAAATATGCCTATATCCTATATATCACATCTACACTCTCAAAACAAAAGAGTGAAATCCACTCCAGTAGGAGAAGTGCATTTTCGACACTGTAAAGAAGTAAATATTACCTCAGACTTAGTTAAAATCACTCGTTTGGAGTGATCCTGTCATAGGCTTAACACACAAAGTATCCACTAATTTCGAGGAAGTGCATTTTCAAGACTGGAGGAGTGAAAATTAAATCAGACTGAGTTAAAATCGCTCGTTTGATTTAAGAGTGTATATCTAACGACTTTCCACTCTTGCTTCACTTATCTTCTCGCCAACCATTTCCATTCAATCTTGCCTCCGATCTGAGGACAGGCAGGTTGGCTTCTCAGTTCGCGTAAACGCAGGTAGCTCTGCTGAATCTATACAGCAGAGGCAGCTGTCAGGAAGTTGGCGTGACGGCCATCCACAGAAGAGAGAGAGGCACAGGTTCTGGTTTGAGAGGCACGCACAGATTTCACGCACCGCCGCGCTCTGCGGACATGTCACTCATACCAGGCCCTCCTATATATACGCACAAAAGGAGGCCTCGTTTTTATGTGCGCAGACTTTTTTTTTTTTAAAAAATTGTTCGTAAGATATATGGAAATTGTTAAGGAAGAGTTGAGGGTCTTCGAATGAAGGTCTGAATAAATTATACTTAAAAATTGTTCGTTCATACACTCTTAAAACAAAAGAGTGCAATCCACTCCTATAGAAGAAGTGCATTTTCGACACTGGAAAGGAGTGAAAATAACTCCTAAATCGCTCCTAATCGCCTTAAAATCGCTCGTTTGTTGTTAAGATTGTTGGAGGTTTAACAAAACAAAAGAGTGAAATCCACTCTTATACTGGAAGTGCATTTTCGACACCGAAAGGAGTGAAAATTAACTCAGACCTAGTTAAAATCGCTCGTTTGTTTTAAGAGTGTACTTAACCCTTTCAGTCCCAGTAATGCCATTTGGCATCACGTTTTTGATCATAATAAATAATAATAATAGGGCTGACATCTATTGGGCTTAATAAAAAGTATTTTCCAATAGGAAAAAGTTCGAGGAATCGAATGAATCATTATGACTGAAAGGATTAAACGTGCAGAACGTTAGACTTACACTTCTAAAACAAACGAGTGATTTTATCTCGGTCTGAGTTAATTTTCACTCCTTCCAGTGTCGAAAATGCACTTCTCCTTTAGGAGTGGATTTCACTCTTTTGTTTTGTTAAACCTCCGACAAGATCATTCCAAACGAGTGATTTTAACTCAGTCTGAGTTAATTTTCACTCCTTTCCAGCGTCGAAATTGCACTTCTCCTTTTCGGGTGGATTTCACTTTTGTTTTAAGAGTGTATCTGCTTGCAGAACGCATAGAGGAATGGTAGAACGTCGCAAATTTCAGTCAGTTGCAGCTTTTAATACCTTACGTTTTTTTTTTTTTTTTAATTTTTTTTTAAAGGTGGATTGTGCAATGGATTTTTGACAGCGTGAAACAGCATCGACAGCCTCGCTGTGCACTGACCCTTATGGTGGTCAAGGTTGAATAAAATTTTACTTTTCCTTCCTATATCTACAAAGCCGATCAAAATGTCTTTATCAACAACTATATCCATATTTAGTGCAAAAAAGCACATAATCCTTTGTGTTATTAATAGGAGCTAAAAAAGCAACGTATAAAACTCAAATACAAAACAAGAAGTTCTAAAAGAAATAAAATAGCCTACTTAGTTACTGAAATTCTTATCTTGAAATAACTAGGTTCGTAACGTAACAGTAAGTGTCATACAACCGTTTCTATACACAAAATTTATACACATTAGAATAAATTTCACTAAACACAGCATTGAGCTAGTATAAAACTTTGTAAAGCCAAAATCAAGGATTTTCATTACTTTTCTATCGCAAACAAAATTAGTATTAGTACTTATAGTCTGCTGGCCACTTTCTTAGTAAACAAATGCTAAACAATCAAATAATCACATTCCTGACGTCATTCTAAAATTATTTATGACCAAAATAAATTTAGCTTAAAATAATATTTTTAATTGAATAAAGTTTCTCATGCCATTGTTGAGTTGGCAACAGCAATTTAAATGACTCGAAATTGAATTTTAATGCTAATCCAATGGAAAATTCGTCGACAAATAGTAATTTTATGTCCGTCCGATTGTACATACAGACAGGACAAAAAGTATAAAAGTTGGGTCCCTGAGTTACCTTTTTAACAAAAAAATATTTTTTAAGATCGAGTCGACTGAACCGATTTTGGAAGGGGGGTACGAACGGACGGACATCGACCGCATGTCAATACCTACTTTTGCATTTTTTAATTCTTTCGAATTAAAAATAAAAAGAAAAATAGGCTAATTAAGCGGTCTTAGAAACGTATAAGCCCTTTCATGTATACAATCAATTTCCTCGAAATATGCAAACAAACATTAAAAGCTACCTGAAAAAAAAAACACCTGAAATCTATAACTACTTTTAAATATTAAAAACTATATTTTCCAAAGTTCCACAATTCCTCATCTTCAATGGTCTCGCAAAACTAAACCTGTTTTTAGCAGCCATTAGCAATGAGCCTAATCTCCTGATTTACTGCTATGCAGCTGCTCTTTGGTGGGAGTTTGATTTTCGGATTGTGCTCATATCCAATCATTAGCACTCTTCGGCACCATATTTATCTGTTAGCTACTGTTTAGCGTGCTAAACGGTCCGGTAGCTGTATATCCCGCTCATAACGGCTGTGTAATAACGCCTGTTTGTTGCGTTTAGCCATCCATGACGCAATTAGGTAACTCTAAAAAAGGCTTAGTATGCCGTTTAAATGAAGAAAAAATCGAAATTGTTTTTTTAGCCTAATATAGATATAGTTCGTATATTCTCTTATATTGTGCTCTCTCAAAAATTCTTTAAGGGGTCATAGGAGTGTAATTTTCATGTAATTTTTTAACTACTCAATATATAAGTAAAATTTTTTATATGTAATTCTATAAGATTTATTTAATATAATAAAAATTTTAAAATTTATGAAACTTTAGCCAAAACTAAAATAAATGATGTTAAACCTAAAGCTATTTTAACACATTGGGATTAGGCTTGCGCGGCAAATTTTGAGGTCAAAATTGAAAAAAAGACCAAGAAAATGACTTTATATTGTAAAAATATGTACAAACTAGGACTTATACCTAAATTCTCTGCTCAATTTTAATTAGAAATAATTTTTAAAAAATTTAAAATCAAAATTAATTTTTTTAATTTTTTTTAGAAAAAAGTTCTTAAAATAATTTCTAATTAAAATTGAGCTGAGAATTTAGGTATAAGTCCTAGTTTGTACATATTTGTACAATATAAAGTCATTTTCTTGGTCCTTTTTCAAAGGTTCTTGGTCCTTTCCCAGAGTACCAATTGAGCACCGATCGAAGGACGAAGGTATGAAAGCTCCAAGGAATTTACGTCATTTGAAACAAGCCAATGGGGTTGTTTCACGGAGGATCTGGCAATAGTTCCCGAGGTTTTGTTTTCCTTTCTCTCGAATTACTTTTGTTTTGGTTGGTTGGTAGAGATAATCAGGTTTGTGTGCTGACCAAGCACACTAATCTGAATATAGGTAAACCAACTAACAAACTTAACCAAAACAATAAGTAATTCGCGGGAAAGGAAAACAAGACCGCGGAGCTATTGTCAGATCCTCCATGAAACAACTCCATTGAATATCTTTAGGATTCATCATTTGGACAAAAATTTCATTGGTCGAAGCTGAAATTGTTCGTAAAAATTAAATTCTGTTAAAGAATACTAGTTTTTCTGACAGTGATTCAATTTTTTTGTTTTTTGAGCAAACATACTAATTGTATAAAAACAACTCTTAAATAATTTTGTGGGATTATTTTAACCATCACATATCGCTTTATAACAATTGGCTAGTTTCATGTGACGTAATTCCTTCTGGCATTTTCTTCGATCGGTTCTGCTATTGGTTCTCTGTTCCAAATTGGAGTTCCCCCCAACAATTTAGTTTCATTCACCATTTCTGTTTTCACTCAAGCCCTGAAGCATGCCCATTACCTTATCATCTTTTAGAAATAAATTAAAAATAGTCAGGGACCAAACAGACGGATATTACCCTCTAGGGCAAAATTCCACTAAATCAAACCAAATAAATTTAAGAATATTTTTTCTTATGTTGCATCGTAAATTATAATCTGTTTATTCTTTTTCTAATCGCTTGAATTAATGATAATGACTCCGCCATCTGCTGCTATTAACTGCATCTGCTTAGGATAGGAAATTAAGCATGTTTATTAATCACTTTGGAAAGGAAGAACTGATGGCAAAATGACATTTAATTAATTGATGATAAGATATTGGATTACTGTGCGCTGAATAATTCGATCAGTGCATATTTTGGTGAACTGTAGCGGGAACAACAAAAAAGTACATTCTATTACATAAAAGAACACTTTTATGCTTGATTTTCCTAGTATAAATAAGTTGTCTAACAGTTGTTCTTGTTGGGTATTTAATTAGCTGTTATGTGTAAAGAAAAAAAAATAGTGAAACTTATTTGGGTTAAGCATGTGGACAAGTAAAGTGTTGCGAGCGTCATCATTTTATAAATTTTGCAGATTACTTCATCTTTTACTTGATGACTATTCAAATAAACATTTTAATGTCAATATGCAGTTTTTTATTTGGTATATGAAATTTTAATGGAAGGGGGGGAGGGGGGGGGGGTGCTTTAAAGTACACCACATATATAAGAACGCGGATGATATTCCGGACATAATTCCCGACATAGACGAAATATCGACAGGAGATAATCCTGACAAGAACGCAATCCCAACGAATCAATAAATTAATGTTATGCTTTATTATGCCAATTGAAGGCAATTTATGTACTAGTTTTTGCATTTGGGACGAGGGTTTTTGCTTTTATTGCTATGTAACCATAAAAAAGTATAATTAATAGCATACACAACAATTTAAAAAACAAGCAATTCATGTAAAACAAACATTCTAAATTCACAGAAAAAAGTGAAACAAACAAAATATATGTCTATCTATAATTGTTGGGAACTTGATGTTTATATTTTAGGATAAAAATTTTAATCATTTTACGAAGTTTAAATAAAGATACTTCTCGAGAAATTGTGAAAAATCGTCATTAAATTCGATACAATAAATTATTAATATGAATTTTAAACCCATTTCATATTTCCACTCTAGCAATCTTTTATAAGAGGAAAATCAATATTGATTCCCCCTTGAAAATGCCTCCAGCGCAACAGATCTCCAGCGGAAAAACAAATATTTTCCTTTAAACACTTAGAAGTTTAACTGCCGTTAATTTTCTACGAATTATTTTAATCGCGCTAAAATAGGAATAAAATCAACGAACATATTCGTGTTTATCCAGGAATCCATGAAACTGTTATTTTTACCGGTTACAGTTATGCTTAATCCAATGAACTTGTTTTTCGAGATTTATTGTATTTTTTATTAACTTTTAACTGTTAGCAATGTAAAATGCATTAGAATCTTTAACATTGTTAATGGTTTGTTAAAAATTTCTTATTCAGTTAAAACAAATTAAATTCGATAATATGAAATTTTAATTTTTTATTGCATAAAAACAGTAAAATTATTATTTTTCAAATTATTAAACAAGATTATGAAACAATTTTATTATGGATATTTCTTAATTATATTAGATTGTCAGATACAATATGAATTTCCATGTTAAGCGGAATTTGGCTTTTTATTCAAAATTTTAAAATCATTGATATTTTAACATTATTTGTGCAGAATATTTTTTCTTAAAACTTATATTGCAATGTATATTGTTATAAAATTTTTAATTCAGATTTATAGTTTAATTTGAACTTAAAGAATTGCCTTAAAGATTCATTTCTTAATGAAATCGTAAATAATTTTGCAACATGAATACAACACAGAATATATTTTAAAAATAATTGTTTTACCAAACAGTCATATAATGCCCTAACCATACTACATATTTCTTGTGTCAATAATTAGATTATCAAAATTATATATGTTATATTTATCAAAATCATAAATAAAAAGAATATTATCAAAATTATAAATTTATATGTGTTATCAATTTTATAAAACAAAAAATTACATTTGTTATCAAATTTATTATGAAAAAAATTATCAAAATTATAAAAAAATATCGAAATTATAAATTTACATTTATTATCAATAGTTAACATTAAACTTTTTGATTCTTTGAAGAACGTACCGTGTTCAAACCCTGCAAAATAACACTCTCTATTCAGAGAACAGCAATAGCTCTATTACTGTTAATCCCTAAATCATACTCGACTAATACATTTCCACAAAATGACACCTGTTTAAAATTCAATAGGGCGTTCTCTGTTGTTACGACGATTACATTACAGCAGAAATAAAACAAAGACTGGGCCAAGCCCATACAAAACAACACACTGACTTTTAAATGATACATTTTCGGTGTAATTTCTTTGTTTTTTTTTCTTCCTAAGACACGGTCTGGTGAGTTTGTATCCACGCCGCACTTGGCTTCATTGGCGTGAAAAAGCTGTATTTTCAGTTGTTGCGCAATATTTTTAAATTTAAATAAACACTTCGAAGCTAGAGAGGGCCTTGAAGAATATAACCGGACATGTGCTAAAGGAAAACGTTTTAGCGTTTAGGAAAATAACTCATTCTATGGCAAAAAAAAAACTATGCAGAAAATTGCTAATAATCAGCAAAATTCGAATTTTCTCATCTGAAGTTTCAAATACTATGTTTTGAGTTAAAAATTTTTTTTAAATGTTCGGAAACAAGGTACTGAAATTTCGTGGAAAAAAAATAATGATTTTATGTTTTAAAATATGTTAATAATAAACTTTTTTAGGAATATTTATGAGTCGGTTCGAAACTCTTCTCAAGTTTCAAAACCCTAAGCGAAATCACCTCTAAATTCATTAAACATTGAAATCTCTGAACATTGTCGTTTAGTTCCATAGCTAGTTAGTCTAAGGGTTTATTTACTTTCATTTTCCTAATATAAAATATAAGGTAAAGAAAGTATTGTTAGGTATAAGAATCGGTGTGGCAGTTAGGTTAGGTTTAAATTATCGTCGCACTAGAGCTACACGAGGGCTATTGGGAAGGATATTTAACGTGCACTCCCTTACACGGGGTATCATTCGTCGGAAATTTTTAGTTGCACGGGCCGTTTATATATCGGGCGTTATTTTGGCGATGACCGGACCCGAACTTAGGACCTTTCGTATGCTAGGCGAGTGCAAAACCGACCGGGCTTCCCAGCCCCTCGTTGTGAAAGCAAAATAAAACAGATTTGAAATGAAATTTAATATATATTTTTTAAACATTTTTTAATGTTTTAATCACCTCCAGCCCAGACTATTCTATAGAGGGCTACACTATTTTAAAATTTCATCAATTATTAAATAAACAGATGTTCTTTTCAAATTTGTTTTATTCTGTTATGGAGATTCGCATACCTGGTGAAAAAAATAGCGAACATAACAAATCCATACTTTTGCATAGGTTGCAATTTCAAAATTAATGCATATTATCTGCATGTGACTGACCAATAACTAATCATCCCTCTTAAAGAAAATTTCAATATTTTACATTTTTGAGGTGTCCACGCATCTTTTAATAATATGTAAAAAAAATAAGAATGGTTTTGTATGTTAATTTTTTTGTGCAGTTTTCGTGAGTAATTATATTTGATTAAATAGCTTTAATGTTTCAGAATTTGAGTATTTTTTAAAGTTTCTCTTGATACAGATATGTTTGTTAGAATAAAGTATACGATCTAAAAAAGTATTGCTTTAAAAAGTATCTTTTCGACAAAAAAAAATTACAAGCGGCTTCAATAAAAAAAACTAACCATTTTCTGACTATGGTTCTGACGCATTTATAAATTACAGTCAACCAAATCAAATATAACAAAAGTCACTCATTTTTTTTTCTTGTACTCGTAAACGGGAAAACTCCTACGCCCCGTGACTCACGTTTTGGAAGAAAATCACAAGGCCAACAGGGAGAGAGACTTCCTTTCGGTATGATCGAAGGGAAAAAAAAAAAACATCCTCCCAGGCGCGAATTGTTTGATTTATACTGGTCCTTGAGATAAAATTTCATCACTGGACCTGGTCGCCAGTCGCCAATAGACTGCGAGATTAATCATATCGCTATGTAAAGGAAAAAAAAAGTATGCATATTCCTTTGTATAAAAAGGGGTCGTCACTAATACATTAGATTTGAAGTCGATATATCTCCCAGGTGTATTGCTTTTCAATTTAATATTTTCCCTACCAGTATGAAGTGAGAACCAGCACAAAACACGCTTGAAGACGAAAATTTATTTCGTTAATTTAATTATTAATTTTTAAAGTTTAAAAATAGCTGCAATCCTGAAGAACAGATTTCTGAAAATTAAAGCCAAGAAAACTATATATTTTACAATATTAAGAAAATTATTTCCAATGCTCCAATCACACAGGTGATCAAGTTCTCTTTGTTAAAGCTCTGAGTCATCTGATGAGGAATGGATGGCCCAAAACATATGCAAATCGTCGAAGAAATGACAAAATTGTAGTTGATCACAATAATTATTTAAAAAATATAATGAAAAATAAAGGCCTTTTAAACTGGACCCCTGAGGAGCACTCGAATTACTGGTACACTTAGCATTGATGAGATATAATTAGATTGAGTGATTACCCGATTACTTAGTCTCATAATTGTAATCTAGAAGTATTTATTAGGGTGGGCCGAAAAAAACTTTTTATTTTATTTCGGATTGCTATAGTGCGGAAAAGTTGCCATTGGTAAAGACATGAAAAATGCACTATTTATTTTTGTTTATTACCATATCTTCCGTTCGCGCAATGGCTTCAAAGTTGGTGAAAAATTGTTAAAAACCACTATTTTTTATATTTTTTTTTTAAACAAGGCAGATGTTTTTAATTACGTTCCTATATCATGAATTAACTACTAAAAGTATGTAAAATACAAATATTATAGCATTTATTAATAATAAATGCTATAATATATTAGTATTATAAGTTATTATACATTTGTGTCAGATCTTCCTACCTTTCAACGTAGTATAAAATTAGGAAAATTCGTATTTTTCGCTAAATTTCAGAGATTTAACTTTTTGTAAATTTTAATCATATAACATGATACAGGAGAGCAATTAAAATCATATATCGGGTTTTAAAAAATTATTAAAAATTACGGTTTTTGACAATTTTCGCCAACTTTGATGGCATTGCGCGAACGGAAGATATAGTCATACAAAAATAATAATTAGTGCATTTTTCATGTCTTTACCAATGGCAACTTTTCCGCACTATAGCGATCCGAAATAAAATAAAAAGTTTTTTTCGGCCCACCCTAGTATTTATCATTTATTTTCATAACACTAAAAAGTTAAAGTTGGACAGGACAGTCAGTGATCACAACAATTCGTCCAAGAGGAAGATGGGATTGGAACGTCTACCCACCATTAATGTCATTCTAACGTTCTTTTTTCGCTGCTCCTTCTGCGTTTCTTTCGGCTAGCAGACGAGAGAAAGAAAAAAAACTTTCGAAGAAAATAAAAGACGCCGACTTATCATCTTTTTCTCTTATAACATCCTCAACTACTTCCTGTTTAGCTTTTGCCGCATGATACACGATACGCTTGGTACTGGTTTCAGTTTTTATTTCATTCTTATTTTTTTTAGTCATAGCTATTTCAATGAATTCTTATTTTTCAGGGCATTGTTTTATCTAATATTATAACTGTAGCCATTCTCATGCTATTCCCATGCTATAAAACATTGTCTACGAAATGAAAAATATCAAGACAAGAGGAACTATGTACTGAAAACCAAAGATTCTCCTGTTATCGAGGGTTAATAACTTTTTTTTCAGTTGTCAACGATTTTGCATGCTCTTCTCTAATGGGGTTTTAAAGATCAAAATTAATAAATATTAAAAAATTCTATAGGCAATAATTTCCCTATGAATTGAAAAAAAAGTTTTATTTAAGCACAAAAATTTTTGTACATAATTTTTTTATAATCACATGCAAAAAAGATGTTTGTAACAATACATTCTTGATTTTAACGTTATTTAATAGTTTCAAAAATTTTAAAAAGGTATATTTTCTCATTCTCTATATGATATATTTTTATCGATTTAAAATTATAGGGTTTATTGCATTCTTGGACATATGTTCTGATGTTCAAGAATTAAAATATAACGATGTATTCCTCCAAAAAGCACAGTTAGGCAACTGTAAAAGTCGTCAATGTTTGTGTTTTTGCCTTTCTTTCCTAGTCTGCATGTCCGAATCTATCGTACCGTGAGTAGCCACTCCGCTCCGTACCGTTTTATTCTCCACTTCTTAATTAATTTTTTTTATTTTATTTTCCCTTTCTTTTTCTTATCACTTGGTTCACTTAGGAGGAATGCTAGTGATGTCCGAAAAAGGCCAAGCGGGGCAAATTTTGTTAGGACAAGCATTTTTTTTAACGAGTGTTTTATTTCAATTAGCAACAAAATCTGTATTACTGAAAGAAAAGCATAGGATACAATACGACAAACCACTACATGCCAAGCGAAGCATGCTCATTGATTCTGCTATTGTAAAAATAACATGCATAAAAGGTTATTTAATATATAAAAAGATTTTTATAGGTTAAAAACTCAAATCAACCAGCATAACATGGCTTGCCCAAACGATCCCCACTCACCATTATAGTTTGCCTTACAAATACAATTGATTCCTCCTTTGAAGATGATTCTCAAGTAGAGGTTATAGACGCCTAGTTTTTAAAAGCTTTGATTCGATCGACTTTGTAATTATACTTGGGAAATTGGTTAGTTTCGGTTTTCATGATAATCTTATAAAATGTTATTTTCTTACCAAATTATGCTGCTCTTTTTACGCATCAGCTGATAAGTAAAACTCAAATTTTTGTAGAAGTCGCGTAGTAAACGTTTTTTTTTTTTTTTGGTCGACTGTTTGAATTCGATGCCTCTAAACGCCACAACAATTATACAGCACTATTATAAGTAGTGTTCATTTGCATCAAAAATATTGTTAGAATGAACTATTAACTACAAAATACCAAATACAGCTTTATGTTTCTGCATTTATAGCTACTAAAAATTGCATATTTTTAGGCGACCCCAAATTTCATTTTTACAACGTGCCCTATATTTGCATTTTTTTCTAAATTGCAAAACATACGTGTGTTTAAAAATATGTTTATATGAAGAAAATGTTCTGGATTTTGTTGGGGTCTCTCTTTTTAGGTGGTTTATTTTCTTGTTCACAACAACACTGTAAAAATGACTTTTATCCTTTGACAACACATAAAATTGCTCGTTTCATTCTTTTTCTTGATTCCTACTATTTTTTTTTATGTAGTAGGAATCAGCAAAGGAATTTAAACGAACATTTTTTTAAAACAGAAAATTGTTTCCGTTGATAAAGCAACGTGCACTATTTTATTTCAGTATTTAATACTCATAATAGAAAACCTTTTTTAAAAAAGAGAGCTTATTTGGCTGGTTTTTCTATTTTGGCATCTTACTTGCATTCGCCAAGTTTTTTTTTTCAAAGCTTCGATCTTGTTGACAGTTCTACTCTTTTAACAAGAGACAACTGCTCCAAAAACCGAGTCTTTAAAACTGCGACAAACTTTTATCATGTGTAAGAGGTTGTTTAATTCCACAAATGTCGAGTGTTGAAATTTTTTAAATAATGGGTCTTGCTGGTGTTCTTAGTCTTTTTTTCCCCCACCATGGCTTAAAAAAAAGAAAAAAAACTTGTAGCGCCGCTCAAGTACGAATATATACTTGGTTGCGCAAATACACGAATATGAAACTACGCATAAGGTCGAAAGTGTTATAATTTTATATACAATTCTAAAATTTAATTAAAAAATTATTCATGTTTGTAAAATTATCTTATCAAGAAATGTCTTACATCTTAATTAAATGCGCACATATATAGTTACTAGTTACTATTACTGATATTTCTGGAATAATGCATATCTGCTGTTTAAAACTTTCGTGTACATTACGGGCTTGAAACATTTTCTTGAAACTCGTTGAGTTTCCAATCGTTTTCTCTTAAATTTGTTCTCAACGATGTCACTTCATTGGCGTCTTTTGCTTTAATAAATTTGGTTTTTGCCGTCGTTAGATTAGGTGGCCGTTGCGGCACGAACTTCACTTATGACTTCAAAGGCTGCATGATAGAGTTGCCCCTGACGTTAAACGTCTTCTCAATTTTAAAAAATACGAAAATGTATGGGAGGAAGCGCATTTGTACAGATAATTTACCGGATCAATCAACAAAATAATCAACATTAATCGCAATCATTTAATCAACAAAGTTTCAGTATTTCAAACGGTTATTATTTTATTATTTTTTTTTTGCTTATTCAGTCTTAAATGCACATAACAGACAAAAATCTTATTACGATGCACATTGAACAAAACAATTAGGAAATAAAACATACACGAAATAATTGAGTATAAAAACAAACACATTACACAGATAAAAGTTAGAAACATAGCTTTAGAATCATTAAAGACATAGCAAAAATATCTAGGTCGTGAGAATAGTTATTGTAAATTTTATAACGCTTATATACAGAAATTTTGAATATAGTTTTAATGGAAAGAGCTATGAGAAAATAAACGTCGATTTCTGGCAACTCCCGTTGCCTGTTTATTTGCAATGTAAAGTTTTACTTGACTTGTAAAATATCTCATAAAATTGCCTAGATAATCTCCAATAAATGTCTTACAGTTAGATTGCAAAATCTAATTCAATAGACTTCTCTTTAACCCTTACAGACCCAGTGATGACATTTGGCTTCATCATTTTTCTGATCATAACAAAAAAAAAGTAACATAGCTGACATCTAATGAGATTTATAAAAAAATTTAAAGAATCGAATTATGGGCTTTTTGATATCATAAATAGCTATAGACTATCAGAAAAAATATTTCCAAATCGATAATGCCAAATTGTCATTGGGACTGAAAGGGTTAAACACTTTTCCTCAAATTAAGGGACTAAGGCAACCGTGTCCTAATTTACCATTCATTGGAAACGATCCTTCAACTTCATTAAAAACCGCACACTTCTGTTTACAATCGAGTCTATTTTTTCGAGGAAAGCTTTCCTACGAAATGGTCATTTTGCCGTATTTCGTGGTGAATATTTACATTTTCCACTCTGGTGGATCCACTAAGTATGTCGACGAATTGCTCAAAAGGAAACACAGAAGGAAGTATTAGACTCGGTTGAAAATAGTTCTTATCTCTATTTCACTTTCTCTCTCCACTATATCCTTCAGAGCAAAAACTTATGAAGGAAACGACAATCCTTTCGAAATACGTTATATTTCGTGCGATATTTTAATATTTGGTTCGACGCTCGCCTAGCATGCGAAAGGTCCCAGGTTCGGGCATCGCCAAAGTTACTGCAGATCTATAAACGACCCGTGCAGCCAAAAATGTCCGACGATTAATACCCTTTGTAGAGGGGAGCACACGTTATATATACTCCAAAGTCCCAACGCTGTGTACGATGTCGCCCGAGATCATTGTTGAGACCATAAAAACTACGTTTTTATGCTCTCAACAAATCAATGTTTGCTGTAGCTGTATAAAAACATTAGACTAATAGGTTTTTTAAAAAAAATTCGTTGTTTTACACAAAATTAAAAACTCATCCAAAACATGAATGATATATATTTTTTTTCACAGGCGAAAACATGCAACGTAGATACTAATCAAATCGAAATGCAATTTCCATTCATTTTACGATCAACGTTAGCTATTATCAGTTTATTGAAATCCATCCATAACGATATACAGGCACGCAATCTGCACAAAAACTAACGGATGGTTTTTTCGAATTCAATATAAAAAAATGGCTGCTTGTACGAGTTACTTGCATTCTAATTAATTAAGCGCAATCGACCTTTTCTGGAGCACATTATTTCACTTTTCCTTTTCGTTTTGCACCAGTCACGCGAAAGGAAAAATACTTGAATTACGTTTGGTTATGAGGATATACAGGGTGAGGCAGACAAAAGTGGCTCCGGTCTAGAGATAGGAATACGCTGAAATGATTGGCGAGAAAAACTTTTGAAGCCGCCTGAAACCTGTTTTTGCATTGGTTGGATCGGATTAGCTTTACATTAGAGCTACTCATAGGCCAGTGGCGAGTTCAGATCTTAGTTCGTTTTGTATGAAGACGTCCCATAATGCAAATTTTGTGCCTTGCAATCAATTTAGATTTTTTTTGTATTGCCAAAAACAAAAAGGTCCGATTCTCTAAGATAAATAACGACCGAAACAATCAAATAATCACTAGTGGGAGCTTTTCTAGATCAGCTCTACAAACCTTGTTCAAGCGTAGTTGCCAGCAAATTAGTCGCCAAGCGTTTGTTTGGGCTTAATATTGAAGCGATCAATAGCTTCAGTAAGCAAACCTGTTTTTTGTATTGGTTTTAGACTTGGCAACATTTCTGTCGTATTCTTATTTCTTGACCGGGGCCACTTTTGTTTGACTCACCCTGTATATAAATATTTCAGAGCAAGTTTTGTTAACCCTCTAATGCAGACTGTTGCCGTTTGGCAACAAGTAACATAATCCATTTTATTCTATTAAAGTAGAGCTCCCTCTCGACATTTTTTTTCTCATCTATTACATTCCATTTTGAAGTTTTAGTTACTAATAATCCTCATAGATGCATAGTAAAAGTGTATTCCAAATTAAAGAGTGAGGTTATTAACTGTTGTGAAATTACGTTTTTGGTAGTATTCAAAGCATAATTATATTAGTACTAAATACAAATAAATTGTTTAGAAAAATTAATTATAGTTAAAGAGGGTTGTTTTGAAATATATTTAGTAGTTTTCTAGTCATTATTATCAAAATTGGAATTTTGTAGTTGGTTTTTATCATATGTAAACAAATTTAAAAATTTGAGATTTCAATTCTAATGCTGTTACATTTTTTTAAATATTTTCTCCATATAATCTATGAGTGTTAAGATAAACATATATTTTTTCGGGACGAAAAAAAAATCATGCATTAGAGGGTTAAATGATTATCGAAACAAAAAAATAGTTAATGAATGTAATTTTTTATTCAACAGAAAAATGTCCCTTGTAAGAGCCCTTTCAACCCATCAAATTGTTTGTGGGAGCATAAAGCAATTTTATTTCACATCACTTACAGCTACATATAACATAAATGACGAGATTTTAAACATTCCTGAATTAAATTTTATTATGCTAAAAAATAGTTACTACCGCTATAACTGTCTGGGTTTTTTTCTGGGTGTTAACGTTAAAAACTAATGAGTTGACAGATCTATAACTATTGGCACATTCATATCATTCCTCGTGGAGGCTACACTCTTAAAACGAACGAGCGATTTTAACTCAGTCTGAGTTTATTTCACTCCACCAGTCTAGAAAATGCACTTCTCCCATAGGAGTGGATCTTTGCGTGTTAAACCTCCGACAGGATGACTCCAAACGACTGATTTTAACTCAGCCTGAGTTAATATTCGCTCCTTTCCAGTGTCGAAAATGCACTTCTCCAACTGGAGTGGATTTCACTCTTTTGGTTTAAGTGTGTAGGGGCTGGGGAGCCCAGTCGCTTGAGGCACTCGCCTAGCATGCGGAAGGTCCCAGGTTCGGGTCCGCCAAAATAACTGCCGACCTATCAACGGCCCGTGCAGCCAAAAATGTCCGACGAATAATGGTCCCGTGTCGAGAGAGTGCACGTTAAATATGCACCTACCTCATGGAGGCTAGAAGTAAATAGCCGGAAGCGTTCAAAAAGTTTTACAATCTAAAAATTATCAAGCCTTATCTCAGTACATTTTAAACATTACAGAGCAATTAATACGTACACAATTATAAGTCATTTCAAAAATTACTTTTTTTATAAATGCAAAAACTAGTTTCCTTTCTTTCGTAAATACAAAATGTACATTAAATTTTTTGCCGTTTCAGTCCAAGAAATTTCCCAGTTTTGAATATTGATTTATAGATCTTTCAGCATTCCCTCACCACCTCTTAATACAACTTATTTTTTAAAGTCTGATTTTTTTTATCTTCTTCACCTACGAACAATTCCTCGATTCCAAAACAGAAATCCCGAACAAAACAAATTCAAAAATCTTTTAATCAGAAACAAAGAGGTATAACTCCAAAAATCATTTACATCAGTTATATAGACAAAAAGAATCAAGTTTTGCATGTAAAGGCAAATGTATTTCTGTAATTTAATATATAATTTTTTTTACTGGTGGACATTACATTTTTTAGGTGGGTTAACTTGACCACAAAAGGTACTAACCCGCTGGTTAAACCGTTTTTTTTTTTTTTTACATTTGGGTTAATTATTATTCTTTTTTTTTTTTTTGTCGATAAAACTAAGATGTAGGATTTACTTGTCTTGACTTTACCGGTAGAAACTTTTAAAAAGTAAATTTTTTTCGCAAATGAAGATTTAACTGAAAAGAATTAAACTAAAAATTAACCAAAGTATAGAAAAATAATACTTTCCTTGGTTTTAAAAGTTATAATTTTCTTACTAGATATTTAGTATTTTTGAGCAAAAACTATTCGATAAATGTAAAATAGGATAAGAACTTTACTATTTGCTCACACTGCATCACAGAAATATTAACGTAGAGTAGAAAGAGTATTTATAGCAATCTTTATTAAGCAGAATGTTGACCGTAAAGGACGCTACGATTACGCTTGGTATATTCAAGCTTTACATAAAAAAATAGGAATAAATCTTGTAGACTCTCCCACCAAACAGGAAAAACGGAGATGTTCCTTTATTGTTCTGAACCGAAATAAATAAATAAAAAAATATATAAAAACCTACAAACAAAAAAAAATTCGTAACAATAATGAAGTCATCCAGGGAAATAAAACACAAGCGTTTTAAATTGAAAAAGAAAACAAAAATACAAAACCCCGTGCCAAAAGCTTCAAGGAGAAAAAAACAACAGAAACAAGCCTCCAGCCTGTTTGACTGCGAATTGTGAGGCAACAGTGTAGTTTTATGCAGGAAAAATAAAAAAAGGGGGTTGATAAGGACGAAAGAAAAAAAAAGAGAAAACTAAAGAACGGTTCCATATATTCTTCTAATGCTGAGCCGTAGTTAGAGATGGGAAGGAGAAGATGTTAAATGGGAGCTTTTTATAAAGAGTGGCTATTTTTGTTTCTGCTATTTCTTACGATGCATTGCCTAATTCAAGGGTTCCCAACCGGTGGTACGCGTACCACTGGTGGTACGCGGGAATATTTCAGTTGGTACGCGTGAGTGATGTGAGCAACATGAGCTTAAAATAGCTGAGCATATAGCATGAGGATATAAATTTTGCATTTGCATGTTATTATCCTAATAGGTACTAAACAAAACTGTAAATTAATACCATTTGAATCTTTTTATTTTTAATTTATTATAAGCATGTCATGAATAAACAAATATCTATCCATTAAACACAAAGTTTTTTCAGGAATTTTACTCAAAAAACCCTTGAACACTTTTAGAAGAGTAAATATTATACGCTTATTAAAATATTTAGGTCTGGTATGGTACGCCAAAATTTCTCAAAGTCAAGTGTTACGCAGGTACAAAAAGGTTGGGAACCCCTGGCCTAATTCATAAAATATTCTTTAACCATGCGCATGATACCTGAGAATATTCATGACTAAAACAATGTAGGTTTTTGGCGGAAATAGTCATGGTACAAGTTAGTACTAATAAATAATTTGCACTAATAATCTTATGTTGTTTTCTTCATGAATCTTCCTCATACATTGCCGTGTCGGTCCAATAACTTAAGATTGATGGTTAGGTTTCTTTTTGAAATATTTAATAAGTAGAACCAATAAAAATAAAGTAGTAATGAATGTTCTTCAAAGTATAACAAAGTTCTAATGCCCAGTTCCATTTCCAATATAAAAGTAGAAAGTTTTTCGAAGATATTTTTGAAATTATTTTGGAACAAATAAAATATAACATTTTGTACAACTTTTTTTAAATCTTTGTATATCTTATTTAAAAACTATTTCATTAAAACACATATTTTGAATGAAAGAGTTGAGATCTTATGAAAGAGTTTCGTATTGAAGACGGTCATTGACTTAGCCATTCTGTAAGCGGATAGCGTAGTGAAAAATATCTCCATTAAGAACGCCGTGTAGAAGGAACTGATGCACGCTAACTTTCACTACCATTTTATCGGCTGCCTTATAACATGGATGACCTTATAACATTGACTCAATGGCTGAGTCAAAGTCAAGGTAAAAATAAAGTATGGTCTCAGAAAATTTTAAAATTTACCGAAATTTCGGGGGATTTGCAGTATGCAGCATAACAACTCTAAACTTAAGGGCACTAGGCAAACTTATGGTAAATCTTTTGCCCAGCGTGTAGCTCTAGTGCGTCCTATATTCTTCCAACCAACAATATGTTAAATAACAGTTTATGAAACACGTAGGGGTTCTTTTCCTGACCATCTCTATGGGGAGAAGGGGTGTTCCAAGCGATCAATAACTGGAGTCTGACAGTGATGGATGAGATGTGCACGAACTTCTCCCCCACCTTCCTCCCCCTCCCCCAGATGTCTCAGTTGGGAGGAGTGCCACAATATCAAGCTGATCGCTGCATTTGGCGCTTAAATTGATGAAATTAATTTGTTACGGAACGGTTAAATGTAGTTATGTGTGATGTTGGTAAAGAGTTGAACTTGGAAAAGCTTAGGAAAAAAACTGCGATTTTTTTTTCGATTTAATGCATTTCATAGATGGGATTTTCATTGAAAGATCTTTATGAATTAGTCTTTTTCTCTCTCTCAATCTTTTTATTTTACAAAGGACACTATCATGGGAGTGTTAATGTTGAATCAGCGTTTCAAATTAGTAAAAATAAAATTGCAATGCTATTTAATTGGAAGACCGTCAATAGACGGTCCTTTTTTTTAAATTTTGAATTAAAAAAAGTTAAGTGGGATAAAGATATGTAGAAGTCAAACATTCTTATAAAGTCCTAGCATAGATAGATACGACGTTAATTCAACAAACCAAGGACAATTAATTGTCTTATTTTAATTCCAAAAGTGGAAAGTAGGTTATGACATATTGGAAAATGTAATCCATTTGTATGTTTCATTTTCGTTCTAATTGTCAGGTTTTCAAATTTTTTGTTCATGACTATTTTAATTCTTTCAGGACTTCTAGTTGAGCTTGGATAGTTTCGTTACATTAGAAAGGCTAGTGTTGAAGAATGCCGTACTGTGTTTAAAATATTAAAATTCAAAATTCCAATAACATCTGATAAACCCTAGTTGGTTTCTGTTTTGGAAAGATTTGCATCTGATGTACTTTTTTTTTTCGCTTGTCTGTTTCCGACACATAAACACTTAAAACTCATACTTTTGAGTAACAAATTCATAAAGAATTTCTGTAAGCACTTTAAGTTCTTACAATTAAAATATTATGGAATGGAAATATAAATAATATTTAAATTCTTTCAGAACTTCTAGTTGCTTGTATAATATCGTTATATAGAAATGCTACAACTGAAGAAATCTACAATGTTAATCCGTATTACTATTAAATTTCGAAGATTAAATTTCAAGATTCTATTTTTCACATCGGAACAAACCTTAGTCCGCGTCCTGGGAACCGCAGTCACGAAATCACGTGAACGCGTGTGCGTGCGATGGGCATATCGCATGTGCGGCAAACATTCTCCCGCCTTTGGATTCGGACTGCCGCAAACTACGGACTGTCAGATCAGGTGACTGATCGGAGATCTCCGTGACTGATCTGATACGGGAGGCCGCCGCGCCGTGCGATTAGGGGATGCACGGATGAGAAGGAGAAGTTGCGGTGTTTTTTGTCACCTGTTTATTGTGTCGTGAAACGGGGTTGTTATATACCGTTTGTCGGAAGATATAGTGGTATGAGTAATATATAGGGATATGAGTAGGGTGATCGGACGTTGTATTTCGCAGTACTGTTTATTCTGTTATTCAACTATTTAGCGCGTGTTGGGGAGTTAGTCTTGCATGCGAAAGGTCCCTGGTTCGGGTCCGGGCACCCCAATACAATAATAACTGCCGGCCTGTAAACGGCCCTTGCAGCCAAAAATATATCCACCAAATAGTACCCTGTGTAGAGGGAGTACACGTGTTAAATATGATACAATGTCCAATTTCATGTCCATGCCCGTATATAGCTTAAGTGTGGCGATAAAACAGTTAAAACCATTTTTATCTATCTTTTATTGAATAATGAGCCATAAATATCCAATGAGCTAAACATCCAATAGTCGATTTACTTTCACATCTTACTATTATATCTTGCGGGATAGAAAACTTGAAACTATTCCTTTTTTAAACTTAAGCATAGTTGCAGAAAAAAAAAAAAAAACTTTTTATAAAATACTAAATGGAGTGGACCTTAAAAAAAAACCAGGAAAGACAATAACTTATCTTTTAAAAAGAACGCGTTTTTTGCATACGTTACCTATAAAACTACGGAGCGCACTAGAGCAGGTATGGGGCGGCATTATTGTAGGGCTTGCGGTTTCCTTTCTATGTGAAACATAGTACTACATTCAGGTAGAAATAGGGCCTATGTTAATTATGTCACATATCGGTCCGTTTTGTACAGGTACAAAATAGTAAAACAGAAATCCCATTAGCATACCCCTACTCTGGTTTTATAAAAGGATTAGGTATACTTAACTAGTTAGTCTAATCTGGTGTAGTTTGCTTTTAGCCGCTAGTCTGTGTTAGTTTAAGAATTTAAACCAGGTGCTTAAATTTGGTATTGCAAGGTATTGCTGCTATTTTGGTAAGCAATTCGTATGAATTGCAAGAGGGATTTAGTCGGCGAATGTATAGAGGAGTTTATTAATAAGAGATTTTTCCACCAAGCTCTATTCTTTCAACTTTTTAGTAAGAGGGAAAGCTATCATGGAAATATTTCAGGGAACATAACTATTTTTTTTACGAGTAGATGTGTCCATACTTTATTCATCACACTTCAAAATACCGATTAAAATTGAAAAACTTTAATAATTTCTTCGATATTTTGTTTGATTTTTAAAAATATTTTATGAGCTGGTAAAGAATTATGTAAGTTTTAAAATTTTATTGTTAAGTTTATTTGTAAAACTAAACATTAGTTATTACAATTGTTAATAAATAAATTAGTAATATTATTAATCATAATATTACTAATGATTACTAATTGATTTTTACTAATGTTGATTATAACTTAATTATTACTGATGAATATACGTATACGAGATATTGTATTTAAATTATCGACTCTTTAATTGCAAAAACATTAAAAATATTTTTCCCGATTCATTTAACATAAATCCTATTGCAAAATCAGTGTAAAAAGTGTAATGCAACCTTCTCCAAACAAATGTAATGAATGAATACTTTTTTATGTACATAGGCAGAAAATTATGAGCACGTTTTAGGTTATTTTAACCACAAAATCATCCTATACAAGTTTAAGTTGCCTATACATTTGCTGCTAAAAAAAAAGTTATTCAATCTTGAATGTTGTTCTCTTTCTAAAATAAAAAAAAAACATATTATCAAAAAGAATATTAAATTTATTTTCTTATAAAAACAAGTTCATAATATATTAAAGCATATCTAAAAAGAGACTAAATTATTCGTATTTTTCAAAAAAGAATTTATTTTATCCGTCCGAGTTGAAGGTAAATAATAATTACGTGTCAGCTAACTACATACATTTACTCGATAGTTGATCTGTTTGCTTTGAAACTACGCTCTGGGGGGCACAACAAAATACAGGGTGAAGCAAATAAAAGTGGCCCCGGTCGAGAGATAGGAATACGTTGAAATGCTTGGCGAGAAAAACTCTTGAAGCCTCCTGAAACCTGTTTTTGCATAGGTTGGATTTCATAAGCTTCACATTAGAAATACTCATAGACTAGTGGCGAGTTCAGATCTTAGTTCGTATTGTTTGAAAACGTCTCTTAATGCAAATTTTGTGTTTTACAATCATCAATTTAGAATGTTTTGTATGAACAAAAACAAAAAGGTTCGATTCTCTAGGATAAATAATGACCGAAATAATCACACGTGGGAACTTTTCTTGATCAGCTCTAAAAACCTTGTTTACATTTCACTTCAACTTGCTTCTCAAGCCACAGAGTAGTTGCCGGCAAATAAGTCGCCAAGCGTTTTTTTGGGCTTAATATTGAAGCGATGAATAGCTTCAGTTCGAAAACCTGTTTTTGTATTGATTTGACTTGGCAACGTTTATGTCGTATTCTTATCTCCACGTTGGGGGCCACTTTTATTTGCCTCACCCTGAAAAAATGATGCATGTTTATGATATGAGGTAATAATTTATAAGAAAAGTAGAAGGAACGGAGGTGAATTTTTGCTATGGGCAAGTAAACTGCAGGAACCCCAACAATGATAGGGCTGTGGTCAGTGTCTCGATCTACGGATCGGAAGATCCCGCCATCGAGTAGTGGTCGCTGAAAACTCACCGAGTATATGCGGAGTACGTGCTCGTTAAATCTATCGGGTCCGAAAGTCCTGTGGGCGGTCATTGCGCAGCTTTCCATGGGTACAGGTTCCCGGAGACTATTTCCCTCCCCTTCAGGAACATGTATAAATTGTGGAGGTGGCTCGTGATAGATGGCAGCATCTGTCACGTATATGTGTGCATGTGAGTGTGCTTGTTGTGACTGTCTTACTTGACGAAGATTTATAAGCGGCTCCCTGAGCAAGCACACAAGCCTGAAAATTTTTGTATATCAACCAATCAACCAACCAACAACAATGATCTAAACCATTTTTGCCCTGAAAATTTAAGTCTTTTTACTAAAACCTTCTTGTCGTTTATAGTTATTGAGTGCTTGCAATAATGGTTTAAGTTATTAGTCTAGGACACTGCAGTTTACCTGCCCACGGCAGAATTCGCTTTTGTGTAATAGAAAATTATGTTAAAAAAAAATCTAGATATATTTTGAGTTATCGAATAAAGAATGCGAAATAGTATTTTTTTAATAGTTACACCAGATATTGTTAAATCACTAAGAAAATAATTGCATTAAAAAAAGATAATTAAATTCGCTATTATTCCTATACAACTAATTTTATTTACAAATTTTTATTACTTGTTTCACGTATGTTTTAAAATTAGTAATCATTGGATGTAGTTTTTATTAACAAGTTTTTATATTTTACTTTTTTTGTTCACAAATTATAAATAAGTCACTCTTTAACATTTTTAAGATTATATAGCCTGCTTATTCATAACAAAATATGACTAGCTAGTAAATTTAAAGTAAATTTTATTTGTAGTTTTCTCTTAGCATTTTACATATACAAAAAAAATATGAGAAAAATAATTAGCACTTTAAAATGCTATTTCGCATTAGCAAATAATTAATTAATACATATAACGTTCAATATGTGGAATACGCCTCGCCGATCCACCCAAAACCAGCCATTTTGAATTTATTATATTTTGGCTGGAATTGGCGATGACGATTTTCTTTTGCCTAAAAAGCGACAACCATAGTCGCCAAATGTGCTTAGCGCTTTCGCACACTTTACAGGGGTCCTTGTTTTTCGGCAAATTTTCTTTCTACTTCTGTCTTTTTCACCTAATATCCAGCTTTTTTTTTCCAAGTTCAGAATTCGAGATTTTGTTTAAAGACTTTCGTCACACTACCATAGACTGGGAACGGGTTTATTATTTGCAATCCTTTCACCTATTTTCCTATGGAAAGTCAAAGTGTACACATTCAAATAGTAAGATATATAAGGTCAAAGTAAACTGTAAGCTTTTCGAATGAGATAGCATTTGTAAACCTTACAGCTTTTTTTTTTTTAATGTTCGGGCTTTTTAAGATATTCGGGCTTCGCTCATGTTTGCTACGCACGCCAACTTCAATGCGCAAAAGAAATTTGTAATCAATTTACAAGAACAAGTATCTCCCTATAATTACAGTAAACACGTCACAGTTTGTAATGGGAATATTTCTTCTGACATCACGCTCCCTGAACTGCGATTTCATTGGTTGTTTGGTTTTCTTTGACAAAGTGGCGAAACAGCTCATTGGTTTAAAAAATGTCACGAAGGCAATTGAATGATTTCGATTGTCTTTTTTTATTTTTCTGAAATAACAGGTTCATGTGTTTTTTGCACTTGGCGTCTTCGTAAGCATGTCGGTATTTAAGCTTTTTCAATACTGCTCGTTGTAACTTTGCATAATGCTTGTAATAACTTTTAAATTTCAAATATAATTCCGCTACTTCAACCTATGACTACACTTGCATTGACTTTGCGAATGGCTCTATATAATTTATGTCTACCTCCCTTGATCCCTAAATTTTGCTCAACGCAAAACTAAAATTTTTTTTAAAAGAGAACCACATCACTCGATTACTACTTTTTTTTTCCTTTTCAAGTTTGGCCACTTGGGCATGGGGGGTGCCCTTTAACTAATAACTAGTTGCCTAGGGAGTAATAAAAAAACTTCTGGGCATATAGAGACTTGGGTATTGTGTTCTTATTTGAAATCAGTTTGTGGTTGATTATTGTATCTCTCCCTGTCAATCGATGTTCTTGTGTGCTTTCTTTGTGTTTCTGTTTTACCTCCAGGTCGCATAACTTATCCAGGTATTGGAGTAACCCGTAACTTGTAATTTAATAATTACTTTTTTTAAGGTTACTGAGTTAGATTTTTCTGAAAAAAACTGTGAGCGGTAACAAACAATTTCGTCATATTTACGTTGCTTTCAGAAGGATGTCGGATGCCAATTTTTAACCCTTTCCGTCCCAGTGATGCCATTTGGTATCATCATTTTACTGATCATAATTTTAAAAAATAATAGGCTGGCATCTATTGGGATTAATAAAAATATTGTCTAAAAGAAAAAAAGTTTGGAGAATCGAATGATGTGCTTTTTGATATCATAAAGGGCTTTAGACGATCAGAATTTTTTTTTAAAATGATAATGCCAAATTGTCATCGGGACAAAAAGGGTTAAAAGCAATTCGTGTAAAATTAAATCAATTTTTTTAAAAAAAATAATTGCAGTGTTTGGTGATGTTTCTTTAAACTTGGTTCGCTTTTTAAAAAGGGTAATGATAGCTAAATTGCATTTTATTATAACTTGAAATTCCTAAAAGTAATCGTAATTGGTCAATTTCTATATTGAGTAACTGTAACAAGTTGCTTTCAATATTTGGTTATTGTAATTGAAACAGAGTTACATTTTATTAAAGTAACTGAAACAGTGGTCTCGATATTAAGCCATTATTTCTTGAACAACACATCCATACACAAAAAAAAAAAAATCTCTAAAGAACTGGAAAAAGAACCAAAGTCTACTTAAAAGTTTCCAGAAAAAAATTCTAAAGGAAGAGAAGAAGAAACAAGGAAAACTTTTTCTTGGAATCAGTTACAATTGCGGAGAAATAAAAGAATAGGTGTGTAAGAAAAAAAATTCATATAAAAGGAAGTGGGCTTGGAATCGAAGAGCTTAGTGGCAAAACGTGCTAAGTGACATTTTTGAAATTTTTTAAGATTTTTGTGTCAATGAACGTATTACTACTTCTTTAACGATAACAAGTTTCCCCTGTTTCTTAAGCTTTAGGTTTAATATATTTTTACATTTTACAAGTCGTTTTTAACAGATCTAAGTGCAAATGAAAAACTTTAAAGCTAATTTTCTAGTTTTCACCTTTTTTGTCACTTAGCACGTTCTTCCACTCAGCTCTACAATTCAAGAGCTTAGTGGAAGAACGTGCTAAGTGACATTTTTGAAAAAAATTGAGATTTCTTTGTCAATGAACTTTTTCTAACTTTTGTAATGATAACAAGTTCCCCTTTATCATAAACTTTTAGTTTAGTTTATTTTTTAACGGTTTGCAAGTACCGTTTTCAACAGATCTCAGTTCAAACGAAAAACTTTAAAGCTAATTTTCTAGTTTCCACCTTTTTTGTCACTTAGCACGTTCTTAAACTAAGCTCTTCAATTCAGGCATGACCATTCGGCAACTGGGTATAGCTGCGAAACCACCCTTTTTTTTTACTCAGTGAAATCTACTAGAAAATTACCATGGCGGCGAAAAACGATTCTGCTCAAACCCATACATTAGCGATCAAGAATTTGTTTTCGCTCGGAAAAAAAGGGGGCGTGAGTTTCTCCCCTTTTTTTCTTATTAATGTGTGGTTTGGTTTTCCGAAGATCAATCCTTGTCAGGAGAACAAAAACAACGTATTGAAATGTGGCGAGAAATAATAAAGTTTTATTTGGTATTTTTTCAACGGGTTGGTCTTTCCTGGTTCGGAAGGATAATGCTAGGAATTGGGAGAGAGTTTGATTTCAGATAAGAACTGCAAATTGATCCTAATTGTGGTTTGCATAAAAATGGACCATTTTAAATGCTGATATTCAAATACATCAAATACATACACAGGTGCACTGCAAATAAAATTAAATTTTACCAAAAATAAAACTTATTTACAGAAAAAATATCATTTATTAACATAAAAATACCATTTATTTACGTAAAAAAATACCACTTATTTACATAAAAAATACAATTTTTTTACAAAAAAAATACTATTTATTTGCAGAAAAAATACCATTTATTTACAGGAAGAATACTGTTATTTCTTTTAAACAATATTTTTTCCGTAAAAATAAACAGTTTTTTGAATCCAGGTAGTCACTGTATTAATCCTCATTAGTTTTGTGGTTAGAGTCACTAGGGTGACTGGGGGTAGGTAAAGTATCGTTTTTTCTTTATAATTTGTCTGTTAAAAACAGATTTTGCATTGAAGTTACAAATTTTTCGTAAAAAATAAACAGATTACCGCTGTAAATTTGATGTCATTTTTCTGGCACACCAGCTGATAAGTTTTTTCAGTAAAAACAATACTTTTATTTTACAGTGTATGAAAGTATAGTAACAACAAAGAAACAAATTTGAACGAAAAATATCACATCTTTACTTATTTACTAATAGCTTATGCCATATTTTATCGACAGATGTTGAATGATGATGATGATCCAGAATAACTTATCCAGGACAAATTAAGTTACATGAAAAACGAGTTCAACTCTTCGGCTCTACGTAAGATTTTTGTTTCCCATAATATGCTATAGGAATATCATTGTCGAATCCTTAGCTGTTCGGCAACGTGGCCCCTTTTATAAGTTAAACTGTTAAAAACTTAACACCATCGTTTCCGGATCTTTAAGTTTTATTTATTGGGTTAGTTTGAATTATCGACGAACTTCAGCTATACGAGAGCTATTGGCGACGGGCATCACAATTTAGAACCAGTAAGGTGTTAATGTCCACGTCCTCATAATTAAATTAATGGGTGAAGTTCTGAATCTCCCTCCGCATTTTTTAAAATAATATTTTAATATTTAGTGGTAAAAAATTATATACTTCGATTATATGCATTTTATTTGAAATGTGGAAGTGGGTGTACATGGAAAAATATTTCTGGTAAATTGCATACTATTAAAACCAGCTCATAAAAACCTTTTTACAGTACCTTTACTTAAGAAGCCTAAATACTTCACAAAACCTTTACGTGCATAAAAAAGATTTTTATGGGGTGGTTTTTTTTTTATCTCCTGTCCCTTAAATGACTTCTATCTATAATGGTCTCCAACACGAATAACTGTAGATGATAGTTACTAAGTGGTCAAACCATAATCTACTTCCTGAAATATTCTTATTTTTTTGCCTCACAAAAAATGACAGAATATATATATTTTCTTCGTCCATGAGCTTTTTTTTTTCTCCTTGTTGTCACCCATGCGAAACTAGCCTGAATAAACCATTAGGGGCGAGTTACGGTACACTGTTATAACATTTTGTAACTTTCGTATACTGTTCTACACATTCACGAAAAAAATTCATATCCCTTTAAGACCGGCTGTTAGATGGCGCTGATTTAAAATTACGAGACTAAATTTAGAGTTTTATCGAAAAAAAAAATGGGTTAAACAGCATCAATGCCAGTAACTACTTAAAAACAAAGTCATTTGTTATGCAAATAACGAATGGTACAAGTTGGCTGCTTCGGTATCGATATTTTTGAAGAGCTTGAACATTTTTTTTTATACCCGCACGATCGTGATAGCCCGGTCGGAAAGGGATATACTACGTGTATTGGGATGTAGCCATATATAAGCTAATTACATAACAAGCTGTTTTGATTTAGAATATGATCCTACTATAAGTCCCTTTATGTATATTCCTATTCAAAACAATAATGAAAAATAAGAAAATACACTCTTAAAACAAAAGAGTGAAATCCACTCCAGTTGGAGAAGTGCATTTTCGACACCGCGTAAAGGCATGCATATTTACTCAGACTGAGTTAAAATATTCGTTTGGAGTGATCCTGTCGGAGGTTTAACACACAAAGCATCCACTTCAAAAGGAGAAGTGCATTTTCCAGTCTGGAGGAGTGAAATCCACTCAGACTGAGTTAAATTAGGAGTGTTTGTTTTAAGAGTGTAGCCTTTTAAATGTGTCTTCTATTTCCAAAAATTCACCAAGTGATCCTAACTAGCACCCTTGGAGACCTATTATTTTTGACGTAATGGGTAGAATTGAATTGCAATTAAGAGCTTTTCAAAGTTTACACAAAAGAACCTTAGGAAAAATTACAGTAGAGTCCCGCTTATCCAAAAGATACGGGACCGAAATTAA
This sequence comes from Hylyphantes graminicola, assembly GCA_023701765.1. NCBI lineage: Eukaryota > Metazoa > Arthropoda > Arachnida > Araneae > Linyphiidae > Hylyphantes > Hylyphantes graminicola. The sequence continues at coordinate 58,548,701 of CM043114.1, read as the reverse complement.
GCAGCAAAAATAAAAATAAATATTTCATATTTTGAGAAATAAATCCAAATTTGTTAGTACGTATTTATTTTTGTGTATACATTTCATATTTTAACCGAAAGGCCAGGGAATTTTTTTTGCTAAAAGAATTTCGGATAACCGGGATTCGGATAAACGGGAAATTAAAATCTATTAAAAAATTAATCTCTATTAAAATGTTTTACTTATCATTAATACCTTTTAAAATAAAGGTTTATTTTGCGAAGACATCTTATCAACGAGGTTTGACATACCTTATCAGTCTGGTCGTGAAAATCTGTTAACTTCTGCGAAGCAAGCCAACAAAGGTCGCTTTGATGCTCAACCAAGATACGTCCAGGATTTCATGATGTTGGTTTGGGAAAAGTGGATGTAACATTTTGATTAAAAATTAGTTTTGCATTGTGCATAACCTGTAAAAAATTTGGCAAAACACAAAAATTTGAATAATGGTTCAACCGTAAACGCTGAAATCAAGCGCCAAATTTTTTAACAAAGTAGGGAATAGCAAATTTAATCGGTTCTGTATGAAAACACGGTTTGATATTGCATCGAACAATGGGAAAAAAAGTCTAAAGGAAGTGGCATTTGAACGAAACACCTCGCTGGAATTTGGTTTAAAAAGTAACAGAATCAATGAAAAACTGGAATAATGTAGTAATGGAGTAGGATCAAATTCTATGGAGATATAAATTCTATATATATTCTATGGAGATCAATTCAAGCGGTAATGTCCTTATTTGAATCGATTGAAATCCTTGCCATGGTTAAATATTGCTGGTCAGTGACTGCATCTTTGTAGATTTTTAGCTTTCATACTTAATTACTCGATAATTACAATCCGCAATTGTTTTTATCTTTAAAAAACCTACATTGTATCATGAGTAATAATGTATGTTTAATTAAATACTTATTGTCAATCGGTTCTCATTACAGAATTGTCAAATCTCCGGATTTTTGACTGCTTTCCGATTTTTCGTATGTACCATTTCTCTCTCATTTCGTATTTTTACCTGCGTAACAAATGCAATTTTTGGAGGGGGAAAGCATTATACCTTTTCTTGGCACACAGAATAATCCTGAAACCATTTCCCGGATTTCGTGTGGCTATTACCGAGTGCAATCCGGAGAGAGTTGAAAGGTTGGTTGAATGAGTTAACGTCGCATTAGATCCACAGCTGACTTATCTGCCATTATCAATGGAGCAATGCTTAACTGAAAATTTTACGCCTTTAAACGAATTACAAATTATCTTCTCTCTCATAAAATATTTTCTATTATAATTCATTTCTTCAAACCCACTGCTCCACAGTCAACTTCAATAACAAGGCCAGAGAAGCTCTCCCAAAACATGAGCGTAAACGGAAATTTTGACGTCACTGTTCCCAGTGCCGAAGATCGAGAAACTAGTTCGGACGCATTCGGAACCCTAAAAATGTGGTCAGCAGTGAACAAGTGGCTCCGAACAGATTTCGAGGCAGGTTCTCTTCATCTTCGGAACAACGTCACTCGGAACTATGACGTCAAAATTTCCATCCCGAGCTTGGTTGGGAAAGCTTCTTCGGCCCTTAGTAATTAGGTAGGCTGTGGTGCAATCCGGAGCGAGTTGAAATTTTGGTTGAATGAGTTTACGTCGCAATAGAGCCTCAGCTGACAGATCTGTCATTATCAATGGAGCAATGCTAAACTGAAAATTTTACACTCTAAAAATTGAATGTTCAAAAGCAACGAAATTTCCCTTAATTTTGACGATTCCGTTACTGGCAAATGCTCCGAGTTTTCGTTTCCTCAAAGTGAGGAAATTTGAATCGTCATTTTTATGAGGATTTGAATGTCGTCTTAGCTAAAGAAATATTTCGTCATTTTTGAGCATGTGAGTACAACAATGAGATTCAGTTTCCTCAAAATCAAGATTCAGAATTGTCAAATCACGATCGTAAAAGTGAGGATTCGCGTTTGCTCAAAAGTCACGTGATAGCTTGACGAAACAATCCTCAAAATTTACGAAATGAGGCTTGAGGATTCATGAATCGTCAAAAATGAAAGTGTTATTTCTGGGAGTGTACACTTTCAAACGAATAAAAAATTATCTTATCTCATAAAATCTTTTCTTTTTTAATTCACCTCTTCAAACCAACTATTCCCAAAATCAGTTGTTTTCAGTTACGTCCTTTCCAAACCGAAACTCCAACTTGAATCCACACTATGCGATAACCTGATACGGATTACGATTCCCCCCATGCGCGATGACAGCATTTGGCTTGGCAATCTATAAACAATGCTTGTCCGTTTCCCCGTCACTATCTTGACCCCTGTCAAATGCCCAGATCATCTGGTTCATCAACGGTTGACTGGAGTTTATCTTTCGTTTTTTTAGGGGGATTTTGTTGGTGCTGGGATAGAAAGTGCTTGGTGTACTCAGCAATGTTTATAAAATTTCTTATGATATGTTAATAGTTAGGTTCTTGAACCTTTAGGTCGTTTTAAAGTTTTTATTTTTACATTTAGACTTGTGGGGGACGGAATTGTTTTGCATAAACGACAGTTTATTAAAATTAGAGTTGTCAATTCTATAGAATGTCCAGATCATCTGTTTCATCATCGGTTGACTGGAATTTATCTTTTGGTTTTTTAGGGGGATTTTGTTGGTGCTGGGATAGATAGTGCTTGGTGTACTCAGCAATGTTTAGAAATTTGCTTAGGTTATGTATATATTTGGGTTCTTGACCCTTTAAGGTTAATTTTTTACATTTGGACTTGGGGGGGGGGGGGCGGAATTGTATTGCATAAACTACAGTTCATTAAAGTTAGAAAGAATTGTCATTTCTTTAAAATGCCTAGATCATCTAGTTTATCAACGGTAGACTGAAGTTTATCTTTCGTATTTTTAGGGGGATTTTGTTGGTGTTGGGTAGATAGTGTTTAGTGTAGCTCAGCGATGTTTATAAATTTATTTGGACTACGTTTATATTTGGGTTCTTGACCCTTTAGGGCTTTTTAATTTATTTACAGAGTTGGATTTGGGGGGACGGAATTGTTTTGCATAAACGACAACTTATTAAAGTTAGAAAGAATTGTCTCTTCTGCCCAGATGATCTAGTTCATCAACGGTTGACTGGAGTTTATCTTTCCTTTTTTTAGGGGGATTTTGTTGGTGTTGAATAGATAGCATTTAGTATAGCTCAGCAATGTTTATAATTTTTTAGGATATATTCATATTTAGGTTCTTGACCCTTTAGGTCGTTTTAAAGTTTTTTTTACATTCGGACTTATTAGGACGGAATTTTTTTTAAATAAACGAAAGTTTATTAAAGTTAAAAAGAATTGTCATTTCTATAGAATGCCCAAGTCGTCTGGTTCATCAACGGTTGACTGGAGTTTATCTTTCGTTTTTTAGGGGGATTTTGTTGGTGTTAAATAGATAGTGCTTTGGACTCAGCAATGTTTATAAATTTGCTTAGGGTATGTACATATTTGGGTTCTTGACCCCTTAGGGTATTTTAATATTTTACATGTGGTCTTGGTGGGACAGAATTGTTTTGTATAAACGACAGTTTTTTAAAGTTTGAAAGAATTGTCACTTCTACATAATGCCCAGATCATCTGGTTCATCAACGGTTGACTGGAGTTTATCTTTCGTTTTTTTAGGGGGATTTCGTTGGTGTTGGGATAGATAGTGCTTGGTGTACTCAGCAATGTTTTTAAATTTGTTTGGGCTACGTTTATATTTGGGTTCTTGACCCTTCAGGGCGTTTTAATTTTTTTTTTACAGAGTTGGATTTGGGGGGGCGGAATTGTTTTGCATAAACGGCAGTTTATTAAAGTTAGAAAGAATTCTCTTCTGCCCCAGATGATCTGGTTCATCAACGGTTGACTGGAGTTTATCTTTCGTTTTTATAGGGGGATTTTGTTGGTGTTGGATAGTGTTTAGTGTAGCTCAGCAATATTTATAAATTTTCTTGCTATATATTCATATTTTGGTCCTTGACCCTTTAGGTCGTTTTAACGTGTTTTTTTTAAGGATATTTAACGTGCACCCCGTTACACGGGGTATTATTCGTCGGACATTTTGGGTTGCACGGGCCGTTTATGGGTCGGCAGTTATTTTGGCGATGCCAGCACCCGAACCTGGGACCTGTCGCATGCTAGGCGCCAACCTTCTTCCTCATAAACCCTCGTTTCCTGGTTCGATCCACTGCGGGCATGGCTTCACCCATAATGAAATGCCCGCAGAGAGCCCGCGGATTATTGCGTAAGTCGGAGTATGATTATAGCTCATGTGCAGCGGCTCACGGGGACGCGCAATTACACAGCAAATGAGACGAGGCCGTTAAATGATCTGCAGAAGTCGCAAACACTTCTGTGACGTCCATTCGAAGTGAAACATAGTATTTCTGTGAAAAGTTTTCTAAGCTTTTGGCATTGGCTTATTTTTTCAGGTGACGTAATCCTTCAAGATTTCATTCTTGTATTTCATTCGATTGTTGCTTCGAGTGATACTTTACGACAAAGACCTACCCCTTTTTTTTTGTTTATTTTTAGTTTTATTCCAAAAAATTATTAAAGTGATGGGAATAGGTCATGAGTTGGAACAGTTTTAGCGGCATTGTTTTTATTTTTGGTCCTTTTGGAATTTTTTGGTTGTGATTTGATATAATTTTTGTTAGATATAAAAAATATTTAAATTTCTAAATCATGTAAAATTTCTAATCGAATAAAAAATAGTAGTTTAGGTATATTTTCATAAAGTTTATTTTAAATTTTATTTCCAGGTTTTATTCTAATTATAACTGCACAAATATGAAAACTGCTTCTTGAAAGCAAAACTTAAGAAAGTGTATATGCTGAAATAACATGAAAAACAGAAGTGTTTGTTTGGTTTCGTTGAATAAAAGTTTCACAGCTACACGAAGGACTTACTAAGACCTTTTATTGTAAAATGGAGCGTGGTGTTTTTGGTGCTGCCATCTAAGTTTCAAATTTAAAAAAAAAGATGTACGCGCCCCTTTAAAGTCAAATTCGCCAGTGAGGAAAATTCCTTTAAATAAGAACTATGCTTAAATATAGAGAATAAATAGTCAATTATTTAAAAATATGCAAACACTTTAATCTTACAATTTAAATTAGCTGGGAAAATTTTAATTTTTTAATAAGTCAAGTGTTTAGTGTGAATTTATATATATATAGTTTGTTTTACAAATTATCACGTTTTGATGTTTTTTAATAAGTATATTTAAAAAATTACAATTGTAAATTTAAATTAAATTTTTAGTGCAAAACTATTTTAGTTGTACTATTCGTTAATGCTATGTTTAATCAAACAAAACATAGTACTTATAAGCAATTCTTTTTTCATATTTTTTTATATTAAAAAACTTAAAACATGGCATTGCTTAAATTTTTTGATTATTTATGTAGAGACAATTGATTTTTGATATCAAATAGTGCCAAAATTTGGTTGCGAAGGAACAAGAAGCTTAAGTTAGTTTTATTATTAAAAAAAAAAAGAATAAAAGTGTACAGAAGATAGCACCACGACACCATTAACCTATAAATGTATTTTATAAATAAGAACTATTAAAACAGATTACTTTCCTTTTAGGTCTTAGCAGTCCAATTTTTCAATTCAATTTGAATTAACCAAAAGCATCCTGTTAAAAAAAAAACTATTTTTAAGGGAAATTTCTGCAGTCAACATCTTTCATTACTTCGCTCTAATTAGTTGTTCCTAAAAATTTAAAGTTACAAAATAGTGAATTTTGCTTTAAAGTGCTTTAAATATTTAATGATTTTGAATATTAAACCAATTCATTTGTATCAAAGATTCATTTGCCAAAGGCTATAAACTATTAAAATGCATTTTTTTAAATGTTAGTCATCTATTCATATGAACAGTTTTATTTGATATATAAATCGACAGCATGCATACGCAACAGCGAATTCTTGTCGTGTTAAATTAATTTGATCACACTTAATTAACAAGTAATTCATAATTTTCCAAACATACAATAATTTTATTAACAAAAAAATACACATCAGTTAAATAAAATTATAAAAGCTTTGTGTACATTAATTTATTACAATATTCGTTGTTGGCCAATTAATATGCCGACAATTTGCCACCTAAATTATTTATACAATTATTATTTTTTTTAAAAAGTATACTATCGAAAAATATAAGTATTCGAAGGGTTACACTGAATATATTTAATAACAGCACTGTACTGTCACTTTGCAGCAAGCTTTGTTTCCACAGCAAACTGAATCTTCTGTCTTCTTGCAACATTCTGAGTTGGGTCCACATTCATCACTGAAATTACATTCAAGATACATCATTAAATAATATTTCAAGATGAATTTATAAGTATTATTTCAAGACACATTGATAGGTGTATATAAATTGCTAAATATTTTTCGTATTATTTGAATTTAATAATGTTGCCGTTTGACAACAAGTAACCTAATCCACTTTATTCTATTTAAGTAGAGCTCCCTCTCGACAAATCTGTGTTTTTTTTCATCTATTACATTCCATTTTGAAGTTTTTGTTACAATAACCCTCATAGATGACAGTAGTAGAAGTGTATTCAAAATTAAAGATTGAGGTTATTAACTGTTGTGAAATTACGTTTTTGGTAGTTTTCCAAGTATAATAATATTGGTACTAAATGCAAATAAATTGTTTTGAAAAATTTATTATAATTAAAGAGGGTTTTTTGAAATATATTTAGTAGTTTTCCAGTCATTATTATCAAAATTGGAATTTTGTAGTTGGTTTTTATCACATGGAAAAAAATTTAAAAATTGAAATGATTTAAATTCTAATGCAGTTAATTTTTGTTCAGTATTTTTCTTATAATGTATGAGCATTGAAGATACATACATATTTTTTTGGGAAGAAAAAATTCATGCATTAGAGGGTTAATAAAAATATTTTTTAAGTGTAAGAAAAATTAAAAGCATTAAATGTATTAAAATGAATTTTATTTTTATCTAAAAAAAGAATTGAAATTTAAACTAAACACATTATGTTTATGAAAATCAAAATTTTATTTTATCCAGAAAACTAAAATTATATAGTATGAATGAGAAAATGTCGAATTTAATCAGTAAAACTTGTACTAATACTTTTTAACGTTTCTAAGATATTGTGTAAGTTACCTTTCGCCAGTATTAGGGCAGCATCTAACGTTTACTGTGCAACACTTTTTGTCTCCTTTGCAGCATTCTTGTCTTTGTATGCATTCATTACTAAAAGTGTATTTAAGAAGCATAAATATGTTTATTATAACATAAGGTTTTAAAGTTATTGGAGTTTTAAATGAAGAATTTATCAAAATTATCACACTGTCGTTGCTATGTTTATATTGATTGAAATTAATATTTATTAAATGAAAATAAAATTATTAAGGTGAGTCGGATGGTTTTTATCTCTCTCATGTTAATTATCTAATTTTAGGAACATTTTTCTTAGGAACTATACAAGATATTATTATAAACTTTTTTATATAATGTTCCTTATATAAAGCTCTTTGATTTAACCTGAGAATATGTCAAAATATTAAGAAATACTTTTACAGTGATTTTTTTTTTAAAATATGTTTTGAAAAACACAAAATAATCAAATATAAAGTTATGTATATATATTTTTTTTTGAGCAGATATATTTAAAATTCCTCAGTTGAAATTAAAGAGCTATTAATGTAGAAGAAATAACAAAACAAAATATATTGATATCTTTTATAGTTCCCGAGAAAAATGTTCCTAACTGTTAAAAAAACCCTTACATTTCAGGCGACGCAAAAGAAAAGTAAGGTTTAGGTAAGAACTAATATTAAGCGTTTCTCAAAAATGATTATACAAATAAAAAAAACTAAACAGAAATCGATAATCTTGGTCTTAAATTAAAGCCAAATATAAGCAAAATAAAAACGGAAAAACAAAAAATCGACATTTTTGATCCAAACACTCATCCGAACCCCCTTAATGAAAATTAAATATTTAAGTTTTGGATCATTGAAGTAACCGATAGAAAATTTAAATTATTAGGTTTATAATCATTGAACTCATTAAACTAATTAAATTTAAATTCCTTAAGTTGAGGATAATTTAAATTACGTTTATCAAAATTTAAAACAGTAAAATAACTAAATATTGTGAAAATTGCTCTTTGGTGCGGTTCAAAACTCATCGATGAATTCATTAGAAAATCGAATTTCTCAGAATAGCTATTAATTTTACACCAATAAAAATGATTTAAAATTTTGTTGTTTGTTTTACCTTGTTCCAGTGCTTGGACAACAATTGACGTTGACTGCGCAGCACTTTTTTTCTTGATTGGTTGGGCAACAATTGACGTTGACTTTGCAGCACTTTTTGCCATCATTATTTGGGCAGCAATTGTCGGTGACAATGCAACACTTTTTGTCTTCATTTGATGAGCAACAATCAACGTTGACTGAACAACACTTATTGCCATCATTGGTTGGGCAACAATCAACGTTGACTGAACAACACTTTTTGCCATCATTGGTTGGGCAGCAATTGACGTTGACTTTGCAGCACTTTTTGCCATCATTTGTTGGGCAGCAATCGACGTTGGCTTGGCAACACTTTTTGTCTTCATTGGTTGAGCAACAATCAACGTTGACAGAACAACACTTTTTGTCTTCATTAGTTGGGCAGCAATTGACGTTGTCTTCCTTAGTTGGGCAGCAATTGACGTTGACTTTGCAACACTTTTTGTCTTCATTGGTTGAGCAACAATCACCGTTGACAGAACAACACTTTTTGTCTTCATTAGTTGGGCAGCAATTGACGTTGACTTTGCAACACTTTTTGTCTTCATTGGTTGAGCAACAATCAACGTTGACAGAACAACACTTTTTGCCATCATTGGTTGGGCAACAATTGACGTTAACTTTGCAGCAATCGCTATTATTAGAACACGTTTTTTTGTCAGCCATTTTGGATTCCACGCGAATTAAATCTATAAAAATTATATGTATTAGTAGGTACTATAACTAACATAATATATTGTTGCGTTATGTCCTATTTATAAATAGAGGACATTGCCTTTTCCCCCACTTTGATAGATTATATGTGTTGACGAGTTTTTTTTTTGGTCACTGATTTGTCTATAAACTAGCATGTATTTGATCGTAATAAAATAACTTTGAATACGACGAGGAATTTTAAATGTAAGGAACCTCTTTGGCGAAATTATAAAAACTTCAAACTATTGATTTAGCAGCAATGATACCTAATTGTTTATGAGGTTTTTTTTTTTATTGCTATCAAAAAAAGTTGTTTGCTTACAAGCAAATCAGGAGACAGATGGGAAGGACAAATGTGGTGCTGCCATCTATAAGTATACTTTTATATAACAAACTATATGTATTTAATAATTTGCGCTTCAAAATGGAGGTGGAAGCAATTCATTATTTCAAATATTCTTAATAAAAGTTAAAAGTATGTTGCAATCTATTTTTTGCATATTCGATTAATAGTTTAAAACTGGGTTTTGGATAACTATCCATTCGAGCAAAAATTGAGGTATATGAGTAATATTAAAACGATTTTACTATCTACTGATATGGCATCAAGGAAATTTCATTGTTTAGCTTATTTTGATCGTCATTAGTGGCAGTGTGTGTTAAGAAATTAAGCAAACATTTCCCCATTCATTTTTAGATTCTTATCAATTATCTTAATAAATGGAAATTTCCCTAGTTACAAAAAAAAGCAACGCGCATCGTCGTGTGTTATCTTTAAAACTACTTAAAAAATGGTTTTCATCTATCAAACAGATGGTCTAATAAATAAATTAAGGAGCTAAGCATTTATTGGTGTATTGCGATCAAAATTAAATATTGTAAGCTGAGTTTGTTTGAGATTAGGTTTATAATTAAAATATAATGTGGGATATAAGGGATTATAATAGTTTGAAATATGACTTGTCATATTCTAGAGCAATATGCTTTATTTCACAAAGATTAACGTTTTCATGAAAAATGAATTAAAAGGATTGGGATAAAACTCAATATAAACAAATATATTACCTTATAACCTAAATATGACAGCGTTCTGTTTAATACATAGAATTTTTGTTTGATCAGACCAATACAACCCTATTTACCGACAGATTCAAGTATTATTCTATTGATCCAGTTCCATTAGTTTTTAACAAATGTTCATCATTTCATTACATTCTTTGAAATTCTCACATTATTCTAATCATTAATAGTTCGTATTTCGTCAGATAATGTTCTTGATTAATAATTTTAACAAAGCGAGTAATTTGATTAATAATTTTAACAAAGCGAGTAATTTGATTAATAATTTTAACAAAGCGAGTAATTTGATTAATAATTTTAACAAAGCGAGTAATTTGATTAATAATTTTAACAAAGCGAGTAATTATTTTAACAAACCTCATATTATTCTGATCATTAATAGTTCTTATTTCCTCAGATAATGTTCATTATTAATAATTTTAACAAAGCGAGTTTCTTTTTAAATACTTTAAGTGGTTAGTACTGTGATTGTTATACTTCAAGTTACCCCGGCAAGTTAAGCTAGTCCGCAATAAAACTTAAATATTAAAATTATAATTATAATTTTTTTTTAATCATTTGTTTTCATTTGAAAATTAATTTAAGACATATTTTTCGATTGAATAAATCAAATATCTACCTTTTTTATTAAATAAATCAAATATTGAGCTTTTTTAAATAAAAAAATATAAAAACTATTTGAACAAGCTATTTATAAAATAGAAATGTTATTTACCGTTTGATTATCTAAAATATTATAAACTTACCTTTAAATATTGAATATAAAAACTATGAATGTAACAAAAACTATTAAGTTTTTTGATAGAACGACAGTTTCCCGTGCCTTTTATTCAATTTTTGCACTCTGTACTCTTTCTTTTAACACTAATGTGAGTTCCGTGTGCAAATCAACGAGTTATCTTTTAGTAACTCGGAAGGAACGAGTGCAAAATGACAATTGAAATTATCTTATCTCTGTATTATTGCAATCTATTTTTTTGTTAAAAAATGTTACGTACTCTTGCTTAATAATACTTTTTAAGACTTAAATTAGGATTTGTCTATTAATTTTTTTATCAATTAGTTTGTCTATTAATTAATGTGTTCCTTATTAATTATAAGAATGTGCGAATAACAAATAATTAAATAGGAAATTAATAAAAGAAGGAAAAAAAGCATTTAAAAATGATTTAAAACTCCTTTATAAAATCCTTTTTTCTACTGTACTTTATTATGAAATACACAGAAAATAGTTTCAGAATAGTTTAGTCAGTAAAAATAGTTTGTTCTTGAAATGGACTTTAGCTACCGTTTTCTGAAATGTTTTGAAACCATAGACTTCATTATAAGAAAAGAGTTCTAAAAGAACTAAAGTAGCCTATTTTCTTTTTACTTCAATTCTAACAAAAGTTTATATGGAAGTAAGTCTTTGATCTCATACCTTTTCAAAGACCAAGAGGAATTTTTAAAACCGTATTATTAAAAGAAAACTTAAAAAAAAAACCTTCGAAAGACAGGCGACCTTTCGGAATTACAGACAGATAGACAGAAGTGCATAAGACATGTCTCTTTCATACTTAAAATTTTATTTAAAAAAAGGTAGTCGCGCGGAAATTGAAAGAGGACTACAGACGGCTGCTAATTACCTGCTTTTTATTACTATTTTTTATTTTAAAAAAAGGAATTAAGGCTGATAAAAATATCCAAACCCCAATTTTGCCTTAAAAAAAAGTCAAGCGATAGCTTTATGAACGTTTTATGACTAAATTAACTTATATTATTTAGAAGATTTTATATGAGGGAAACATTAAGTTTTTTGCATTAATATTATAACTAATTTAAACTAAGCAATTGTATTTATACTATTATAAATAGTTTTACTCAATGTAACATATGGTATTCACTTTTTTTAATATGTCGAATTTACTTATGGTGCTTTTGTACACTGATTTCTTGTGGGAAATTAAATCGCAATAACTAATTAGAGTTACAATAGTAAAATAAATTAAAAACACATCAAGTTTTCAATTATAACTATAGGCTTGGTTATGTTTTGCGGCTTCTAGTAACTTTCATGTAACGTAAATTATTTGCTAGATATGGGTTTTTCTATTAATATTCAATAGATGGCAGCACGAAATAACTTTTGGTTTTTCACTCGTGTTTTAAGTAGCGTTTGAATTTAGAAGATTACGATATTAGGGGGAAAAAAATTGCTGGCATTATTCATGTTGATTATAAAACAAAAAACACTTCATTCAATTTGGGATCTTGGCTGAGGCACATGTGCTTGACAATTACAGCACACCTTGTAGGCTTTAGATAAAGCACGTGCTGGTAAACGTGATTATTATTATTATTTTTTTAACATTTCAATACTCTTTAATACTAAAGTAATGTAAACAACTAAAGTAAGAGTACATTTCCAAATTGATAATTATTACTTGAAGAAGCACTACGTAATTGAGGAATTTCTATTACTTTCTTGTAATTAATTTTTATTTGTACTGCTGGAAATTCTAATGGAAAGTATGCAATGTTCTTCTGCAATGGAATGATTAATATGAATTTAATTTGTTTTAAAAAATTATTTTGAAATAACTGTCTCAAAATATTCTTAAATTTTTAAGTAAAAAAAATAACATACCGCATGATTTTTAAAAAATAATTTTACGATTGAAAGTTTCATGTCAAACAAGTATATAATTTAATTGATATCTTCGAATTGCATTTTTAATGTAAAACAAATACTGGAGCTGCAAACTGAAAAAGATATGGTAATACAAAATAATAATATTTAAAACTATGTTCTAAAACTAGTTTTCTGACAAAAATTCTAAATATTTTACATTTAAAAGTGCCTAACCGACTGGGCTCCCAAGCCCCTACTTTATTCGGTTAATTTGGTTTGGTTTGAATTATCGTCGCACTAGAGCTACACGAGGGCTATTGGCTACGGGCGTCGTATTTTAGAACCACTGTCAGGTGACGAGCCAACACCTGAATACTTTATTCGGTTACAGAAAGTATTCGCAAACTGTGAAATACTTAATTAGTTGTAGTGACTCTCTATTTATTAGTGGGGGCTGGGGAGCCCAGTCGGTAAAGCACTCGCTTAGTATGCGGAAGGTCCCAGGTTCGGGTCCGGGCATCGCCAAAATAGCTGCCGACCTATAAACGGCCCGTGCAGCCAAAAATGTCCGACGAATAATACCCCGTGTAAGGGAGTGCACGTTAAATATCCTTCAAAGTCCTAACGCTGCGTACGATGTCGTCCTTAACGGTTGCGTTGGGTGCCTATTCAGGTGTTGGCTCGTCACCTGACCGTGGTTCTAAAATACGACGCCCGTCGTTTTAAATAATAATATTTAAAACTATATTCTAAAACTAGTTTTCTGACAAAAAGTCAAAATATTTTACATTTTAAAAATTTGTTTTGTTCCCATACGCGAAATTTTGAATATAAACTCCAGATGAGTTTTTTATTTTAAAATTTAGCAAAAGAATGGATTTGCCATGTTATTCCATTTTCACCAGATATTGGAATCATCTTAACTTCAATTTAAAACAAAATTGAAAAGAAAGTAACATCCGGTTATTTAATTAACAATTGATGAAGTTTCAAAATGGTGTCGCCATCTGCTGTATGTGTTCGGCATTTTAAAACTTCAAAAATATATATTAAATAACTCGATAACATTTTCGTTTCAAATTTGTTTCATTCCGATATTAGGTTGATTCCCATACCTGGGGAAAAAGGGCAAGCACACGACAAAGCAAAACTTCTGCTGAAGTTGTGATTCCAAAACTAATACATTACCTCTATGGGACTCACAGTCACTCGATCCCATTCAATCATCCGAGAGGATTAATTTTTGAAAGGATGAAGAATCGATATTTATCTGTCAAACGGAAATATATCTAATCCGCGTTAAATGATCGAACGGAATGTTTCGAAAGAACTGAATATCCTTCATTTATGACCCCCAGAAATTTAACAATCTTTAGTACTTAAAAAAAATGAAGATTTGTGGACTTGTTGCTTAAAAATTGACCCCCAAACTATAAGAAGAACGTGCCAAGTTGCAACAGGATCAGATCAGCTTTTCCATTTTGACATTTCTGAAGATTTTATTCCTTGCGTGCTGTTCAAAACTTAGAAAAGTTCAACGGACATTCTCAAAGTGTTTCATGGGAATTCCCAAAGTTAAAACTTTTGGAAAGAGGTTCCTGTATTTTATAATGGCAGGATCTATTATTTAGAAACGCAGCTTAATTTCATTTTTGACTGATGGAGTGGTTCTCGCTACCAATGAGAAAAGATGAAAATGTAGAAAATACACTATTCATACCTGGTTTTAGATAGGTGCATTCGTTATTCAGTTTGATGTCTTAGCCTTCTGCAAAATGTGTTAAGTTAGTTCCTGTGTGTTAATTTTAGTTTCGGAAGTGAAAGAAGAGCTTCGAAGATTCGCAGAAGTTTTAGAAACAAATAATTTCTTTTAAATGTATGTCAATTCGATTTTCTTGAAAAAAAAGATGCCATCAAGCAACAAAGATATTCCAAAACTTATGCAAGTTCTATCGAACCAAACTGATTCCCGATTGAACTACATCTTCCCAAACCAATATACATTTTTACCAAACCAGATACTCTGGTTTTATTTTAAGCGTTTACAAAAATATCTCAATGCATGTAAAAATTAGAACTAAAAAACATGTTAATAAAAAAATGTTAAAAGTTAACTAACATATTTTTCTTAGTAAATATAAAAGAAAATATAGATATTTTAGATCAAATTATATGTCTGTGGCTCATATGGCACACGGTGTGCAGTGAAAAGTTAATTTTGCATTGTTAATTAAAAACTTTCTTATTATACTGCAAAGTTTATAAACTTCATGGCTCAAGTTAAGTAGTTAAACTCAATAACTTGGAACAACTGTTAAGAACTGGATATTTCATCTACGAGGTGCTCAACTGTTTCAAAAGATTTCTAGTATCATTACCTAAATCATGTCTCACTATCCGGATTTTATACGTCAAAACTGGATTATTAAGTAAATTCCGAATTTCCTTGTCAGATGTACAGCTGTGGAAATATAAAAGTACCCACTTGAGGTTATTTCATCCGTTAGTCACCCTATGGAATCGGACCTTTTTGAGATTGTGTACAATTAACATTCTGAGTTAATTGCACGATACAAAATTTGCATAAGGGGCCGCCTTCATATTAAAAATATTACGATCTTTGAAATTTCCAATGGCAACACCCCATTTTAATAACTTAGAAATGTTAAGCACTCTTGAAAACCCTTAAATCTAAGTTTTTGTAATATTTGGATGAATATTTGACGAGTTATTCAATCGAATCACTTGTGGACCTTTTGGGGATCATCTCTAAAGTGATAAGCAAGCATGCGTGCAAAGCCGTCTTTATTTATCAATTACACACGTAATCTTATACACAGTCCCCTTAAGGGTAATGAAAAGGTATTTTGTGATTTACTCAGCAAATTATGAATAAAAAAATTTTAAAATTGGGATTTCGCTTTGTCTTCTTGTCTTAAATTTATTTCTTTAAAAATATTAAGGGGTTTCTATTCATATTTTTTAAAAAAATTAATATAATAATTATTTAAAAATATAAAAATTGTTTTAAATACCCCAATATTGAATGCATTTTGTTTGGGTTATTATAATTTCTTTTCAGTAAAAAATTCGTTTCATTATCTTAATTATTTATAGATCGGGATAGTTTTTTATGTGCAACTCATTTAACATTATGGGACCTAAACTTTGCACGCCTCTAACTCCTCTAATAATGCTTAAAAACTAACAAAATTTGGCATTTCGTATTAACATAGGTCAGAGATTTGAAATATGGATTCAAAAAGGGGTGTTGCCATTGGAAATTTCAAAGATCGCAATATTTTTAATATGAAGACGGTCCCTTATGCAAATTTTGTAACGTGCAATTAACTCAGAATGTTAATTGTACACAATCTCAAAAAGGTCCGATTGTATAGGGTGACTAACGGATGAAATAACCTCAAGTGGGTACTTTTTTATTTCCACAGCTGTACCAATTGACGGATTTTGATAGGGGAAACTTAAACTTTCTCTTGGAACCCTTAATCGGGAAAATCGTTTTTACCGAGTTAAATTCGGAGAGAGTTGATAGTTGGTTGAATCAATATCGCACTAGAGGCACAGTTGGCAAGACTGCCTATGAGCTATAAATCCTAGATGTTGGCTCTACTAGCTAAACAAGTTGTTGGTTGGTAGACATATATATTCTGGTGTGTGTGCTTGGTCAGAGACCCGCTTATAAACCTTCGTCAAGTAAGACAGACACAACACACACAAATATAAATGGATCATCTAATTTTTAGAGACAGAGGCCAACTAAAGGATCCCCAGAATTGACTTGTCACCCCCAGAGGTATTTATTTGGTAAGGGAACTTGGATGATTTTGTGACCGCGACGGATTTAACGTGTACCAGTCACCATTAGCGTAAGTCAGTGGGGCTCGAACTCGCAACTTAGGAATGCCAATCCAAGGCTATCACGACCCCTCGTCGTTGTTGTGACAGGCTTGAAGAATGACACCTCGCGACTACCGATGTCGATGAACGCACGGCACACAAGTAGACTAGAAAAACCCTAAAATACTTTCTTCCATGAAAGAAAGGCTTCGCCAAATGTGAAAAACCTATTATGTTGTCATGACTCTCTATTTATCAGTGCAGGTTGATATTTAGTAGCTCTACTCTAGACAGAGGAGGTGCTGATCAGCAAACAAGGGCGTTGTTCATAGGTGAAAAAGGCCGAGTAATTAAAGCGGGTGTCCCAACCTTTTTGTGGAAAAGCCGAAAGCAGGAAGTTCGATCAAACACGCCCAGCAAGTATCCCCTCTAATAGGAATTGTGGAAAATTGGCGAGTTTTTTTTTTCAGTGGTATCTGATATTTTCGATTATCTGGGCTAGTAATAGAGGTCTATTAGGTTTAAGGAAATTTATGTGACAGTTTGTCAGAATTCTATATGGGGATTACCTAATGTTTCAAACAATTCCTCCTTTTAATCCATAAAAGCAATTAAAAAAGCTAGATATCATTTGCAAGCCATTTGTAATGGTAAAAAACTTTTTACCTGTACTGAATAAGTTACTTACTTAAACTCTTCACGCATCTACACCTCCAAGCCAAGCTATCTTTTTTTTTCTGGGCTCTGCCCTCTTCCAGATGCAAAAACATTTTTTTACAACAAATAATAAAATAAATAATTAAAAATGTAAGTCATAGTTCCCTCGTTACTTATTTATAAATTATCATACCTTAGTACATTAAGGTTATAACTTTTCTAAGTCTATATACTACATTGAAAAATACCGTAATTGGTTTTAAAAACATTCCATTCTGAATACATAGCATCAGGCTTCTATTTTTATTTAAAATTATTTGCAATATAAAGTTTAAATGTATGCGATATTATTGACTAAATAATTATTTCTAAGTTGAATAATAAATTAAATTCTTGGTAAAATTGCAAATGCTTAACAGTTTCGCTGCGTACGATTTTTGTTGCCCCGTAAAATGCCATAGGACAGCATTACCGAATACTTAGTTATTGGTGCTTTAAGTATTCATCAACAATGAAAGTGTTATCTAAAAAATAGCCGAGGTTTAGTTGGAACTCTTTAAAACCAGCCCATGCAGTTGTGGATATCGTGGCGGGTGGTTGTAAGAATTTTCATTAAAATGGCTTTTATAGACTAGGCGTGTCAAAAAGGGTACGTTTAAGGGTAAATGGATGTCAAGAACAATGTTTAAGCCTTCAAATTAGTTTTGAAAAATGAATCGAACTGTGATAAAAGTTCTTATTCTTTACGAAACTGAAGTTGGTGTATTTGAGTACAAATAGTTTCACTTCTGGGTAGGTCAGCCCATTTAAAAACGGTGCATTAGTTTTGAAACAACTTACAAAAATAAAGGCCCACTAACTTGGAGTTAACGTTTTTTTCCCGGTAAGAAAGTTGTTAATGATATTCCCAAATGTGTCGTTAATCGGTCATTATAATGATTATAAATGGGTCGTAATGCATGGATGGTATTCCCAAATGGGTTGTTCATGCGTTAATGGTGTTCCCAAATGGGTCGATAATGCGTCAACGGTGTTCCCAAATGGGTCGTTAATGCGTTAATGGTGTACACAAATGGGTCGTTAATGCGTGAATGCTATTCCCAAATTGGATCGTTAATGAGTTAATACTGCTTATGAATGGGTTTTTAATGCATTAATGGTATTCCCAAATGGGTCGTTAATGGGTTAATACCATTCACAAATTGGTCGATAATGGATTTATATATACATTTTTCTTATAATCTTTGTGAGTCGCTAATGGCCCTTGTGCAGCTCTATAAAGCGACGTGCAATGTTAATTCAAGTAAACGCATTAAGGTAGTAAAAAGTAACTGAAAAAATATTTTTTATAGACTAAGACTGTCAAAAAAGGTATGCTTAAGGATAAATGTATGTCAAGAGCAATTTAAGCCTCCAAATTTGTTTTAAACGGAGCATTTATTTTGAAATAACCTTACCAATAACAAAGTCTCATTAGCATAGGTTTTTGCTCAGTGTTTTGAACTATTTTTTAGATTTTGTATTACAAAGAAATCAGAGCAGTACTGTTTTTTTATAATTGTTAGTAATAAAACCCATGAGGAAAATTCTAAGTTTGAACGAAATATCTTTATTGAAACGGGCAAATTTACTACATAACTGTTTTGTATTATATTTGTAATTTTTTGAGGCAAAGTCAAAGCGGGTAACTTTGGCCACGGAGGGTAACTTTGGCCACGTGTCGGAAAAAGATTTGTTTCTTAATTTCTCTTCATAAAATGATCTCTTCCTAAATTGTTTGACATTTTTGGAAAGGTGGAAACATCTCCTTTCATTTCATGTAAAAAAAATTCTCATTCTAATTCTGGCAATACTACAAATGCTGTTTTCATTCTTACGAGCATAAAAAGACAAAAATCTATCTCTTCCAACTTTTGCCTGGAACACTTAAGAAAATATTGAAAATATTTAAATAAGACACTCTATTCAATTCTTTTATTTATGGGGAAGAATATTACACCATTTGTTTTATTCTAAATTGAATACTTTTTATGCTGTATTTAAATATTGGTAATCGGGAAGCTTTTGCCGATGAATGCGGGTAACTTTGGCCACAGATGTAAATATTTGTTTATGGAATTTTGCACTTCAAAAAGTGTATGTAAAAGTGTATTCTGTTTAACTACTTTTGAAAAATTCTTACTTTTATGATTACTTATTTTTTAGATATTTTTTTTTAAAAAATCAAACGTTTTTAAGCAAAAGATAAAGATAGAATGCAAGAAACGTATACCACTCAAAATCGCAAATGTCGAAAGGTAAACACTTTCAGATTCCTAATTATTAATAGATTATTTTTTCCCCTTTTATAATAAAATCGTTTGCTTTTTATAAATATATTTGATATTACACCTTGCTTCAAAAAAGTTCTTTTTAATTAATTAAAATAGAAGATTATTTTTCTTTTTAGCGACAAACAATACTCATCGTTCATTGAGTCATCATCGTTGAGTATTCATTGTGTAATGCCATTCCACGATGCACTGCAATGTAAATGTTAAGTTATATACCATTTTTAATAACTATATGTCTTATAACTTTGTTATTTTGAGTTAAAAGTTTTAATATTGCTATTTAATTCGTTAATACAGCCTTTAAGCAAAGTATGTTTCTTATGTATTTTACGGGTGGCCAAAGTTACCCGCCCGGCTCCTAACAGTGTCCTAAATTTTGAAATTGATACAAATTTTTTATTAATTTATCAAATTTAACAAAAATGCTTGAAAATTATTCCTAAAAGTACAATACTTAGAATGCATAATGAATTTAAAGTGCTTAAATCGTTTTTGTAGTTAAATTTTTCTTCTTTTGTAAGAAAAGCTACGATTTTGGCCAAAGTTACCCGCACTGACGGTAGATAAAAACGTTACAAGATTATCTTTTTTCTCTATTCCATTTTGAGTCTCCTGTTATCCATTTTTTTTATTCCAATTTTTTTCCCATTTAAAAATTCTTTACACTGTACCTCTTCACCTAACAACATCCATCTTAATAAGCTTCTTATGATTTCGATACATCTCTGTGGCATTAAAAGTGATTTCGTAAGCATTGGGTTTAGATGGGTTACTACACCACGAACCGCACATTAATATGTCTTGCCCCACCTACACATCATGGCTGACTATTTTGATTAATGCGTTGCTCTGAAAGTATCATTATCGAAGGTACGAAATGTTAAGAAATATTTAACCTCGTAAGACCCGAGAAAAATTCTAGAGGTATATTCTTAATCTAAACATACTTTTCATACAAATACATCTGCTAAAAAGTACACTCTTAAAACAAACACTCCCGATTTACCTCAGTCTGAGTGGATTTCACTCCTCCAGACTGGAAAATGCACTTCTCCTTTTGGAGTGGATCCTTTGTGTGTTAAACCTCCGACAAGATCACTCCAAACGAGTGATTTTAACTCAGTCTGAGAAAATATGCATGCCTTTAGGGTGTCGAAAATGCACTTCTCCAACTGGAGTGGATTTCACTCTTTTGTTTTAAGAGTGTATGTTTTGCAAGGAATTTTTTTAAACATTACTGTTTAATAGTTACACTCTTAAAACGAACGAGCGATTTTAACTCAGTCTGAGTGGATTTCACTTCTCCAGTCTGGAAAATGCACTTATCCTCTTGGAGTGGATCCTTTGCGTGTTAAACCACCGACAGGATCACTCCAAACGAATGATTTTCTTTTTAACTCAGTCTGATTTAATATTCATTTCTTTCCAGTGTCGAAAATGCACTTCTCCAACTGGAGTGGATTTCACTCGTTTGTTTTAAGAGTGTACTGAGAGACACGTCTTGAGCTCTAAAAATACATAATTTTTGTGCTATAAATGCAAAAAAAAGATGCCGTATCACTTATTTATAGTTAACAGTTTATTTTAACATTGTTTTTAATGCAAAAAAATCTTTAAAATTAACTATTAAAAGAACTTTTTGAAAAGTTTGAAAAGAAATCAAAAATTATTTGTTTAAGAACTCTTATATCGTATTGACCCTCGCTCAACTTCAATTTAATAGAAATAAATGACTGATAACTATAATCAAAAGCTGAAAACTGATATTTGGATCTTCTTCTATCAGACAAGGTTAATTTCGGAACTATATAACAAGTTAATTGTTTGTGGGGAGGTTTTAAAAAATTTCCAAAAACGGGGACGCCAGGTCGCAAGAGGTTAAGCTTGGATATTTAAGGGGATGTTAAAAACAAATTCACTGGTCTTTGTTTTCCAGCTCTTAATTTTCAATGACCTTCAGATATTTTCCCACGTCATCTATCCATCTTTTTCTAGGTCTTCCTCATTTTCTTCGTGCCTCTGCTATCGTCCAGTCTTTCCATATGTCCCAGTTATTGAATTCTCTTTGCTTTTATGATGTTAAGTTATGATGTAAGTTTGTCTAAATAAATAAAATATAAGATATAAAGATCATAGTCATGAATAATTTATGTAGGCCAAAAAAAGTTACACTAAAAACCAATTTTATAAACTTAAATCCAATGATTTTTATTCCGTAGAAGTGTTAATGGTATTCACAAATGTATCGTTAATGCGTTTCGTTAATGGTTTTATTTCATCTATGTGAACGCCGCTAATATTCCTTGTGCAACTCCAGAAAGATGTTAATTCAACCATAGAGATTACTATAATGAATAAGAACTGATTCACTGTTCAGTAACCTCTTTCATTGCCTTCAAGCATAGCTGTAAAATGCAGATTCAGGTAGTAAAAGACGGAGTATGGCCTTGTTTGAAGACGATGAAAGTAAACTATTCAGTATGATAAATGCATGATTTAAAATTGAATAATTTGAGCGGTATAATATCATGAGACCCGTCGCCAACAATACTCGTGTAGCCCTGGTAGTACGATAGTAATCTGAAGAAAACAAGAATGGAGACTTTAAAAATTGTTTTATGTGTATTTTTATTTGCATACAGGTGGTTGTATGTTTTTTTTTTAATTCTGAAAAAAAAAAGAAGTTAATTCAACTTTCGTCCAAGAAAATTTTGTGCTTGTTGTGTGTTAAAGAAAAAGTCAGGTATTGTGCAGTTTTTTTTTTTAAACATTGACCATAAGACATTGGAGTCTAAATGGTTCTTAAGAATGAAAAGTTAAGATTTTTTTAACGGTAGCTAAACAGTAATATCGCTATACTTAAAAAAAAACATAACTGGTCCATTGATCTTTATAGACCTTTCAGACCTTAAACATCAGCTATAAAATTTCAAAAGGTTATTCCAAACGCCATTAAAAACCATCAATATCTTTACGACTAAACGTTTCAAACAAGAGGATGAGGAAGCTATTGTCAAAATCGAATCAAAATTTCACTGTCTCTTACTGGGCCTTCACACCTGCTTTTTTATGAGCTATAAAAGGAATTATGAATCGTATCTGAAAAAAGTTACCCATTTGAGTCCGTAATGTGCTATATGTAAGAGTAAATGGAACCATGAAAATGTTGTTGGTAACATAGCTTGATGGTAAAAATACATTATTTGTGATAGCGTGGCATAATAGCATTAATAAAAAAAATAGGGTATTGTCAAAGGTTTACATTTTAGTAAGGTTGTAAATATGTATTGTATGTGGCAATATAAAACTTTCCGTAAGGTATATTGACAGTTAAGTTTTCTAATTTTCATTTTATCGCTATACAATAATATTAAAAATACGATTATAAAATACATTTATTTTATTATTTTAAATTTGCTTTTATCAAGCAGTTATGCGTCCTGATACTTCAGTTGTATCTAGTATCCATATTTAACGATCCAGCTAATATGAAGCTTAGTTATAATAAAAGTTATAATAAAGCTTACAAAAATATATGCGCGAATTACAAATTAAAGAAAAATGAATTTTTTCGTTAGATTTTTTTTAATTAGTAAAAAAAAAATGTCGACAGCAGCTGTCTAATATGAAACTTTTCTTTCTGCACAGTTTGATTAATTTGTATCGTAAATTTTAAGAAGGGGGGGGGGGAACCATGGGGAGAATAGCAATTCCGAAAGAAGGTAACAATGTTATGATATTACAGCTACATTAATCAAAAAAGACATTCATTGTAAATGTTTTTAGAGCATCAACATAACCGAACAAAATTAAAACAATTAGAAATTTAATCACATGGATGTCCCAAAGGATTTTCATAAGGACGCATACATCAATAAACTTAATTGCAACAACCACGATCTATGAAGGTGAGAGTATGGTGGAGATGCTACCAATACAAAAACTGGTTTCACATGTGAAGCGGGAATCGCTTATTGTGAAGCGGGCTGCATATTTGGAGCTACGTTGCAGACAGTAGAATTAACCCTTTCAGTCCCAGTGATGCCATTTGGCACCATCATTTTTCTGATCATAGCTAAAAAAAATAGGGCTAACATCTAGTGTGATTAATAAAAATATTTTCTAATAGAAAAAGTTTGAAGAATTGAATGATGAGGTTTTTGATATCATAAATGGCTATCGACGATCACAAAAAAAAAAAAAAAATGATAATGCCAAATTGCCATTGGGACTGAAAGGGTTAATAAATAGCAATTGGAAAATCATAAACCATGTACACTAAGTCAATCGAATGCTTACATTTTCTCTTGCAAAAATACGAAACCAATTCTAAAGCAATTTGAAATTCATCGTTTGATTACAATAGCTGATTAAAGTTAGAACGAGGCCGATCATGATCTGTTTTGTGGGGTACGTACTAGATAACGTTTGACGTGACGTTACCCTAAGCGGGACCGTTCAAGTTCTTCATTCTCGCAAAAGTTGTGTAATCTTTGGAGTCAGTTATTTACTACGGTTTATGTCCGGAAAAACACCTGTCATTATTTTTGATTTTGTACATGTTTAATACAATCTACACTGCACAAATTGTCATTTCCCCCCCCCCAATCCCCCCAAAAATCTTATTAATTAATGGAGCCAAGTTTATTTTGAGACTGATGTTCTTAAATTTTTCGTTGTCCGAAGTCTTATTAAAACTATCTATGGTATTTATTCCATTATTAGATTGCATTCTGTGCTCGGGTGGCACTATTTTTATGACTGTGGCTCTAAATCACCGGGACTTCCGTCAATCGCAAAAGCGTAGCTCTAGTGCAACATTCATTTTATTAAAAAAAAACTATTGAAAGCAGTGTTGTTTGTATAGGCGTATCACATTGATTTGGCGACTGCTTCACTTTTTTTAAGCGCCAAATATCTCCATTTCATTTTAACCTCCACTGTAAGATCATAACCAACATACAAACGAAGAAAAGCGCATCCAAGCCCGAAATTAATCCAGGACGGCGTCTTGCGTCCTAGTATAATGAAAATCCGCCCCCTCCCCTCTACGGAACCAGAACAAAAGTCGGATGAATCTGCCCCAATAACAGGTAGATTAATGGTTATGAGTCACTGCGGCAGGTTTTCATCAGTCAAACAAATATCCAAAAAGGGGAAATTGTTATGTCAAGAGAACGGTTGTTATCTGTCCTTTATTTTAAATGTGTGTGAGCATGATGCAAGTCTTGTGCTTAGATTGAATTATCATTGCACTGAACTACACGAGGGCCATTAAATCCGTCGTTGTCACAAAATCCTCCAAGTTCCCATATCAAATCAATACCTCTGAGGGTGACAATAGGGTACTTGACTGTATCTCTAAAATACCTTCAAATGTTATTTAAATTATAGTTGAAAGTAAAAATAACATATGCATATATAATTTTTGCGAAATAAATCTTTAAATCATTAAAAAAATCATTTTAAAATGGCATTTTTTCACGTGATTATCATGTGATCACAAACACGTCGGTTTGGCTGACGGCACTATGAACTATAAACAAACCGGCGTGATGTTTTTTGTTTTCTGATTAAACTTGATTTAAACCCATGCATTATTGAAATAATAAATATTGAGAAAATGTTGGGCTGTTTTACAGAAGTGTATATTTCAAATTTGCCTAAAATCGATTCCAATGTGGTGTTTCAAAGTTTGTTTATAGTTCATAGTGACATCACAGATACCACGTGACAGCCAGAAAGAGTTTTCAGGAGTGATTTTTCGTCCAGATTTTTAAATTCATTTTTCTGCCTTTTTATGGGGTATTTGAAAAAAAGAAAAAATACGGGTCTAATATTTTTTTGCATAAGAACATTTCAAGCCAATAAAAAAAATTAGTCAAATACCCTATTCATTTCTGGGGATCCTCCAGTTGGCCTCCATCTCTAAAAATTAGAGGGATCCACTTGTGTGTGTGCGTGAGTTTTATCTGTCTTACTTGACGAAGGTTTATAAGCGGGTCTCTGACCAAACACACACCTAAATATATATGTCTAACAACCAACCATCATTGTTAGAGTTTTCGATTTTTTTCAATCCATTAAATGTAATATTTCGAAATGCTGTCAATAAGGAATTAGTCTGTCTGTGCGTTTGTGAAGGGGGAGGGGGTGAATAAGGACCTTAGACATTTGAGGAGCTTAGCGGAAGAACGTGATACGTGACATTAAAGAAATTGATTTTGTTTGAAATTTTGATATGACATTTTGAGCATGTTATTTCCCTCTTTGAAGATAACAAGTGTCCCCTTTTTCATAAAATTTAATTAGGGGCTGGGGAGCCTAGTCGGTTAGCCATTCGCCCAGGTTCGGGTCCGGGCATCGCCAAAATAACTGCCGACCTATAAACGGCCCGTGCAGCCAAAATGTCCGACGAATAATACCCCGTGTAAGGGAGTGCAAGTTAAATACCCTTCATAGTCATAACGCTGCGTACGATGTCGCCCTTAACGGATGCGTTGGGTGCCTACTCAGGTGTCGGCTCGTCAATTGACTGTGGTTCTAAAATGCGACGCCCGTCGCCAATAGCCCTCATGTTGCTCTAGTGCGACGATAATTCAACCAAAACCAAAAAACCATAACATTTAATTTAAGTATCACCATTTTAACAGATCTTATTGAGAAGTAAAAACTTTACAGTTCAGTTTCTCGTTTTCACCTTTTTGTCACATTCTTCATTTATCACTGCAAGTTATTACCCACTCTATAGAATCAATTGCCGAGTACTGATCAGTTTTAGAATAAAAATACGGAATACTACAATACTTAACGATGGCTGTAGTGCTTGTTTTTAATGATTTGCTATAATTTGTTTCTGTCATATATTTAATTCTATCAACTCTATGTTGATATTTGGTTGGTTGGTTGATATACATATATTTTCAGGCTTGAGTGCCTGCTCAGAGAGCCGCTTATAAACCTTCGTCAAGTAAGACAGTCACAACACACACTCACACTCACTATGCATACATATACGTGACAGATGCTGCCATCCATCACGCGCCACCTCCACAATTTAGACATGTCCCTGAAGGGGAGGGGAATAGTCTCCAGGAACCTGTACCCGTGGGAAACTGCGCAATGACCGCCCACAGGACATTCGGACCCAACTGATTTAACGAGCACGTACTCCGCATATACTCGGTGAGTTTTCAGCGACCAGGTTTCGATCGCGGGACCTTACGATCCGTAGATCGCTACCGTGACCACAGGGCGCCTCACAGCCCTTTTGTTGATATTTTTTTTTCCTTAAATCCAATAATATACAGAAATGTTGCAGTAGTTCCAACAAAGATTTAACTTCTTTACTATTTTCACTTCCACTTCCTATCATATTTAGATAATGCAGGTAATAAATTGATTATCTAGGTAAATTGCAGATAATCTGGAATTATATAGATTGTCTAGATAATGTGGAGATTATTCATGCAATTTCAGGTTATCTGCAGGTGACCAGACGTACTGAAATTCGCAGTACAGTTACATTTGTTACTCAACTATCTAACTATGAAAAATGTGCATACTATCAATACCTCCTAGATTAGAAGGCCGAAGAACTAAGCAACACAACGTCACACTAGTAGACCAATTTCGATTTGTTAACCAATAACGTCGTATCTTAAGATGACGTCGCATCTTGATTCATGTTATCTTAAAAATTTATTCAAATACGAGATCTAGTCACGAATGATCATTGGTCAAAACCACAGAATCGGTCCACTAATATGACGTCAAGCATTTAGTTCACCGGCCTTCTAATCTAGGTGGTATTGATACTATACGTTAAATTTTTTTTATGGTGTATTTAAACAAAACCACAAATTATTTTTATGGAAATTTAATGATGATTTAGCAGTCGGAAAGTTAATCACTGAAACAAATCCTGTCAGGCTAATTACGTGGAAAATTTGAGAAACATAAAAAAAAGTTTGGAACAACGGTGCAAATTAGTTAATCTGCATATGAGATAGGTGGTAATGTGTACATTCATTAATTTATGCATTTGCGTAAAATTTTACAAGCTAACTTACGCACAAACCTTTTAAAACGTATTAAATGATTTCCTTTGTAACATTGTGGATACAATAAGTATATTACGAATTTTATCTATGTACTATGCATATAAACGGCTTCCTATAAGTTGAGTTGAATTTTCGTCGTACTAGACTTACATGAGGACTATTGACGACAGGTCATAATTTAGAACCACAGTCAAGTAACGAGCCGACAAACATTCCCGAAGCATTTTTTGTGGAGCGGCATAGTATGCTGTGTCGGGGCTTATGGGCATATATTTAACTTGCACTCTCTCTATTGGTGGTTATTATTCGTCAGACATTTTAGGTGCACAGGCCGTTTATAGGTCAGCAGTTACTTTAACAATAACCTGGTCCGTAAGTGGGACCATCGCATGCAAGACCTCTGTGAAGTGGCAAAGCAAACACCTAAGCCTGTACCGACCCTCGCGACTTCCTATAAAATTAAAGTTTTTGTTTTTTTTCTAAAGGGGCTGCTTTGGCGGTCAAACCTTAGCAGACTCTGCTTATTTCCCAGAACTGAGAGCCATTTTTGTGGCACCATCTAGACTGCTCTTCACTATCAATTTTTACGCCCCGATTAGAATGCACCTGAGCTCTCTGTGGATGTTAAAGCATGCCGAGATTTAATTTTGCCGAGAGAACCGAAATCAAATGGGTACTCAAGGAATCTTTTAGGTTCAACTTCTTCCAACTTTTTAAAAGTTCGAAAGTTGGAAGAACTTATACAAATAACAAACTATGTTTTCCTTCATATCTCTCCGAGGCATTCTTCTGACAAGCCAAATGCATCAGCTCTCCAGAGATCGCAATCGATGGTTATTAATATAAGAATATTTGCAGGGGGCGATGTTTGCCTAGTTTTTGGCTTGTTATTATTCGCCGGGACATGTGTTGTGGGGATCGGAACCCTTCCATCATGGGTAATGAGTTTTTATAGAGGATAATAATGCTAATGTTTTTTCGTGCAGTAGGGTCCCGTTAATCCGAATCCCGGTTATCCGAACAATGGTTTATCAAAAAAATTCTCGAACCTTTCGGTTGAAATAAGAAATGTATAAGCTGAAATAAATACACAAAAAATAAAAGCGTACTTAAAAATTTGGATTTATTTATCAAAATATGCATTAATTTTTTTTTATTTTTTCTGCTCAATTTTGGTCCCATATTTTTCGGATAAGCGGGACTCTACTGTACTTGCAATGATGTTGTTCTTTGAATATATTCTTATTTAATTGTTCAATTTTTGGATAATATGTGTAAAAATTTGGCGTCCTGGTACCAAATTTCTTTTAAATTATGCAAATTCATTGTCGGTCGATTAAAAATCTGCTATTTTTAATTTCACTCTCTACCCTCTTCAATAATTTAGCTTGTTGTTCCAACTATCTAGTAATAAAAATTGGGCAAATAGTCTGTTTTATTTTTTAATGTGTTTTCAAACAAAATCGACCTAAACAAAATTTTATTTCAGAAAATTTAATGAGGATTTTATAATCGAAAAGTTGATCACTGAAATGAATCTGGTTAGGCTACTTGCAGAGATGTTACTGGCGAAGGGCCTTCTTAATTTTTTGAACCATGGTCATGGTCTTGTAGTCTACAACGCTATTTTTATTGACATTGCATGTGCAATGAAAGTTGTACTACGACGGATTAAATGTGAACCAGCACTCTACATTGAATTTTTTTTTTAATTTTGTGCCAGTGAGAAAGTGTGGTGACGATGGTTGATCTCACCAATTTTAAAGAAATAGAATGTTTCACTTAATTCTAAAAACACTAAAATCCATATCCCCACTTTGTTTGATTGCTTAGCTGTTCTCCACTTTTAACAAAAGAGAACAAGGACGATTTTAACCCTTTTCTTAATTTTAGTTGTCATTTGACTAAACTTCTAGTTACAGTCTCTAATGCAATGAAACGACCCAACCTTCAACTACAAAATAAGTTACTATATATAAAATTGGGAGAACTTGCAACCGAATTATGAGCATCTCCCTATTTTCTCTCACCACTTTTAAAACTTTTTCTAAAGAATACGTCGAAGCATTAGCAAACGCATCTAAGTACGAATGTTCATAAGGAAACATTAAAACAAACACGCCTGGATTTAATTGCTTCGGTTCTCTTGATACGATATAATGAGCAAGATAAACTATCATTTAAAGGTTCTAACCTCTAATAAGGGCTCACAATCAGCAAAACCAAAATACCTAAACAATAAATTTGAAATAATCACCTTCATTTTTTTTATGTAAATCCTCAGAGATACTGACATAAAGAGTAAGCCAATAAAATAAAGATATTTGATTTCTATTTAAATAGGGCGGCTTATTTTTTGTATTTATTCTTACTTTCATCCCACGCTATGCAGGATAAGGAAGAAAACTGGATTTTTAAACGATAGCTTTGTAGGCGAATTTATAGTTGCGATACTATTTGCATTCGAAAAGTCAGTTCTTAAAGACCTATAACGTAGGAAGCAGAGCCAATAATGCATTGTGGAATGAGCTACTGACAGAAAATTCTCATTTAGTGCACAGTTTATGGATTCAAAAGAAGTCATTTTATCCATTACGAAAAGGCGTGAGCATTTGGATTTTTTTTTGCCAACGTCAGTTTGTTTTAATTATTCCAAAAATGCCCACTATGTTTTGGTTATAATTTTGTAGTGTAGTTCAAATTTGCGCAATGAAAATATTTTATATGTAGGGCATAACATTAATGTTAGCCATAAGTTCCTAAATTAGTTCGTTTAATGAGCCATACAAGCCCTTGTATGGCTAAGCTTAAAAGAAAACCCAGAAAATTCTAGAACTGCGTATAAAAATGACGCTAGTTGTTTTAAGCTAGTAAAGTGCATCCTTACCTTACTACATCCTTACCTAGTAAGTATTTTCTTAATTAACTAACTTTAAAAATTCAATTAAAAAAAAAAGAAAATGTATGCATTTTTTGCCATGCCATTACATTTGATATGTAACTTACTTGACTGCTGATTTTTCATCAAAACCTGAGATGATTCTGTGTATAAGTTTTAACCTTTTTCTTCTTTGTCCGTAACAAGTCCAATTTAAATTTATATATTTTTAATTGGAATGTTCTAATCATTCTAAAATGTATGTTTTAATCAATTTTTTTTAATCCGTTTATTTTTTTCCCCACTGTCGTACCAGTGTTACCTATGTATTTTACCATCTGTAAATATCATTGACCCCTTCATCACCGAAAAAAAACCCAACGTAAACTTAAAGATTTAAAATTCGTTTATCGTATAACTGAATTTGTCCTACATAAATTTTTAAGACTGACGTCTTCATTTAAAATCATTCAGGACTAATGGTCTTCATATATGTTTTAGAGTTTGAATATTTCCACAAACTTAAACTTAGATAAACAAGCAAGCGTCATACATTTTAGCTAATGTGTATAAATGAGTTAATATTTAAGTTTATTCTGAATGATATTGAGAAGTCGAATTGGGATTTTGCTCTAGTGCACATATGCCTGCCTATTGTGCTTTGGTATAACTCGCAATCATCTGCATTATAAGTTTCTATGTAAATTTTGAAAATAATGATTTGATTTAATCTTAAAAATGACTAACATATTTAAAATGCGTTAATTATCAAAGTTTCAATAACTAAAAATTGACAAGGCCCTTATAAAAAAAATACCACTTTAACCTTTTTGGAAAATGACAAAAATAAAAAGAAAACTATGCTTTTTTAATGTTATGAAAAATGTCCTAATGATGCTAGTAAGCAAAACTTTCAATACCTAAAATGGCGGGGTAGTAAAATTCTAAAAGAAAGATATCTTTAACCAATACAAAAAAAATGAATAATACGCTTCTCAAATTTTATTAATGTTCACAAAATAATGATAAAAATATTAAATATATATTTTTGCATTCTAATTTATAATTCAATTCATAATGTATAATGCAATGCAATGCGTGTAAGTAATTGTACTCTTGACAATACTAAAGAAGCGGTATAAAATATATTTCCCCCGACATATTAAAAAAAATCTCTGAAATTTTTTATTTTATGATATGCTTTTATACACGCGTCTCTCTTATTTGACCGCATAAAAGCTCCATTAGCAACGCGTGGCGGTCTTGTAATTCAATCGTGGTAAAGTGTTGGATTCGTACTCAGTACCGGAAGTTAGCTAATGCATCTATTCATACCATATTTTACAACACAGCCTATTCATTTTTTATAAAAATATTTCAGTGAAGAAGTTTTAACTGATAATTTGTGTGGTATCAGCTATGTGGGAGAAAATTAAAAAAAAAATATGGTGCTAAAAAAATTAAGCTTGTTGAATATTATATTTCTGTTGATATGCTAACTTTTAACGATTGATTTAAAAAAAAATACTTTGACAAAAAGTTTACCGATTCGCAATTATTTTTAGCTAATGATCACAATTTATAACGGATTTTAAAGCAACAAAACTACAGTGCAGTAGCTTCGGTTGAAGTCTAAATTATAATAATTTTTGAAATCCTTCTTTTTATTCACAACAAAAATGATAACTACAGGGATAATTTGTAGTGACAAATTTATATCTGCACTCAAAACTTTAGTGTAATGTTGCATTTTGGTAACCTTACGTAGAATTAATGGAGTAACGTTACACAAATAAGAAGGCTACTCCGTAAAATCGGTGTCAAAAAAGCGTTTCCTTAGGTTCTATGGAATAATGCCCACTAAATTCATAGAGTTAGGAAGGAGGAGTAGAGGGCTCTATCAGTTCAAATGGTTTGAAGCAGTGCTGTCAGGCTTTTTAAGCTACTGCGCATACTGAGATATCCCAAGATGCATAGCTTTAGTGGATTTTTGAGCTACATCACAGTACAACTGGCACTGAGGTATCCCAAGATACATCGTTTTAGCCTGCCTCTTTTGTGCGTTACTGCGTACCTACACTCTTAAAACAAAAGAGTGAAATCCACTCCAGTTGGAGAAGTGCATTTTCGACACCCTAAAGGCATGCATATTTTCTCAGACTGAGTTAAAATCACTCGTTTGGAGTGATCCTGTCGGAGGTTTAACACACAAAGGATAAACACTCCTAAAGGAGAAGTGCATTTTCCAGTCTGGAGGAGTGAAATCCACTCAGACTGAGTTAAATTAGGAGTGTTTGTTTTAAGAGTGTACATGGGCAGCTCTATTCTCTTTCCTAACTCTATGGCTAAATTTATAAAGTAACGTTGCACCGCAAATTAGGAATTAACTTCTGTGTAAAGATACCGGATAAATTTGGTGCAATATGTTATTCCATAAGATTAAAGGCAGCTTCGCCTCCACCAGTTCATGGAGTAACTTTACTCAGCATGGTTTTACAATATGCTTACAGCATCATCAGAAGGTTGAAACGCCATTTGTTCCAGAATTTGGCGAAAGGTGAAATTTCCACCTCCGAACATTACGCAGATTTGCGGGCTACGAATATTCAATTAGCCCAGCCCGATATGACTATTAATCATCAGCGGGTGGGCTGCAATTGCCACTTGATAGCGTTTCCGTTCAGCTGAGCTAATTGTTGCGGATATAAATGGCTTGCTGTCAATTATCTGCCTTGTTTGTGACAATTCAATTAAGAGTATAACTTCAATTATTTGAATCAATCGGAGCAGGTTCCCAATGGGGAAATTGAAAATTCAGATATTCTGATTTTTTTCCGGAAAAAAAATTACAAGTTTTAATGAATTATTGTATGTATCTGTTTAAAACTACTTTTTCTTCTATTTTCAAGAAATAGTGCTTTTGATGAAATTAAAAGAGGCAAAATTTTTCCGTGTGAAGAGTATACGGACACCGTAAAACTTTGGTGTAACTTTACTCTGTAAGCATAGGGGGAGCTAGGAATTAGTGCTGTCACTGCGTTTTGCCAACGTTACTCCGTAAACGAGGTACTTTTTACCCAATATATCATACGATTTAGAAACGTCAATAGGTGCTATACAAGTAACAAATTGAAAAATTCCTGAAAATGGATTTTATCCAAATAATAGGCTAATTGACTTTTGATTTGTTGATTGACAGGGTTTGTTAGTTATAATAAGCCTATTTTACACATATGGAGTGAATTTTTCTAAAAAAAGTATTTTCTTTAATATGTCTGTTTAATCAACTTAATCCTGTGCATCCTTTAAAAAAAAACTGGTATACTAAATATAATATTTAGTCTATCGCCACCGTGATAATACATAGTACTCTTAGATATGGTCACCACTATAATTTACTACAGTTGAGAACTTTAACCGCAGGATTATAACTCTCCACTAATATACAATTGAATAAAAATATATTGCACCCAAAGCAAACTTCCATTTGTAAAAGTCCATCAACAATAATAACCCCACAACTCTTGGTAGCATCATCTCTAAATAGCGGCTTTTAATTTTCGGCAGAAGCGTAATTGATTGTAGGAACTGAAAAACTTATGCTTAGGTGCCGCACCCCGCAGAAGTCTGTTGCGTTACCCGGCCATTTCTAGCACCAATTCAGTTCACTGTGCGGTCTGACAAAATTGCAACTGCTAAGTGAATGGTTTTGAGAATTTCCTTATGGTTTAATAACCATGTACATTGTGCCTAACACTTCTAGGTTTTCATGAAAGAAAACGTCTACATTATCTGATATTTTAGGATAGATAGTTTGCTGAAAATGATGGAACACCTATGTCTGTTCAGCACTAATGTTCAACTTCTATACTGAAGAGGTTCCGAATGCATATAGCAATCCATTTGTGAATACTACTAACACCTTCCTTACTGAATAAAAACGTTCCCTTAAAAATTTAAAAATTCGTCTTTCGTGTTTTTACGACTTGTTTGTAGCCTTTTGTATTCTGGGCTATGAAAGTAGGTGGCGGACAGACAGACGGACGAAAATGGATTTTGTAAAAATTATTAACTTAGTGTAAAATATAGAAAAACAAACGTGCGCTCAATATGTTTTAGCTAATGGGGCATAAATGGGCTAGCAAAATGCATAATGTGTAAGTATAGCATTGAATCGTATCTTATGGAATAAGGCTCGTGTGTAGATGATTAGTTTTCCGTTTTTACTGGTAAGAAAAATTGTATTTGAAGTATCTAGTTGCAAAACTCACTTTCAATAAAGTACAACTGAGATATAGTGCCCGTCCCTTTCATTGACGACTTTTGGCGATTGCTAATTCAATTGGAAGTTGCCAATGAGCGGGCCTGATCTTATATCTTAATTATACGCTGGAGAATGGATTTTTGCAACTCGACTTTTTATATTTCCTTTAGCAATTTTTTCAAACTACTACAGCTAGTTGGCAAAAGCAAACACTCATCGGAAACCATCCCGTACGAGAGCAACGACAGGACTGTTCGACAAGCTCCACCCTATTATTAAGGGGGTCAAGAGAGGTAATTTGGGGGGCTGTTAAGGACCCCCAGGGGGGGCATCTATCTCCCCGAGTAACACCCACAAAAGAACTCTGACAGTCGAATATTTTTACATATTGATGGAACAAGCGCCGCTTATTTGCAACAAAACGGAGGAATTCAACGATATTTATGAAGTAGATCTACCATGTGACAGTAAAAATACAGGTTAGGTAAGGGGCTAAGATGAATAGCTGTGTTGACGAGAAAGGTTTCTATATATGGCGATCTATTAAGACTTTTGGTGAAAATATGAACTCCATTCTTAACAACAATTAACTCATTATTAACAACAAAACTTCTCGTGCGAAAATAGAATTGCTGCTTGAGTTTATCTAAATAAAAAAAAAGATAAACAAGGAGCATGAACTGAAAAATTTATGTGGGAAAATTAAGTTACACGAACGAATTTTAAAAAAATTATGGCTAGCGTTTTTATTCGGTCAGGAAGTTGTTAATCCAGTTGGTTGTTTAACGGGATAATTGACAATTTGTAATTAATTTTGAAAATTATTGTCTGTAATATCCATTCATTTTAGTATTGCTAAAATTATATAACATATTCCAATATTTAAACATATATGCAACACTAATTATTATTAGTTTTAGCGTATGATTTTGAAAATACGCCAAATCATTGTGGCAAAAACCACGTGACTTGGTAATGATGTTGGTCCCTTCTAGGTACGCCAAAGCGCAGTGGGTTCATATTTGAAGTTCGCGGAGGGATTAGCATCACAAAGGAAGATGGATATGAATTTTTTGCATGCTCTCGCGACCGATTTTCCACGAGTTGAAGTGGTACCAGGGCCTGCTCTTCCATAAGGCCTGTTAGGCCCAGGCCTAGGGCCCCCAAATTTTAGGGGTCCTTAAATTTCAGTTTCTATTATTTCTATTATGCTAAATGCTGTAAATTCCCAAAATATCAGTAAACTAAAAAAATTCGGATACTCCACTTTGTTTTTTGCTCAATTTTAAGTGAGTAATTGACCTAACGTTATTGTTTTGATCGATGTTTGTAAGGAATCCTATAAAATTGTAGCAAAAATTTTACATATGGGTCCTATGGCACCATCATTATTGGAAATCATACATAAAATTTTCCGAAAAGGGGCCCCCAAAATAGGTTGTGCCTATAGTCTGAGATTTCCTAGAGCAGGCCCTGAGTGGTACCTAGCATGGAATATTGCTTATTGTGATTAAGTGTGTTGTGTGTACTTTAAAATATGTAAATGGGAAAAAGCTGATTTGTATTGGGGAAATGGTGTTAAAAAACAGCTGGTTTTGAAGGGCTTGTCGAATCTTGTATATGACTTATTTGGAACAATTGTGTTTTATTTAAATTATTCATGTTTTTAAAATTCATGAGTATTCTGAGTTTTGAATCATTTCAAATTGTTTATCCATGGAAGATAATTAATAAGAAGAAATGTATGGAACTGTGGGCCTTCAAACTGTCAAATGCACCGTCTATCAACAAACCGATTAATAAGTTTTTCAATAACGTCCATAGAAATTACATTTCCGTTTGGGAAGTACATCGTATACCCAGAGCCAGACTTACACCTTTAGAGGAACAGGGCACGAGCGAATTGGGGACCCCAAAAAATACATTGAGAAAATATTTACGTGTATTTTCCTATCTTACAGTATTTGCCAAAAAAAAAATAACCGAAGTAATTATCTTGGGAAGCATGCTTAATCCCCAAAAATAACTATTCTTGTGAATTGATTAATTCAGAGTTTAAACACAATATCGTAGTAAACTTTTAAGCTTGAATTTAACTTTTTTGTTAACTTCAGATTTAAAAGTTTGGGGCAGTTGTATTGAGCATAAATGTTATTGAAGAAAATTTGTGGCTCCCCTTAAAGTGGGGCACGTGCCCCGTTTGCCCTGCCTGAAATCAGGCCCTGAGTATACCTAGTTAAAGGACTACAATATAATTAGTTAAAGGATTACAGTATACACAGTTAAAAGCGACTGTTGAAAACATTCCGTTTGGTGGTTTTGCATATTTTTGGCGACTAAAATATGCAAAACCATGGATATATCGCTTGCTCCCCAAAATGCAAAAGTAACAAAACTTTTTTCGACAAATTTTCGACAACCAATTTTTCAACATACCGAAAATCCCTTTGAAGCACTCTCCCACACAAACTGTACACCTTCTTTCGTAATTGACTCTTTAAGAACGATGGGATCGCTCTTTTACAACTGTGAAAATGAACTAGAACTCACTAGAAAAAGGGTTGTTGCCTCATGCAGTCCTATAAATGGTAAAAAGTCTGGTTTTATGTGGTAAAAAAAATCTAGCGTGTAATTCAGACTCCAGTCTGTGTTTTTTTTTCACATATATAACTTTGGCTTATTAATTTGTATTTAATTTTGAATCTACAATTTATTCTAAAATTTAACATCAAAAGTTAAATTTTTCAGTCTCAAAAAGTTGCTCCAAATTGATGCACTAGAAAAAATTCCATTCGTGATATGGAGATAAATTTTAGTACTTGGTTTGGATTTTCCTGATGATGGTGGTTATGTTTTCACTATAAAAAGAGATAAATCCCTTTGGCCTAAAACGCAATTTGCTAAACATATTTTTGAAATAATTTTTTTAAGGTCAGTGAGAACTTTGTTTTCGGAACATCTCTTCGACATCTTTGCACATTGGCCCTTTTTTAAACTATACCACAGAAACAGTTCATCAAAGTATGAAAAGTACATGCGATGGCTGAAGAATTGTCTAAGGCCGACGGGCAGAAATGCGGGCTCGTTAATCATGCCTTCCAATGGGTGTGGATTTCTGTTCTCAGTTTTCTACGTACCTGTGAATTATTTCTTTTGCAGTCCATATATCCTTCTCAGCCCTCGAGTCGCGGAAGTACTTTTTTTTTGAGGGCTTAAGGGGTCACAGGAGTCTTAAAAATGTGCAAAGAAGATACTACAAAACATAGTTTGATCTTTCATGTAATTTTTGAACTACTCAATGTATACATATAATTTTTTATATGTAATTCTACAAGATTTATTTATTATAAAACAAGTTTTAAAATTTATGAAACTTTAGCCAAAACTAAAATAAATGATATTAAACATGAAGCTGTTTGAACACATTGTGATTAGGCTTGCGCGGCAAATTGTGAGGACAAAATTGAAAAAATGACCAAGAAAATGACTTTATATTGTACAAATATGTACAAACTAGGACTTATGCCTAAATTCTCAGCTCAATTTTAATTAGAAATTATTTTAAGAACTTTTTTCTAAAAAAATTAATAAAAATTTAAAAATTTTGATTTAAAATTTTTTTAAAAATAATTTCTAATTAAAATTGAGCTGAGAATTTAGGTATAAGTTCTAGTTTGTACATATTTGTACAATATAAAGTCATTTTCTTGGTCATGTCTTCAATTTTGACCTCACAATTTGCCGCGCAAGCCTAATCACAATGTGTTCAAATAGCTTTATGTTTAATATCACTTATTTTAGTTTTGGTTAAAGTTTCATAAATTTTAAAATTTGTTTCATATTAAATAAATCTTTTAGAACTACATATAAAAAAATTATACTTGTATATTGAGTAGTTAAAAAATTACATGAAAGATCAAACTATGCTTTGTAGTTCCTTCTTTGCACATTTTTAAGACTCCTTAGACCCCTTAAAAGACAGGGAACGGAAGGTTTTAAAGGTTAAAGATATTAGAAATTTCTTGCTTTATTAGAAACAAAGCTGTGTTGTTGAAAAATAGTTGAATTATTTTATTAATTGTAAAAAAATAACAAGTGGTAAATGCAGTGCAAGTAGCATTATTTATCGACTTAAATTAATTGAGGGTCATATTTTTTAATTAT
This sequence comes from Hylyphantes graminicola, assembly GCA_023701765.1. Classification (NCBI taxonomy): domain Eukaryota; kingdom Metazoa; phylum Arthropoda; class Arachnida; order Araneae; family Linyphiidae; genus Hylyphantes; species Hylyphantes graminicola. Next base: position 58,509,779 of record CM043114.1, on the reverse strand, counting down.
TTATTTAGATTGATAATTAGTAGTTATTGAATTATAAATAAGACCATCTTAATGGGGATAAAACACCTAATTTTATGGCAAAAATATTTAATTATTTATCTGCTTTTTTAGATACAAAGTTGTATTGTTGAAAAATAGTTGAATTATTTTATTTAGTAAAAAATTAGCAAGTGGTAAATGCAGTGCAAGTACCATTATTTATATCGACTTTAATAAATTAAGGGTCATCATTTTTTAATTATTTATTTTGATTGATAATTAATAGTCATTGAATTATAAATAAGAGCATCTTAATGGGGATAAAACACCTAACTTTATTGCAAAAATATTTTATTACAATTAGGCATTACATTAATTACAATTAGAACCCCTACGAAAATTGTGATATGTAGCTTCCAACTTTCCATTAATAAAGCAGTACCCTGAAAACTTATTTAAAACGTCATATTTATTCCTTGCTTAAAAATTAATGATTTATATAAAAAGTGTTAAAAATACACAATTAAAAAAATGAATATTTAATCGAAAAGATCTAAAGAAAATAAAACTATTTAGCCTTTTATTTTATTGAGGATTTAGAAATAGATTGAAGAAGAACTAGGAAAGCCAGATTAAATTGAAAGAAGAAAAAAAAGTAAACCTCATTACTTGGTGACTGCTATATTTTATATGAAATTCCGAGTTTTACTGAATCGCTTGAAAAGAGGTTTATGTTCTCCAAGAGAGTTTCATCGACAAATAAAACAAACAATTCCTCAGGGTAAAATAAATTGAGCTTTATTAATTTTATACAATTTATCAAACTTGAAATAGTTTTTATTTTAGATTATGAATTTAAAATCTCTTTAAATCTAATCTAAAAAGTATGAATGAATGTGTTAAAATGTCTGTCTACACTATGCAAATAATATCATACCGGGCAAAACCTCGATGTCCTTGATTTCTAGCTTATTAATATGCATCATAACAAAGTCTGCGATATTATCAGAAAGAGTAAATCTCAAGCTTTGACACGTATACTACCTTTAGAATGTTGTTACGCTATGAATGGAAATTTATTATAATCTTGAATATAGTTCATACTTACTATAATATTTATAGTACAAATACAGATTATTTCCTTTTTATTTTTAACCCTTTCAGTCCAAGTGATGTCATTTGGCATCATCATTTTTCTGATCATAATTTTAAAAAATAATAGGGCTGACATCTATTGGGATTAATAAAAAATATTTTCTAATAGGTCTAATAGAAAGCAATTTTTGGAGAATCGAATGATGTGCTTTTTGATACCATAAATAGCTATGGACGATCATATTTTTTCCCTCTAAAATAATGATGCCAAATTGTCATTGGGACTGAAAGGGTTGAGAAACTTATAATATGCTAAGATTAAAGTCATTTTGTATTGTTGGTGGGTGGGTTAAACGTTTTATTGCTCTGTCTATTCTCAGCTTCCATTTGTTGTCATATCAATAACTTAATGTCTTTTTTTAATTTCTCTTAGAATATGGTTTCTTATTTAAGTATGTATTTTGGTTGAAAAGGGAAATTTTTTTGTTTCAATAATCACTTTTGTTAGTCAACTGTCTTAAGATTGTAGAATATAATAAGAAATAGAATTTTGATCAAGAATAAACAACAAACCTAACCACATACACGTGATTACACACACACACAGGTTAAATTAATATAGATTATTCTTCACTATTAGTTATCTCAATGGGACAGTTCGTGATAAGGCGTATAATTAGGTAAAACCGTCTGTCAACTATTGATCAACCGTTTTTGTAATTTTGAATATTTTGCTTGTAGCATTGCTTTGCAGCAATTTGACTAATTTTTTCTGGTTTTTATCATTCCGAAGATGATTTTGAGTAGCAAATTCGTTTTATTTAAGTTTATGTTAAATTGATTTAAATTTCGTAGTCTAGGGTTGAATGTGTTCTCAGAATCACAGTTACCTGATATTTTATTATTGAATTATATTCTAAACACAATGCTATCATAAAAGAATAGGTGGATATAAATTAAGTTCCAAATATGCTTTCTAGTCTCATGTTATTGTGAGTCATCCAGCAATACATACTTAAAACCTGATCATTAGTACTCATTTAAAAATGGCCGGGAGGATGTTTTCGGAAGAAATTCAAACTAAGTCATAAATAATAATAGCATTCAAAACAACTTGTTGCAACTACGGTGTCACATAGGTTATGAGAATGTCAAAAGTTATAGAAAAAAAATAATGCTTCTGTATCATTAAACAACAACAGCTGGAGAAATGTCGGTTCTCCCTCAAAAGAAAAGAAGCCAAATCATGCATATTATTATTTTTAAATCAACCATTCTGTGTCATTAAAAACAATCTGAGGACTTTAGGATATCTTCCAGGAAAAGTAGCTATCTTATTTTTTTCTACTTTTCTCGGCGGCGTCTTCATTCCTCGCTTCAGCAACCTAGGTGTGGTAATAAGCAAAAAAAAAAAAGCTACCTGGTGGTTCGTATTACCAGTTTTTCGTCCCCCCCCCCTTGGGTTTTTGTCCATTGTACCACTCGATGATTACCCTCATCAGATTTGGCGTCAAACTCTTGAAGGGGGGAGGCCCCTTTTGTGTCCAAGCACAATACAACACGGGAAGAACGGGGACAGGTATTTTCTATGGAAGCTGGTCCTAAAAAAAAGTTGTTCGCGGAAAAGGGGATTGAAATGCAGGTACTCAGGCTGATGTGTGAGTTTAACCTTGACTGTTTGGGATTCGGGAGGAGGATTTTTTTTAAGGACTAAGTTTGAAAATTAATAATTTTTAATAATTTGTAATAATTTTTAGGTGGCTGTGTCATTACTTCAAATTAGTTGCGGCGATTGTATGATACAGAGAGCACCTGAGTTGCGTTATTTATTTGGTTTGGTTCATATATATTGTCCGGTTCGCAATTAAACCATAAACCATTTGCTGTTTAGACTGGTTTTAAGCTAGAATATTTGGTCACTGTTATACGTTTAAAAAGTACGTATGCAACTGATAACTTTCCGTATGTTTTAAAAGTAGGACAAAGGGTTTAAACTGCGATTTTAAAGGTGAATTGAGTGTATTTTGTGGTCTTTAGAAAAGACGTGTACAGTCCGTATTGTCATCAATTCAACCTTCTTTTTATTGCTTCAAATATCGATGATGTCAATATTTTACAATGCTATCTGTGACAGCAATGAGTTTAGACGTGCGGTTTTATTTGGAATAAGATAACTAACCCTAAATGTTTCTTATCTTCGCAAACACCAATTAGGTATTCAAAACGATAACTGTCACGTGCGACAATCGGTGACTTACAAAATTTCGTTTTTAAAAGTCGCTAATTACTTCATTCTTAAAACGATGACGCAACCGGCCCTTGAAAATTGGTCAGCCAATCGGGGCATCAAACCGAACTTTCCCGCGACCTGATTGGTCGGCATCTCAAAGGTAGGCGCGCGCGACAGGGGGTGGTGTTCCCCATTCTATCGTTCTCATCAGTTCAGTTCATCTCTATTCCACCGGCAGACGGTTTTGAGAGAAATCGCCTGAGCTTTTTTTTTTTGTGTGTGAGTGTGAGAGGGATTAAAATATCGCCGAAGAGAAAAGTTGTGTTGAGTGAAGTTTGAATTTTCTCTTTTTCTTCTTAGGATTTGTGTTTACGGATTTGTTTCTTGTGGGAAACTTTTCTGTGTGGTGTGTTTTGTTGAATAGAAGAAAAGTGTGATTGTTCTGGATTATTCGACACCTGTGGATCAGACGGAGAAGTAAGTGCCATATTATTGCTTGATTTTTTTTTACAAATATGCCTGAATTTAATTTATGTTAAGTTTTTGATCATTTAAATAACACAAGCACTTGATTGTAGCATATTCCCAAAATGCACTTGACAAATAATATTTAATGAACTGTTATTGACTGCAATCAATTAACTCTAGACGAGTTTCACACTTTCACGTTTCATCATTTTTTTTAACTTGGGGATCCCCCACACATTATTTCAGACTGTCCACTGGAAAATATATAAAAATGCTAACCTAATTCTTATTTTGTGTTACAAATTGCTAGGGTAAGCATTTTATTGCAATTTTCTTCCCCGAAACACCTAAAAACTAAATTTATATGTCTTAATAACTTTCACATATTGTATGACACCTAATTCACCTATAGTATTCACCTTGACACCTACAATTGTGCTAAATGTCTCACTATTATACAATATGCTAACCCAAAAGAGCTAAAGTGATGGCAATAACTGCGATCATTTTTGTTATTACACAGAAGAATCTATGTTTAAATAAAGGAATTTGTCTGAAAAAAACCCATTAAATTAAAAACAGTCTACAACTAAAGTGAAGTTCGCTAAAACTTTGTTATAAACACACACGCATTTTTGATAACTTTTATTTTCTGCCTGTCAGATTTCATTAGTGGTCTGCATTGAAAAGTCTTAACAAAACCATCGTAACGTAACCAAAAACATTTAAACCCATATATTTTGTTTTTAGAACTCTTAGATTGTACCGTTGACTTTTACAATAATATAAATACAGCCTAACAAATAGCAAACATCTTACACTAGTAAAAACTTAAAAACAAAACACACCAGTATACAGTTTTTTAGGTTCTTTGACTGTTTCATTTGATCAATGGTTTAAGTTCAAAAAGGTAATTTGGTTGTCAATATTTTTATTGAAAAATAAATTAAACTGGTACTTATTTAACAATGCAATGAAAAAAGTTATTTGACCTTCAATATTTAGCGATTAAAAGTCTCGTTATTATAATTTTTTGCTCATCTAAAAATTATCTCTGTACACTTGACAAAATAATATTTTTTTTTTGAAATTTTATTATTGAAACAAAAGAATTAACATCTTTTTTAAGAAGATGAATACTGTTTCAGTGAAGATGTACTGTTTCAGTAACTAGTTATCTATGCTCGGAGAAGCAATTGGTACAATTTTCAATGTTTTCAATATCCCTTATTTTCAATGATTAAAGTATTTTAGTCGTTGATATTGAGAGAAATTGTATTTTTACTATTGAAAATAGTGCTAATCTTTTTTTAGTTTAACTGTCAAGCAATATTCGAAGTTTCGTGTTTTACTTCTTACACGTTTTACTCCTAAGATGTTGTATTCCTTACATGTTGTACTCCTTATATGCTCTACTTCTTACATGTTGTACTTCTTACACTACTTGTTGTTGCGTGTTTTACTTATATTGCGGCTTGGTGTGAAATAGTATTTTTGTCACTTTAAAATTAGTAAGGGAAACATTAACTTTAGTATTTTATACTTTTATAAATTATTCCGTGAAAAGTGTATAGTTCTGTGAGATTTTGAAAATGCAATGGTTAATTTCCAGAATCCGGTGCCTTTGTCGCCAAAGGATTTGGCGTATTTTGTAGCAAGCGATAAACAATTTTATTTGGTGATACGGCGAAAAATCTTCTCGTCCAATTGTTGGCGCTGGTAATACTTGCACGGAATTGTGGGTAAGAAGCCCAGATGATGTGCGCGCACAATGGAATTATTTTGTTCTTAATTTTTTTTTTCGTCCAATTGACGACGCTGTGTTACGATGCGTTACGGTTGCGGTGATTTTGGCTGGGCGGAGTAGAATATTATTATTTTAATATATTTTATTTATATTTTTATAAACTATTTCAATAATCTAATAATATTTTTATAATTATCTAATAATATTTCTACAATAATCGAACTTTAAAATAATCTAATATATTTTTATTTATGTTTTTAGTGTGTATTTTTATGTTAATTTTTTTTGTCCAATTGTTTGCATTTATGATCGTTTGTCGAATACTTGCGCGGATGATGTGCGCGTCGGAATTAGTTTGTTCTAAATAAAATCTTGCATTATCGGATTATTGTCATTTCATTTTGCGAGGTTTCGTTTGCGGTTACTTTTGACTTTCGAACATCCGATTATTGTTATGGATGGTGCGTACTTAAATTCGGAATTTTTTATCGATTTGAAGAGGGCCGGTCAGCTAGCTGTTACTCAGTTTTGTCAGTCTGTTGGACTGCTTTCTGCTGTTGGGCCCCCGTGCCCAAAATGCGGAAAGTCAATGGCACTTGCATCACGCGCTGATGTGTCCGACGGCTACAGCTGGGTTTGTCGACAAGGCGGCGAAGGTGCCCATCATTGCAAGCAATCCTTGCGGAAGGGTACCTGGTTTGATAAGAGCAACATGGACCTACCTACCATATTGGAATTCACGTGCAGATGGGCGTACGGGGCATCTGCTGGTTTTATAGTTGACGACTTACGAATTTCGCATTCAACCGTTACGGACTGGATGCAGTTTTGTCGTGAGGTCTGTCTTGACTATTTCCTTAGAAACCCTGTTGTTATCGGTGGTGAGCACGTGGTGGTAGAGATAGACGAGTCTAAGTTCGGCAAGAGGAAATTCAACAGAGGTAAGCGCGTGGAAGGGCAGTGGGTATTTGGTGGGATTGAGAGCGGCACGAATAAATGTTTCATGGTCGCAGTGCCTGACCGTACGGCGGCCACGTTGGTCTCAATTCTTCATAAGTACGTTCTGCCCAAGACCGTGATTATCTCGGACTGTTGGAAAGCCTATGATTGCCTTGAGAGACAAGGGTTTGAGCATTTCACTGTTAACCACAGTTTGACGTTTCGTGACCCCTTCTCTGGTGCTCACACCAACTCCATCGAGGGTACCTGGAGTGCTGTAAAGCGCTCTTTTAAAGGAACCCATAAGGTCCATGGCAGCTTGGATTCTTACTTTGCCGAGTATTGTTGGAGACGGCAGCGAAAAGGAATGAATAAGTCTGAATTGACTAAGGATTTCCTGCGGACCATTTCTCAAACTTACCCTCAAAATCTGGCTTCTGATACCTAAACCAAACCTCTAATACTAATTAGCAAGAGCGTGAGTTCTTGCAAAGGATCGAACCTTCGGGTTTGATCCAAAAATTTAAAATATAGACCACACACAAAAACAAAATTGCAATGAGTTTGTTTTGTCAACAAAACTTACTTTTGAATAATTTTGTTCACAAAACAAACGGGACGTTTATAAGTCAGTAGTTACAGGTCCCTAGTTCGAGTCCGGACATGGCCAAAATAACTGCCCACCTATAAACGTCTCGTGCAGCCAAAAATGTCCGACGAATATTGCCCCGTGTAAGGGAGTGCACGTTAAATATCCTTTTAAGTCCCAACGCCGCGTACGATGTCGCCTTTCATGGTTGCGTTGGGTGCCTATTTAGGTGTCGGCTCGTCACTTGACTGTGGTTCTAAAATGCGTCGCACGTTGCCAATAACGTGTACCTCTAGTGCGACGATAGTTTAAACTAAACTAAATTAGAAAAAAAAATTTCCTTGGCTTTAAACGAGTATCTAGGCTTTCAATGGGCCCTACAATACTGCCCGATGTTGGATACTGATGTTTTTTTAGAGAAAAAAAAATTGCCCGGGGCCCCAAACGAGTGTTTAGGCTTTCAATGGGCCCTACAATACTGCCCGATGTTGGATACTGATGTTTTTTTAGAGAAAAAAAAATTGCCCGGGGCCCCAAACGAGTGTTTAGGCTTTCAATGGGCCCTACAATACTGCCCGATGTTGGATACTGATGTTTTTTTAGAGAAAAAAAAATTGCCCGGGGCCCCAAACGAGTGTTTAGGCTTTCAATGGGCCCTACAATACTGCCCGATGTTGGATACTGATGTTTTTTTAGAGAAAAAAAAATTGCCCGGGGCCCCAAACGAGTGTTTAGGCTTTCAATGGGCCCTACAATACTGCCCGATGTTGGATACTGATGTTTTTTTAGAGAAAAAAAAATTGCCCGGGGCCCCAAACGAGTGTTTAGGCTTTCAATGGGCCCTACAATACTGCCCGATGTTGGATACTGATGTTTTTTTAGAGAAAAAAAAATTGCCCGGGGCCCCAAACGAGTGTTTAGGCTTTCAATGGGCCCTGCAATACTGCCCGATGTTGGATACTGATTTTTTTAGAGAAAAAAAATTGGGATAGCCACTTGTGTAGCTTTAGTACGGCGTTAATTCAAACCAAAGTGGATTGCCACTCGTGTAGCTCTAAAGCGACGAAAATTCAAACGAAACTAAACTGCGTACGGGATAGCCACTTGTGTAGCTTTAGTACGGCGTTAATTCAAACCAAAGAGGATTGCCAATCGTGCAGCTCTATTGCGACGTTAATTCCAACTAGACTGGATGTTTGGGTTTGACCTGGGAGAAATAAAGGACCTCCAACTTTTCCGTAGCTTTCCGCGATCCGTTAACCTTAGAGATCAGTGACGGACACTAATAGGGTTGCATCGGCGTTAAGGAATCTGGCAATGATAAAGCTCGCGAATTTCGCCAAGAATTTGTTGTTTTTCGACAAGCGCCAAGCTGCACCAGATGCTGGAAATTTACCAAATGCAATTTTTTTAAAAAATGACATAGTAATTTAAATTCTATTAAATCAACATGATTTTTTGTCAGTACTGTACCGTCTTGATTTCGGCTAAATGTTCTTACGGAGGCATCCAGTTATTTTTTTATTCGATAAAGTTTGCGGAATTAACTGAACAGAAGAAACCAAATTTAAAAATATCACTGAATAATTGAACGGGGTATTTGCAAAACTTACTTTCTCCAAAGCAGGGTTCGAAAAACCGCCCGTTTTCCCGTCCTCGGCGGTCAAATTTTTTTTTACTGTACAGGGTGGTTATAAAATAACGCTGGCTATTCGGAGTGGTCTGTAGCTGGAATGAATAATCCGAACGCAAAAAAAAAAAACTTTGAGACACTTACTAATCAAGAAGGGGGGGGGGGGGATGGAATAGTAAAAAACGAACTCGTCTCTTGACCAGGATTCTAAATTACGAGGCGTAATTGGACGTGTTGGCCGTAATTGGCTACGCCTCGTAATTACAGCCTTTGTCAAGAGACGAGTTTCTTTTTATGATACCATTCTTTTTCGAAGAAAAGAATCTCGTCTCTTGACCAGGGTTCTAAATTACGAGGCGTAATTAGCTGTGTTGGCCATAATTGACGACATCTCGTAATAGAACCCTGGTCAAGAGACGAGTTTGTTTTTTATAATTATTCTTTTTTATGATTATTTTTTAGGATTCTATCTTTTTATGATTCCATTCTTTCCCCCCCTTCTTGATTAGTAATTGTCTCAATTTTTGGTGCATTTGGATTATTCATTCAAGCTACAGACCACTCCGAATAGCGAGCGTTAATTTATAACCACCCTGTATATTGTAATCCTAGAAACTACTAATTCATTTAGCAATTTATATAAATGTTTATAATAAATAAGAGAAATATATTGTTAATTTAGAAGGCTTTTTATATAGTTATAGTTTGACGAGTCAGTTTCAAAGGAGGACGGGTACATTGTTGGACAAGCCATCTTCTCGGACGGGTAAAATTTCTAAATATAATTGAGTCCTGGGGCTCCAAAGTATAACTAAGATATAGGAGTTTGATCTTTTCATTGGCGATTTCTGACAATTGTCAATTTTCTTGAGCGATATCGCCACTGAACGAGTCCCTTCGTTACCCTGACCTTTTTCAAGTACTTAACCCCCAATACTGGTTTTGAGTTTGTTGATGGTCTTGTGGTCTGCTGGTAAAATCTTTTTTCTTAAACACAATATAGTACTCTTTTCTTTTTCTTCAGTAGAAGAATGTACTCCTGCAGCAGCGGAGTTCATGGGTTGGACGAAAAAACAAACATATGTTCTTTGCAATTTTGACATTTCTGAAAAACTACTTAGAAACATAAAAAAAAAATTGATGACCTGTAACACGTTTTACATTGTAGGGTAAGGTGGGGTAAGTGGGCCACCTTTCTGGCATAATTCGACTTTAGACCCTCATACCACTGGATATAATCGGCCGAACAACTTATTAGCCTACTTTTCTTTTTTTTTAATTCGAAGAATTAAAAAAAATAAAAAAGTAGGTATTGACATGCGGTCGATGTCCGTCCGTCCGTCCGTCCGTCTGTCTGTCCGTCTGTCCGTCCGTCTGTCCGTACCCCCCTTCCAAAATCGGTTCTATCCATCCGATCTTAAAAATTCTTTTTTTGTTGGAAAGCTATGACCTCAGAGACCCAACTTTCATACTTTTTGTCCGTCTGTCTGTATGATCGGACGGACATAAATCTACTATTTGTCGACGAATTTCCCATTGAACTAGCATTGAAATTCAATTTCGAGTCATTTAAATCGCTGAATTTAACTAGAAATGCTACGGACAAGTGAGATACGTCAAAAAATTCAGCGCATCGAAACGAGAATACATTGAAAATTTCAGAAAAGAATTCGAATTCTAAGTACTTCAATTATTTAAAAAACTGCAAAGTTTAATGCTCATTTAAAAAGCATAGGAAGCCATTTTTATTAGAATTAAATCACCATTGCCATCACAACAATCGCTCAAGAAACTTTAATTCTTTTAGACAATAAATTAAAATAAATTTATTTTTGCGACATCGATCAGTTTGAAATGACGTCAAATATATTTCACTTTGAGATTCTGTATGTTGGTATGCAATGTTTTCATTATATTTAAAAGCGAGAACTATTACACATTTATTCCTTGAAATATAAATTTTTGCAAACGATTTAAGAAATAACTATTTAATTTTCGAAATAAAATTAATGAAACTTGCCGAATTTAGCGCATAAATGTTTAATACAGAATTAATGCTGTGTTTGGCGCCTTTTTACCTGTTCAACACTACTGTTGTGTTGAAGCGGGTTAAGCGAAAGATTCTGTTACAAACCTACGTGTTAATTTACATGTCCCATTTTAGGTGTATTTTGGAGTAGTTTTATGGTTTTTGTTCTACTAATAATTAAATATTTATTTAAAACTGCAAATCATCATGCGGACGATAAATATTTTTTTTATTGGCGATAGAAAATTAATGAAAATAATTGGCTTTAAGAAGTTGAAATTATAGCTGGATGCTGTGTTTAGTGAAATTTATTCTAATGCATGTGAATTTAATGTAGAAACGGTTGCTGATGTCACTTACTGTAACGAACCTAGTTTTTCAAGATAAGAATTTTAGTAAGTATTTAAGTAACAGGAAAGTAGGCTATTTTAGTTCTTATAGAACTTCTTGTTTTTTTTTTGTGGTCCATTCTCTCGTATGTTATTACTGTACCCATGGCAATCTTAAAACAAATTGGCAAATAATACATTTAAAAAATACTCTTTTCTTTTTGGTCATCCGAGTGGCCCACTTGCCCCACAAGGTGGGGTAAGTGGGCCACCCCCCTAATATATTTTTACACATAAATATTAGAGATATGGTGGGGTAAGTGGGATAATCTACATGATATTTTGAGTGTTTGAAACAAAAAATTAATGATGTATCTTCAATAGTTCCCCAATAGCAACTTTTCTGGCATGCAAGCTTACTGAAAGAAAAAATTCGTTAATTTTCATCTTGGTCATTTTTGCATGTAGTGTAAAAAAAATGTTAGGGCTACAGATTTTAAACTGGTCTATGTCAATGAATAGGACTATGAATAGTGAATATGACTTACCCTATGAATCAGTGAATATGACTTTTTTTAAGTATATTAAAGAGTTTGGGGCAAGTGGGCCACCCCTGGCCCACTTACCCCGCCATTGTGGTGGCCCACTTACCCCAAACGCGGGGCAAGTGGGCCACCCTAATTTTCTTTTAACCTTATCAACATCACAAGTACATGACACTACAAAAAGATACTACGTTTTATACACTTTCGAAATATATAACATTTTGTTTTGTATCATAAACCGTTTGGAAATAAATAAAAAAAATAGTATGATGGCGTGAATTACGAAAAGATGCAATTTTAAAAATTTTCACAAAAAGGATTGTACCTTGTTACATACTTAAATGAAAATGATGCCATAATGTTTACTGCATCTATTGGGGTAAATACGTAAAAATATTGTAACAGATTTTTTTTTACGTCCATAATTCGGGAAATGCCAGGGGGGTGGCCCACTTGCCCCAATGGCCCACTTACCCCACCTTACCCTACATATATTTTTGAGCATTTAAGATCCAAAATGTTTCGGACCATATTAATTTTAAAGGATTCTAGGTGAGCCTTGCAACCACTTGGGTTTGACAGTAATTTTAAATGAAACTTTCAATCTAAAACTCCACGTAATATAGGGGACATTTCTTGTACAACTTGCCTTGGTGTTCATACATAATTTGACATTAAGAAATCTTTCCACGACAGGGTTTTACCTGTGAAGGAAAGTCCACCGTAAACTTGTTTCCCAAGAAATAACGTCTATAGTGGACTAGCCAGCAAAACGTCTATATTTTGTTGTTTTACATTCTAACTACATACGATTATTCCTTAATTATGACATTCGTATTCTCAGTAGCTCGACTTTGCAATTGAGACGAGTCGTAAATCTGGGAAGAGAAGCAGCTTGTGTTTTTCACAGGCTAAGTATAATATATAGGTATTACAAAAAAATTTAAAGAGTTGAAATTGATATGGGTTTGTGGCTTTTAGTTTTCAAAGTTGATAGTTATCTTTTGACAAATAAAAAAAAAAATAAATACTAGTGTCGTGTGAAACTGCACTACTGCAAAACTGCATTTATAAGGCAGTGGTTCCCAATCTTTTCTGGACCATGGCCTCATTCTTTAGGTTGATTAACATCCATACCCCTTTTAATTTTCATAATGTTTCTAATCATAATTTGAGTTAAAGTGTAACTATCAAACAGTTTATAACACTTACTATCGTTTCTAAAAACAACGAAAAAAGTTTCACCGGGTCACTTTTAAATAAAATAGAAAAAACAAAACTCATATTTTTAAAGAACAAAAGTGAAATTATTAACTGAGATATTTTTACTGGTTTCTAGAAAATTTAAGGTTAGAATTATCGTCGCACGAGGGCTATTGGCGACGGGCGTCGTATTTTAAAACCACAGCTAGAAAATTTAAGAGAGTTGAAAATACAAATTGGCTGGTTTGGTTATGGCTGGAGAACGGTTTTACTGTACAAAGGTACAACATATTTTAATTTACCCCCTTTGAAACGCCCCTGATCACCCCTCAAATATTTTTTGCCCATTTGATAACACAAATAGCGCCCCAGGTTGGGATTCGCTGGTATAAGGTAATTTCAATGATTTTAAAATCTAAAATTTTGTATGACAGTTAACATTTGTGCACGCGCGATATTCTCAAAAACACCATGACGTCCGACAAGTACTAGGAATTCGTGTACCAAATTTGATGTCCACAGCTCTTTTAGATCGAGCCGTAGAGTGATTTCAGACAGACAGGTATATCAAAGATCAAAACCCACTTTTTTGGATTCAGAACCCTCCACGAGTAGAAAACATAAAATCTTCATTTAGGATTTTTGACCTGATCGCAATATTTTCAGTTCCTTATATTTCATATTAGATAATTAAAATTAACAAATACATTGTATTCTGTGAAAATGTCAATTTAAATTAGTAATTAATATTTTTATTGTTAATCATTAATTATTCAATAAACTAGGATCTGAATTTAACATTTGTGTTCATTCATCAGACTGTCAATCGTCTCATTTAAACCGAAGTATTCATCTTCAAACTAATAGTTTTTGGAAAGATATTTTAATAAACCATCTGTTAATCCGATTTGGCTGAATCGATAAGAATATGTCTTAAAAAATCATAGTAATTAATGTAGGGCACGATGTTTACCTGTCTGAATGATATCGGATTTATATCAGATGTATGCCATGCGATTTTGTGTGTTAGTGATACATTAACGACCCATTTGTGAAGACCATTTACACCTTCTCTACAGAAAAACTACGTTAACTTCAAGCTTTTAAAACTTGTTCTTTATGTAACTTTATTTGTCTTACATTCAGTAGGGAAGAGTGGGGGTTATTGGAACAAACTTTTATTAACCTCTGTATTTCAGCAAAAATACAAGAATTTTAATTTTTTTTACAAGATTATAAACTAAACACTCGTTTACTTAAAAAGTCATTCGACAGATGTTAAAACATTACCATATTTTAGTTGCTGATTTTTTTTTTACAAGCATGTAAATTTTAATTAAGGCAAAATTTCCAAAAAGTTAAAACTTATCAAATTCATAGAAAGTTACATTTGACATAAATTGCTAACTATTTATGAAGTTAAACGGAAAATGAACTTTAAAAACTTACGAGTGTTTTGTAGAATCCAAATAAGATAATTTTTAAATTCCCTCCCGTTTAAATTAATAAAACTACAAATGCTTTTTATAAAATGAACTTTAGGTATGTAGTTGAAAATAATGTTTTGAAAGATAAAATGTTAAGTTTTATCAATTTTTACAGACATCAAAATGGTCATGATTTTCAAATTTTAATCAAATTTTTTGCCCAATTACAATTTACTTTACATGCCTATTTATAAGAAAATCATTAATATTCTTTTAAAATTGTGTGTCCCAGATTTCCTCCTAGGTTTGAAAAGTATGACACGGAGATATCTTTTACACACTTTGTCTGTACTTTATCCCTTTCCGACCGGGCTCGCACGATCGTGCGGGTATTAAATAGAATGTTCAAGCTCTTTAAAAATATCGATACTAAAACAGCTGACTTGTACAATTCGTTGTTTGAATAATAAATGACCTTGTTTTAAAGAAGTTGCAGGCATTGATGCTGTTTAACGTATTTTTTTCGATATAATTCCAAATTTAGTATCACAATTTTAAATCAGCGCCACCTGACCGCTTGGCGAAAAGGGTTATGCACGCCCATTTGCCACCAACAGCTTCTAATTTATTTTCTAACCGCCAGATTTTCAAAATTCTTTTATTTTGTTAAAGGATAAAAAAAAAGTATATGTTTATGTCCACGTGTGCTTCCGTCCGTACATACTCCTTACTTCCTTTCTAACCGCCCGCCTATAAAATGGAACAAATTAATTTACACGAAAAAAGAATTTAAAACACGTATCGTCTTCATTCCCGTATAAAAACGTTAACTTATAATATATTTTTTTATTATATTTAATAATACTTTTTATATTTGATAATATTTTCAGCATATTAAAAAATACAAGTAGAAATTTATCGTTGTCCACCGTGGGAGTTTTTATTGTACTAAACAGTATTGAAATGAATTAACACCAAAACCATCCTGTGTAGTGAAAAATGGTTTGTTTCATTTTAATAAAAACTATTTTTTGTCTCTGTTTTTTTTTCGTTTAAAAATTTGGAATATATGACATTTTAAAGATTCTGCAAATTTGTTTTTTTATTCAACCCTTTCAGGGGGTCCCAATGACAATTTATTATTTTCTATCTTATTCTATCTATTCTTACAATCTATTATTTTTTAAAAATTATGATCAGAATCATGATGATACCTAATAGCATCACTGGAACTGAAAGGGTTCAAAAGCTTAATAAAAAAACAAGTCAAACAAGTCAAAACCTTAATAAAGATCGTCTCGAAATGAAATCTTAGTTAAGTTTTGTTAACTTATAAGAATTTTAACTTATTTTTAAAATCGTATTGTATTGTACTTTTAACCTTACTTATTTTTTTAGTACCACAGATTTTATTTATTACGCGAAGATAATACGTTTTTTCCCCTCACCCAATCATACTTACATGCTTTTTGAAACTTGTAGAAATTTATGAAATTGTTTTACAAACCCGTTTTTGACGAAATCTATCGTTTATCATCATCAAAAACACTGAAAAAAAAGTTTGATGTAGTGCCTAAGATAGCTTCTTATCTAAATTGAACTTTATTTTAAAGCCTTTCCTTTTTAAGTACTAGTTATTTACGTGCTTAAAATCTCTAAAGAATGCGATCTCATGTACTTAGTTTCGCAAATTTCGGTAACAATGTAAAAGACTTAAGGGGGAATGGGCGAGTTGGACAGTGGATCTCCAAACTCAAGTGCCTCAGTGTTAATCCAAAGGGGAAAAAATATTTTCTCTGCTACATTTCTCCGGCTGTATTGAGTATTTTTACAAACGGTTTTTAAAATAATAAATGTAGATAACTCACAGGTCTCTATAATCCCACTTTTTTAAAATTGCTACGAATACTTTTTGTGAAATTATTTATACAACATTAAAAAAAAATTCCAACCAATTACAAAAAGTGGGATTGTCGGGACCTGTAAGTCAGCTACATTTATCACATAAAAAATCCATTTGTAAAAATATTCAATACAGCCGGCGAAATGTGGCAGAGAAAATAGTTTTTTTCCCCATTGGATTAACATTGAGCAAGATCATCAATTTCTGTTTAATGGTTTTCTTTTTATTAGCATTTTTGAGAAATTCTGAACATCGGTTCTGTCTTAAACCTAACATTTCTTTTGCATTACCTGTGGAAATATGGTTTTTCAACAGGTAGAAACAATTTTCTCAATTTTTCGTACCCATTAAAGCTCTTTGATTTAAACTGAGGAATTTTAACTATCGCTGCTAAAAAATTATATAATTTTAAATCTGATTTTGTGTTTTTTTATACATATTTCAAAAAAATTACAGTAAAAGTATTTTTTATACTTTGAAATATCCTCAGGCTAAATCAAAGAGCTATATGTAAGGAACAAAATTATTTTTATAGATATAGCAGCAGAGACCAACATTATACTATTTGTCCATTTGTTTATCTGTCCATCTGTCTGTTCCCCTTAAACACCCAATTTAACTGTCCCATTTTATTTATTTTTTGGTTTGAAAGGTATGGCGTCAGAGAACTGTTTTTATACTTTTTTTTATTCATCTATAAGTACGTCTGTATTTCTACCTATTCGTCCGTATATCAACTTAATTTCTAACCATCCGACTTTAAAAGTTTTTTTTTTTTTTAAAGATATGACATCAGAGACCTATCTTATAGTCCGGTCAAAATAGACAAAAAATAGGGGTAGGTTTGCATAAATTCGCATCCAGCTAAATTTTGGTATACATCTTTGGTACACTATTATAAGTAAAATATCAAAAGTCCCCATCGATCCCACGTCTGCGTTTTCCGCCATCTTGAAAAAACGTTCGAAATTGCGCCCATTTTCCAGTTTTTGGCCTATAACTTTTTTCCTAAGCATTTTTGAATATAACTTTTTGACACAAAGTTGTAGAAAACAAAATTTTCTTCAAAATAGGTATGAAAAGTTTTTATGTACGACAATTAGTTAAGGAGCTACGAAGCAGCAAAAAGGGTGTAAAATCGAGTGTTTCGAAAAAATATTACGTTCTAACGACTTTCTATAGCCGTAACTCACATAAAACTTCATTTCATCAATAAACAATGATTTTACAAGTTGTAGAAAATTTAATTTCCTATAAAATACACTTATCAAAAATAAGTTTTTTACATATTCCAAGAGGATAGGTTAAATTTACACAAACCCAAAAAAGGTTCTATTTTCAACCGACGATACACTGTTTTATTTTTTTGAAGGTAGCTCTTTCCCATTCTATTTTTTACTATTTTTGTGAATGCAAAACTTGTGGAAAATAATTTTTTCTATAAAATGGTTCTGTTTTGTGTTCCATGCGATAAAATGTAACGGAGCTATGGTGCTCGAAAAAGGGCGTAAAATCTTGAATTTCGCCAAAAGAGTTTTTTACCACTTCAATTCCCAATAACTAAAACAAAAAACTTCATTTTGGTGGAACATAATTATTGTGGAACTTGAAGACATCATTTATTATATTGGTACGGTCTTAAAAGTTATTTTAGATTCAATACCTAAGAATTTTGGTATATTTTTAAAAAAAAACGAAGATGTTTATTTATTCAAATGAAAAATACATGTGATTTTGACAAAAGATTTCAATATCATTTCAACAAATAGTTTGAATAAAAATACTTTTAGTTTAAGGAACATCTACTAATTGAACTATGAAAAAAATAAGGTAAAGAGTATAATAGAAAATGATTAATTTTCTATTGTACACTGCATTACGTTACGTTCATTACGTTTTTCAACCAATTTAAATACTGATGTTTTACCCCTTCTGAACATTGCTGAATGCTGACGTAGTATCGCAGCCAGTTATTGCACATCCAGAAAAAAAAATATGATTTTGACATTTTGGATAAGCAGATAAATTCTTCGATGATTATACTTTTGATTATTCATGAGTATTACTAGGTTTCAAAAAATAAACAGTCTTATCAAGTGGAATTCGTGCATTCAGTAGTATTTTCTATTAGTTTTATTAGATAATTATTTAATAAAAATGGTACAATTAGTCATGAATAAAATAAAAAGAATTATTTTTTAATTTTGGGAAGATTTTAATCTGATAGATAATCTTCAAATCCTTCTTCAACGCAAATGTCAACAAAAATGTCTTCGCTTTCTTCATCTTCTTCCTCTTGCTGAAGATCTAGGAATAGTTCACGTAAAGATGCATCGGTTATCTCCCATATAAGAATCCTCATATGTTGCATTTGAATCAACATTTAAACAAGATTGGTCATGGCAATTGGTACATACTAAAGAACAATATAATCCGACTTTCTTACAGCCACAGTTTGCACCACAACCCTTTTTACAATTACAAAATATTGTATGTTAAGTAGTTTTTCTGGAGCAGCTGGGAGTAAAGTTTGAATTGGCCCCATAATATCATTTACTAATTTCCAACCCCAGTCTTCTGGGTTCAAATTATTGCAGATGATTCAGTTGATATATTCCTGCTGGGTAAGTCATTTTGGCTGTATTCTAATGAATGGTTCCTTCTCGACCGGTTGATGTTCACTTCGAGTTATCGAGACAGTTTTTTAAAGAAAAGTATAGAAATGATCCGAGACTCGACTAAAAGTTCGAGTTAAGATATCCGATTACCTTTTTTTCAGCAAAAATCGACTAAATATCAAAAATTTGTTTTTTTTTGCATTTTAATATAAAATAAACGTTTAGCATTCTTAATCTGTTTCATTTTAGTTTCTAGTTTTTAATAGAACCGAAGTTATAGCACTTTAAAGGTTTTGTTTGTTTTTGCATTTTTTTTTCAAAACGCATTACGCAAAACATAAAAACTGAAGTTCTTTATTATCAATTGCTTCCTTAGAGTAGTTTTGTAACAGTATGAAGAAGGTTTTGAACTAGAATCGTGTAAAATTAAGAATTGGATATTTTAAAACTATTTAGATGCTTGTTACTCTCTTGTTCCTATGTGTTTTCGATGTAATGCTTCAAACTTTCGCCTATAAAACAATTTGGGAGCTGATATCTTAATGATTTTAGTTCATGACCTATATTAATGTTTGTTGTGCATATTTAAATTTAAACGATGAAATTTTTTTTAAGATATAATGTTTTGCGTAAGCGTAATTTTTGAAGCAAATTTTACTATAATTTTCCACAAATACAAAAAGAATCCAAAGAAATTCTAATCCAACGATATGGTTGGAATAGAATTTTCAGAAACTTGCTGTCAAAGCTGATTGGCCACCTGAATGGATTTTTCGACTTATAGGAAGTCGAGTTATCGAGGTTGGACTGTATTTGTGAACATTGAATTACAATAAATTTTTTAGCAGACATGGGATAGGTGAGGACTTTTTTCTACGCTATAATAGTGTACCAATGACCTATACCAAAATTTAGCTGTATGCGATTTTTTTTTTTAATTAAAATGTCTATTTTGACCGGACGTGATAGCCATCAAATGCAACAATTACCGTAGAGCCATAATGCTTGAGAATGTACTTCCGATAATCAGTGTAAATTTCAGAAAACGTCAAGTTTCGATTCCACACCATTTTGTGGAATAGATATCCATAATCAATAGCAACTATGCAACGATATCTAAAATATATTTTTTATAAAAAGCATAGATATCGTAAGATCTTTGGGGCTAAAATTATTTCCCTTCCTTTCTGTCTTTGACAAAACATATAACTGCTCCTACTCATGTTTTTCGAAAAATATATCAAAATTCTTTGGTATTGAATCTAAAATAACTTTTAAGACCGTACCAATATAATAAAAGATGATGCCTTCAAGTTCCACAATAATTATGTTCCACTAAAATGAAGTTTTTTTGTTTTAGTTATTGGGATTTGAAGTGGTAAAAAACTCTTTTGGCGAAATTCAAGATTTTATGCCATTTTTCGAGCACCATAGCTCCGTTACATTTTATCGCATGGAACACAAAATAGAACCATTTTATAGAAAAAATTATTTTCCACAAGTTTTGCATTCACAAAAATAGTAAAAAATGGAATGGGAAAGAGCTACCTTCAAAAAAATAAAACAGTGTATCGTCGGTTGAAAATAGAACCTTTTTTGGGTTTGTGTAAATTTAACCTATCCTCTTGGAATATGTAAAAAACTTACTTTTGATACGTGTATTTTATAGGAAATTAAATTTTCTACAACTTGTAAAATCATTGTTTATTGATCAAATGAAGTTTTATGTGAGTTACGGCTATAGAAAGTCGTTAGAACGTAATATTTTTTCGAAACACTCGATTTTACACCCTTTTTGCTGCTTCGTAGCTCCTTAACTAATTGTCGTACATAAAAACTTTTCATACCTATTTTGAAGAAAATTTTGTTTTCTACAACTTTGTGTCAAACAGTTGTATTCAAAAATGCTTAGGAAAAAAGTTATAGGCCAAAAACTGGAAAATGGGCGAAATTTCGAACGTTTTTTCAAGGTGGCGGAAAACGCAGACGTGGGATCGGTGGGGACTTTTGATATTTTACTTATAATAGTGTACCAAAGATATATACCAAAATTTAGCTGGGTGCGAATTTTTGTTAATTGAAATGTCTATTTTGACTGGACTACTTATACTTTTTGTCATTTGATCGCCTGTCTGTCCATACTACTATAATCTGTGAGAAATTAAGTAAAAGTAAATCAGATTTTATAGCTCTTTTCAAAACTTATTGTTTGGTTACAGGGTTGGAAAAAAACATGTTTTTTTTAAATAAAACAAAAAAACATGTTTTTTTGTTTTAAACGTGTTTTTTTGTTTAAAACATGTTTTTTTAAACAATTAATATTTGGTTAGTGTACAAGTTGTTTAGGTTTAAAAAAAACATGTTTTTTTTTTGCATTTTGGTTTTCTATATTTACTTCCATCCCCAATAATTTTAGGCATATGCCTTACATCTTTATTTGTCGAAGAATCATAGAATACAAGAAATCCTTCAATTATCTGGCGATTCGGTGTCTTCCTTTAATTTAATTGGATGGGCTAATAGAAGAATTTATAAACTAATAATGTAATACCAGTTTATGTTTGGTATTATTTTTATGAACTAAAATTATGTATCACATTGATGATTAGCATAAATCTCACAAATTAGGGGCTATAATAAATTAATGAATATTAACAAATGTCAGTAGTGTCCCATTTGGGACCTTTAGGTATTACATTCACATACAAGGTTTACCATTCCATCAGGGTCTACTATTTATCACAATCACAATCTTAATCTTTAAGGTAATACACAGCATGGTCATATATCCTAAAATAAAACCTATTTCCTTAAATGAACTGTATTTGGCCAATAAATTATAAAACATGCAATAATTAATAAAATTGTTTTAAACATGTTTTTTATTGCTATGTTTTAAACATGTTTAAAACATTTGTTTTAAACAAAATGTTTTAAACATAACAACCCTGTTTGGTTACATTGAATTTATCAAAATATATGTCCAACATTCAATGCTAAAATTAGAAAAAACACAATGTAACTTTATATGCCATTATACATTATTTATTATTTTAATTACTGACAATATAATACATAACACTCGTTCCGTACAATGGCATACATTAATAACCTACAACATACAACGGATTTTAATTTAAATGAACTTAAAAGAATTGAGAGAAAATTGTTTGAGTTAAAACTGAGAAAAATCTTTCCTTAAAATCGATAATAAATTATAACATTTTAAAATCGCATATTTTGAATAATGTAAAAATTTTACATTTAGACTACAGAACATATTTAAAATCCATTTAATAAAATTTGGGAACAAGATATTTAATTGCAAGTTAACCCTTTTAGTCCCAGTGATGCCATTTAGCATTATCTGTATCATTTCCTGATCATAATTTTAAAAAAATAATAGGGCTGGCATCTATTAAGAATAATAAAAAATATTTTTTCATAGAAAAAAATGTTGAAAAATCGAAGGATGTGCTTTTTGATATCATAAACGGCAAAAGACGATCAGAAACAAATTTCTAAAATGATATTGCCAAATTGTCATTGGGACTGAAAGGGTTAAATCATAAACAGCTAAATTACTATATTTTATAAAAAATATAGTTCCTGTTGACAAATATAGATGGATCTGTATGTGTTCCATTTATTTTCATTCCTAACATGACCTTCCAAACGAAATGAAAGATTAAGTTTTAATGACTAACTTTAAAACTCAATCGTGATATTTATGAAACTATTTCCCACACGTGCCATCACGATTTACCCTTCTTATCAAAAGGAGTTGCCCACACATAGTATAGAAAAACATGTCTGAAAGCTTCGATTGCAATCTGTTTTTGATGAAACAGATTCTTTGGTGAGGTCTAAATTAGTTGTTATAAGAAAAGATACAGGATGATTTTTTTTATCTGGCGTCTGTGTTCTAGGTAAACATCTCACAAGCTTCTATGTGGAGTAGAATTTTTAACACAGTTGTTTCGTTTTTTTCTCTCTCCTTAAGATGCCAATATGAAAACGTGCGATGCTTTTAATTGAATCGTTTATTTCGGAAACCACCTAAGTGACAAGTCACTTGACTGGTTTTTGAAATAAACAATTCAATTTAACACACTTTTGGTTGTGAGTGGATTACTCGTACTAGGACAACACATAGCTATGTTGACGTAGGGATGTGATCTTTTTTTAGTTTGTTTAGTTCCCATCCAAAAGTGTGTTAAATTGCATTGTTTATTTCAAAAACTTGTTTACGAAATAAACGATTCAATTAATGTTTTTATTTTCCCAGTTTGATCTTTGTTAGCTTCCACACTACGTTTATAATGTAAAAAGTTTAAGTTTTTATAAGGGCTCTAGTCCGTGCGTCTGTCTATCCGTTACCCAATTTCACAAAACGAGCAATAAGTCTCACAAACAATTGAGATACGTCACATTAAAGCAGGAAAATAGGCAAGGCTATGTAGTAATATTTCCTTAAAATTTTTAATTCGAAGTAGATAGATATTTAAAATTTAAATAATTAAAAACTTAATCTAGCTTTAAATAAATTTTTTTATTCAATATTTCTTCTGTTGCCATTTAGTCAAAATTACAAGAAGCTTTATTTAACATAAATATAAAACTTGAATTAATATATATTCATGTGATATAAACAAGTTTGGAATGTCGTCGTATAGTATGAGTCGCTTTAGAGATCTTTTGAAGGTTCACATGTGTATTAAGGGGGTTCGGTATGTTGTATCTAGGTTGCGTTAAATTGGCCAATTGCAATGTACCTTTTCACAATAACTACTCATCATATCATCTTAAAATTTTCTGTGTGTTATACCAACCTTATATACTAATTTAGGGTTAAAAGTTTTTCTTAAATAACTGTCAGATTTTTTTTAAATAAAATAAGTTTTAAAGTACCCAAAATATCATGAATTTTCTTACTTTTTTTGCCCCATAAAATTTTTTCCACTTTAGTTTTATTAAATTTATAACCTCAGATCTATACTATGTATTACATCATATAAACAAAAGTTTAAGAGAAAACATAGCATAGTTTTTGAGAAAAGGTACATCGAAGTTCAAAAAATCAAATTCTGAGAAAAACGCGTTTAAAGTTTTTATTGTTAACCCATTTCTTTAAGCAGGATTTAAATAAAATGGCTTTTAATGTCAAAAATATTTTTCCAGTCGTCTTGATACTTTGTGACGTTATTAATAAAGGTTGTAATAGTATTTTAAGCCAATAATTTCATTTTTTGATTTTTTCACCGATTTTGGGGTACTGAACCCCCTTAAAAAGATGGAGAGGGAGAGAGAGTTCCGACTTCTGAAATATAATGGTAATTTTTTAATATTTTCTCTGTATTTTTCAATGCACAATTATAAAAACATGTAATAAAAATACAATAGATTATTTTAACGAAAACTGAAATTGTTTAAATAGACAATTCAGTTTGATAAATGACATTTTTGCCGCGTTGAAGTTTTCGTTAAAATAAAGGGATTGCACAAATAATTTTCAATCGTTTCATAAAACTTTATAATGACTGCTTGTTAATAATATTGACATCACAAAAAAATAACCTTTACACTTTCTTCTTAATAATGTATTTGGTACTTATTCTATATATTGCAATTGTTTTATAATATCGATTGAATAAATGTTATCATAATAGGGTTTAAAAATTGCAATTGGTGTGAATATATATTTATTGAGTGACATTATTGCCCCAAGTGATAAAACTGTTCAATAGTGGCCTTCTGTAATTTTACGTTCGAAATTAATTTATAATTTTAAAAATTATACGGTGTCCGTCAAAATTAAGTGAATGAATTTGAATGATTTACTCTCCACAATCCCGGTTGGGTATATCAATAAGAGATTTTGGGGTGAGAGAAATAAAATATTTTGATGGTTTCTTTTTTTAAATTACCTTTTTGATAATGCTTTTAAAACTATTTTAAATCTGCTCTAAAAATTCAAAATTAAGGAAAAATAGCATTAATTTTTCTTGTTCAAACAGAAGCTTTAAAAAACTAGTTTGAACAAATAAAAATGTGATCTAAATTTCAAAACCCTTTCTTGTTTTAATTATTTAGAATACTAAAGTATTATTTTTTTCGAATACGAAACAAAGCAAAGAGGAGTCTAAAAATGTGTATTAAGAAAAATTAATTAAAAATGTGTTTTAAAACTCTTAATTCCCTACACTTGTATGATCATAATATCTTATGCTATATATAATTTAAGTAAAAAATTGGGCTTCTCGTATGTATTTATTACTAGTTAGTTTCTTTTTATTTATTATGGTCTTTTAAAAACTTTTTTTTGTATCTAAAAAAGAGTTTCAACCACACACACATTAAAAATAAAGGTTACCTAGCCAGTCATGCATGGCTTAACTCTTCAAACTATATATATAATATATATATATATATATATATATATATATATATATATATATATATATATATATATATATATATATATAATATATATATATATATATATATATATATATATATATATATATATATATATATTGATATTTTCTTGATATTTTCAAGATTTGGAAAGGTTATTTCAGGACACTCATTATAGCTTTAGAAGTAAAATACTCCATATACCATGACAATCAACATACAGTATCGTAAATATCGTTTTGTGCTTTTGTTAATAAACAAAATACAAGACAAATGAAGACCACGGTCCTGAAAAATTTATTTAGGACAAATTAAGTGACAAAAAATGAATTAAAAAACAAACTTAAGGTAACAAGGAACAAAACGACCACTCAAAAAACTTCTATAGATAGGATTTCCATTTGAATATGAGGCTGGAGTTTTCAAAATTGGTAGTTAAATTCAATATAACTTTGTTGCCAGATTTAAATGTCATTGTTCCTAATCGGCTAAAAATCGTGTTTTGAAATAATAATCTATGAATCTGGCAACAAAGTTATACTGAAATTAACTTTCAAATTTGCGAACTCCCACCCCATATTAAGAAGCGTATTATATAAAAAAAATCGAGATTAATTTTAGTGATTGAAAGTTTAAATGAAAATTTGATATTTATAAGCATCGTTGTATTCCCTGTCCCCTTAAGGGGTCATAGGAGTCTTAAAAATGTGCAAAGAAGGTACTACAAAACATAGTTTGATCTTTCATGTCATTTTTGAACTACTCAATGTATAACTATAATTTTTTTATATGTAATTCTACAAGTTCTATTTATTATACAACAAGTTTTAAAATTTATGAAACTTTAGCCAAAACTAAAATAAATGATATTAAACATGAAGCTACTTGAACACATTATGATTAGGCTTGCGCGGTTAAGTGTGAGGTCAAAATTGAAAAAATGACCAAGAAAATGACTTTATATTGTACAAATATGTACAAACAAAGACTCATACCTAAATTCTCAGCTCCATTTTAATTAGAAATTATTTTTAAAAAAATTTAAAATCAAAATTTTTAAATTTTTATTAATTTTTTTAGAAAAAAGTTCTTAAAATAATTTCTAATTAAAATTGAGCTGAGAATTTAGGTATAAGTCTTTGTTTGTACATATTTGTACAATATAAAGTCATTTTCTTGGTCATTTTTTCAATTTTGACCTCACAATTTGCCGCGCAAGCCTAATCACAACGTGTTCAAATAGCTTCATGTTTAATATCATTTATTTTAGTGTTGGCTAAAGTTTCATAAATTTTAAAACGTGTTTTATAATAAATAAATCCTGTAGAATTACATATAAAAAAATCATACTTATATATTGAGTAGTTAAAAAATTACAGGAAAGATCAAACTATGCTTTATAGTACATACCTTCTTTGCACATTTTTAAGACTCCTGTGCAATAGGGAAATTGATTTATGAACTTTTACATTCAATCTCAATTAATAATTGTTTAAACTATTTTTTGTCGCTAATGCTTCCTTGATTTTGTTTTTCATAGACAACACAAAACTTTGGGTCAAGTTTTGGTCAAGCAATTTGCAGTTTTTAATGATTAAGTCCTTCTTTTCCATAACTGATGCACACTTCATTAAAACCATACTCCATTTGAGTTAATTATTCAAAATTATTGATCTCAGACATTATTCTTGGGGTTTAAGTCATCTCTTTTGGTAGGATGATCTAAATGAACAACACTTAGTTCATTTAACCAGTCTTCCATTTCGTTTGAAATGTGGATACTTGCCTTTTCATGCATAAAAATCTAATCAAAAGCATAGTTTTGCCATGCAAAAAGGAATTAAAGAATTTTCTAGAACTAATCTGCAATAAAGTGATGTTTTTCAGCCCTTCAGAAACATAACCTTGTTTCTTCAATCATAAGATATAGGGGCCCAAACCATCAAACTTCCACCACTAACATTTCTGCTGAAGACAGATCTTGGTTATTTCCGAAGATCATTTCAATAACATTTTAAAAAATCACGTCCTTCCAAATTGAACTTTTTTTCATCAGCAAATGTCCCTCCACCCCACCCAATCCATTTTCATGTAGTTACGACTATATTTTAATAGCCTGTTCTTATGATAAAGAGTGAGCTTTGGACCAGCCTTCATTTTGGAACATTTCAAGTTCGACGACGATATCAATATTTGTCCTACTCTTCTGGGAGTTACAGGAAGTGATTGATCATAACAAATTCGCCCTGTAATGCACAAATGCTGACACAAATGGTAACTTTTTGGGATACAAGTCCAATAATCCTGCTTTTGTTCCTCGTCCCACGAGGGTTACACCTTTTTTAATGATGGTTTTTTGCCGAAATCCGAGTGATTCTTCAAATATTTATGAATTATATTATTGATCTTTTAATTAATATGCTAATTTCTCTTATAGATTTGTTACAATATTACACAGTAAAAAAAAATCTGTAGTATTACTAGAAAATCGCTAGGAAACTCAGGTGCCATGAACTTTTCTAGTAACCTTACTGCAATAAACTTAGTAACACATACATTTCCTTAGTAACCATACTAAGAAAACTGTAGTAGATTTACAGATGTTCTGCTTGTACGTTTACTAAGAAACTTGCAGTAGCTTTACAGGGGATTTTCATGTAAGTTTACTAATAAGAAACTGTAAACAGTTTCAAAAATTTCAAACCAGAGGGCACCACTAATTTTTCTTGTTAGTCAGTTATTTTGAATTTGCTTAGGCTCGAACTGACGTATCTCCGGATCCGCGCGCTCGCTTGCAACGAGGAACTGCGCGGAACCTCGCTGCCATCGGGGCTTGCTGTTCATTTGCGTGTAAATAAAGAAGTTAAAATCTTGATCGTTAAAGAAGTTTTATGTTATTGATTAAGAAATTTTACTATTGATTTTTATTTTTGTTTCTTATCATTGCGATTATAAATTCGTCATAATTTTCCGATGAAACGTGCATTAATTGAATTTTTACCTTTGACCGATATCGAATCAATGACTTTTATTAATAGAATTTCGTCACCGATTGCTGATTTTGACTCACGCACTTTCAAATTACAGATACGATCACCGGTGAGTTTTCGCTAAATCCGATGACCAATCGAACAAAGGCCCTCGCCAGATAAGACGGTGAAAAATGCCCCCATTCCAATCGGGCTAATTTTTTTTCTGAAAATACCTCATAGTATGGACAACTTCTCAGCCAAGTTTCAGCTCAAAAATGTGACGCATTTTTGAGTAAAAAATTAAAGTTTTTTTTTCTTTTTCAATTGATTATTCCCTGAATATATTTGATAAATCCAAAAAACTACTCATGAGTTTTTAGATATCAATGAGTAGTATTCTCAGAAAAATCCGCTCATAAATCTGATCGAGCGATCATTCTTAAAAATGCATTTTTATTTTTCAAAAAAAAATTTCATGCCAAAATCGTTTGGTCATAACTTAGGATTTTGTCTCTACATATTCCTCTATTATCAATCTATAATATATTTTTTTTTCAGATTTTTAAAATTATTGGACGATAGGTAAAAAAAAATAAAATATTCTTAAAACCTGACCTTTCGCACTACTTACTCGGCAGATGGCACTCCTAACAAAGGCGGGGAAATTCAATCTGGGAGAATTTCTTTCGGACTAAAGAATTTAGCATAGATTTAGAAAGTAGCAGATCTGCCTCTAGGGGGAAAGGTGAAGCCATTTGTTAACCATTATCCCATAAGGCAGTTCGCAAGCTCTTGCACATGGCATGCCATACGCCACCAGATGGCACCATGAGATAATTCGACAAATAAAAGATATATATTCAATATTAACTAATTAAAACTTTTTACAAGTTTCGCTAGCATAATTTTATAGCTGCATGCGTATTGATAATTTCTGTAAGGCATGAGGTATATATTCACAAAAGAAGCAAGTTAAAAATGCAGTTTTTATTGTATGTAACTCTTCGGAAAAACCATTTTTGTGAATCAGTATCCCGTG
Source organism: Hylyphantes graminicola (assembly GCA_023701765.1). NCBI lineage: Eukaryota > Metazoa > Arthropoda > Arachnida > Araneae > Linyphiidae > Hylyphantes > Hylyphantes graminicola. The sequence continues at coordinate 58,480,617 of CM043114.1, read as the reverse complement.
ATGCATTGCGAAAACGACGAAATGTGGATTCATCACGCATCATTGCGTTGTACGGGATTGCGCAATCAGTGGGCATGCTATTTCTAAATCTATGGATTTTAGAGCAAAAAAATCCGGCTTTAAGTATTATTTTTTTAAACTATCGTCCAATAATTTTAAAAATCTGAAAAAAAAATATATTATAGATTGATAATAGAGGAATATTTAGAGACAAAATCCTAAGTTGTGACCAAACGATTTTGGCAAGAAATTTTTTTTTGAAAAATAAAATTGCATTTTTAAGAATGATCGCTCGATCAGATTTATGAGCGGATTTTTCTGAGAATACTACTCAATGATATCTAAAAACTCATGAGTAGTTTTTTGGATTTATCAAATATATTCAGGGAATAATCAATTTAAAAAGAAAAAAAACTTTAATTTTTTACTCAAAAATGCGTCATATTTTTGAGCTGAAACTTGGCTGAGAAGTTGTCCATACTATGAGGTATTTTCAGGAAAAAAATTAGCCCGATTGGAATGGGGGCATTTTTCACCGTCTTATCTGGCGAGGGCCTTTCGAGAAACAATACTGCTAGGAAAACGACGCATCTCTAGAAAAGATAGGCAGGGGGCGCTGTAGGCGTTACATCAATTTACTTAGTATTACTACAGCAGTTTGTTTAGCAAACCTACTATAAGAGATTGGTTACAGGTGATTTTCTGGTAAATGGTGTGATACCTGTAAAGTTACTTAGTAATTGCAAGTAAATTCAGGCCAAATTTTTTACAGTGTATATAAGGGTCATTTTTTTAAACCTTTTTTGCTTCAGGCAGTCCCGCAAGCTTTCCTATTTAGTAAAATGGGAATAAAACAGATAAATTTCAACAAATTTGGCCTTAAACTTATTCATAAACACTGATAGTAAGCTCCTCTGAAGTTCAAATAAAGAACTAGTTAAAATATTAGGTACCTGGGTTCAAAATAAATTTGAGTTCATAAATCAATTTCCATCATTTGACATGCTTAAAAACTAAAATTAGATATATTTTTATTTAATATCATTTTTCGAAAAAAAAAATATGTGTGAAATTCCTTTATTGTACTCTGAATATATAACACACACAATTTGAATTGTTAGCACTTAAAACAAAGCGATATCTGGTGAAAAGAATGTTAGTTCATAAATCAATTTCCACCACTGTATATAGACATGTACTACATTTATTGTTTGTCTAGATGTTTAAAATATGTCTGAAAAATAATCATAAAATATTTTTTATTGTTTTTTTCTTTTTGAGAAATTTTCATACTACTTTGGCATTTTCGTAGTTAGCTCACGTTTCCTTTGACTCATGACGGTGATTAAAAAAAACAATACCCTTAAAAAATTTGGCTTTTTTGATAAATTAATGTGACACAAAATTTCTATATCACATCCATCGGGCCTTTTTCTTAATAAGTGTTGAAAAGGTATACTCCAAAACCATTGCTTTTTGCTATTAATAACTAGAGTTTATTGTGTAGCTTGCCAAAACAGTCTAAAAAAAATATAATGTTGTAAGAAAGTTTATTACGATCAATTTTCAAACAAAATATTAATAATGACAAATAGAAACGACAAAATATTAAATAATGACAAATTGAAATGACAAAATATTAAATAATGAAAAATAAAAACTTATTTTTATGGCATTAGTTAGAATTATTCAAAACTTTTCTTTTTATATGAGTATGTTAATAAACCATGGCAACGTTTGAAAGGATATTCATTTAAATGTATACAGAATTGTTGAATATTATTTAAGAATAGTTCATCTATGTTTTAAAACTACTAAGGGCACACTACTCTTAACCAAGCATATATTTTTTTATTTCCCCTATATATCAACTGTAGAATTATAAATTATCAAATATTTAAAAATAATGTTCCTGAATTATGCTATACGGGAATGTTTTATTAACATTAAATTTAACTTAAATAAGAGGAGGAAATCACTTTTGTTCAAATCAGAATTTCACAATAAGATGTGTTTTAAGTTTTTTTATGCATAATACAAGTACAACTGAAAAAATTACAAGCTTCATCGAGTTCAATTATGTACAACTAATCCCTAATTATTAATTAACTAAAGTAAATTGTTTGAAATGTTAATAATCAGTTTGAAAAGTGGTGTATCAATAATTTTTCTATTCAATCTAAGAGGTACATTTGAGAATTAAGAAAAAAGTCTGCGATAAAAGCCCATAGAAACATAACAATCCCTCTCACATAAAAAATCTCCTCTTCCTGTAACTTTATTGAAAATAATAGTTATTTAAGCAACTAGTGGCGAAAAGAATAGTTATTTAAGCAACTAGTGGCGAAAAGTATACTTTATTAAGCAAGTGGCTTCTATTTCCCGAGCGAGTGAAATAATGACAAGAGCTTAATAAAGTATTATTTAGCACGTGCTTGCTTGCAATATTTTTTATAATAACGTGCAAAAGCGTGAAATTTGTGTTCTTACTTTTGTCTTATTTAATTTATTTTAATAATTTATGTACTTGTAGTTTCCATGGAGATATTAAAAAATGCAAAAGTAATGAACCAATTGAAATAAGTGAGTTTCATGACATCATTTAGTTTCCATGGAGACATTCATGACATTTTGTTTTTCTACCAATTAGATACTTTTATTTACTTTACCGCACTAGTGCCAAAAATCGCATTTTCACCACTGTCTGTGACGTAACCACGTAAAGTGTCACTTTCGCAACGATTTATGAATAAATATGATACGCGAAAAAGTGAACTTTTTTGCACGTTGTTATAAAAATAATTTAATGTCTTTGGCTTTAAAATTACGTATAAAACTATACTGTAAAATAATCCTTCCTTGCTTATAACGTATTGTTGTATTAATAATGCATCTAACGTATTGTTAAATTAATGCATGCATACTGAACTCAAAATGTGCATAAAATTTGACTAATAAACCTCGTGATGTGACATTTTGGTTAAGTGCAAAGGCTTAGAATTTATGCTATTACAAACGGTGACGAAATATTCAGAGAAATCTTACTTTGTAATGCTGCAACAGAAACCACAAGAACAGATTTTTTTCAAAAATAATTTTCATATACAGGGTGGTTATAAAATATCGCTCGCTATTCAGAGTGGTCTGTAGCTTGAATGAATAATCCAAATACATCAAAAATTGAGACAACTACTAATCAAGAAGGGGGAAAAAGATTGGAATCATAAAAAAAGATAGAATCCTAAAAAATAATCATAAAAAAGAATAATCATAAAAAAAACCTCGTCTCTAGACCGGGGTTCTAAACTACGAGGCTTCGTCAATTATGGCCAATTATTGCCAACACAGCTAATTACGCCTCGTAATTTAGAACCCTGGTAAAGAGACGAGTTTCTTTTTTTCAAAAAGAATGGAATCATAAATAAGAAACTCGTATCTTGACCAAGATTCTAAATTACGAGGCATAGCCAATTATGGCTAATTACGGTTAACACATCCAATTACGCCTCGTAATTTAGAACCCTGGTCAAGTGACGAGTTTGTTTTTTATGATTCCATTCTTTCTCCCCCTTCTTGATTAGTAGGTGTCTCAAAGTTTTTTTGCATTTGGATTCATTCAAGCTACAGACCACTCCGAATAGCGAGCGTTAATTTATAACGACCCTGTATTTCAAGTCCCTAACAAATTTAAGCGCGTTTGAGTTCGATTACCAAAAAAAAAAAAAAAGCTTTTCTCGACCAATTTCTCATGCTTGTACACCAAAATCATCGAAATCAACCCAGTATTTCTTGATTGATTCTTCTCTTACGAAATATATAAATTTTATGTATGAAAAATCAGACAGGCCTATTCACAATAATGTATTAATAAAAGGAAATAAAATTTAACCATTGTGATGGGACCGAACTCAAAATACAGCAATTCAAGAAGGTGTTAAAAGCTACGTGCTTTCCTTGACTTTGGTTTATCACCTTTAATGATAAATGGCTTCATTGTGTTCTATTTCTTGCCAGGCAAGTTTGTGTTACCGTTTTGTTCGTGCTATATATTACTTGTTTTCTTTGAAAAAAAGTTGAAGTCTTTATCTACTTTTATAAAAACCTAACAGGCACTAGTCAAAATACTTTTTTTACAGTTCTCCTGTAGGAAAAACTGATGTCACATGTTTCGTCGCGTTAATTTTTTTTTTTTACTTATGACAAGTTGAAGATTTTTAAACAGCAAAGAAAAAGCAGAGTACAATAAACTGCTTCTTAATCGGACTCCGTTTAGCTGCGAACAGTAGGCTCCCCCTTAACCGAACTCCGTTTAATCAGATCTCTTCTTAAACAGCCACGAAGTCTATCTTCTTTTACAAAAATCTAACGGGTGAGCAAAAATACTTTTTTTACAGGATTACGGTAGGAAAAACTAAAGCGACATGTTCATCACGTTAGAAATATTCCCTTTCTTCTACTTCTGACAGGTGGAAAAGTTTTTAAATAGCAAAGTAAAACGCTGCGTAGTTTAGTTATAGTACCGTATGGTAAAATATAATTCTTTTGAATAAATTACAGGTAATACTTACTGATTTTATGCAAGAAGAAATTAAGATGTTTAATCCTTTTACTGTCATTAATTTCGCGGATATGAGTCGATGGCCCAGGTTATCAGTGCTGCTGAAGCTGTTTACTCTAGAGTTGACGTCGTAGGCAGTTTACACCCTGGCATTAAAAAGTTTTAAAAAATATTATAAAACCTTTTAACAAATCCAGCAAACGAAGTCGGGGCTGGGGAGCCCAGTCGGTTAAGCACTCGCTAGCATGCGGAAGGTCCCAGGTTCGGGTCCGGGCATCGCCAAAATTGCTGCCTACCTATAAACGGCCCGTGCAGCCAAAAATGTCCGACGAATAATACCCCGTGCAAGGGAGTGCACGTTAAATATCCTATAAAGTCCTAACGCTGCGTGCGATGTCGCCCTTAACGGTTGCGTTGGGTGCCTATTCAGGTGTTGGCTCGTCACCTGACTGTGGTTCTAAAATACGACGCCCGTCGCCAATAGCCCTCGTGTAGCTCTAGTGCGACGATATTTCAAACCAAACCAACAAACGAAGTTATAGTCCGGCTGTCACTTCTTAGCATCCCAAATACTTTGATTGTGGAGCATTCTACTTAGAAAAGAGGTAGAGAACCTAAAGGAGGCAGGGTTGCCAATCCCATGGCGTTTGGTGGACACAGGGGATGATTGGGTTACTTTGGTTGGAAGTAATGTGTCACACTAAAACTACAAATGTTATTTGTGAAAGGAAGATGTAGTTAATTGATGATGGTCTTCATCAATTACGCATCTATTTCTTTTTTTTATCTTGACTTGATCGTGAATAGATTTGCATCATCTGTAGTATGTATGTATTGTTTAACACATTCGGCATCACCTCGGGGAACGCTATAAGTCTAAATATAGCCATGCAATAATAGTGAACCCAATGTAAGCTCGAACTGCACTTCACTTGAGAAATGTTTCTACAACTTACAGAAATATGCGGCTGCAAAAGCAATGAATCGCTAAATGTATAATAACTCTTGCCTAAACCAAAATCTTCCTTACCTTTTTTCAAAGTGGACCATTCCACAATCAAAATATTTCCGATGCTAAGAAGTGACAGGCGGACTATAAAATGACCAATTTATGCCAAAGCCAGCCAATCATCCCTCGCAATCGGAAGGGTTTTTTGCTCCTAATACTTTGGATGACCAAAAGATTACCGTATTTTATTTCAAAAACTTCATACAGTGAAAAAAAAGTCTGTTGTTTTTGAAGAAAACTGTCGGCTGGTGTGCCAGAAAATTACTGTAAAATTTACAAGTATAATCTGTTTAATTACCAATTTGTAAGGAAAACATGAACTCCGGTCAACCCAGTGACAAAGGGGGATGTGTACTACAGAAAATGAATTAACTGCAGCACCAGGGTTCGAACTTCGGACGTTTAGATCATCAGCAAACTTTTCTATTATCTGCACACGTTTTCCGCAAAGTTTCCGCAAGCAGTTCAACCGAAGTGCTCTTAAGGTTGCAGTTTATTTTTTCAAAAGGAAAAAAACTGTTAAAAGAAAATAATAGTATTTTTCTGTAAGCCATGCTTTGTTTTCTTTAAACAGAATTTTTTTACAGTGCATAAACTAACGGACTGCATGTATTTCAGGATATCCGTGATGTTGGGCATTAGTAGGAGCTGAGGGGCCCATGAAGTGGACCAAGAGACGCAAAGGGGCCCACTGGGGCCCCTTCGTCCGAAAATGCATCCTGCTGGCCCTCTTCTGCACCCTGAACACCGGCGTCTCTGCACTCGGCACGTGGATGTGAGTACGCATTTGGTTTCATTGGGGATTTGTAGGGTCTAATAGCAAAACTCCCATTCGCCAATGTATAATTAGGACATAGTCTTATTAACTCTTTCCCTCCCAGGTTTAACCCATTCAGTCCCAGTGGTGCCATTTGTCATCATCATGTTTCTGAACATAAATAAAATTATAGGGCTGACATCTATTGGGTTTAATAAAAACATTTTCTAATGGAAAAAAAATTGAAGAATCGAATGATGTGCTTTTTGGTATCATAAATGGCTATAGACGATCAGAAAAAAAATTCTAAAATGATGACGCCCAAATTTTCATTGGGACTGAAAGGGTTAATTTCTTGAGTGAGCCGCCAATAACTCTCGAGTAGCTCTAGTGTGACGAAAATTCAACTGAAAAACTCTCGATAAGAGCCTGTGGACCATTTTATAGGCTCTTATTGAGAAAGAGGCAGCTCCATTTGCTTATTGTAGAGTTAGCGACGTATGCAGTGTGCGTCCTGGTTCTTGCTGATCGAATTGAGAAGACGTACTTTGTTTACGTCCTGCTACTAAACGGGTAAAGGTAAAAGTATATTTCGAATATAGAGAAAAAATATTTCTAATATAGTACTTGCTAGTTTGGAAGGACACAATACCAAGGAGTAAAATTAAATTTTCCATGAAGCTTATAAGTAGGGGAGACCGGGGTTAGTTGGCATAAGGGGTTAGTTGGCATTGTGCCTTTAAAAAAATTCACTGTTTATTAAGAGCGCTACTGAGCCTGTCACATGATCGTCATTTAAACGTCCAACTTGCATGAGAACGCCAGTTGGATCCAGCCATTGCCTTTAGAAGAAGGATGGAAAACGTGATTTTCATATAAGAAAGTAAAATTTTGATTATTCAGTATTTGTCGTTTTGTACAGCAGTATAGTCATTCAGGAATAACATTCACAAGTTTTTAGTATCTTTGGGCATTTAGCTACGAGGTTATAAGTCCATTTCAGCTGTAGTTGATAAACAAAAGTTTTGGTCGCCATGTTTATTTTACTTGCTCTATTGGGGTTAGTTGGCATAGGGACTCGGGGGCTAGTTGACATAAGCTGGCTGGGTATGCCAACTAACCCCGCAACAACGGGTAAGTTGACATAAGTAGGCCAACATTCATAGCGACCTAATTTTAGTTAGGTATAGGCTACTTCATAATAATAAATTATTATTATTTTTATCTATACATATATAAATGCGGAAGGCGTTTTCTTTTCGCAGTCATAACTCAATAACGGCTGGACAGATATCAACTTTTACTTTAGATACTTTTACGTAGATTTGCCATACTCAGAGTTTTAAAAAATGACATAATTTAAGACTATACAAATTTAAGCTCGATTTCAAGCAAACGGTTATCTAGTTATTATTATGTAATAAAAGGAAACTGTAAGTTCACTTATTCTGCTTTACCTATCTATGATAATGTAAATATTTTTTGTTCAGATTATGAGTACCTATAAACGAAAAACTGAGAGGGCTACAATGACAGCAGATCATCGAATGAGAGCTGTTGAGGCACACTTACTTGAAAAAAAAAGTTTGAGAAAAATAGCGGATGAATTTAAGATCTCTGTTAGAAGTCTGGCATGGTATTGTAAGATCGCAAAATTAAAAATGAATTCTCTCTGCCTAAAGGGTACCAGAGGGTATTGGAGGATATGGGATAGTGCGGCAGGTGTTCACTCCTGAACAAGAATTTGCTTTGAGTGAATACTTTGTGAAGGCAAGTGACATATACTTTGGCCTGAGCCCAAAAGAGGCAAGAAAGTTGGCATATCAATATACAGTTGCTAATGGCACTGCACATCCTAGTAGTTGGGACTCAAAAGAATCAGCAGGTCTTGACTGGTTTTCTTTTTTCCTAAAACGTCACCCACAACTTTCAATACGTACCCCGCGAGTTTGGCTCGAACGTCCAGTTTCAACCCACATAATGTTCAAAGATTTTTCAACCTCCTATGATCAGTAATGAACCAACATTCATTTACCTCTCAGGACATATGGAATGTTTAATTTTAAGCTGATTAACATTCATTATAATTACACCTTACATAAAGACGAGTAAAAACGCTTGCCTCACTTATTCCAACTTACCCCACTACCTATGCCAACTAACCTCGATACCGGGGTAGGTTGGCATAGTTTGACTGGACCAGGGAAAACATTTTTCACACAAAGTGGCAACAATATATTTATTCAATTGTATGTGTGATTTGTAGCCAAAATGTTTACCTACATTACACTCTACAAAAAAATCTGTAAGGTTACTAAGAATTCTCTAGGAAACTCAGCTTCCATAAGTTTGTTTAGTAATGTTACATAAGAAATATGTGTATATATTACTAATTAAAGCTTAGTATCCAATACAATAATTTAAATTGCAAGCATACTATAAAAACTTCAGTAAACGTTACAAGATATATTCTAGTAATCAATACATCCACTTATGTAGTATCTTTACTAGGAAAAAGTTAGTAACTAGCAGTTTCAAAAATGTTAAACAAGAGGGCGCCACTAATTTTCTTTTAGTCAAGAATTATTTCGACTTTTCCGGAGCAGGTCGCAGGATTCGAACTCACAACCTCAAGATTAGCTCGCTCATCTTTCAACGAGAAGTAGCACGTAATGCCACGCGGTCATCGGGACATGCAGATCCTTTGCGTGTAAATAATGAGGTTGAAATCTTGATCGATATAAAGCTTTCGGATATGAAGTTTTAGAAATAATTTAACGCAATTTGTATGTATGTACTAAAATAAAAAATAAACCCACGTTTTTCGGTTTCTCATCGTTGCGATATTGATTCGTTAGAATTTTTCGATGAAAAGTACATTGATTGAATTTTCACCTTTGACCGATATCGAATCAGAATTTTATTTAGTCTCGTACACTTTCAATTTACGGACGCGATCACCGGTTAGTTTTTGCTAAATCCGATTGCCGATCGAACAAATTTCGAGAAACAAAACAATGCATTAAGGGAAACTACGCATCTCTCAAAAAGATAGCCAGGTGGCACTGTAAGCGTTACAACAATTTACTTAGTATTACTACAGTAGTTTCTTTAGGTTACAGATGATTTTCTAGTAAATGGTGAAAACCTGTAAAGTTACTAAGTAATCGTTAGTAAATTCAAGCCAAATTTTTTACAGTGTACCAACTTTTTACATTTCAAATATCTTCAAACCAAAAAATTAGAAAATTTTTGAAGTGAAAACTGTGCCAACTAACCCCGGTCTCCCCTACCCAAAGAACTTATCACCCAAGTTAAACCTCAAACACTTCCAAATTCATTTTTCATTCAAAATCATCCCAACTGCAATTAAACAAATTAGCATCAATTTTGTTTCCGACTCCACTTCCCACAATCTTTTCTCCTCCGAGAGCAATCAGCAGAAAATGATTTAATTTGTCGCCAATAGCTTTATTCTCTTGTCGACGATTAAGAAAACTCGCCAGAGATTGCGCCATTTGTCGGAATTCTTAGTTCTGCAAGGACCTTTGAATAAAAAAAAACTTAAGAAATATTAAGATGCTTATTTCACCTGCTTGTTAAAACTAGCAGAAATACTTTAATATTGCAGAAAATATAAAATTTTGGTTCATGATATCTTAAGGATGTCTAATATTATGTACAAAGAATAACATGTGCTATTTTGCAAAAATGTTTCCCCGTAGTTGATATGACAATTTATTCAGCAAGATCTCTGCATAATAAAAGTTTAGTTTGATCAACAAACTTTTTTACATGTGAAATTTTCACAAAGTTTGATTCTTTATTTTTCGGCATTTGTTGCTTTAAACCTATATTGTTTTATTTTAACGTTTGTGAAAATTTTAGAATGGAAGTAAGCTATGAAATGTTTCAATTTTACAGTTAAGTCTTGAAATGTTTCAATTTTACAGTTACTTACCTTTTTAAGAGAAAGTACAATCACTATCCTTTCGCAAGGAGGGGTAGAGGGGTTCGCAAGAAGAAAGAGATAAGTTATTTTGCTTTTAATTCGACTGTATTTAATAAAAAAATAAATTACTGGTGATAACTTTCAGTACCATTTGCTGGAGCTGAAAGCTTCTTTTGGCTTGCTACAGTATACTTCCCTTCAAAAATGCAAGGAAAATGTCGGAACTAAAATATTATTATAAAGGCAAGTATTATGTTCGTTTGAATTTCTTTTGCTGGCCATTGAAGTTCTAAAGGAAGATTTATACTTTTCTTAGCCTTCTGAAGTACAGAACTGTTCTCAAAACCACAAATATACCACCGCCAAAAGGGCGGCTTTGAAATTTTATTTCCCACAGGTGCCGCGGCAAAAACGTCGCCAAAGCAACATCGCTTTAACACTTCCAGTGCCGTTTTTTAACTGTCATTATGTCGCTTAAAAAACTGGGCCTGGGTTCCTGCGCTATAATGACAGGTTGTGCTTATTAAGAGCCCACCCCTTAAGGGGTCTAAGGAGTCTTAAAAATGTGCAAAGAAGGCACTACAAAACATAATTTGATCTTTCATGTCATTTTTGAACTACTCAATGTATAAGTATAATTTTTTTATATGTAATTCTACAAGATTTATTTATTATAAAACAAGTTTTAAAATTTATGAAACTTTAACCAAAACTAAAATAAATGATATTAAACATGAAGCTATTTGAACACAGTGTGATTAGTCTTGCGCGGCAAATTGTGAGGTCAAAATTGAAAAAATGACCAAGAAAATGGATTTATATTGTACAAATATGTACAAACAAAGACTTATACCTAAATTTTCAGCTAAATTTTAATTAGAAATTATTTTAAAAATAATTTAAAATCAAAATTTTTAAATTTTTATTAATTTTTTTAGAAAAATGTTCTTAAAATAATTTCTAATTAAAATTGAGCTGAGAATTTAGGTATAAGTCCTAGTTTGTACATATTTGTACAATATAAAGTCATTTTCTTGGTCATTTTTTCAATTTTGACCTCACAATTTGCCGCGCAAGACTAATCACACTGTGTTCAAATAGCTTCATGTTTAATATCATTTATTTTAGTTTTGGCTAAAGTTTCATAAATTTTAAAACTTGTTTTATAATAAATAAATCTTGTAGAATTACATATAAAAAAATTATACTTATACATTGAGTAGTTCAAAAATGACATGAAAGATCAAACTATGTTTTGTAGTGACTTCTTTGCACATTTTTAAGACTCCTTAGACCCCTTAAACAAAGAGAGGAGTTGGCGACGTAAATCAATTAGGCACTTTGAATTTCGGTCCCGACTTAGAGCGTCATCAAGAATCGTTTAAGGGGTCTAAGGAGTCTTAAAAATGTGCAAAGAAGATACTACAAAGCAAAGTTTGATCTTTCATGTCCTTTTTGAACTACTCAATGTATAAGTATAATTTTTTTAAGTGTAATTCTACATGATTTATTCATTATAAAACAAGTTTTAAAATTTATGAAACTTTAGCCAAAACTAAAATAAATTATATTAAACATGAAGCTATTTGAACACAGTGTGATTAGGCTTGCGCGGCAAATTGTGAGGTCAAAATTGAAAAAATGACCAAGAAAATGGATTTATATTGTACAAATATGTACAAACAAAGACTTATACCTAAATTTTCAGCTAAATTTTAATTAGAAATTATTTTAAAAATAATTTAAAATCAAAATTTTTAAATTCTTTAAAATTTTTTTAGAAAAAAGTTCTTAAAATAATTTCTAATTAAAATTGAGCTGAGAATTTAGGTATAAGTCCTAGTTTGTACATATTTGTACAATATAAATCCATTTTCTTGGTCATTTTTTCAATTTTGACCTCACAATTTGTCGCGCAAGCCTAATCACAATGTGTTCAAATAGTTTCATGTTTAATATCATTTATATTAGTTTTGGCTAAAGTTTCATAAATTTTAAAACTTGTTTTATAATAAATAAATCTTGTAGAATTACATATAAAAAAATTATACTTATACATTGAGTAGTTCAAAAATGACATGAAAGATCAAACTATGCTTTGTAGTTCCTTCTTTGCACATTTTTAAGACTCCTTAGACCCCTTAACTTGGGATAATTTTGGTTTTGGCGCGGAAGGGTGTCACTGGAAGTGGATTTAATTTGTTTTCTTGAGGGTTATTAGCGGTAATGTGTTGAATTTGCTTTGATGGTTATGGAAAGTTATGGGACTGTATTTTAAGAGTTTTGACGATTGTCCCAAAATAAAATGTTTTGTTTCCTCTTTTGTAAAACCACGAAATGCGGAGTTTTTTTGTGTGTGTATATGTAACTTGGATTTGGTATCCACAGTTAGACTTATTACTTGGACAAATGTTTTTAGATTTATTCTTTGCTCACTTAATGAAATGCTTTATCTGAGAAGTATTAATTTACAAATGCATAGAAAACGCTTACAGTTGAATAGCATTATGTGCAGAGTAAATCTTAAGTTTATTTACAATGTAATGTCCATGCTGCGTTTGTCGTTAATGTTTCGCCACGAGGGCTATTGGCGACGGGCTTCGTATTTTAAAACCCGATTAAGTTACGAGCCGACAGCTGAATAGGCACCCAACGCAATCTTTAACCCTTTAACCTCGAAACCGGCCCAGGACGGCTTTACCAGCAAACATCGGGAAGGCCGTTCTCGGCCGTTTCGTTTCACAAATAGGGGTGTTGGGTATGTTAAAAATTGAGCTTGCTGTGGAAAAAAAATATCCGCCAGTGATCATTTCGGTCGTTAGTCATCCTATATAATCGGACCTTTTTGACTTTGTATAAAAATAACATTCTGAGTTAATTGCATGACACAAAATTTGCATAAGGGGCCGTCTTCATATTAAAAATGTTACTAACTTTAAAATTTCCAATGGCAACACCCCTTTTTGAGTAATTATTTCAAATCTATGACGAATTTTAATACGAAATGCCAAATTTTGTTTGATTTTAAGCATTATTAGGGGAGTTAGAGACGTGCTAAGTTTAGGTGCCATAATGTTAAATGAGTTGCACATAAAAAAACTATCCCAATCTATAAATAATTAAGATAATGAAACGAATTTTTTACTGAAAAGAAATTATAACATGCCAAACAAAATGCATTCAATATTGGGGGATTTAAAACGATTTTTATATTTTAAAATAATTATTATTTTAATTTTTTAAAAAATTATAAATAGAAACCCCTTAATATTTTTACAGAAATATATTTAAGACAGGAAGTTTAAGCGAAATCCCAATTTTTAATTTCTTTTATTCATAATTTGCTGATTAAATCACAAAATACTTTTTAATTGCGCTTCAGGGGACTGTGTATAAGATTATATATGAACTTGATAAACAAATACGGCTTTGGAAAGGAAGATAAACTTCATTAAACCAACAACCTTGAGATGGTCCCCCATAGGACATCAAATGATTCGATGGAATAACTCGTTAAATATTCATCCAAATGTAACAAAAACTAAAATTTAGGGGTTTTCGAGGATGCTTAACATTTCTAAATAATCAAATATGGGTGTTACTATTGGAAATTTTAAAGTTGTTAACATTTTTAACATTTTTAATATGAAGACCTCCCCTTATGAAAATTTTGTTTCATGCAATTAACTTAGAATGTTATTTATTCACAAAGTCAAAAAGGTCCGATTCCAAAGGATGACTAACGGCCGAAATAATCACTTGGGTATTTTTTGATACAGGACGATCCCATTTCGCTTTTTTCCTGCCTAGAAAAACTCGTATTTCGGGGATGAGAAATTCTCCTGCCTTGTGAGGTTAAAGGGTTAAAGACGACATCGTACTCAGCGTTAGGTCTTAGAAGGTAATTTAACGTGCACTCCTTACCCGGGATATTATTCGTCTGACATTTTTGGCTGCACGGGCCGTTTATAGGTCGGCAGTTATTTTGGCGATGCCCGTCCCGAATCTGGGACCTTTCGCATGCTAGGCGAGTGCCTGATCGACTGGGTTCCCCAGCCCCCCCCCCCCCAGTTATATAAAATCATATAATGTTGAGCTTCATTGATGACTATCACTTTAGATATAAAGATCAAGCAAAAGTTTGAGTTTCGCTTTTTTAATTTTTGTAATGCCATCAGAGGTTATAATTACTACGCCATTGCCTGTATTACCTAAGTCGTGTTTACATCCATCAGTGAACATCCGAGCTGACCCTATTGAGAAACTATGATTTGTTTCTAAGGCCAATTGTTTCAGAAGTGCAGGATGCATATATTTCTTACTATAGGAATGTAGTTCTTCATGAAAGAAAACACTGGAAAGATCCTCCAGCGGATTCAGGTGGGACCCCAAAACATAGATTTAGAAAGTAGCAGATCTGCCCCTAGGTGGAAAGGTGAAGCCACTTGTGAACCAGTATCCCATAATTCAGTTCGCAAGCCCTAGCACATATCATGCCACACGCCACCAGATGGCACCATGAGATAATTCGACTATATTAACTAATTAAAACTTTTTACCAGTTTTGCTAGCATAAGTTTATAGCTGGATATGTATTGATAATTTCTGCAATGAGGTATATATTCATAAAAGAAGCCCTTTTTATTAATTAAAATTGCATTTTTTATTGCATGTAACTCCTCGGCAAAAGCATTTTTTGTGAACCAGTATCCCGTGATGCATTGCGAAAACGGCGAGCGAAATGTGGATTCATCACACAATCGCGCGATTTGTATTGCGTTTTACGGGATTGTGCAATCGATGGGCAGATCTGCTACTTTCTAAATCTATGTCCCAAAAGACAGGATTCAACGTCAGGAAATAAGAGATTTTTTTCGAAGATAATGACCATCTAAATATTACCATTCTATTTTCCCAAATATTTATTAATATAATAATCAACATTTACTCTCTCGAGTGTTGTGTTTGCTGTCTTCGATTCACTTACAAACACCGAAACTCTATTCGGCATTTGCACACTTCCACTATTTGATCGCACGCTAACGTTGCTTCCTTTCATCTCTGCCGCTACCCCTAAATCACCTGCAAAGGTATGCCACTCTAACAAATGTTGGGGGTTCACCAATTTGCTCTCCTCTGAATGGAGTGCTGTTTACCATTCCTGCCTCCCCCCGTCCTATAACAGGATAACCTTTTGCCGAGACTTTTTAAGTGCAGTAGAGGTGCCGACTTCTCAAAGCTCAGCTTTCAGCAGAAAAAGCACTACCTGAGCCAGTTGTAGAAGTGATAAAAGAACCCCATTGTCAATCAATTACCTGCTTGTTTTATTTTCTTGTTGTTGAGCTATTAGGTCGCTTTGATAATGAGGGCCGTTTTGGGTTGTTTTTAGCGGATTCTTTGAGTAGTTTCTTTAAATCTATACATTGAGTGTAAGGTTTGAATGTATTTTTAAATTAATAGTTTAGCGTTTTTTTTGTGTGGGCGAAATTTGATTACATAAAACATGTAGACTGTATTAGTTTTAATATATTTCTATAATATTGTCAAACTAACGAAACAGCATATTATAGATACTAACTATTAATATGTCCTTTACCAACTATCTTGGCACCATTTTAAAACAAAATATCTAATAGTTAAATAGTTAGTTAAACGACATTGAATCCACAGTCTCATAGTACATAATAAAACTATACATATAATAATCTTCGGATGTTGTTAATTATTTTTTTAGATGTCTCGTTGGAATTTACTTACTAGAACGAACCCTTATAAAAGGTGCAAACAAGCTTTTCCAATTGTCGGCTGCTTTAGAAAACTTGCTATAGTGGATCGAAATATTTATCATACTACACGTCATTGCCGTTACATCATAAAAACAAAAAAAATATACGAGTAGAAAAACAGTACACTAATTTTTAAAACTTCTCTGAGCATTTACTTCCTCACAGGAATTTTTTTTCCATTTCGAAACTCATATGACAAGTTTTTTTTCGTCACTGTAACTTAAGTACTTTTTTTCAATCGCTTTTGTGACGAAACGGCAATTTAAAAAAATTGATGTCAAATAAAAAAAAAACTCGAGGAAGTATTTATAAGCCCGGCAAAAATCTTGGAAAAATCTGATCGCGTGAGGTCTCATCAGCAGTTCTGACAAATCTCTAGCATCCCTATCTTGACACGTATCTTTCGCTGAGCCCAATAGGTGTAACATTGGGACACCGAAAGTGACACTTCACTTAAAACGACCACGGAAATGCCTATTTCAAAAATAACTTCCCTGAAATTATACACTGCGTCACTCGTCAACCTTTTGACAAGAATTTTTTTACGGGTAATTTGGGATATCTTCCAGGTTTTTTTTTGACGTTGTTAAGAAATCGAATATGTAAATCCAGCGGTGCATGACTTTAAATAACGCTTCATTGAGACAATCCTTGTTTTGGATTTAGTAGAATAAATGTGGCACTTTAACCCTTTCAGTCCCAGTGATGCCATTTGGCATCATCACTTTCTATATTTTCTCCAAATGTTTATGTCCCGTTATGACATCGAAACACACATCATTCGATTTTTCACACTTTGTTCTATTAGACAATATTTTACAGTAATCTCAATAGATGTCAGACTACAATTTTTTTTTTATTTAGAAAATTGCTAACAAGCGTTTCATCTGATTTTTGAAAAGTTCACTTCAGTTCCACATATTTAAAACGTAAAATAAACTATTTCGGTAAAAATAATTATTAATTTTTTTAATAATATGGTCAGATACCTTA
The DNA here is from genome assembly GCA_023701765.1 of Hylyphantes graminicola. Taxonomy (NCBI): domain Eukaryota; kingdom Metazoa; phylum Arthropoda; class Arachnida; order Araneae; family Linyphiidae; genus Hylyphantes; species Hylyphantes graminicola. The sequence goes on along the minus strand of CM043114.1, from coordinate 58,463,562 downwards.
AAATATATAACTCGAAGCGTTTTTAGGTAATATATATTTTTTATTTTGTTGTTTTCTACACTAAAAAAATCTGGCTATATTTCAAAATCCATATAAAAAATTAAAATGAAATTTTTTTCTTATGAAACTCTTATTTTTGACCTAAAATAATCTTATTTTGTGAATATCAGATGTTTCTGTAGTGTAGTAAATTTTTGGGACTGAAAGGGTTAATTATAAACGATGGCTATTGGCGACGGACTCGTAATTGTTGAGCATCGGAATATGAAAATTTTCAATTCATCTACCGCTTTCTGTACAGCCTCCTCACTTAATTCATTTTATCGGACGCTTCTGTCTTTTTATGTTTGTCAAAATAAACTGTTTTACTTTTATGAAAAAAGTAATGAAATTGCTCCTTTTTAATTTATTAAAATATCGACCTTTTTCAACACCAATTGACTTGTTTCAGGTGACGTATTTCTTTCTAGCTTTCATTCTTGTTCTTCCGATTTTAGATCTCTTCTCCCTTGACATTGATTCACTGATGGAGGAACGAAAAAGAGTTTAAGTTCATTTCTAGTTTCTGTTGACACTCAAAGACCTGAAACTTGTCCATTTCATTTTTATCAAATTGTCAATTTTAAAAGTGTCAAATCAATTAAGGGGCTGGGGAGCCCAGTTGGTAGGCACTCGCCTAGAATGCGAAAGGTTCCAGGTTCGGGTCCGGGCATCGCCAAAATAACTGCCGACCTATAAACGGCCCGTGCAGCCAAAAATGCCCGACGAATAATGCCCCGTGTAAGGAAGTGCACGTTAAATATCCTTCAAAGTCCTAACGCTGCATAAGATGTCGCCCTTAACGGTTGCGTTGGGTGCCTATTCAGGTGTCGACTCGTCACTTGATTGTGCTTCTAAATTTCGACGCCCGTCGCCAATAGTCTCCTCGTGTAGCTCTGGTGCGACGATAATTCAAATCCAACCTAAATCAACTCAATTAAAAAAAAAATCTTAATCAGCTATTCTGAAGAAAAAAAATAAGTTGCGTCATTTTTTTTCCCGCCTTAAGTTGGTGACAGGTCAATATAGATGTAACACATAGACACAAAAAGCGTCTTTCATCATGGTATCCACTTAAACATCCCAAACTGCCTTACAGAAATACCTTTTTCAAAAATAACCCCCTTAAATTATATCCTGTGTCACTCTTCAACCTGTTGACAGGATTTTTTTACAGGTAATTTGGGAGCTCCTCCAGTTTTCTTCTTCAACGACGTTTGAGTTAAGTTGTCAGGCATGGAAGTCCCGTGGACCATGACTTCTCAAAACGCCCCCTTATTGCGAAATACGTCTTATAGAACTCTAAGGTATACAGATTAGAGTCCTCTATATACAGATGTATGAACTCGTCGCCTGACAGTCATGTTTTCTAGCAACACACATTTAATAGAAAAAAATATGCGTTTAATAATTTAATTAAATTTTAAAATTTAAAGCACAGAGAAATCATTTATAAAAACCTACTTAAGAAATAAACTTTAAAAAATGAAGTTAAATTTTCAGCCAAGCATTTTAATTTAAATGCCATGCAGTGAAAACAAGTTTACACTTCAGCAAACTTGCTTATCTCTCAGAGCATAGAGTTAAGGTAGGCGAATACCCAAAATTCTACATTTTTTACTATTACTTTAATCTTTTCCAAATTTGGCATAGTGATTTCAAATATAATGAGCAATGCTTTTTAGGTTTGGTTTTGGTTTTGTTTGAATTATCGTCGCACTAGAGCTACACGAGGGCTATTGGCGACGGGCGTCGTATTTTAGAACCACAGTCAGGTGACGCAATGCTTTTTAGGCAAATTTTTTTTATTTAAATATAATTGATTTATTTTAAACGGCGCTTTTCACCTAAAAAAAGGGTTTTGCGCCAACACTTAGTATAAAAGTAACTAGTATAAAAAGTTTTACATTAATTTACCTGAAATTTTTTACAGATGCTAGTTCAATATATATCTGTGCCATGAACCTCTAACATCCGGTGTAAATATATGTTTTTTTTAAATGTCCAAGCGTAAGTTAATCGAAAAAAATCCTTTTTTGTGGTTAATTTATAAAATTTTTCTTAATAACTTCTTTTCTTGTAATTTGTATGCAACTCTAGAGGGTCATTGCATGCATCAGTTCAAAACGAAGAATTTAACACATAATTAATTTTTATAGGATGAAAATTCAATGTGGTAGACTTGTTAGCGTAAACCTCCTTTTTTAGTAGAAAAACATCGTTTAAAATAAATAAATTATATTTAAATTTAAAAAATGCCTAAATAGTATTATTCATTATATTTGAAATCAGTATGCCAAATTTGGAAGAGATTAAAGCAATAGTAAAAATTTTAGAATTTTGGGTATTCGCCTACCTTAAGAAAGAGAATAGAGCGGTCCATGTATGTGCGAGGTAACGCAAAAAAGAAGCAGGCTAGAGCGGTGCATCATGGGATACCTCAGTGCCAGTTTCCATAGTTTCGGCTACTATGTTATGCGCAGTAGTTCAAAAAACTGCTAAAGCGGTGCATCTTGGGATACCTCAGTGCCGGTACGTTATGCGCAATAGCTCGAAAAACCTGACAGCCCTGCTTCAAACCATTTTACCATTCCTCCACTCCTCCTTCCTAACTCTATGTCTCATGGGGATGGTCCGGTAAAACTAGCGTTTGGGATGCAAAGTTTTGAGTTTGGTGTCTTTTTATATTTGTTTGTGAGGCTGTTGAACACGATTATGAACTTCGTCAACTTTTTAAAGGTGTGTGAAAAAGTTATTCACCAATGTTCTTCAACGAACTCGATCTAGTTGCGGTTTTTCATTTGTGCATATAAATTATATTAAAAATTAATGTGGCACACATCATATAAAATTGAAGTACATAGAATTCCCTACAATTTGATTTATATTGCGTCTTCCTTCTGTTTAATAGCTTCCTAAAGGGATTGAACTTGAAATGGCTGCAAGTTGAAGATTTTTCGTATTATTTTGGAGAAATTAATGGTATTTATATCTAGGTATATGCCGTTAATATATTGAGTAATTATTGTGATCCAAAACATAATGAAAAAAAAAGTACTGTACAATTTTAAAATAATTGTTTTAAATGAAATTAACAAACATCACCAAACTACTTCTGGGGTTCAAATCAAATACTCCTAAAAACTTAACAATATTTTGTCAGTGTCATTGCAAATATTATGAATTATGTAATAGTTTATCAATAGCAAAGAGGAGAGGGGGAACCTTCACATAATGGTTTTGTAGAAAGGCACAGCGAGTAAAACAATTTTAGAAGAGTAAATCACTAAAATATCACCCTATAAACACTCTTAAAAATTGCAGCGCCTGACGTATTCTAGCTTCTTTAAACTCTTACTTTGTGTTTTATGACGCTTTGAAACTCCCTCTTTGCATAGTTTTCTATTTTAAGAAACAGAGGGTAAAATAAACTTTTTGACCCGCTTGAGAAATGGAAAGGGCGAGGGCTCTAAAATCTGTCTTCAGTAAAGTATTCGGCTGTTTATGTTCTCTTCTTCAACACTTATTTATCTGGAAATACCGCGACAATTGCTTCAGGAGTCAGGGGGATATTTATTAAGACGGATGCAACATCAAGGAAGGAATGCAACGTTAGCTAAAGTATTTTGTGTATAGAAAGTGCATATACAAAATGTATAATGAAATAGTTAATATAAATTATTTTCATCCATAAAGATAGCTATTTAGATCATAAAATTTTATTAACCTTTTCAGTCCCAATGACAATTTGGCATCATCATTTTAGAATTTTTTTCTGATCCTTTATTGCCATATTATGATATCCAAAAGCACATCGTTTGAGTCTTAAAAAACTTGTTTCTATTCGAAAATATATTTGATTAATCCTAATAGATGTCAGCCCTATTATTTTTTTCTAATTATGATCAGAAACATGATGATGCCAAATGGCATCACTGGGACTGAAAGAGTTACAAATTTTATAAATGTTTTTTTTCTATTGCTATTGTAAACTTCCGTTTTGGGATACTAATATGTAATTTATAAAATATTTAATTTCGACCTATGATTCTTTTAAGGTCTGGCTGTGATATTTCGTCTTTATATCTCTCCCTGATCTTCTAATTTCTTCAGGACTATGTAGTACAGCCATCCCATTTTTATAAAATTCAGCGACAATATGCAACTTAAGTTTGGACCTCGAAGTTTTTAAATTTTAGCTTGACTTTGATTTAGCCTTTGATTTGATCAATGTTGTAAGGAACCCGATAAAATGGTAATAACAATAAATTGTGTGAAAATGAGACATCGTCCCACGACAGCACCATCGTTAGGGGCAATCACACCCAACAATTTTCGTAAAGTGGCCAACGACATTTGTTTTGCCTATAGTCTGCGTTAATTTCCTAGATCAAGCCCTGGTTGTTACAGATACCTTTTCTGGCCTAATTAATTGAGTCGGCCGTGGCGCAGTACTTAAACCAGGTTGTTTTTGTTGAAAAAGGAGTACGGAAGACTTATTATCCTTGTCAAATTCGCATTCTAAACATAGCCACGTCTGCCACAGGAAAAGAAGGGAAGGACTTTTTGCAGTCAGAGCATATCAGTTGCTTTATCTTCTGTTCCACTCGTAAATGCACCGGAGATGACTTCTTTAGTTTTGTTTGGGTAGATTTGAGCTTTTTTCGTAGGTCTTAAAATAAATGGTGTTTTTGTGGGTTTTGAGGGAACAATATAAAGTGTTAGTTTCTTGATTTTTAGTGGGCTTTGGAGCCTGTCGGTAAGGTGCTTGCCTTGCAAGTAAAAGTTCCCATGTTTGGGCCTGAGCGATTCCAAAAATAATCGCTGACGTATAAACGGTCTGTTCTGCCAAAGAGTCAGGTGAATAATTTCCCGTTTAGAAAGAGTGCAATTTAAATATGCTCATAGATATCCCAACCCTGCGTATGATGTCGCCCCTAAAAGTTGCGATGAGAGCCAACTCAGATAGATGACGGCTCGTCACTTGACAGGTTCTATATTACGGTAAACGTTTCCAGTAGCCTTCGTGTATCTCTAATGCCACGATAATTAATCTCAACTCTTGACTTTCAGATTCATCTTGATTTAGTATTCATTACAGCACCAAACAATTTACAAGATTGGCATATTATACTTGTTTGCGGAAAACTTTAAATTTGGATCACATTTCAATAATTCTTTTTAAACTTTAAAATGATAAAATTTTTACGCTCAAAAGTCCAAATGGTATCTTAAATTAGAAATTACTAATAAATATTTTTTAATTGTGTCTCGCTGCTTTTTTTTTATATCGCCATACCATAATTGACAAGTGTCGATTTCACGACCTTAAAAGTGCCCCACTCACTTCCTCTCGGTTCTTTTTTTAAGCTCTTTGTTGTACTTTTGGGGGTGTTTCCTCTTTCTGGGGTTGAAACGAATCGTTTGAAGTGTATCCTTCAGGAACGATTTATACAATGGTATATTTGTTCTCTTTATTTTCCTTCACTTTCTATGAAGAACATCCCCAGAGTTCATGTATGATTGGGGTCAACTTTTTTTTCTCCGTCTTTGTACAAGGAGGGTCTTTTCCCTTTTTTTTGTCACAAATATTGGAAATAGTAGCCTAACTGTCGATGAACTGGATGAAGATTTGCAACACACACCAGTATGAACAAAGCTTCAAAATTATCATACATCTATAAATATTTTCCAATTAATGTAGCCGCCCGTTTCAGACTGCGATGCAAGTGAATTATTTTATCTTTGCGCCAAACCCCTCGCTAAAAATATAACTAATTCCCATATTTTAGTTCAAATTCATAAATAATGTTGAGATGATAGTCGTAGAATGTCAAACTGTAATATGAACTCAATTTGGAAAAAGAACTTTGGTGCTTTACCACTCGATAAATGAATACACATTTACAAATAATTAATTTCAGTACCTTTCAAACTAAAGAAAGTTATATGGCAGCATCCCTTTGCACACGTGAGATTTTCTCCATTCCGAAGTTCAACAAGTACTAAGAACTCGTGTAACAAATTTTAAGTCTGTATCTCATTTGGCTCAAGCTATATAGTGGTTTTAGACAGCCACACAATGTTCAAAAACAACTGTATTAAAATCAGCACCCACCAAAATGCGTAAAAAACATGAATTCACTTTTTTGGATTTTCGACTCCATGCGCAATACTTTCTTTATTTTAAATTTAAGTAATTAAAAGTAAAAATTGAAACAAAACATGTAACCTGCAGCTTCGTGATTGGTTGTTAGTATTGTGTAATCGTTTCCGGCTGCCTATTTCTAGTCTCCATTAGGAGTTAAACACAGCCAACAGCGCCTCGTAATTTAGAACCCTGGTCAAGTGACGAGGTCGACACCTGAGCTGGCACCCAACGGAACTTCGAGCGACATCGTACGCTGACGCCGTCGGGACTTTGGACACCGCAGATTTGACGAGCACGTATGTCCCAGTGTACTCGGGCCCATCCGTCACGAGTTGGATTTTCTGCTCTTTCCCAGTACAGATATCCGATTTATAGGATGACTGGCAGTTGATGGGATTCGAACCCCCGTACTCCTGAGAAGGCTGAATTCTGAAGCGGATGCCTTCAACCACTCGGCCACGGACGGGCCTATTGGTTGTTACGAGAGTTAATCTACGTACCAATCAACCGAATAATCGTCATACAAGCTGTCCGTGTCCGCTCGCACAGGGACCGTCAGAGATCTTTTGTATTATAAAAAAAACCCATCTAGTAACTTTAATAACAGTATTCTTTTTGCAGCTAAACAGTGCTAAAGTTTAGAACCTAACCCATAACATGAGGTTCACCAAAGGTTTCATCTGTCTCACTAATAATCACCTATGGAGAAAAAACTTTTCATAAACCCTAAAAAAAGAAAATCAAAACTGTCTTCCATTACCTTAGGGGCATTTCAAGGGGGCTTACAATTAGAGAAAGAAAAAATGGCTGCCCAGTGTCGCAATGGTAAGAGATATGGTTGTAAATGACAGGCATTGCTTTTCTATTACGCGAATCACTTTGGGTGTTGTAAAATACAATCTGCACCCAGCGACCATCTTCTCGTAAAACGATTTAAGGAGTGTAAAATGAGAAAGAAAATAAAAAGAACTCTTCAGTATGTTAGACGGAAAAAGGCAAATGTCCAATAGTTTACAAGAACACCTATTTCTGTGACCTGAAGCATTCTCTATTTTTACAAATGTTCCTTTCAAATTGTAACAAATATGCATTTTATTTTGTTGTGTGTTATTTACTACTCCATAAAAAGCTCTTTTATCTAATGAAAGTCCAAAAAAATCTGAATTTTTACCAAAAAATCTTTAGTACTTCAAATGGATTTTTGTTATTAGCAAACATAAAAAATTTCCAATTTGTTACCACTCGCATTTCATTCGTAAGAAAACGCAAAACTCAAACTTTTTTTATGCTTTTGTTTATAAAGAAAGTGTACTAAATTATTAATTGCTAAATAACAAATATGGTACATGAAACTATGAATTCACTTATGTTCACTGTAACTTAACTGTAGCCGAAACAATAATTCCTTGCCGACGGAAAATGAGATATAATATTGCATCTATAATAGTAAATTGTACAAGTCACAATATTATTGTCACAAATAACCCCAAATGTATATAACAAATATTCAAAAATTTAATTCGCTCCTTAATTTAATTTAAATATGGATAACAGAATGGGAATTTAAACCTATTTTTAGAGTGACTCGCCTGTTTTTAAATATTTTTGGTAATAAAAAAAATCACAGTTTGACATCGGCCATTTTTTCATTTCTACACATTAGAGCCGGAAGAAATAGTTTGAGGTTTGTAATAAGGAGGAGAAAACTACTTCTCTAATTAAAACTTGGATTGACGTTTGTAGATATGTTAGGTTCGACTTTAATTATAAATTGAACTTATTTTGTACGTAGGTACTTTATTTACAATATTTGAGGGCTATAAATGTCATACTGTCATGTTACATCGAATACGAAAAAAAGATTTGATTTCCCGAAGAAAAGATTTGATTGACAGTTACACTAATAAATGGAACGAAGTTTTATTGCTATTTTTACTTTGGGAACAATTAATTTGAGGGCTTGCATTTCCTCATATTATACTTACACAAATAATTTTAATATTCATGTATCAATTTAAAGCTATATTTTTAAATTTTTCAACCCATAACCACCAAAATGAGAATTTTTTATACAATTTTTTTGTCGATTTCCAAATGAAATATTAGAGATATTTTTACAGTAAATATGTTAATTATTATATTTTCTAATCATGTTTCAAACGTGTTTTTATAAACATGACTAATTAAAAAAAATCTAGATCGTTATAAAAATTCACATGTGTTATCCTTAGTAAAAAGTAAATTTATAAAATATTGATGAAACATTCATTACATTCCTTCTAATATTCACACAACACTACATGCTTATTTGAAAACACACATATTGATTTTTCAAAAACTCGCTTCCATTCTATATTTACCCCCACCCCCTCCTACCCTGATGTCCCACTTCACTTTAGATTCCCGGTCCCCGGCCGACGTTTATCACCGTTGTATCGTGGTGCCAGATCAGTAACAGTTTTCTAGAATAGTTGTTTACGGTTTCTGTTTTTGCCAAAGAATACTTAGCCTCAGGTAACCAAGTTCGTAAGCTCTCAGTTTTCAGATCTAGAGATCTTAAGGGGGTCCGGGACACAAAATCTTCAAAAAAATATTATCTTTAAAAATAACGCAATTATTTTTGAATATTTGAAACAAAATTTTTATTTAAATCCGAACTAGAACGTGGGAAATTTAGTTTCTTGTGTCACGACATCCACGTTGGCTGCGGGCAGAATGTATGATAAGGCCAACGAATTTCTTAACTTCAAAGTTATTTTTCTCCTTGATGGCGTTATCGATGTTTTTTTTTACTTTAAATTGATATGACTCAAACTCTTAAAGGAATTTTACTAACTTTTTTTAATTAAAAATTTTAGAATTTTGTGTCCGGGACCCCCTTAAAAGGTTGGTTCGAATTTGTTATTCGTCATTGCAATCAAATAAAGTGGTAGTAGGAAACTAGGTATGATTAAACCTATCTTCTAGGTTTAGCACGGCGATACGGGATTTTTAATTACTGAATTTCTGTGTCGTTTATCAATTGCCGGATTTTCGAAGAGGGAACCTTTAAAGTTTCCCTTGATGACCAGAATCCCGATAATAGTTATTACATAGTTAAACTAAAAGAATTTTCAAGTTGGTTGAATTAACGTCGTACTAGAGTCACAGTGTGCATATTTAATAGAAAAACAACTTTGCTTAAATAGGCTCAGTGGCTGAGATGTTTAACGAGTCCGCCTCATAAGCGGGTTCGCCGGTTCAAGCATTATGTGGCATGTAAAAGATCCCTTGAGTACAAATTTGGCTCGGGTTCCCTCTGCAAAATTAAATCTCGGCATACTTTAACTTCCACAGAGAGCTCAGATTCTTTGTTATCTGAGCATCAAAATTGGTAGCGAGAATCGTCTAGAGGGTGCTATATAAAAATGGCACTCAGTTCTGGGGAATATGCCGAGTCTGGAAAGGCTTGACCGCCAATATTGCAGCCCCATTGGAGAAAAAAAAGCTATCTGATCCAACGTCCTTGTGAACCGTAGAGAAATCACTGTAAGGTTGAGTTTGATCCCATTTATCGACATCAAAAAGACATCGGCTGGCAATCCCACAATATTATTCAACTTCCACCGAGAACAGGTTAAAAATCCTTACTAATCTCCTCACAATTCCCTACACCGTACCCTCCTAAATCTGTTGAGTATCCTCATTATCCTACGCAGCTTCCCCCTCACCCACACAATATAATAAAGGGGGGTGCAATACATTTCTAACGAGATTTGTGGTACACGGATTCGGAATAATGGAATTATGCCCATTGGCCATCTATCATTCGAGTGGGGGGGTCTGGGGAAGCACTACTCGAAACGACTACTGTTCATGTTCAGTCCCCCGTAATTAGTGATAAGTAGTCGTACATCGAACGAGGTTTCCACCGGGGCAGGTGTGGGGGCGGATGAAGGGGCTTTTTCGATCGGCGACTTATCGTCGTTCGTTTTTATTATTTGAAGTTCGAAATGATTTCTGTACTGTATTAGAAATATATTTTAATTTTAGCTTCCACACTACGTTTATAACGTAAAAAGTGGAAGGTTTTATAATCGTTCTGTCCGTCTGTCTGTCCGTCACCCACTTTCACAGAACGAACGGCAAGTCTCGCAAACAAGTGGGATACGTCATTTTGAAGCAAAAAATCAGTTTAGGCTTCATTCCAAATTCCATTAAAAATTTAAATTAGAAATTTATTTAAAAATTAAATATCTAAAAATTTAATCTACATTGAAATAACATGCGAATTCCATTTTTATTCAATATTTTCACTGTTGCCATGACATCAAACGTACGAGAAACTTTATTTAAAGTAAAAATAAAATTCTTGAAAAAAATATTTATTTTTGTGTAATAATTCAATTTGGATTGTTGTAATAGCACAATAAAGTTATTTTGATGGTTCGTTATATTTTTGGGAAGAAAGATGCATAAAAAATTGGAAATTTGCATAAAAATATGCAAATTTTCGCTTTTATATTTAAAGCAACAATGTTACTAATTTATTTTTCGAAATGTAAACTTGTGACTGCAAAAAGATATTTATTAGAAGAATAGTGATGAATTTTTTTAAGTTCAAACAAATTAGCAAACGATAATGATTAATTATCAAATCTGCAAAAGAAGATTAACGAAAATTGTTGGAGTTTTTACTTATAAAAGTTTGAATTAGAACTAGCCAAAGGCCCTGTTTGGCGAATTTCTTTTTGAGGTGTTAGTGTGTTTCCAGTTGAGCGTAAAATGTTGTGTGGAAGCGGTGTAAGTGACATATTCTGTAACAAACCAACTTGTTTAATCGTTTTACGTACAGATTGTAAGAAGAGCTCGTGGTGAGAAACTACGGGAAAAAAGTGGGTAAATTTTGGAAAAAATGTAATACATAATTTTTAAATCTAATAATTGCTCGAACGAGTACTGTTCAGTGATAAGTATAGTCGTACATCAAACGAGTTTTCAACCAGGGCAGGATATGGGGGCGGATGAAGAGCTTTATCATCACTCGTTTTTTAATCAAAGTTCGAACTGTAATAGTACTAGATTGGTATTGTAGTACTAGAAATAGTACTTAATTTTGATGTTTAATGTTTTACGTTAAGATTGTAGGAAGAGACGGTGGCGAGAAATTAAGAAATTGACGTATTATTCGTTTCGTTTAAGTTCGAAATGATTTCTGTACTGTTCTAGAAATATTATTTAATTTTGATGTTTAATTATGTTTTACGTTGAGATTGTCAGAGATCGCTGTGAGGAACTACTGGAAAAAAATTGGGTAAACTTTGACAAAAAAAAATTTAAAACATAATTTCCAAAACTAATTACTCGAACTAGTACTGTTTAGTGATAAGTAGTCGTACATCGAACAAGTTTTCAACCAGGGCAGGATATGGGGGCGGATGAAGAGCTTTATCATCACTCGTTTTTTAATCATTGAATTGAACTCTACTTTTTGAAGTTGGAATGGATGGTTGATCAGTACAATGGTATAAGAGCATCAAAAATCATACTGGGCCATACCCACTAGGTTTTCCTAATAATAATCAGATAGAGATATATTATAAGCCAAAGTAAAATACTTGCATTTTTTTAAGTAAGCATTACACTCTAAGTTTAGTCAATTTCTTAATTTCTCGCCACCGGCTCTTCCTACAATCTTAATGTAAAACATTATAAAACATCAAAATTAAGTACTATTTCTAGTACTACAATACCAATCTAGTGGTTTGGGGCCAAAATATCGCGGCCGAAATATCGTGGGCCAAATTATCGCGGCCAAAATATCGCCGGCCGAAATATCGTGCATATTTTGGGCGCACGATATTTCGGCCGCGATATTTTGACCCGCGATATTTCGGCCGCGATATTTTGTCCCATTACCGATCCTAAGTGTAACCTGCGGAAAAAGTTGTAGACCAAAAACATTTTTCTTAACTTTGGCGAAAAATGATTTAAAACTTCACTCCCTATTTCCAAAATTTTTCCTTAAGAATTAATATTCTTTATAAAAAAAATTATTGTCTTTTATGGTTTATTTTTGAAAATACAAAAGTATGTTTTTAAATACTTGAATGATTAAAAACTTAAATCTAATCTGAAAGCCGTTTCATTAACTTGATAAATGACAAGCGAGTTCTTTGTATTTAACTCTGAACTCTTGATTCATATCACACAAGTGACTTCGTACATTCTTGGAATTTTTACCGTTTACTAATGCCGTATGCGTAAACAGGGACTAATGGCTTCTCTTAACAGAAGCTCTCCTAGTTTCTTTGTTTTCTGTTAACGATGCCTAAATCTCACTAATAGCCACGAAGTACGTTATGCTTACAAAGCAAAACGTATCCCTGCTTTTCATTGCTGATTTGTAATGCTGTTGTACGTTTTCTCAAATTAGCCCAAACCGCAACAAAATACTTTTTTGGGTGACTTGGTTTGTTTGAATTAACGTAACTAATTAACACACTCACTTGGTAATGCTGGAGTGGACATATTTAATAATGCTGGGTGGACACATTCACTTTAATAATGCTGGAGTGGATGCATTCATTTTAATAATGCTGGAGTGGACACATTCACTTAAATAATGCTGGAGTGGACACATTCACTTTAATAATGCTGGAGAGGACACATTCACTTTAATAATGCTGGAGTGGACACATTCACTTTAATAATGCTGGAGAGGACACATTCACTTTAATAATGCTGGAGAGGACACATTCACTTTAATAATGCTGCAGTTGACGCATTCACTTTGATAATGCTGGAGTGAACACATTCACTTTAATAATGCTGGAGTGGACGCATTCACTTTAATAATGCTGGGGGTGTTAACACATTTGCTTTAAAGCCTGGAGGCATCAGATACAACAACAATGAGTCACACACTCACATTCCTTTGTTTGCACAGGAAACGCATCGTAACATAGACATTGTGACTGTTTAATAAGAAGAATCGGACACGTATTGGTGAGTTGAGGTTTGAAAACAAATAACTCAAACCGAACGTAGAAACAAATATTTAGTTCGTTAAAAAGGACACTTCTCTTTTAAACAAACTAAACATTTGTTTGGAGATGGATTGAGAGGGATTGTCAGTATTATAGAAATAATTGCTTTAGTTTTGGAATCCCAACTTCCGCAGAAGTATCAGCTTGCCATGTTTGGCCTTTTGCACCAGGTATGGGAATCCTCATAAAATCAATTTAAGACAACATTAAAAAGAAATAACATCTGGTTATTTAATTATTCATTGATAAAGTTTTAAAATAGTGTCGAGCTGAGCATTTTGGGTCATTTTAAAACTTCAAATATATATAAGCAAATAACTAGGTAACATTTTCGTTTCAAATTTGTCTCATGTCGATGTTACGTTGATTCCCGTACCTAGAGAAAAAGGGCTAACATGGCAAAGCAATACTTCTGTGGAATTTGTGATTCCTATAGTAATGCGTCACCTGACTGTGGTTCTAAAATACGACGCCCCACGCCAATAGTCCTCGTGTAGCTCTAGTGCGACGATAATTCAAACCTAACCTAAAGTAATGCATTAGATCTATGGGACTGAGAATACCTCTTAAATAATGCTCGTATGTAATTAGACTGCAGATCCCGTTCTTAACCCTTTCAGTCCCAGTGATGCCATTTGGCATCATCACTTTCAATATTTTTTTCAAAATTTTTATGTCCCGTTATGATATCTAAACACACATCATTCGATTCTTCACACTTTGATCTATCAGACAATATTTTACATTAATCTCAATAGAAGTCAGAACTACTATTTTGTTTATTTAGAAAATAGTCAACAAGCGTTTCTCTTGATTTTTTGATAAGTTCACTTCAGTTCCACATATTTAAAACGCAATTTAAACTATTTCGGTTAAAATAATTACTAAATTTTTTTAATAATATGGTCAGATACCTTAAAATATATAACTCGAAGTGTTTTTAGGTAATATATATTTTTTTATTTTGTTGTTTTCCACAGTTAAAAAATTTTGACATTGCTTCAAAAACCATATAAAAAATTTAAATGATTTTTTTTCTTATGGAATTCGTATATTTGACCTAAAATAAGCTTATTTTGTGAATATCAGATGTTTCTGTAGTTTAGTAAATTTTTGGGACTGAAAGGGTTAAACTTCTGCCAAATCAAAGCGTCAGTACATGCTGACAGAGATCAGTCAGTCGAGTTCTCAAGGCTAATTTTTTTTTAACGGGAGGAATGTCAGACGTAAAATCAGTCAATGAAAACCGTTTGATGGGAATTAAAGAAGGAAAATATTATAAATAATTGACATGTTATTATAGTAAATGTCAATTGTACATTTGCTTTTACACAAACATCCACCGCAAAGAAACATCAAGTTTTTCATTTCTATAATTAGCAATTTACATATTTATTGGATTGCAAAATTAGTTTTGATTAAAAAATAAAACTACGGTACAGACTTTTAACATGCAAATGTTTTGTCGGTACAGACTTTTAACATGCAAATGTTTTTGTTATAAAAACGTGATTCATGCATTTTATTATTTTGTTCAAAGAGATCTGATTGGTTTTTATTATACAGGGTAAGTCAAAATGAATAGGACAATAAGAAAACTATTTTTAGACGAATGTATGATTATTTTAACCAAACTACAGTACTAACTACTTGAACTTACCTACCTATTGTCCTATTCATTTTGACTAGCCCTGCATAAGGAAAAGATTTAGCTAATTGCAAGCGTGCTGGCCTCCATTGAAGTTTTTCAATACTCGGTCTTTGCATACTTCATAGTTAAAAAATTGGCCGCTTGGTTTCTCAAAAAATATTGCTCCTAGCAGTTGCAACGCTGTATGGAGAAAAATCTCACCTTATTTTTCAGTATTTAATGGAATCATTTCTCGGTTGTTTGTTTAAAAAAATTAAAAAGTGGTTTTCCGAAAAATGATGATACATTTCGCCACACAGCCGTTGCAGCTACTATAGGAACCGTTATTATGATGAAAGCAAGAACTATTTTTTTTAAATCGGTGTTCTCTATTTCAGAGTTACAAAATCCCATTTTATTATCGAACGAAATGGATGGCAATAATCTTGCAGAATTCGTCCCTGAATCTTTCCCTCTAGAAACTTCATTTTAAATTATCGCATTAGGCTGACGTTTGGTCACGAAGCCCTGTATTCGGATACCATGCGGCAGATCCATTTACCGCAGATTAGTTGTGCGGCTCATCATAGACCTTGTTAACAACCAAGAGATTTGGTGTTTTGATTCTTTTTTATTGAACAGCTCTTTCATTTAGCTTACTAAAATGATTGTTAAGGTTCTCGTTCATTTTTAAAACCACAACTGCTTTTCAAACAAGGGCAAGTGAGCAGCATTTGAGCTAGATAAATAGGTCTCCAATTTTTTTTTATTTATAATTTTGCGTTTTCTGATTAAAAATTCAATGAAATAAGGAATTAAAATTTACAGGAAAATTCCATTATCAATCAAATTGTAAACCCAGGAAAATAGGAGAGAAACATATAGAAAAATTGGGAAGTAAGTTGATAGCCGTTTTTACAAAACAATTAGTTGATGATAACGTGTAGTCATTTAGGAAAAAAATTATTTCCGTACAGACAATTGAGGGTACAAAATCATATCTTCTATCAATAGTTATAACAGAATGTTGTAGTAATTCTGAAATTGTGTTCATAATGACAAAATATGAATAAAACAATTATAAATTTAAAGTTACTGTCGGGATATGGACAGTTACAGTATACACATTTGGTAAGAAACATGAGTATTAAATATGAATAAAATATTAAGCCTTTTGCTAATTTTACACTTAGTATTGAGGTAAGAAAATGACTTCACTTCTAAAGGCGAGTTTACACGTTGAGACAAATCACAAACTAAATTTCTGGAGGAAAAATCGCGCTTATTTATTATTCCTCCAGAAATTTAGCTAGTGCTTTTCTGAGCATGTATATACACCTTTATAAGAAAAGAAAACACAATTTCTTACCCAGAACACCAAGTATAAAATTATTCCCTTTCAAATCATAAACAAGTAACCGATCTAAAGTTATATTTCTTCAACATTCCAACTTGTTTGCAATCAAGGGGAAACCACCTTTCCCCTAAGCCAATTTAGCATCACGCTTTATTGGCTACCCCCTAAATGCCAAAGTTACTCTAAGTGCAAGCGCACAAAAAATATCTGCAATCATACCTGGAGGCCTTCGATGATTTTTTTTTATCGTCTCCGCCTTCGAAGTTATGCCCCCGCTTCTCATCTTATTTTGAGTGAGATTTTTTTTTTGAAGCTATCTTTAAATATGATTGGGTGTAAGTGTGTTGATAGCTTTCAGATTAGCGGGGTTGATTACGGGGCATTTTATATTCCTCCTCTTTATCGGAATAGGTGTTTCGAAGTCTCTATTTCTCGTGAGTCGAGGACACGGCATCCGGGACACACCTCTTGACAGACTTCCTGAATATTCTTGGACAAATTTTAGCAGAGTTTGCGGTGAAATATTTTTTTTACAGTGGTTTGGATGGAACAGCGTCGCATTAACACTACACATGGGTTATTAGCTAAGGTCTTTATAATATTAAATTGTGGTCAATTGAATTTAAATAAGTGTCAAAATTTTATCAAGTAAGTAGACACCTAGCACAAACTTCTTTCAAATCTTCATAGCGATCACTAACGACCTAGAATGTAATCAGTTATGGTAGTAGTGAGACCTAAAATTTGGTCAAACAAGCAATCGATATTTAGCAACATTTGAACATAATCAAAGGTATTAAATTGTAAGCCATTATTAAAACAATAATTATTCTAAATATTAGGCACTGTGATGATGTAATAAATATAATATAGTTTAGTTTCGATGTTTTAATTTTTTAATGCGAGGTTTTTAATTTTAATTACTTTGAATTTAACGACAAAATTCCATTTGACGAGTCACTTGATGCGTTATCAGTTTCTCTCCTAAGAGTAATGCGTCATCATGAACAAGGACCCTTGGAAATAAAGGAATTTTTTTTAATCCTCACGCAAATTGGCTCGTCTAACGAGTAGCTTGACTAGCCTGATTAGTCAGTTTCGACTCAAGTAAATTAGTCAAGTGTTCAGTTGACTGACTTTCTCCCTGGTTAAAAATAGAATGGAATAATTTTTTGACTGCTTCTCTGCGGACTTATTTATCTAAATATTGAAAGAATGTACTGCAAAACCACAATACACGGATTTTACATTAGCTATTTTATTGTTTGTAAATTTACCTAGATTTTACTTTTTTTTAATGTTCCATGTAAAAACTTCAAATTGGAACTTTCTAATTGTTTAATAAAAGATGCCCAAAACACCGTTGCCGAGAATTTTCTATTAATGCCTTCGTAAAGCAATCCATTTACTTTGATGTCAAAATCATTTTTTGCCTGCATCTGCACAGATTTCAGACATGTAATAAATCTTTGTAGCATCATACAAAGACTAACCACGCCTTGATACTTTTAATAAAAATCGTATCAGAGTCTCTAAACTATAACCTCTACAGTTTTTCCAATCTTACATCCAAATTGCCATATAAATTGAATTGAATACCAGCCAATAGTGATTTAAAAACTTCATTTATACGTTTTTTTTTGCTTTTTTGCCAGGATGGTTACTGTCATTCAAACACGGCGTTGACTATTCTTTTACATGCAGAGTTGTCGTCGTGCATGAATCAAAAACAAATTTACTATGTAGCCCACTCAAAGGATAAGCTGAAAAGTTAAATTAAATATACATAAAAATTTGTATATACGAGAGCAATGTAGGCAAATGCAAGTAACATAAAATTAGATTTTACTTCTTGGCAATCACAATGTAATTTGTAACTCCTTTTTATTAAATAATGCCTCCAAAACTTTTATTTTTACATTTTAAATCTTGATAAACGAAAAATTGAGACACACTGAATAATGGTGATGATTTTTTAATCGAAATGTTCCAACGCGCACTTTTAATAAATTATCTACCTAATTTCGAATTGGTAGAATTTTTTGATGCAGCTACGAAGAGTTCTTTAACAACTCAGTTAATTTACTTTTGTACTGTATTTCTCAGTCATTTTCCCCTAGTTTTCTGTTTTCCAAGTACATTTGTGTAAAAATTTCTCTGCAAAAAAAGTTTAAAACTTGGAAAATGCATATGGAATGATTTTATGCATTTTTTAAGTTCTTATTCACATTTGACGCATCTCCATGCATCCAATGGGTCTATCTCCATGGGTTTCCAAGACACCGACATTCTCTTAACTTTTTGCTGCACCTGCTAAGAGTCGTATTAGATTAAATTGTTTCAAAGTATATGTAAATTTTCAATCAGCCGTTGAATTTGGCTTTGGCCAATTCTCTACATTTCTTACAATTAGTGTGTGTGGGAAGGGGAGGGGGGCATTGAACTTTTAATGAGTTGGTAAAAAATGCATAAATTACTTTGATAACCAGTGATATGCGTTAATTTTGAAGTGATGAAGGTTTGTAATCAATGACAAAATAACCCTTTCTATTAGAACAGATACACAGGCTTTTTCTGTTATGCGTTCACTGTTATATTTAAATTGACCAGATTTGTTTATGGACTCTGAAATCATCATTACTTTCTCATAAATGTCATTTTATTTACATTTTCATTGTTAGAATTTTTTTTTAAAAAAGTAAAACTTAAATTATATTTGAGTATTATTTATTGCTAGGTAGTTGAATACTGAATAGCAAACTGTACTGCGAGAAGCAGTACACCTGGTCACAATATATTACCTTTCTAGTCTTACATTGTGTTTCCTGATCTATTTATAAATAATGTTTTAGAAAGGTCAAATTAAACATAAGACATCAAATAATAAGCATCTAGAATCTGCAACTAGCTAGAATTTTTGCCAGCGTGCCAAAGTAATCTTTATAAAATGAGTTGTGCATTCGTTTCATTTGTTATCAGCCAAATATCTGAACTCTGATTTGAATTAACTTTTCTGCACCTGAATCGTTTGAGTCTCCAGTTTTTCAAAAAAGTTTGGTAGGTTTGAAATTACCTAGTCAAATGAGTCAGTGAGTCATCTGAGCATTTATTTGTCATTTGACTCATCAACCACTGGGTTTCGTATGAACGAGGTTTGATTGAATCTTCACCATTACAGGAACCTGGGTCTCCAAGGCATCGATGTCCTCCGCAATCCTCAAGCCTACCTGCTGGGTGCCCAGCCCCTGTGCAGTCGACTCAGCGGCTTGTCCAGAGGCCAGACCAAACTGTGCTACCTGTACCAGGATCACATGGCCCACGTGGCCAGGGGTGCCAGGCTGGGGATCCACGAGTGCCAGTGGCAGTTCAAGAACAGGAGGTGGAACTGCTCGACCGTGGACGATTCCAGCGTGTTCGGGCCTGTACTTAACATTGGTCAGTATGACTGTACACTTTAAGGAATTAGTAGTATAAAAACCTAAAGCATGTGGTAATATTCTGTGTTGAAATGGTTCACAACTGTAATAGGTACACTCTTAAAACAAAGGAGTGAAATTCACTCCAATAGGATAAGTGCATTTTCGACACTGAAAAGAGTGAAATCTGAGTTAAATTCACTCGTTTGTTTTAAGAGTGTGCCATATTGGGGAAATATGAGGATTAGTTTATGAACAGGAGATTTAATTGCTGGACTGTGGACAATTCCGGCCTGTTTGAGCCTGTATTTAACATTGGTACACTGCTAGATAATGTATTCCGCGGATTTATGTTTTAAAAATGACAGTGGGGGTTCATATATGAAGTTAGCCAATAAAAATGTTTAATTCTGCGTTAAAAAAGGCTTAGATTGGGAAAACATGCATGCCAGTAGCAATTCAAAAAGATAAATGTTGCATGGTAGACGGTTCCAGCGTGTTTTCCCCTGTACTTTACATTAGTGCATATGGCTGTACATTGCATGAGAAGGTATTACTTCAAATTTGTGGCTTAAACAAATTGGTAGCCTGATGTTCATTTATATAGTTAACATTATAAAAGCACAAGTACTATCTTATACATTCGGTCTTGAAGGAAAAAAACGCAACGTGCATAGGCTAGTGTAAAACGGGGTTTTACCATGATGAACAACGTTGGTTAGATGATTATTCTCAATCCTTTTCAGCATCTAAAACGTTGCCTCAACATAGCTTACGAACACACAGTTAATTGAAATCCATTTTTAGAGGACATACGATCTTGACCTTTAGTTGGATGCTTTTTTTTTTTACATTTTAAGGATCTGTGAGTTACCGCTGGTTAATATGAAATAAACTAAATAACTTACAATCCCTTGATTTATGTATTTTAGTAAGCGTATTTACCGAAGATCGTCAAATGCTATTAATAATTGGAATTAAGATTCAATATCTTAAGACCTTAAAGTAAAAAGGGAGTAAACTACACTCTTAAAACAAAAGAGTGAAATCCACACCAGTAGGAGAAGTGCATTTTCGACACTGGAAAGGAGTGAATATTAACTCAGACTGAGTTAAAATCACTCGTATGAAGTGATCCTTTAGGAGGTTTAACACACAAAGAATCCACTCCTTTCGGGGAAGTGCATTTTCAAGACTGGAGGTGAGAAAATTAACTCAGACTGAGTTAAAACCGCTCGTTTGTTTTAAGAGTGTATATCTTGTGAACACTAAACATTTCAACTACGGAATTCGAGATAGCAGTGCCAGGAAATCACAACCTTAAAAAAAGCAAAGTAATCATCATAAAACGTTGCGACACCAAATAAATTGCCCATTCCACTTTACCAAAAAGTGGAGAGACCTGTAAATTAGTTTTACGACCCTACAGTACCGTAAAACTAATTGCCGTTGGATCATGGATTGGTATCGGGAGTCGTAAACTAGGTATGGCTATCGGTAAAGAAGGTCAGAGAATATTTATTATTTTAAAAGCCTAACACAAAAAAATAACTAAAATAGAGAAAATACCATTTAAGTGCGTATGGTCAAATTACTTTTTAATGCAATCAATGACTTTTGCTAAATGTATCTACTGATGAGTTTGAGGGATTTAAGAAATATTATAGTTTTTAAAATTAGTTTTAGCTATGAGTAACTTACACGCTCTATATAAATGTATCGAACAGAAATTCAATTTGTGCATTTTTAAGATAAGTTATTCATGTGTGTTCAGTATTTTTAGGTCAGATGCGATTATTAGCTTTTTAATTAAATAAATGAAAACGATTAACTAAATAATTTAATGTCTATAATTTACAATCTGTCTAAAGAATTAACGATATTTGTTTGAAATTAAAGCTTAAGATAATTTCAATTTAATAAAAAATGTATGTTAATTAATTTTTACAAACGCTTCAGTCCAATTTTTATTTTGGATTGTTTAAATAAATCTTTTAGTGGTTAAGACAATTTTAACTCCACTATTAATCTATATTATAATGTTTATGCATTCTTTTTAAACGAGTTTAATCCAAAAATCTGAGTTTCCAGTACACTGAGTCGGTGGTGATTTTGATATTTTATTTTTATAGAGATTGTCATTCATATTTTAAAGAAAAAGACTAAAAATCCTGACACTATATAAAAAAGAAACTTGAGTATCAGCTTTTATGATGAACGTCGCCAATAGTGTTTCTCGTGTAAATATTGCGACGTTCTTTCAACACAGCTCCCATCTTAATAATTTATCCCCAACTAACTACTTCTCCAACACTTAGTCAACTAATTCAGTATCGAAAACGCAATAAAATTTCTAAATTAGCGAGGTTTAAAAAAATGCAATTGTGCCTGTCAGAATTCAAATCCAAATATCGAAGTACTTATTTCCTCAGCCGCTCCATCCGCCCTTTGCAAAGAGGCTCAAGAGCAAAAGGGTTGGTCTCCCATTCTAGCAAGTTGTCCCAAAATATCTTACCTTTCCAACTTATCTCACGCTTAGTATAACTTTGTAATAAAACGTACAAATGTGTACGTCAGAATGCAAATCCGAATATATCGTCCGAAATACTGAACTACACGTTTCCTCTCTCTCTTCCCTTTGTCAAGAAAGAGTTGATGTTCTATCTTCGATTGTCTCCAACTATCTACCTAGCTAACTTATTCTACACTTAGGGGGGTTGAGGAGCCCAGTCGGTTAGGCATTTACCTAGCATGCGAAAGGTTCGGGTCCGGGCATCTCCAAAATAATTGCCGACCTATAAACGGTCAGTGCAGCCAAAAATGTCCGACGAATAATACCCCGTGTAGAGGGAATAACGTTGTAACGTTAAATATCCTTCTAAGTCCTAACGCTGCGTACGATGTCGCTCTTAACGGTTGCGTTGGGTGCCTACTAAAGTGTCGGCTCGTCACTTGACTATGGTTCTAAAAAACGACGCTCGCCAATTATCCTCATGAAGCTCTAGTGTGACGATAATTCAAACTAAACTATTCTACACTTAGTCGAGTGATGCACTATGGTAGGTGCAAGAAAATCTCAGAATTAGTAAAGCGACCAAAGCACAGATGTAAATCCCGAGAATCTTTAAGGATCAGAAAAGAATCTAAGAATCTGAATCCTAATATCATCCAAACACCGAACTACACGTTCCCTCTCCATCCTCTCTTTTGAAAGAAGATCAAGAGCAAAAGAGTTGATTTTCCCATCCTAATTAGAGGTCCTCATCCCTCGGAAACCGGGGTGGAAAAAGGTTAAGCTGGTGTGAAGTGGCAGACGATTGTGGAAATCATCATTTATCACCTTCCCTGCGAGGGCGATCGTTAGAGATCATTAGGCCCCTCTAATGGGGCGGCGAGACAGCCCTGACGTATGGGGCCGCGCGACAAAATTACAGGCCCCTCTACTGACTGGGTGATCGGGGATGTAACCCCCCTTTTTTTCAATGTCGTCAACTTTGTTTTGTTTGTTCGTGAAATTTGTATGTTTGTAAGAGTCAGAGTAGTACGAGTCAAAAATGGAGGATGTGTAAGGCACTCGTATTTGTAAGTAAAAAAAAATCTGTTCTTCAGACTTGCAATGTGCAAATAAAATAATAGACGATATTTAGGTCTGTACCTCAAAGATTCCAGCATTAAAAAAGATGAAGTTTATTTTCTGTGTTCAGGACGATACGTTAATATAATGGAAAGAAAATTTTATGTTAGTTTGAATGAAATTAAATGGTACTGGCTGATGTTACTCGAATTATTAGACTTAATTACACAACCACAACCAGTATAAATAATTGTCTAAAGTTTTCATGCTTACCAGAGTACTTGCAAAATCGAAGATACCTCTACTTTCTGGCTAATATATGCAGATATTGCTGGATTTGTTGCCTCTATTCAAAAGTCTGCTGCGTTCAAAATAGTCGAGGAATCTTCTTCCAAGTTTCCAATTAGTTGAGTCGGTGTTATTTATGAGCTTTCACGATATCCTGCAAAAAAGTTTTCTTACATTTGCACTTTTTAAAAATTCATTCAATTCATTACAAACAATTCTTACACAATCTTCAATACACCTCCTGAAAAATCGTAGTCTCTTATTATGACATAGATGCAACAAATGAGCGATATGAAGGGATATATAAGCAAACAGATGTTGTTGTCACGACTC
Source organism: Hylyphantes graminicola (assembly GCA_023701765.1). Lineage (NCBI taxonomy): Eukaryota > Metazoa > Arthropoda > Arachnida > Araneae > Linyphiidae > Hylyphantes > Hylyphantes graminicola. Next base: position 58,439,746 of record CM043114.1, on the reverse strand, counting down.
GTGCGACCAATTCAATAGTAATACTATTGAAAAGACTAATATAATTAGAGACAGGTTTCATAGAAGTTAAATAGTAGTTCCAAAAGCTAGGAGCACTTCACTGGCCACATCCGCAGCTTTGCCCGTATAAACGGTTTCCAGGGAACAGTTCAAGTCAAGCCTGAAGAGTGCTGCAGTGATGGAATTACAGTTGAAGAGGTGGATTTAGCAACTTGCCCAGACAGTGTCTTCATTCTGGGTATTTTCTGGATCCGTCTGACAAGTTCTTCATGCCTCTGAGGTGCATTGTCCTCAATCCGTTGATCGTGGTAGTGACTTCTCTGTCGTAGTTAAGCGTCAGATATAATTTTATTTAGCTTGTGATAGTGTTAAATGTAGAATCCCATTCCCAAATAAAACATAAAAAAATGTAGTTAGAGCATTTTACAGGTTATTTCAAATATCTTTCCGGAAAGTAAAGAATTCGTTTGTAGTTCCTATTATCTCCGATCCAAGTTGGAAAGAGTGACTTACTTTAGTTTCACTCCAAACAGTACCCCCGCTTTCCCCGTTTGAATTGATGTTACATTTTCTGCCTTAAGTAGGAAAAAATTGCTACAATTTGATGGCCCATGTACAAAAAGAGTAGAATGGTCTCTCTTTATGAATTGCGAAATGGTAATGATTGTTTAATGGGGGTAGACAAAGAAGGTTCGTTGCTTTTGTTAACAGGTATATTAGGTAATACGTCATACTGTATGATTGATATTGTATATTTTAATAAAAATTTGAATGGGGAAAAAATATTTTAATTTTCAAGATAATACAAAGGCTAAAAGTGTGTAAATGCGAAAAAAAAACTTTATATTAAATTTTAAATGTTGCAACCTAAAACAATTTTAAATTGTTTGATATTTTTCATTTCCAATATCACATTTGCGAAACAATGTTTGTATTGTGGATTTTAATTTGTCTATTTAACTGTTTCCTTATAAATTCAAAGAGAAATATAGATTGCTATTACATTACAGTTTTGCAAATACAATAAGGATTGATAGTAACTATAATATATTAATGAAAGTTTAATGATCTTTATCGATGATACGTCATCGTTCATTTTGAAGATAGAAAAGTTGCATTATATCTATTGTCCCAACACAATTGATTACCATTTGAATCTGTGAGTACAGAAACCACTTCAGTCAAAAAAATCCGATAACTCGTTTTCAATGAAAATAAGCGTAGAAAGGCAAGATGCGTGTTTTGTGCGAAAGTCTGTTGAGTAGCTCCGTAAATACAGGACGTTTGTTTCGAGTGTTTAGTGCAGAAACAGAGGAGGAGTTATTACGTTTTTTCTCCCTCCTGAAAAATTTGAAATTTGTGACTGACGTTGTTTCTGCACTCATCGATTCATTAATTTGGAAAACTATTTAGTATTTAGTGAAAATGTTGGCTAGGTTTGTCTCTTTTTTAGACTGAACTATATGTTTTTCTGTATCGTGTCTTGCATTGGGAACAGAATATAGCTCGACTTTTTTGAACATTAGAAGTGTTCGCTAAAATATCTGAATTGCTGTCGAAGTTGATTTTTGAGCGAGGGATACATACAACATTATACAAGCCTAAATTTAACTTACACTTTTCTTAGCTATTTAAAATTTTAGTATTTGAATACTTTTTTTAAATAATTTTCAAACTTATCTTTGTAACAATGAACCTTTCTCCTACAGGCAGTCGCGAGGCAGCCTTCGCCCACAGCATAGCGGCTGCAGGGGTAGTTCACACCGTCTCCCGAGGGTGCCGCGACGGACAGCTGGGTAACTGCGGCTGCAGCAGGGCTATGCGACCCAAAAACTTACACAGGGACTGGATTTGGGGCGGCTGCGGCGACAACATCGAGTATGGTTACAGGTTCACTGAGGGATTCGTGGACGTCAGAGAACGGGAGGCGAATCATCCCAAGGGGTCTCTGGAGCAAGGGAGAAAGCTGATGAACCTGCACAATAACGAAGCGGGAAGAAGGGTAAGAGTTTGGATTGTTGATAGATTCTTTTTATGAATGAAAGTAATTCAGTAGACTATAAAGGGCATATCACATGGACGGTTATACATTCAACCCAAACCCCCAACGCTATTCGACCTTCAATTTTTTATCACGATTTCGGCTTCGCGAATGTGGACATAGGGTAGCCAGCGTTGCATGAACGGCTGCTTCCATATTATATTTTGGTTAATAATATAACTTAATCCTCAAGTTTGTCGTTAAATTATGTTTGCCCATCAAAGTTAGCTGAATTTACATAGGATTTAAGATGACGCCATGTCCCTTCGCTATGAAAAGAGCATTAATCCATGTATCTGATTGATTCAAATGGTTGGATCAACCAGGTCGAGTAAGGTTAACGACGTTGAAGATATTTTCTACGACCCCTACTTCCTTAGCAGACGACAGATTACATCCAACTTTTGAATTTATGGAATATTTTTGAATTGAAGATATGGTTAAAATTGAGGGTTGGGTAGAATAATTTTCGCTCGTGTGATATGCCCTTAACAACGATAAAAAATATTGGTCAACTGATGACTAGCAGATTTTGCTGGAGGTTACTGACGGGTTTTATTTATAAAAACCAGCCAAGTTTCTTCAGCCAGCAACTTGGCTGATTTTATTAACGTCGCTTTATCTTGACGTTAATCAACTAGCGTTTAAGATGCGAAGTTTTTTTTTTTTAAACTCCTTACCTTCATTGGCAATAAAAAAACGTAAGAGTGGTAACAGCTCATCATCAAGGTATCCCATCGTCATCGAATACCAAATCGTCGAGGTTTGGTAGGTTAATTTGTGGGCGTAGAGAAAAGATAAAATCTTATGGTTTTTTCACAATGTCGAAATCGAAAGAGGGTTATGCTTTTACGAAGCATTGGGAAAATATTTTTTTTAAAGTTATGTAAACCAGCGAGTCTTGTTTTATAATTCATTTACCCCAAAAATGTTGCATGTAACACACAACATAAATGAGAAGTGCAGAAAACTAAACTCTCAGCCCAATTGTAATTGTACACATAATTCTATTCAGGATTCAGAATAGCCCGAGTAAAGAACTTTCAATGAAAACTCCACTACTTAAGGCTTTCTGTCCATTCTATGATCTCCGTACTTACTGTTGTCATTACAAGTTTGCGAGGACTATCTTGAAAGGAATCACGCTGAACTAAATTTAGGATAAGGAAAAATATTGGAAATTAAGTTGCTATAAAATGAGACAGGACAGTTTTGGTAAATCCATACAAAAATTGTATAAATAGACTTATTTTGATTGAATCGTAACGAAACTGCGAATATCTGGATAAATTATGTGACAAATTTATCCAGATATTCGCAAATTTATCCAGATTATCCAGATATCCTATATTCCAAAAATTCATGTATTACACATTGCATAACCTGAACCACAACCATCAATCTACAAACTTTCGCTACTATAAACGAAATCAAATCCTTTTTAAAGCCACACATAATACAAAATAAAACGTTCACAAAGATTACCTCATCGTTCATTCATTCTCTATCCCAACTTAAATAAAATTCTAAACCTTCAACAATTCATCACGATAAAGCAAATCAAAACTCTTATACGAAAAACACAATAGGAGCATAAACGTTTACAAGAATAATCTCTATTGTATCTCGTTCTACATAAGCCCAGGTTGAATAGTGAATACTAAATCTCTTTTCTATGAAGACATCCTTTTCCTTTTCAAGTGGGGTACCTAAAAAGAAATTAGGAGACTACAAATACCAAATCTTTGGAATAAGGAATGATATTCGTAATTAAGGTGCTGTAAAGGGTAAATGAATCTAAATTAGTTTCTAACAAAATCCAACAGCAGACACCATTACACATTGCTTGCTAAACTTAAGTGGAATACTTAACTTTTTGTTGTCGTCATGCAGCAAAATTTAAAGAAATACACTCCATCAAGACGCGAAATAAGTAAATTTAAAACTACAGCATTTCATCACCATAAACCAAATCAAGAAGCATACAATACGAACATAAACGTTTACAAGAACTACTACAAAAGTTTCCAGAATAATCTCTATTGGGCCTCGTTCCACACAAGCCACAACCTGAATAGTGAATACTAAATCTCTATTTCTATGTAGACATCACCGACCCTTATCTGTTCACAAAGGGTACCTCAAAAGGAACCGGGAACTACAAAATATCGAAGTTTGGAATAAGAAACGATCTTCATAATTAAGATACTTTAAATGAGAAGTGGATCTTGTTTTGTTTTTAACAAAATTCAATAAAAAATATCCGAGATCCTAGGGTAGACTAAACAGCGAATGAACGTTTAAGGCGTTGCGTTCGCCAATGAATGAACACCAAGATATAATGACCAGGATATCCAACCATATGTCAGATAGCTTCCTACTACATGGGTGCCAATCCATCTAGTGGAATGATTTTCAATCCTTATTTTTTAATTATATTTACCAACTGTTCATTCACTGGAGCCTGTTCACTCACTGGTCAGTCTACCCTATATATACATTGTTAACTGAATCCCAACTTAAATAAAAGTTTAACCACATGACATTTCATCACGATGAAGCAAATCAAAACTCTTACAAGAAGCACGCAATACAAGCATAAACGTTCACAAGGATATCTATTGTGGTGCCTCACAATCACCCAGCCTGAATAGTGAATACTAAATCTCTATTTCTATAGAGACATCACCGACCCTTACCTGTTCACAAGGGGTACCTGAAAGGGAACCGGGGACTACAAAATACCAAAGTTTGGAATAAGAAGCGATCTCCGTAATTAAGATGTTATAAAAGATGGGTGACAAGGGTCAGAGGGGGGTGGGTCCTGTGTTAGCTACAACGACGACAGCTGAACTGATTCTGGTGGGATAAGGTGTATGGTTCGCATCAGAATAGAGCAGGCATCATCCGATCTGATAAAAGACAGGTTAATATTGATAAAGGTGTAACTGGTATTTTTGGCCAACAAGTTCTAAGATGGTTGCACCGTCAGTATAATATTGCAATCTATAATCGGCCTCGCAGATTATACTGATGCGTTTTTATGTAATTAACCCTCAGGACGCGAATCTGTAATAAATGAGTAGGTGAGTGCAGAAACAACGTCAGTCACAAATTTCAAATTTTTCAGGAGGAAGAAAAAACGTAATAACTCCTCTATTTATGCACTCAACACTTGAAACAAACGTCCTGTATTAATGGAACTACTCAACAGACATTACGACAAGATTGTATTTACGGAACTACTCAACAGATATAACGTAGTTTTTGCACCCAACACGCATATTGCCTTTCTACGCTTATTTTCATTGAAAACGAGTTTTAAGATTTTTTTTATTGAAGTGGTTTCTGCACTCACCAATTCAAATATACAAGTTCTATAAAATATTCCCTTGCAAAGATATTGGCGGATGGTTATAATCCTCGAAGGATGGCTACAATCCTTCAACCATACGGTTATTATTATTGTTCTACAGTTAGGGCATATTTGTTTTTACTCAGCAACACTGAGGCAATTAAAAAAATGAAGTTTTGACAACATTTGATGCTAGGGCCCTCAATTTTTAAGACCCCCTATAAGTGAAAACTTTTGTCATTCCTATTATTATCAAATTGCCAAAACTTTATTTCTTAAAATCAGCTCAGTGTCGCTACGCAATAACAAATCTGCCTTAACGTGTTGCCTTAATATGTTGAACAATGCACGATACCTGTTATGTTGAATGATTTTAACCTTCATTAAAACCTTTATTCAAAATTTGCAAAAGGAAAAGTTTATAGAACTTAATATCTTTTATAGTACTAATTTATGTGAACCCTAAAAAAGTATAAAGATATGAAAACTTATGTAATTCCCAACTTTTCTTGTGTCCTTGCGCTAATCCTCCTCAATAACACAAACAACTCTGAATGTTTAACAAAATGACTCCATTTTTAAAGCAGTTCCACTAAACACTTATTTAAATTTGACCACGTGATGGCAATTTTTAGACCCTCATAAAATGTAAAAAAAAAACCAGCCACTAAAACTTAAGAGAGTCAATTTATTAAACACACGAAGAGAAGTTATTTTTAAAAAGACTCATGTTCCCTGGGGTGAATATCCAGATATCGTCGATTACGAATTCCTCGAGCGTCCTCAGAAATCCATAATTCGCAACCTCTTTCGACATACAAGACCTTGTCGAACTCTCTGCGACATGTCTGATGATATGGCGAGTCGCCCAAACAGTTTGTGTCGCCATAAAATAGGAGATTAGGTAGGAGGATATCCGTTGTTCTTGTCACATGTCAAAAATTCCAGACACTTCTACCAATGTTAATAGATTTTTGACATAGTTTTTTTTTAATTGTATTTCATGCAGAAGTATCGTCTTATAAGTTGATCCTTTTTTAAAAACTTATGGTGCGTAATAAAACACGACTCTAAATGACCACTTAATAAGCAAGATGATTTCAATAAACTTAAAAGAAATTTGGTAGCTGTCCTTGCGTATGCAAGAACCTCATTATGTCGTCTGACTTGTGTTGGGAACTCGTAAATTTCTAGATTCGTAGCTCTTATAGTTCGTGGTGTAGAGTAGTTTCAAACTAACGGAAGTTTAAGGACCAGCCCCCTTCTAAATGTGTAGAAAAAAAATCTCCATTTTGGATTTTCCGCTATATTTTCATTTTGTTATTTTTCTGATTGCTGATGGTGTTTGTTTATTGCTTTAAAATAACCTTCTTTAAATTACATTTTTAATTTCCAGTGCAAAAGTATATCTTTTTATTTCTCGGTAATTGGAAAATTGCAAACAAGTAAATATACAAATATTTCTTTACCCAGGAATACCAATACCACCTAGATTAGAAGGCCGGCGAACTATATGCTTGACGTCAAATTAGTGGACCAATTCTGTGGTTTTGACCAATGATCATTCGTGACTAGATCTTGTATTTGAATAAATTTTTAAGATAAGATGAATCAAGATGCGACGTCATCTTAAGATACGACGTTATTGGTCAACAAATCGAAATTGTTCCACTAGTGTGACGTTGTGTTGCTTAGTTCTTCGGCCTTCTAATCTAGGTGGTATTGGGAATACTCGCTCGCTCATTAGCAACAATTTAAAAAATACATAGGTATTTTACCGAAGAACACTAGAACTTACCTCCTGGACACCAACCTATGATAAAATACATAAAAAAAATTAATAGTATAATGTACTTTTTTTTACTAATAATGAATCGTATTGCGGACATCAAAATATAGGGGATACATGACATACATATGTTACAGGTAAAAGTTTCTGAGGTCCAAGACCAACATTATCATTTTCTGGTAATTTCCAAAATCCGTTTTTCGGCGTCAGTTCATCTTTAATTTTACTCCATACAGCATAAACGACAGAATTCTACATGTTCAAACTGCCCCCAAGCATCCCATATCCCCATCCATCCAAAATGAGATTCTCGACTACGACTCATCTTCCCCGACGTGATTCACGCTGGATTTATGGAGTTTTTAACTACAAATGAGTCGCATTGCGGACGTCAAAATATAGCAGATACATAACCTACTTATGTACAGATAAAAGTTTTTGAGGTCAAAGAACAGCATTATCATTTTCTGCTAATTTCAGAAAATCCGTTTCTCTGCGTCAGTTCATCTTTAATTTTACTCCAAACAGCATAAATGACGTACTTCGTCCAAACTGCCTCCAAGCATCCCATATCCCCATCCATCCCAAATGAGATTCTCTAGACAGCGACTCATCTTCAACGACGTGATTCACGCTGGATGGATGGAGTTTTTAACTACAAATGAGTCGCATTGCGGACGTCAAAATATAGGGGATACATGACATACTTATGTACAGATAAAAGTCTTTGAGGTCCAAGAACTGCATTATCATTTTCTGCTAATTTCACAAAATCCGTTTTTCTGCGTCAATTCATCTTTAATTTTACTCCAAACAGCATAAACGACATACTTCGTTCAAACTGCCTCCGAGCATCCCATATCCCCATCCATCCAAAATGAGATTCTCGACTGCGACTCATCTTTTTTTTATTACTAATGAGTCGTACTGCGGACGTCAAAATACAGGGGATACAAGACATACTCATGTACAGATAAAAGTTTTTGAGGTCCAAGAACTGCATTATCATTTTCTGCTAATTTCACAAAATCCGTTTTTCTGCGTCAGTTCATCTTTAATATTACTCCAAACAGCATGAATGACATACTTCGTTCAAACTGCCTTCTACCATCCCATATCCCCATCCATCCAAAATGAGATTCTCGACTGCGACTCATCTTCCCCAACGTGATTCACGCTCGCATGTCACGCGGCTGCTGCCCGTTCTCAAGGTGCCCATACACCCGGGCAGATCTCGTGCCGCACATAGCGCGGGGCATGCGAGGCGTGCCCGTTATGGAATTCCGCACGCACACGCATTTCCATATTCGTATATTTTGTGTCCCTTTCTTCTTCTGCATACATGCGCAATTAGTTCGTGTTTCGGTGGGTTTGCCGGAAATGGGAACTTTGTCGCCAAGTTGTATAACTTTTTAAAAAAAGGGGTGGTCAGTCCTATCCTATAGACTAGTTTTTGGAGGTCACAAATTGGTTCAAATTATTACTTGTAGGCATTTTTTCACCAATTATGGAACTAACATAACGTAACAAATTTGAAGAAAAAAAAATTTCGCCTGGTTATTTAATTTGCGTGTTTCAAGTGGCGTTTTTTTTCCTTCCAGATTTCATTTATTTAATATTCATATTAGTATATATTGTGTCCCTTTCTTCTGCATAGATGCGCAATTAGTTTGTGTATCATGTGTTTGCCGGAAATGGGAACTTTGTCGTCAAGTTGTATAACCTTTTAAAAAAAGGGATGGTCAGTCCTATAGACTAGTTTTGGAGGCCACAACTTTTGTCAATTAATTATTTAGGGCATTTTTTTTGCCAATTATGGAACTAACATTAACAACATAACAAATTTGAAGAAAAAAAATATCGCCTGGTTATTTAATTTGCGTGTTTCAAGTGGCATTTTTTTTCCAGATTTCATTTATTTATTTAATATCCATATTCGTATATTTTGTGTCCCTTTCTTCTGCATACATGCGCAATTAGTTCGTGTTTCGGTGGGTTTGCCGGAAATGGGAACTTTGTCGCCAAGTTGTATAACTGTTTAAAAAAGGGGTGGTCAGTCCTAACCTATAGACTACTTTTGGAGGTCACAAATTGGTTCAAATTATTATTTGTAGGCATTTTTTCACCAATTATGGAACTAACATAGACAACGTAAGAAATTTGAAGAAAAAAATATCTTCTGGTTATTTAATTGTCTTGTTTCAGGTGGTGTTTTTTTTTCAGATTTCATATTTGTATTTCCTATTGCCGGTGCTTCGATTGGTGCTCTGTTCCTAAGTGACATTGATTTACACAATAGAGTTCCAAGAAAGAATTTATTTTCATTCAGCATTTAATTTCTGTTTCCACTTTAGATATAAAACATGCCCTTCGACCAAGTTTTAAAATAGCCATATTTTATAGCCAGAGAGCCTGGTTAAAAAAAACATTTTTTTATGTTAATTGTTTTTATAAAATAAGCAGATGATGTTTCTTTTTAAATCAGTTTGTGCTAGTTCAAAGTTGTTAACCTTATTTCAAAAATCTAAATTTCAATTCTTCAAAAAATCATTTAAGAATTTTTGGAAAACATACAGCATGAAATTTTCTTTTGAAGAATATATAATAATAGGACAATTTTAGAATTTCAATTCTAGAAATTCGTCATGCCTCCAAAAAAATTAACCGTTGACTTGAAAGACATTGAATAGGTTTGTATCAAAATATGTATGAATTAAAAAAACAATGAAAGCAATTTGAGTTTCTTTGTAAAAAAAACATTAACAAAACAGTAATCAGGTATTTTCAACAAGTTTGAGCCCCATTATGCTGTCCACATTTTCGCCAAAAGTCGACAACGAATGCTCTTGGTAAAAGAGCACTCACTGAAAAGGAAAGGCACCCCTCCGAGAGAGCTAATTTGTCACAGTTGCCGCTTTAACAAAAGATTCCCCGGGAATAAAAACTCGCAGCATCGCAATCGCGGCCATTATAATGCCCTGACTCTCATTTCACATCGTAACTACGTATGAATGGCCAAGGAATGTGCCAGGGACTGATATTTTATTTTCTGCTGCATTCAAGGCACTTTTTCATCCCCTCCCCCCATGAAAACTTCCCCAACCATTTCCATGTCGCGGATCGACAAAGACCTAAGTCCACTTCTTGACTTGAACATCGTAGCCCTGCAATTCATGCGTTTGTGCCCCCTTTACCATCAATAAAATGAATTAAGTCAGAAATGGACTTGGGCCGTTCTTGCATTGATAAGACCAGTTGTGGGGAGTTGTTATTAAAGTAGAGTGCATTTTAACCCCCTGGCTAGGAATGCAGGCTTGGGAGGCTAAAGGCTTTGTGCAGTGCGAGGATATAACGATTTAATATGTAATTACGACTCTGAACTGAAACCAACAGAAAAATCTTTACACGAGAGTTAGAGGGGTACATCTGCATTTTCAAAAACTTTGCGTAGAGAGCATACAATTTACAGGCTTTCTAGTTGTTAGTTGATACTTGGCAAAGATTCCGATAAGTATGCATGTTTTTACAAAAACTGCTGTAAAGCACGAGTATTAGTTCTACATCTTAAACTGCAAAAACTGAAAATAGCATATTTTACGACTTACAGATATGAAAGCTTTGTTGAAATTTCTTCAAATCTTTGAATCGCATACGGTCTTCGATACTGCCATTAAAAGACTTAAAAAGCTCAAATTTTCGACGGAAAAAACTCCACCTGAAAGGTAGTGGTGCACACTGCACATTTTTCTAATAGCCTAGCTGCAGTTCCAGTGGGACGTAAATACAACTAAAATAACCGTTATTTTTTTGGTAAAATTAACGTCGTACTAGAGCTGAACGAGGGATATTGGCACCGGGATAATTTTGAATCTATAATAATAAAAGAAAAGCCTGTCTGTGTGTCTGTCTGTGGATTGCAAAAGACATACTTAGACTGCTCTAAAAAATACGAAATTTTTAATATAGGTTCCTTTTAATACCTACGTGTGCACCTGAGGCTTAGTTTTTTCATATTTGATTGTGATTTTTAATTAATATAATTAGTTTAAAAAAACGTCATCCACGTGGAATTGCGGGACCATAACAGGGCTTGAAAATACATGGACCGGGCCGAAACGGGGACTTGATGCCATCATCTATTAGTTTGATTGATTTTGGTTGAGATATGGCTCGCCCTAAGGCTGCTTCATTCTCTATTAGTGTTTGCTTTTTTAAGTGTGCATGCGCCAACACGAATTTAATTTTGTTTTGATTTTGAGTGTATTTTCCAGAGACATAACATAGAATGGACTGCGCATTGGCAAACCTAAAGTGTCCTAATCATCTAACTTACACAGTCACATGACTGTGTCGCGTTTGGCTCGCATCTATGGCGAGTTTACCATTTGGCGAGTTTTTCCACAACGACCTGAACACAGAGGCCGACAATCTAATGTTATGATAAAGAAGCTTGGAAAGGAGCAAGGATGAATCGCTAGTATTTTAAGATCCTCTTGATAGATATCAGATTATTTCTTTGATTTTGTGCCTCTATTTAAGATTAATTGAACAATTGCATGTGGACTCTTTATTAAAAATTAATTTAAAAGAACATTAGTAGGTTTATGTAGAGTGTTGCTGTAATATAAGTTGGTTATTGACATGGTGAATATTTCCTGCTGTCTCTATAACTTTCGTTCTAACTGTTCGATTAAAAAAAAAATCAAATTATATATATAATAAAAATCAAATTTATATATATATATATATATATATATATATATATATATATATATATATATATATATATATATATATATATATATATATATATATATATATAAAATATTGCTTCTTCCTTTATTTCACCTGGAATAAATCAACTTTCTAAAACACATCAATATATTCCAAATTCAACAAATGCTCTACTTTTTAAATATAAATAACTCAAAACTACGATTGCAAAAACAGGTTTCGTTTTGACCAAATTGTAAAAAAAATATTCTACTTCTAAGCTGTCAATGTTCAGACCATTAATTTAATTGACTTGGCAAAAAATATTTTTTATAATTAGAGTTCTAACAACGTTGATTTAATCATGAATATGATTCCTCAGTATAAAAGAAAGATATTTAGAATAAATACCCTCGATAGAAATTAAAGTTTAAGAAGAACACACAATTACTAAAAGTATGCAGAACTAAATAAATTTTACCCGTGAAAGTGTGACTAATCCTTTTTTATACCCCTCTTTACAATTAGGAATTCACAAGCATTTGGCATCTTGCACAAAACGTTACTGAATTAAGAGTACAACATTCACGATTGTTAACATGCTCAGAGATTAAAAGAATGTAATTAAATATTTATTATAAAAGCCAAAAGAGAAAAATACCAACAATGCTAAAAAAATCGCCCCCCCCTGCAAAAACAATAAAAAAAAATTCAAGCTGCCGTGATTGGTAGAAACCCACGTGACTTGGACATTGATGGTAGTCTCCACTTCGGTTTGCTAGCTGATATTCAGGTCTTGCGACAATTTGGAATAGTTCGTAACGAAACAGTAGCGTTAAGTTGCCATATGTAGCAACCTTCCCCCTCTTGGCGATTTATGATGTTTAGGACATAATGCTAATCTGCAAGGGATGACGGTTTTTTTTAGAAAAACCGGTTTTCCATTTTTCATCGGTTTTTCCCTAAAAAACCGGTTTTCGGTTCCGAAGGGCCTCATAAAAAAAACCCGGTTTTCAGTCAAAACCGGGACCACCGGTTTTTTGAAAACCGTTTTGGTTTTCCAGCCCTAAGCTGCTTTACTATGAATGCGCAGTCCACTCTATGTTATGTCTCTGGTATTTTCACAAGTAAGCATGCCTCTTAAAGGAAGCAATGCGAAGTTAACGGGTTCCCTGTAAGGCGGGACCATACTGCTAGTCTTAATTATAAGACGAGGCCGAAAACTAATAAAATTTAGAGATAAACCACTCTGGCTCTAAGGTGGAGAAATGTCTCCTAATAAGTTTTGTGCTTCAAGAGTTTCAATGACGATATATAATTGCGGCGACCAAGAAAAATATGGTTAAATATATTCTCGGAACCAAAATATATCAACAAGGGGGAAACGGGAGAAATGTAATGGTACATTAAAATGGCAGAAGAATCGTTCAGTTTCCCATTTCACCCTGAATTTTTTTTTTTTAATTTGTCTAATTATTTTTTTAATTTGTCTAATCTCTGAGATTGTTTGTAGCGAAGTAGTTGGCTTTAAAAAGAGGTTTTTATGCAAAATAAAAAGCTTGTATAATCTTGGAATTTTGGGAATTAAGCTGAGTGAAACCGACAGCCGTCTTCCCTAACCAGAAGCAATTGTGTTAATCCAATTGTGAGAAATATTTTGCAGAGCTTACTCCTGTGCTTAATTGCATAGTTTTAGTTTTTTATATGATAAATGTAATTGGTTTGCATATGTGCGTACCTGGAGTTTAATTTTATTGGAAATTAAGTCAAAGATTATTTTAATTTTTAACAGATATAAGTGGCCTGGCTTTATCCGAAATTTTTGACGAAATTACAGTTTTTGGCAATTTTAAATTAGTAGCTAAAAATAATTTGTATTTCTTGAGCATAAAACTATTATGGAATCAATTTGAGCTTATCACAAACACAGATTTTTATTTAATCATTACCAGCATATATTTAAAATGGAAGGCCTGGTCGAAATTTTGATCACATTGAAATTTGGTATGGGGAGTCTGAGAACTATTTGGTAGTGGGGTCAAGTTAAAATTGTTTGAGAAACTTTTAAACCAAAATTGCGTATTTCGTCTTTACCTTCAGACTTAGTTTAACAATGGTCAGTTTATCCTTATCTAAGCAAAGTCTTGATATTATAAACCCCAATCCTGAAATACACTCTTAAAACGAACGAGCGATTTTAACTCTGAGTAATTTTCGCTCCTCCAGTCTGGAAAATGCACTTCTCCTCTTGGAGTGGATCCTTTGTTTGTTAAACCTCCGACAGGATCACTCCAAACGAGTGATTTTGACTCAGTCTGATTTACTATTCACTCCTTTCCAGTGTCGAAAATGCACTTCTCCTACAGGAGTGGATTTCTCTCGTTTGTTTTAAGCGTGTAGATATTATAAAACTCATTCACTGACACCATTTCTTCTCTCCCAACGTAGGCCGTGATCAGGAAAGTCCGCGTAACCTGCAAATGCCACGGAGTGTCCGGTTCCTGCTCCCTGGTGACCTGCTGGCAGCAACTGGCCCCTTTCCGCGAGGTGGGCGACTACCTCAAGGACAAGTACGACGGGGCCACCGAGGTAAAGATAAACCACCGCGGGAAACTGCAGATCCGGAACCCGAGGTACAACCTGCCCACTGCAGAGGACCTGGTCTACATCGACGAGTCGCCGGACTACTGCGTCCCCAACGAGCTGACGGGGTCCTGGGGCACCGAGGGTCGGGTCTGCAACAGGACGTCGGCCTCGACCGACGGCTGCAACCTCATGTGCTGCGGCAGGGGCTACAACACGCAGAAGACCACCGTGAAGGAGCGGTGCAAGTGCAAGTTCCATTGGTGTTGCTACGTCGAGTGCAAGACGTGTCACTACATGCTCGATATCCAGTCGTGCAAGTGAGAAGAGAAGAGGAAGTTCAGTGCTGTAGTCAAATACTGTAGAAGACAGACAAGTTGAACAAATGGTGTAAGATCTGTCACATCATGTTCGATATCCGGTCGTGTAAGTGAGTTTTATAAGTTTGAAGCAAAAGTCGGATGGACACTGGCAGGGATTTTGCAAATGTATGGGGAAATATATAGTATGGTATTTTCCTTCAGACAACAATTGGGACAAGGAGTCTGCAAGACTAGAGGTTTGCCATACAATTGCGTGAGTTTTTATTGAAAGCGACGAGGAAGTTTCGGGCTATCTACTGACAAACTAAATTGATTTTAGCAATATTTTCATTCAGTTCGATTGACAGACATTGAAAAAGGTGAACAAGCTAGGAATTTCGCGGATTTAGGAAAGAAAATTTGGAGAGAAAATATCGTGTTGGTTAGATGACCCTATGAGATTAAATATCATAACAGGAGAAATTATCCAGAACTTATCTCCGTTAAAATTCCCACAAACTAGATATTCAGTCTTGCTAATGAGGCCAGGGATAGTTAGTTCTTTGGAGCCAGATTGTATTACAACAATGTGGTCACAGGAATGTGGAACCTTACTAGTACAATTTAAAGACAAGCACCATGAAATTTCTTGGTGTGCTTCAATTTTGTTGGTGGGGAGAATTCTACAGCTAATGCTTGAACAAAATACATTGCACGAGTTGAGAATGTTTACAACATAAACAAACTTCAATACAATTCTTTGAATTGTTACTCATTACAGACAGACATGATTCGAAAATGGATTATTTTAGTTCGGTATACGAGATGACGCTTACATAATGGAAATAACTTATTAGTGAAATAGGAGAAAGTAAACTCTACTGTAATATTTAAAAAAAGGCATTGGTACTTAAACATTTGTATTATTACCTCATCAGGACATTGAAAGTTAGTTAAAACTGCACAAAAAGTAGTCCATAGAAGAATGAATCGTAAAGGCACATAGAAGTTTTACCCTAATAAAATCACCACCTTTTGTGTAAATACCTCTAGAAGTAGGCAAAGAAAGAAAATGTGAATGATCTTCCATTTAGAAACATCCGATTCAAACCTGCCAAACTTTCCAGGGTTTTAACCGGCAATATTGAATTTCTAAAATTAGGCATACAAGGAGGGACAGGATATGTGAATCTTCGCCAAACATTGCCACTCTCGCTCCAATACGTTACCAAAAGAATTTCCACTCGTCTTTGATTGGTTTGTGTGCTCATGTGCATGCCAAACTAATCATTGACGAGTGAAAATGCTTTCGATAACTTCTTCGAGAGTGGCTATGTCCTGTTTCTTCGTATAGGCTTAGCTTAATTTCTAAATTTCAGTATCATAAATACCAATTGCCGGTTTTTGGAACGCAAGGATTAAACATTATTTTCAGAATCAGAAACGTAGTTGTTACCGGGTTGAGTCCGAAGAGTTGGCAAGTGTGTTGGTTGAATTAACGTCTCACTAGAGCCAAAGGTGGCAGTCCTGCAGCTGTGTTTTACGTAGTATTAATCATACGTAGGTTTTTGATTTCATTTATAAAGTGAAGTATAATTTCAGTAATATAGTAAGATGTGGACTAAAATGAACTGTGAAAGTAAATATTTTACTATAATTTATTTGAGACAACTTGAGATTCACCCAAACAAGTTAGTTACCAGATAATCTCCAAATACACTCTACGTTTACACTGTTACTGCTAAATTGGTAAGCTATCCAAGTTACGCCTTGTTTAAAAGTTTTTTCGGAACAATTATTTATTCGGATATTTTTAAACCTAAACTTCATTTTCCTCAAAAATGATCAGAAAAAAATTGCAGTGACTTGTTTGAAATACGAATATAACGAAATATAAATCCACTTTAAAAATGCCTAGAAATACTTAGATTTCATTATTAAATGTTAATGAAAATGTATAAGCTAGTTCCACTGTAGTTCTTGTCTGATAAGGCGTTAATCCCACCAAAACTTAAAAAGAACATGCGTGAAAAATGCATCTAAGCGTTGACAATTTTTTTTTTTGCGATTTTGGAAGCAATGTCATCAAATATGACGTGTTTATTTTTCCGTCTCTCACTTTACCACGAATGAATTGTAACAATACATCAACGTGAATGTGCCAATATTTTCAGTTATAACTTCTGTTTAAAAGAACTGATAGAAGCATATGTGGAGCATTGAAAGTTTGTTTGAAGAAGAGTAAAAAGGGCAATGGAATAAAAGAATGGAGTAACACAAAGTAGAGATTTACATCTTATTCCATTGACACATACACATTTAATTTCTCTCTATCAAACAAATTTACTTTGAGCCAAGATGCTTCTATCAAATTTAAACAGTAGATTTTAACTTTACTGCCAGTTTAAGGTGAAACGTTTGTTAAAATAACAACCTTGTATTTGCATTTTCTATTTTATGTGTTGAATCAAATTTCGTTTGAATTATTTTTATTTTATAAAGACTGTTCACTGAAATTTGTACTTTTAATGCTCTCTTAGATATGGGTGTTATTACTATTGACGTAACATTGTACTTAATAAATGGTTCAAGAACGATGAGTACTTTTCTTATACCTTTTCATAAACATACATTTAGACTAAGGATAACCTAAAGATTAAGAAGCGTGCCCGGCAATTGGACTCCAAATCTGGTAATCCCGACAAATTGGTATTATAGCAACCTTTGGCTAAATTAGCAATTGCATTGCCAATTTTTAAATATTAATCCATTTAAATCTTAAATGCATATAACTTATTACATATTCCGAAATTTTTTATATAAATTTTTTATTCTAAACGATTTAAAAAATTTTTTAAAAATAAATTCTTCGGCATTTTACGATTTACGTTTTTTATAAACTTGCTTTGCAATTCAATGAAATTTTCCTGGTGCGTAAAAGTTTATCCAAGCAAAAACCTCTCAGTAAAAGAAGGCCAAGTTCTTAAAAAAATATGGCCTGGCCTTAAAAAGAAGTGAAATCCTGAAAAAGGTACCAAGTTCATTAAAAGTTACTGATGTGGTATTAAACACCAAAACATTTTAGTCTTTGATCATTCTTATGCTTACCACATTCAAGCAAATTCGTACTTGTGTTTGTGTAACTTGGCCATTACGAATTGTGAAAATTTTGTTGAACTTTTTGCACTATGGGATGTTGAACATTCTGCACTAGGGATGGGTGTAACCAATAAATTATTGAACATTGAAATGAAAGTATTCCTGTAGGTATAGTGTTTTAAGGGTTTCAAGCCACACAAAAAAAGAAGCCTAACAGAAACAAAGTTTTATTTTAATAAGCTTTGTTTTCTGCCTAGTGGTCAAACAGAGTAATCTTGGCATTCTCTTTTTTTTCTTCGAAAAAAAATTGTCAATGAATATTTGAACATTGATATAACTTCTTTTCAGCATCAGTATTTTATACTTTTTTTTAATAAATGTCGTAAATAAATGTCGTAAACAAATTTCTAAACTACCATTATATTGAACTTGTGATAAAATAGTTACTACTTTTAGTGGCGGCCGCAATATCGTTGGACCGTTGGAATCGAGTTGTACAGTAATGAATAATCATGTATCATAATACCTTTAATGGCTTGTTTATATTTATTCAAAAATGCGCAATGGCCAAGTTATACAAACACAAGTACGAATTTGCTTGAATGTGGTAAGCATAAGAATGATCAAAGACTAAAATGTTTTGGTGTTTAATACCACATCAGTAACTTTTAAAGAACTTGGTACCTTTTTCAGGATTTCACTTCTTTTTAAGGCCAGGCCATATTTTTTTAAGAACTTGGCCTTCTTTTACTGAGAGGTTTTTGCTTGGATTTCACTTCTTTTTGTAGGTATAGTAAATAAAATAATTTAAATAAGTACTTAAATAAAAACATTTATTTTTAAATACGACACTTTCAATTGTCAAGTGGGTGTCCACGTGTTTAAGTAAACATGATATATAAAATTAAACTTACATTTGACGAATGTCCATACATTTATTTTTAAATTTTGTACTGTTTCATTTTACTGCTCGTTCTGTACTGCTTGTTGACATAAGTACAGTTTTTAATTATTTTAAATAAATTATCACTACTTAAAATCATGGGTACTTCGTCAGTAATGAACAAAACAACGTCTTAGAACTTCTTACTCGTTTAGTTGGCTCCTGAAGTAAAAAAAAAGTTGTCCATAAACTTTTAAACGCGCTGTATACGGCCTAATTATCATTTTGCGATCAAAATGACTTACATGACCCTTGGCGAAAACAATTGTTGTTGACCTCAATTACAGTTTGAAACCCGAATAGTTGCTTTTATGCAAACTGTCAAAACGGAATATAATTATCATTATAATTTCATGATTTGTGTGTTTGGACTCTGGTATCTATTTTTTTTTATTTTGAATAATAGGGAAAAATTGATTAACCCTTGTGTCGCTCTAGTGCGATGTTATTCCAACTAAAACAAAACAAACAAATCATTTGCCTATTGTAAACCATGGGTTCCAGCCATAGTTCATATGCGTATTGCGTATATATAGACCTTTAGCGATGTAACTCCTCCTACAACCAAACAACCATAACTCATTATAAAACATGGAGCAGGTTGCCAGTTCAGGTGTTGCACTTGAAAACCATTAAACTTAATCAAAATGTTGATTGAAACTTTCCATTATTAATATCGTGTGCTCAATTCACACTTGTAAAACCTATCTCGTATCATCCGAAGGTAAATAGCTATTTGAATTGTTGGCGATTCAAGTAATCGCCACTATCATATCGACCGTATGAGAGGATTGCAAACTGCTTTTGAAAAAATGAAGCCAAGCTATTTAAAACCAAACCCGTAGTAAATATTCGATTTTCGGATTTTTTATGTTGGTTGTGTGTCAAAATCTACCAGTGTTCCAATTTTCGAGATTCTAGATCAAGTGGGTGTCATAGAACATTTTGATGATCGGTGAGTGAGTGAGTGAGTGAGCCCCAAAAGTGGTCATTTTCCAATTCAATTTTCTCGGAGATAAAAAGATATAGAACGCTGATTTTTTTTATGCTCTTCATCAAGCCCCTATTGACCAATAAAAGTTTCTAAACTAATTTCTGTGATGCATAGAACCGGAGAACGGAGGGGTCCGAAAACACGCCGAAGCCCTTCCAGAAAAGGTTGGGTAGTGCGCTGAACTTGGCGGTTGCACTACCGTGCAACCAGATTTTCTTGGTTAGCCATTTGAAATTGGGTAGTATATTTCATCAGTTTGAGATGGCAACCATCTCGACAAGTGGCGGGGTTTGTTGTCATTTCGAATTGGCGAGATTTTTGAAAAGTCGAATAATCCAGGCACGATTCTTTATTTTAACCATTTACAATGAAAGCTCAAGCAGTGGAAATGTTAAGTCCATTAAAACTTTTCACACTTCAAATGGGGTAAATATTGATACAGCGTCTGTAAATTTTTTTCAACGAAAATTTCCACTACAAATAACTAATATCAACCTTCCATCTCTTAAGAATCATGAAGTCATTTGCACGAACTCTTTTTCTAACTTTTTCCAAAATCAGGTGTCGCTGTGTTTTTGAACTATAAAAAACTTTTTATCGCCTATTAGGCGCGATTGCAATTCATCAGCAAACTTTTTTATCGCCACTGAAATTTGAGGCCCCCTCTACGAATAATTGCTTTTCCCTTGGGCAGTTTCAAGTGTACCCGTCTTTGCCTAAGGAGATGGATTTACAGCCCCCCTCCCCCCTAGAGATAGGGACAACTTTGAACGGGAGGTTTTGTCGGATTGATGTACATGCCATTTTAGCTGGTTTCCTTCTGAAACTCAAGCTTACTATAATAGCTTTTGGCACAGTGTTTTGTAGAAGTAAAGAAATTCTAAAAAGGGATATTAGTTTTTGAAACCATATTACGTGATTAAAAGTTAATCTTTTGTAATGATTGCCCAAAATAATTTTTTTATGGCACAAAAAAATCTTTTCTGAAAATTAATTTTTAAATGTTTTAAAACAAATTTGCAAAAATTAAAACTTTTTGATTACTCGATGAAGTTGAAGTATTGGTTTATCAAGTTTTGCGGTATGTGTTCATTTGCGATTTATTCAGCGGTTTAAAAATATGTTTTCGGAAAAAAACACGTTTTTGGCTTAATTTATAATTTAAATTAACGAAAATGAAAGACAATGTAATGAAATTATTGAAGTGGGGTCAAAAATCCGAAATTTGCTTTTGGTGAGTGCTGAATCCTCCCAACAATGTTTTTTTTTCTTTGAAAAAAAAAGTTTCGTCTGTTAAGGTAATGTATAAGGCTATAGTTCTTTAAAATACTTTACAGTTCTTTCAACCACAATACAGTTCTTTTGTTGTACAAATACATGTGGAAAGTCTATATGGGTGACAGACGATTCCTGCAATCACAATATGAGGCATACACTCTTAAAACAAACACTCCTAATTTAACTCAGTCTGAGTGGATTTCCTGACTGGAAAATGCACTTCTCCTTTTGGAGTGGATCCTTTGTGTGTTAAACCTCCGACAGGATCACTCCAAACGAGTGATTTTAACTCAGTCTGAGTAAATATGCATGCCTTTACGGTGTCGAAAATGCACTTCTCCAACTGGAGTGGATTTCACTCTTTTGTTTTAAGAGTGTAGAATGTATACTTTCTTCAAGAAAATGTGTTACACTCTTGAAACAAACACTCCTAATTTACCTCAGTTTGAGTGGATTTCAATCCTCCAGACTGGAAAATGCACTTCTCCTTTTGGAGTGGATCCTTTGTGTGTTAAACCTCCGACAGGATCACTCCAAACGAGTGATTTTAACTCAGTCTGAGTAAATATACATGCCTTTACGGTGTCGAAAGTGCACTTCTCCAACTGGAGTGGATTTCACTCTTTTGTTTTAAGTGTGTAGAGAAAGCTTTAAAAATTTAATATTTGGGTATATTCCAAAAGGAGATATTATTGCTTGACATGCAAATCTAATACAAAGTATTTTGGAAATTAAATTATGAAACTCACTTCTCATTTCGAAAGGAGTAATGAACTTGGTGTTCCAATTCTTCAGCTATCAAGCAATGTAGATGATATAGAGATAAAAGAATTGAAGAATTTTTTTTCACTCATCTGAACTTTCAGTTGAAGAAATATAACGTCGAAAAATATGGCGATGTAAAATAGTTAAAAGTATCACGGTTTTAATTTGCTTAATTTGATTTTATGCTATGATTTTCAATAAAAATATGACGATTTTATTTTATTTCAGTTAGATGATTTTTGAAAGGATTTCTTTCGGCGAGTTTTGGACATCAGATAATATTTATTGAGGCGTGATACGACGGCGATAGTATTTCTAGACATTTTTTTTATTATCATAAAGTAGTAGAACCTCGATTTTGCGACCCCACGATATAGCGACCCCTTCGTTATAAAGACCGCTTCGGAAAGTCCCAAACATTTTACCATAGGAATAGTGTAAAAAAACCCTCTTTTTTGCGACCGAAAAACAAGCAATTCCTCGATATTGCGACCGAATATTTGTTGAAATATCAGAAAAAAATTTGCTACAAGAAGCCATTTTCGTACTTGCTTCAAAATTTCAACTTGTGGAAGTGTTTGAGTGAAGAACCTTTTTGCTTTTGTTTGTACACAACACAATGAAGAAAATCCTCTCCAGCGAGGAAAGGGGTCGAACAATGGATGAATAGGGCAGGGACGAATTCCAGGAATACGCCGGGGACAAGTGTTGGAAAAGGAGCCAAGGTCAGCTCAATTTTTCACGCATTCTGTAATTGGTTGTTAAACATAACTGTAGAGAATACACCACCACATTTGACCATACTACTGACCTCATACAATTTGCACGTGTACACAAGGGCGTACCCAGGATCTGATTTAGAGGGGGGCAGGTAATGTTAATATGGGCCCCCATTTTCTTAGTTAGATGGGCCCCTTTAGGGAATTTTCCTTTGATGCAACCCCCCCCCCTCCCCGTTTCTTATCTCATATGGTTTACTTATTACAATTCGCAGTAAGCAATTGATTGGATTTTTTTTAATTGTTAAAAAATTTATTTATCCCACTCTCTCTCTCTCTCTCATTTATAATTATAAACTGGGTAAATAATCACTAGTTAAATCATTTTTAATTCCTAATTAAACCAATGGGAATGTTTCAGGTCATATAATGCTCTTGTTTGCATTTTTCATCAGTACTGGATTTCATTGGTTGCTTCGGTTTCCCGTAGTGCGATTTCGTATATTCGTTGCTTCGTTTTCACGCTCAAAATAACCGATGCAGGTGAACATGTTTTCGTTCCATGCAGACTTTCTTTAACATATGTTTTCAACAACCAATAGCACAACAAGAAGTTGGCATTTAAAAAAATTATTAAGTGAAATATTCTTAGAAAACTCATTTTCGAAGTAATTCCAGGCAACAAACCGTTGGAACCCGTTAGAGCGGTTGCCAATCACGACATGAAACTACCCCATTACCTAACATCTATTTGAACTGCAATTCCTCCAAATAACATTTTTCGGAGGAGTTTTGTTTCAGCCGATTCAACTATTTTTTGCCAGTAGCCTGTAGTTTTTTTAATAAAAAATTGTTTTGTGATCAAAATATATTCACAAATTTGTTTTCGGAGATTCTTAAAAGAAACCTGAAGTTTTCCACATTAAAAAAAAATGCTTGGTTAAAAAATCTAACCAAAATAATACTATAACCAAATTATTGAATGGATTGTTTTAATTTAGTGCCTAAAACTATTCTTTTATTTGTCGTTTTAAACATGTTTGTATAGTAAACGATTATGATTCATAAGGTAGTATCCTCTCCCTTCACTTGGGAGGGAAGAGAGGAACGAACACATATAAAACTTTCAAAATAAATTTGTAAATTAAAGACTCTACAGACAGGACTCAATTCTATCCTAACACCAGAAATCTTTTCCAGTGCCCTAAACAAAGTAGGTGACTTCTCCAATCGTCAAATGTAGGACATGCCTCTATTTTGTTCAAAACATAACACAAGCATTACAGCGCGGCAAAGCGTGTCACTGGTCAATCGGGGAGAGGGAGAGAGCAACAAAGACACTTCTTCGAAATGCCCCAGGTTCTTTCTTCCCCTTTCACAGATCCCCTTTCCAAATCCAAACTCCTTCCAGATGTTAGCAGATCTGACACTAATTGACTTGGCAAGCACATTGGCCTTTGATCGCCAAATGTGGGGTTGCCATATAACTCGCTTTCGCGAATTAGTAACTATTTTTCTCAATTTTTTTAAAAATACAAATGTTGAAATTAAAAATTTTATTTCGTTATGAATTGAAAAATAAGAATTTCGATTGTTTATAAAAGTTGTAATTATTGCAGTATCTTTATTTTTGACTGAGTTGCATCGTCACACACTAGGACATCAGTATTCTTCAACGATTTCCAAACTTTAAAAAATTATTAAAAATACTCAATATGAGATTTTCACAAATTTTTTTCGTAAAAAGTATTTAACTTCTTTTGTTCTTTAAAATGGTGCCAGAAACTAGTGGCCTTTATTACAATTGTGGCGGCAATTAGTCTGAGAAGATTCTCCATAGGAATAACATTACGATTTTCAAGGGGTGAAATTCGGCGTCATGACTCTTAAGGGGACAAGAAAAACGAGATTAATACTCCCAATGTTAACTTTGGACCATTCAATTTTCTCTATTACTTTTTAGCTTGGAGATTTCAATACCTAAGCATATCAACAAGTTTGTGCTTTTAAAAATTGTATCTTTACTTTACACATTTTTTTATAGAGCTGACGAGCAAAGCAATATTTTACAGTAAGTTCAATACATTTTCAAAAATAATCTCAAGTTTACTGCACACAGACGTAAGAGCTATCTTAGGCACACCAACCACCAACAAGTTCGGAATTAGTAGGTGAAAAATGTAGATGCTGGTCATGAAAAACTACACGCATTGCCAGCCTAAGTTGGGTAAATAGAAATATGCTAAGGAGAAGATCCTTCCACGTATGAAAGAGTTCCATAAATAATTCGTGAATCCATCCAGAAAATATGTTTAAAACAATAATTTCGTTTAAAGTCTAAGAGATTTTAATATTATTTGAAAAAATGTGGCAATTTTATCGGAATGAAGTGTATTTTGGTTGTATTCAGATCACTTTGTAAGTAAATATTACCTTACATGAATTTCAAACTAACGGACCAATAACGCTTGTCCCTCTGCTTTTTTACCCTTTGTTTTTACCAAGTTAGGTTGGCACGGAGAGTACCCAATTTCTGAATATAGCTTAACATTTTGGAGTTTTGTTTTCAGAGACTCGTGTCTCCTTCAGAGCGCCGATAAAATGATAGCCAAGCATGCTTGGGAACAAAATAGACTAAATTTGACAGTAAAATCGAAAAAAAAATGCCTTGAACAGCATCGATGCCAGCAACTCCTTAAAAACAAAGTCAATTTTTATACAAATAATGAATGCTATACAAGTCAGCTGCTTCGGTATCGATACTTTAAAAAACTTGAACATTCTCTTTTATACCGGCACGATCGTGATAGCTCGGTGTTAAAGGGATATTATGCCCAGAACCCGAGAGTCTTTGGTAGCAAGAACCAAAAAGAACCATGCAGGCCTTGGCCTTCCAATGAGCCGTTGCGCAATGGAGTTTAGTTTTAGCGAAGGTCCACAACCTACTTGTTATCATAAGGTAACTTTTGAAACTTAATGTGCTTGGTTGGTTGGTATACATATATTTTCAGGCTTATGTGCTTGCTCAGAGAGCTGCTTATAAACCTTCATCAAGTAAGACAGTCACAACACACACTCACATGCACTCTCTGTGATGCTTCCATCTATCACGCACCACCTCCACAATTTAGACATGTCCCTGAAGGGGAGGGAAATAGTCTCCAGGAACCTGTACCCGTAGGAAACTGCGCAATGACCGCCCACAGGACTTTCGGACCCAACAGATTTAACGAGCACGTACTCCGCATATACTCGGTGAGATTTCAGCGACCAGGACTCGATCGCGGGACCTTCCGATCCGTAGATCAAGACACTGACCACAGGGCGCTTCACAGCCCTTAATGTGCTTTTCGATGCATTAAAAAAACACTCAAATAAGAAACATTTATACTTTGTACGACAAAAAAACTGATTAATTAGAAATGAAAGCGAGGCAATTTGAAGGAGAATTCCGGACTTACCTAAATGTGTCATATTTTTTTAGTATTGAGTTGGGTAACACACATCCAAATACCTAAAAGTAAAATAAGAAATTTTACAGCTTTGCAAATTTGTGAAAACATGCAAAGTATACGTTTTACTTATATAATTTACTTGGACTTCGTTGAATCCGATGGGAATGTTTTTTTTTAAACAGAGGACATTCATGAAATAATGACTAATAATAAGAAGTTCTAAAAGAACTTAAATACTACTAGACTATACTTCGTTCTTTTTTAAATATTTACTGCAGTTATTGTTATTGAAAAATAAATTTATTTGTAACAGTAACTGTGAAATCGAACCGTTTCCAAACAAAATTTATGCACCTAAGTGAAAAATCACCGGCCCACTGGCACAGTGGTTAGTGTACTAGCCTTTGGAGCTGCTGGGCTAGGGTTCGAATCCCGGTAAAGGCATGAATGTTTGTGCTTGTCAATAAATGTTGTTATTTGTCTATGCGTTTGTGTCGTCCTTCTTTGCGTGTCTCTTGTGATTGTCTCTTCTGGCGAGCTGGGTATTGGGCTACAAAGCCTACACTCTCCCTTCTAGAGAACGCAATCACTGTCATTTGTCAAGTGAAAAATCGCCAAAGCACAGCAATTAATAAGTTATTTGCTAATTTAATTTATTTTCTTAGGAAAATATTCTTGATTGCTTGCTAAATTTATTTACAGTTTGAAGAATAATTATGTTAACTTTTAATCCTACCATCCGTACAGGCATATACATTTTTTAGGCTAACTAACCTTTTTATGCAAAGAAAGTGAACGACTAGCTGCTCTCAAATTAAGCACAAATAATAACAAAATAATTACATTGTTTCCCTTTTTTGGCGCCACTTCAAACTCCATCAGAAGACAAAAATAAATTTTCCTCCAAATATTAATTTTAAATCAAGGTTCTCATGCCATTGTTGATGTAGCAACAACAATTTCGATGAATAACAAGTAGTTCTAAAAGAACTTTGGTTTGGTTTGGTTTGAATTATCGTCGCACTAGAGCTACACGAGGGCTATTGGCGACGGGCGTCGTATTTTAGAACCACAGTCAAGTGACGAGCCACACCTGAATAAGCACCCAACGCAACCGTTAAGGGCGACATCGTACGCAGCGTTAGGACTTTGAAGGATATTTAACGTGCACTCCCTTACACGGGGTATTATTCGTCGGACATTTTGGGCTGCATGGACCGTTTATAGGTCGGCAGTTATTTTGGCGATGCCCGGACCCGAACCTGGGACCTTCCGCATGCTAAGCTAGTGCTTAACCGACTGGGCTCCCCAGCCCCTTCTAAAAGAACTGAACGAAACTAATTTCAACTTCCGTGTAACTTAAATGCTTACTGAAATTCTTATAAGAAAGATGCAAGTTTGTAACAGTAGCTGTCACCTAGAACCACTTCTACGCGAGATTTAAACACGTTAGAAAAAATTGACTTTAGAATTGTTGAAGAATTATTGAAGAACTTTTAAAAGGCAAAAATAACTATTTTCATTAATATTCTTTATCGTTTTCTTATTTTATTCTGTTCAAACTATAATAATATAAAATTTCTTGTGTCAAATCCAATTATTCGTTTTCCGACTAATGCTTTCGAAGTAAACAAATGTTAAACAATCAAAGAATCACATAGTGGTTATTTGATTCACATCAGTCGTGAATCTGAAACACAGATGATTAAAAAAATAAAGTTTTTATCAAATATTCTTTATAATTAAGTTTCTCATGCTATTGATGTTAATATGGCAACAGCATTTAACTGAATAAAATTTAATTCCAAAGCTATCCAAATGAGAAGGCAGTCGACAGGTAGGTAGGCAGATGTCTATTTGGACGTACAGATAGGTGGACAAAAAGTAAAAAAAAATGTCTCTGATGTCTTACCTTTCTAACATTTTTTTAAAGAAAAGGCAGTTAAAACCGAATTTGGAGTGGAGTAGGAACAGACAGATAAACATGCATCTTCAGAATGTCAACACCTAATTTTCCATTTTTAAAAAAAAAATTGTTTCGAAGGTAGGTGAAAAAAGGGAAGTAGGCTAATGACTGAAAAGAACTTCAATAGAAATTATAACGACGATTAAAAAAAATTTTCAGAACATCAAGTATTTAACGCATTAAAATTACCAACATTTTAAATTATGTTTTGATTTACCCATAACCTTATGCGTTGTAACAGTTACAAAATTCGATGTTGTGACAATGTTAATTCTTGGTTTATACCATAACATTCTCCGATATTCCGCAAAACGGTATAAAATATATTCTCCTGACCAAATTATTACGTGTCGCCATCTAGTGTGTTCGACATAAAATGAATACCTAACTTGAAAGACTCTAGAAATATATGAAGTGGACATTATGGTGGCGTCATCTACAAGAATGTTTTAAAACCAATTGCATACCCAGACTCCTCCAAAAGTAATTATATTTTCAATTATAAATGGAATATTTTGAAACATTTTTAAGTTGGAGGATGAGAAAGTTATTTATATATTAATAAATCGATATATTTATTGCAAAATAAAAAGGTATGCTTCGGGATACTTCCTTTTTTACAACCGAGTACTACTCATAATTTTTTACTATAATTTAACCAGTGAAAATATTTCCGTTTTTTTACATAGGTTTAGGAAGATTATGTAGTAGATTATGATAGGTAGTAGATATTGTAGATTATGACATTGCAGAGGGTACATATAGAACTCAAAACTATTTTAATAGATACCACTTCAGTACAAAGAATAAATAAGGTATTTTATTAATTTTAGTTTTAACTTATAAGTGTAGATACACACAGTGTAGTGCAGCACAAAAAGTTTATATAATTCTCCAATTTTCAACCGAAATTAAGGGTGTGAAATATCTCACAACTTTCAATTATCACTGAATAATAACTATTTGATACGCCAGTTTTGCAAGTGTGCTCTGAGAGTTCGCTTTTGTTGTTTTTTGAAAACTTTGTTGTAGCTTCCTTCGTGTAATAGGGACTCGCGCTCTAGGTTTGCTGTCCGTTACTCATTGTTTTTCAACAATTTCTTTCTATAAAAAAAATGTGGCAGATGCCCTTTGAACATGTGGGAGTTTCCCAAAAATCTTGGAACTAGGAAGTTTGGAATTTCTTGGAAGTCACCAATCAAATTTGAAGTCTTTAGCTCTTTTAGTACGACACGTAGAGTGGTCTCAGGAATCTAAAAAATCTATCTTCAAAACTGAATATCAGCGTTCATTTATGGTGTGGAGTTGCATGACTTCTGAAGGAGTCGGTATAATATGTATGGTGTTGCGAACACCATACCCTCCTCCGATTACATTTTTCAAGATAATAACACATCACGACATCGAAGTAAAATGGTCAAGAATTTCCTAAATCGAAATGGAAATTCTCCTATAAAGACTATTTATTGACCTGCAAAAAGTCCGGATCGAAATCCAATCGTAAAGTTTGGAATATTTTGAAAAGAAACATTGATAAGAGAAGACCAACAAATATGGAAGAACTGCGCCTGTCATCAAGGAAAGCTGGGGTGAAATTTCCTTAAATTTATGCTACGAGGTGGTCGCATACATGCCTCGATGCTTAAATGCAGCAATCAAGGCATAAGGATAATCCACAAAATATTAAAGTGACTTGATCGAATACTTTTTTCCCCACAAAGTGATGATCGGAAACTTTTTTCCTTCACGAT
This sequence comes from Hylyphantes graminicola, assembly GCA_023701765.1. NCBI lineage: Eukaryota > Metazoa > Arthropoda > Arachnida > Araneae > Linyphiidae > Hylyphantes > Hylyphantes graminicola. Next base: position 58,409,993 of record CM043114.1, on the reverse strand, counting down.
TCACTGTATTTTCTCGTAAAAACTGTTAACTACAATTACATTTTCTGTTTATATTTAACATCCTTTAACTAATTTAGTCATATTTCACAAAACCCCTCAAAAGTTTTTTAAAAAATATTTAAATTGTAAAAGAATGACGACTGATGTGAACGTATCGAAGGCACTGCTTTCGGTGATCGGATACTTTTTGCCAGGGGTTGTAGTACAATCTTAAAACGAACGAGCGATTTTAACTCAGTCTGAGTTAATTTCACTCCTCCAGTCTTGAAAATGCACTTACCCTTTGTTCAATCCTTTCCAGTGTCGAAAATGCACTTCTCCAACTGGAGTGGATTTTACTCTTTTGTTTTAAGAGTGTAGGAAGCTATCTGACATCTGATTGGTTGTCCTGGTCATTAATTAAAATCCAACATGTTTATTGACTGGACATTTTCGTGTTCATTCACTGGTAAAAGTACTGTTCATTCACTTGGCTTTTGTACCACTTTTTATTTGGACCCCCAAAAGACCCAAAGCAAAGCAATATAAAGACACCTTTTTTGTAGAATTTACATATAACGACAGATGTGTTCACATTGTCACAAGCCACATTTCCTTAAAATGCATGAATTTTCTTAAAACAAATTGTGCTTAAGCGTTCATTCACTGGTTAGTCTACCCTACCTATAAAAATTAATCATTATTGTGTTAAAATCATTATTGTTATCAAAATCCACTCAAATTCCTGAAATATTGTACGCAATATTTTTAAAATTTCAGTGCAAAATAACAGCAATTCCTTTGGCACACACATACTAATAACCTTAATCTATCAACGTCAGGCAAAATTGAACGGCTTTTCTAGTAATATATGCGAAGCAAAGCCTGCAAAGTTGAGTGCTACCCAAATGAATTTTTTTCCACCAAACTTATTCATAAAGTCGCAAACTAAGGTGCACGAAAATAATGTCACACAAAATGATTTATATTGCACATCACATTGTAAGTTTATCGATTTCAGAATCATCGATTGTCAGAAGTTAAAGTGTCGCAAGAAGGAATTTTGAGATAAAACACCTTCGGAATATTTTGAAGAGCTTAGTGGAAGAACGTTCAAAGTGACAAAAAAGGAGAAAATGATATTTAAAAGTTTTTCATTTGCACTCAGATCTAAACGGTACTTGCAATTCTTAAAAAATGTATTAAACTTATTATTTATGAGAAAGGAAAAACTTTTACACTCTTAAAACAAACGAGCGATTTTAACTCAGTCTGAGTCAATTTTCACTCTTTCCAGTGTCGAAAATGCACTTCTCCTATAGGAGTGGATTTCACTCTTCTGCACTATTTTTTTACTCTTTTGGATTTCCACCACAGTCCCCTACGCTTTGAAATTTGAACTGCGGACAAGTGGCGCAGATGACACCAAAGCTTTCAAACAATGAAAATTCGAGCTATTTGAAAATTCAAAGTTAGGTGTTGTAAAGAGTTAAGTGTATGTAGGTTGTATCAAATATATTTCCTTCTAATAAATATCATTCGTACACTTTTAAAACAAATGATCGATTTTCACAAACACACTAGTAACTGGAGCAGGGGATGTTTTAACTCAGTATGAGTCAATTTTCACTCCTTTCCAGTGTCGAAAATGTACTTCTACTTTTAGAGTGGATTTCGTTCTTTTGTTTTAAGAGTATATATTTAAAGAAGCTACACTCTTAAAACAAACGAGCGATTTTAACTCAGTCTGAGTTAATTTTCACTCCTTTCGGTGTCTAAAATGCACTTCCCCTATATGAATGGATTTCACTCTTTTGTTTTGTTAAACCTCCAACAATCTCAACAACAAACGAGCAATTTTAAGGCTCCTTTCCAGTGTCGAAAATGCACTTCTACTATAGGAGTGAATGTCATTCTTTTGTTTTTTAGTGTAGAAATATGCTTATTGGCACAAAAACCTCAATTTTTCAAAAATGTCACTTAGCACGTTCTCCCACTAAGCTCTTCTTTTGGCAATCAATCATTTTGTCACTACTCGATAAGAATGTCAGAAGGCAATGTAATGATGAATTACCATTTTTAATTACATATTAACCACTAATTTATTTATGTACTTGAAATAGAGCAATATTTGACGTGTATTTTTTGCAGTTAAATCAGTAGCATACAATAATAATCGATATAAAAATGTAATACAATAATAATAGATAAATTTTAAAACGTAAGCGAAAGCAAATGTGGAATTTTACAATCATTAAGTTTAACTTAAAACGCTAATGACAGTAATGTAATTTAAAGCTGACGTTTTTAATGTCATTTAAAAAAGTATTTTTTTTAAAAAAGGCCCTAAGTCCAAGTGATTTTTAAATTTTAATAATTAAATGAAATGTAAAGGTAATCTGTGTCTAATTTATATTAAATTAGTGTTTTTTCGTATCTCTCTTTGGTTACTTTTTGGTCTTTCTGCACTTAGCCGTTCGGAGTCGTGTATAAAAAGATAGTTCTCTAGTTTAAACTGTTTGTAATACGTTGCATAACATTGCAGTTCATTGATATCAGCATTAAAAGGGACATAATTGATTTTTTTTAAAAATATAACTGAAAAAGTTCCTCGGCGTCACCTGATATTGAATGATATCCTTCCGTTTGACATTCACTTGCATATACCTGTTTGACATCATTCTGACATTGTGATATCGACACGTGATCGTTTTTTTACACTACTGTTGGTTTACATACAATCTTATTCTCTTTAGTGTTTTTATAAAGCTCTGTGAAACAAGCAAATCGGCTGAACCCTTTCGTTACGAAGGATTTTTGTTTTCTCGTAATAAGTGATATAGGAATATCATTATCGAATCTTTAGTCGGATGGCCCGCCATGGGCCGTTTCAGTAGTGAAAAGGGTTAAAATTTTTAACTGAAAATTCACTTTCTTTATTTTAATTTTTGTAGAAGATGGTTGCAAAATATCCTCCATGACACATTTTAAAAATGTAATAAAATTACTAGATCTAATTAAAAAAATATGAGTGTTGCTGAAAAACCTGATAGTCAGGTGACGGGTTTATATAGAGATAGAAAAACCGTGCGTTATGGCACACTATCTAGAGAAACGTAATGGTGAAACTAGAGGGAATTTAGAGCCGAATTACCTCAACATGGCGGCGGTTGGCGTAGAAAAATCAGTACGAAAATTGCGCTTTTTTTAGAATCCTGATTGTAGAGCTGATGCTAGTTGATAGCTGCAAATATTTCGAAATTCCTTTTGTGAGTGTCAAAAATATTATTAAGCAACCGAAAATTTGCATAGTTGTTTATTGACAATTTGTGTGGAATTATTGTTTTTATATTCATCGTTAAGCCCAACTAATCAAAATTTCATTCAAAATTGAGTCTGACGTCAAAATTATTTCAAAAGTACAATCCACATCCACAAAAAAAAATTCAAAGAGCCACCAGCTCCAAGATAACAGCTTTTAAAAAAGCGCAGTTTTAGAATTGTCATTTTCTACGCAACTGGCCGCCATGTTGAGGTGTTCAAAGGAAACAGATTTTGACGCTCCGTTTCCCCTCTAGATATTGGGCGATAGCTCTCGGTTTTTCTATCTCTATGGTTTTTATATGTCCGTATTCCTCAAAATAAATATTTATTTTAGGTGGTTAAAGAAATGAAAAGCTTAGTGGAAGAACGTGCTAAGTGACAAAAAGGTGAAAACGAGAAAATGAGATTTAACGTTTGTCGTTTGCATTCAAATATGATGAAAACGGTACTTGTAAAGTGTAAAAAATATAGTAAAATCAAAGCTTATGAAAAAGAGGAAACTTGTTATCGTTAAGGAAGTTAGTAATATGTCCATTGACACGAAAATCTCAATTTTTTCGAAAATGTCACTTAGCACGTTCTTCCACTAAGCCCTTCAAATAATGGTAATTTTATCATGTTTTTAAAACTTTCATTCACCATCTCGTCAATCATTGAATTTTTCTTTGAAAAGTTGAAGAATGCATTTTATCAGAGTTAAGTGAATTTTTCAGCATATTTTCAAGACCAGCAAATATTCATACGAGATGGCTTGTACTCTAAAATAATTCAATGGCTGGGATATGGGGAAGGAATGGACGGTAGCAGAAGACACAAAGAAGATTTTCAAGTGAGGGTGTCAAGGAGCAAGGAAAAGAAATCCTAGGAAAAGTTGAAATGATGAGGTGAATTAGGTTAGGTTAGGTTTAAATTATCGTCGCACTAGAGCTAGACGAGGGCTATTGGCGACGGATGTCGTATTTTAGAACCATAGTCAAGTGACGAACCGACACCTGAATAGGCGCCCAACAACCGTTAAAGGCGACATAGTACGCGGCGTTAGGATTTTGAAGGATATTTAACGTGCACTCCCTAACACGGGGTATTTTCGACGGACATTTTTAGATGCACAGGCCTTTTATAGGTCGGCAGTTATTTTGGCAATGTGAGGACCAGAACCTGGGACCTTTCGCATGCTTGGCGAGTGCCTAACCGACTGGCCCCCCCCAGCCCCCCATTAACAAAAATGAATAGGTATTAAAAAACAAACAAATCAGTTATTGATTTATATTTCACATCAAAGCACTTCTTGAAAATTTCATGAATAATAAATGATGTAACACCATGAATAAATAATGTTATTTCATCTGCAATAAATGTATTAAAACTTTTACTTATTTCAACGTTTTACTCTATTAATAACAGCTGTAGAGTTTCCACCAATAGTTTTATAAACTCAGGATATTGATAACAAAAAAGTTCAGAATCCATTAAAAAGTAGCCTTTTCCAAAAGTTTATTCCAAATATAGATTTTTTTCTTTTCAGTTTTTTTTATAATATAGATAACGCATAAAGCTCTAGATTTCCGAAAAGATTATTTTTCTTTTACGATCTTCGGCGAAAAGAAAGAATTATCGCAAATGGTAGCTTAGGGCGTATTTCCGTTGAACTATTTCGGATTATTTCGAGGTAGTAAAATGCAAAAATTACTACTGAAGATTAGGTTAGTTTAGGTTTTGAATTATCGACGCACTAGAGCTACACGAGGGCTATCAGTGACGGGCGTCGTATTTTAGAACCACAGTCAGGTGACGAGCCGACACCTGAATAGGCACCCAACGCAACCGTTAAGGGCGACAACATACTCAGCTTGATGTCTTATTTAGAAAAAACGTTATCAAACATTTTCTGGGGCCATCCTTTGAAGTTTGTACCCGTATTTCCGCTACTTTCACCCTGTTTTCCCTGTTTCGCTTGTTTTTTTTCAATTCTTGTGTTTAATAAATCCCTAATACTTTCTTTGCTAATTAAGTAAGAATTGTGAGCCTACACCTGAATAGGCACCCAACACAACCGTTAAAGGCGACATCGTACGCAGCGTTAGGACTTTGAAGGATATTTAACGTGCACTCCCTTACACGGGGACTATTCGTCGGACATTTTTGGCAGCACGGGCCATTTGTAGGTCAGCAGTTATTTTGGCGATGCTGGGACCCGAACCTGGGACCTTTCTCATGCTAGGCGAGTGCCTAACCGACTGGGGTCGCCAACCCCTTTACTACTGAAGCAAAAGTAAAGATTTTTTTTTACAATTAAGTAATGACTAACTATGTATGTGTGTTTTTCAAAACTCTAAAATTTCGCGTCCTTTCATGAAAAAATATATTTTTAGAATTTAATGACATTTTTTGTTTAAATTGATCACATGGAATAAAAAAAAAGGCATAATTGTTACATTATTTTAATTTTAACTGCATCTAAAATATAAGGTATCGTGAAATTTAATCTACTGTTTCGTATCTTCATCATGCATTTCACAACTAATGTCATTAATGTGTTACAGAGATAAATTAATTAATATTATAATAAAATATGACTCTGTATTTCAAAAGTATAATTAATAACAATAAAATAATTAATATACTTTATTCTTTAGTTAGACCATTTTATGCGTGCCTATTGCTTTTATACGTTACTTAAATGATTAATACTTACCTTAAAATAAACAAGAAACACCCACTTCACCTTATAGTATAACTCAGTTGCTGTATAATTTATTTCATTGCTTGCTAGGAGTTATTGAAATGAAATTTAGTAAGTGACTTAACTGACTGCAATTAGTGTTCCGCTAAATTCTTCAAGGACATTAAAGGGTAACATAACCCTTTTGAAAAACACGATAAATTTTCCTCATTTTTAATGGCAAAAGTTTATGTTTTAATAATCATATCTAAACATATTCTAATTTAAAAATTAACCAAATGATTGAGAGATATAGCATATCATAATATACTTCTATCAAGTCCGTTAGCGAAGGTATTTTCTGAAATAATGACTTATTATCGAATTAAAAAAGGTAAAACATACTATGATGAAAAAAAAAAACATATGGTGCTAAAATATAAAAACTTACTACTCTCCTTGCCAACCTAAGTTGGGTAAATAGAAATATGTTATGGAGAAGATCCCCCCTCGCATGTAAAGAGTTCCATAAATTATTTGTGAATCCACCCAGAAAACATGTTTAAAACATTAATTTCATATAAGGTCTAACAGATTTCAATATTATTTGAGAAAATTTGGCATGAAAAGTGTATTTTGGTTAACTTTTATTCAGATCATTTTGCATGAAAATATTACCTTACAAGAGTTCCCAACTAACGGACCAACCGTGCTTTTCCCAGTGTCTTTTAACTCCTTGTTTTTACCCAAGTTAGGTTGGCACGGAGTATAGGTTACCGAATATACTGTATTCCTTAGCACATTTATTAGGATTAAATAATATTCATTATTTCGTCATCTCAATGCCAATTACTTCCATCATATAGGATTACTTCCCTAATTTTTTTTTGTAATAGTAGTTCACGCGAATATATATGCCTAAAGTAAGTATATACCACATAATCAAATACCGTGAATACTTTCAGAAACATTTTTAAATATTAACAGTTACACAAAAAAGTATTTAAAAATGATACAGGTTTAAAGCGGTAGGCGATAATTATAAACATCTAGTTTAGTTGTGAACTATTAGATTGTTTTTGAAGTTGAAGAAAGCTGTACAAAAGAAAAGAGAATGTGAATTGAAGGGGAAAAGTACGATTTTGTTTTTATTAAAAAGCTTATAGTTAAAAAGATAATTGCATATGATTAAAGCAATAAATTTTATTAATCAAATAAACTTGGGGGCTTCAGTAAACAGTTTTCTAATTTGAGTTTTCGTAACTTTTGTTAATCACAAAATTAAATAGTGATTTCATGTTTTTCCTAAACCCGTGCAATATACGTTTATTGCTTCGCAAGTCGAATATTTGATATACAAATGGTAAAAAAGGTGGCTTTTATATACAAGATCGAAATGAATTTAGGACAATATATATTGAGAATTTGGAAATTTATCCTGAACGTTATCCCATTAACGACCCATTTGTGAACATAAACACCTTGACAATGACAAATGGCAGTGAGTGCGCCCGAAGGGAAGAGCATAGGCTTTATACCCGTTATTCCGTTCGCCAGAAGAGACAGTCACAAGAGACACACAAAAGGACGCACAAAGGCAAAAAGACACACAGACGACCGAGACGCATAGACAAATAACATTTATTGTCAAACACAAACATCTAAGACAAAGAATCGTAAGACAAAGACTATTTGCGCTTGGCTACTTTTCCCTCCCAATAGCCGTCCATTAGTTACAGAATAAAAGTATTTTCTTTCCCTTTTCTCCTCATATCATTACTGAACCAAGGCCTGCCGTGTCCAAGGGCCGTGTCTGGGGTGCTAGGCATATGTCCCGGTTAGGTTATCAGCCTCATGTCTCCCAGTGTTTAGTTCCCAAGCATGCTTGGTGATTTTATTGACCCAATTACGGGATGAAAAGTTGAGTGGACCCCGCCCAATCCGGGATTCGAAACCCGTATCTGTTGCACGGCAATGCAAAGCACTACCACTGCGTCACGGGGCCTCTGAATAAAAGTTTAGGAGGCAAAAAACTAATTAAATTTGAAAAGTGTATTTTTCACGAAATAAATAATATCGTCACTTATCAAATGGTACCAGTTTAGTTAAAAATTTCACAGAAACATTGTCAGTTTAGAGAATACCCGACTTAAATTTCATTAGCTATATGAAAGAATTTATCTAAAACAAGGCATGTGAATAAAACAAAGACGGAAAAATATAATCTTTGTAAACAAATGCATCCGAAAAACTTTTCTAATTTTACGATTTCTTCTCTACTAAAGAACAGGTAAACAAAAATATTGGACGAAATTTTCTCAAATAATATTCAAATCTGTTAGACCTTAAACGAAATTAATGTTTTAAAGATGTTTTCTGGATGGATTCACAAATAATTTATATAACTCTTTACATCCGCGGAAGGATCTTCTCCATAGCATATTTCTATTTACCCAATTTAGGTTGACAAGGAGTGAAAGGCATTTTACATACCATCCCAACCACAAATGAAGAGTACAGGGGAAAAACCGATTGATTTTGTAGAGAAGTTTCCTTATCAGGCCACTTTGGCGATGATAGCGAGTGATAGCCTAAACTTGTGTAAGGAAACCACAGTTTCTACCACAGAGATCATAGATAAAGTAATAGAGTGGAAGATCACGTGACCTCCAATGCTAACGACGGGGTGCGCAAGGAGGTCCCAGAAGAGCCCCAATGAAGCCAGTGTTGTGGGTCACGTGATCTTCCCCTGTAATACTTTAACTACTATCTCTGTGATTCCTAGCTACCAAGATTCAGGCGATTGACGATCCCGACGCTTGGACCAAGCGAAGAAGAAAGAGCGAAGCCGGTTTTCTGCCGCCAATGTCCGCCAAGAAGACATTTGCGGGCGTCCGCCTAATAAATCAATCGGTTCTTCCCGTGTATTCTTCAAATATCAGTTACAGCTTCGACAAACCATCTCAAGGATTTGTGCTATAAAACTAAAAAGGCTTCGCGAATTATGCATAGTAATAAAATTGAAACATGTACTATGAGTTTGTACCTGGATGTTTGGTATTGCATGAATATTTCACAAACAAATTTTGACGTAGCCGGATTTCCAATCAGATATTTTACTTTACTTGCACGCAAAACTTGCATAAACTTTAGGCATCACATTTGTATAAACCTTATATTTGTTGGACGTTACGTGCCCTGACTTCATCAGCGAAATAGTAGTAAGTACTTGGATGAAATTTCTGCTGTGATAAGGTAAACTGCAGTATCTTCCTTTGTGACTTGGACCTTTGTTGCAAGCACTCAATTACTTTAACCGGTAAGAAAACATACTGAAACTTTTTTATTTTAGAGCAAAAATGGTGCAACTCATTGTGGTGATTACTGCAGTTTACCTTATCACGGCAGATTTGTGATTCTATACTTTAGTGTTATTTGTTATAAAATTGAATTAGGGGAAAGTAAATTCGCGTTTCTATAACACGTCCAATTTATATTGAACGTGACACTTAGTGAAACCGTGGGGAGTGGGTAAAAGTTTTATTGGGCCTTCTGGACTATCTCCCTACCATGAGCCAAGCCTGTTTTGTCTATGTTTAAAAAATAAATAAATTTAGAAAAGAGACATTTCATTATTTATCTTACACTATTATGACCTTATTGCCAATAAAATTTCCTCTAATATGTGCTATCGTATGAATTCTTTAGTAAAAAGTAATTTTTTTAAAATATAAAGTTCTGAAAACATGGCGAATGATCCCCTAAATATTTTTTTTTATCTTGTGGATCAAATAATTTTTTTAAAAACTTGTAAATTTATATAAAAAAAACCATTGACATTTTCTGTATTTTGAGAGCATTGCTTTGTCCATTTATTTTAAAAAATGCAATTATAATTCAAACTTTAAGTTGTTTTACATTAGTAACGTGTTTATGTTACTTTTTTTTAAAAATAAAATTTATATTTTCTGTTACTTATACTATTGTACACATAATAGCATCCTGCAAAAGTTTATGCTTTTAATCTTTATTTTACAAATATGCATATTTTATTTTTTGCTTGAAAGTGTTATATCGGATGGATTTAATTTATGCTTTAATTATTGTTACCTGGATTTACAGAAGTATTTTCCCATGGATGGCTATACCATTTATTGTAACGACAACTAAAACTTTTTTTTTAATGAACTATTAAAGGTTTGGACTCACAGAAGCGATTTCACAGAAGTGCATTGTTTCACGTAGAATCTCTGTATACGAAGGAACAAAAGAATTTCGCTTTGAAGAGGATCTAAACTGGCAAACGATTCCAATACATTATACCCAAGAAGAAAACAAAGTAACGACTATTTGGACTCAATTTTAAATTAAATTGTTCCTTTGTATAAAATAAATCCATTTACGATTTAGTTAAAATGTTGGGAGTTTCAGCAGAACACTTGAATCAATTGGTCGACCAGAATTCCCGTTGTCGTTTATAAGGTTGTCAAATGTGAGATCCTAACAAAGAAGTTTGTTATTTACAATACTCAACTTTACAAATGATTATACTATCGAACAATTTAATCAAATTTATGCCTTATCAGTTTCTTTTGAGTGAATGAAATTATATTGCAAGTAAGAATATAGTATGTAACCTTTTAAAAATAATTCTTTATCAAAATTAATAAAATTGAAATACTATTAATAAATTATTTAAAAGTTTTGTTGAAATAAGTTTTTGACAATAAAAACACCTCTAATATGTGCTATCGTATGAATTTCTTAGTGTAAAAGTAATTTTTTAAAAAAAAAATAAAGTTCTGAAAACATGGCGAAGGCTCCCCTACATATTTTTTCTGTCTTGCAGATCAAATAGTTTTTGAAAACTTGTAAATTTATATATAAAAAATTTCATTGACATTTTCTGTATTTTGAGAGCATTGTTTTGTCCATTTATTTAAAAAAGATTGCAATTAATTCAAACTTTAAGTTGTTTTACATTAGTAACGCATTTTAGTCACTTTTTTAAAATAAAATTTATATTTTCTGTTATTTATAATTTTGTACACAAAATTGTATGCTTTCAATCTTTATTTTATAAGCATGTATATTTTATTTTTTGCTCTTAAAAATGTAATCGTAACAGCACACTGACGTCCTCGGAAATCGTCACCATCAAAAAGCTAGAGTTTAATGCATCTTCGGCGAATTCCACTTTGCCACTCTTGGAATTTTGGGAGAAGTCCAAGATGGTGCCACCTATTCGATTTCCCGAGGAAACGGCAGGCAACTATCTCTCGCTTTCTAAGTGGCCACAAATCACTTGACTTTGGAAGGGGCTGGGGAGCCCAGTCGGTTAAGCACTCGCTTAGCATGCGGAAGGTCCCAGGTTCGGGTCCGGGCATCGCCAAAATAGCTGCCGACCTATAAACGGCCCGTGCAGCCAAAAATGTCCGACGAATAATACCCCGTGTAAGGGAGTGCACGTTAAATATCCTTCAAAGTCCTAACGCTGCGTACGATGTCGCCCTTAACGGTTGCGTTGGGTGCCTATTCAGGTGTGGCTCGTCACCTGACTGTGGTTCTAAAATACGACGCCCGTCGCCAATAGCCCTCGTGTAGCTCTAGTGCGACGATAATTCAAACCAAACCAAACCAAACTTGACTTTGGTCCTAAAATACGAACCCTCGTGTATTTCTAGTGCGACGATAATTCAAACCTAACTAACTAAAGGGTCACACCAAATTTCTTGTATTCCAGCCGGGAGATAAAAAATTCACAGAGTGCCACAGGTGCAGCGGCGAACAGACATAACCTGAACGGTATCTTCCCCGTGAACCGAATCCCCATCCATAGAACACAGATGATTGGAACTTAACAATAACACAGAAATGGGGGTGAAAAAGGGGTTATATATGTGATGATGTTTGCGTCTCTTTTGTTATTCCTAAGGGAATTGTACGTAAATTGTAGGAAGGATTTTTATTACATGGTTTCTCAAGATGTCTTTTGTCTAAACTTTTACTTAAACACACTAACTATACGCACAACATTGTACACGTCTCTTTAGGGATGTCTCACCATTTCTTATAGAAATGCAGAATACCCTACCCCAAAGAGATTTATTACACCTTATGGAGATTCTGCCCATGGTGATTCGGCCCACGGGGCATAAACCCCCCTGAACATATCCTCAATAGCTTGCAGTTCTCGACTGTCCCGAGCGATCCGCTTTTGTTCATGGACTTATTGGACATTTTTTGTTTCATAGAGGTGGCGTAGCTTCGCTACATACCTGGGATTAGAAACAACCACACTACGACAATGTGTAGGGGCTGTGGGGCGTCTTGTGGTCAGAGTCTCGATCTCTGGATCGGAAGGTCCCGCGATCGAGTCCTGGTCGCTGAAAACCCACCGAGTATATGCGGAGTACGTGCTTGTTAAATCTGTTGGGTCCGAAAGTCTTGTGGGCGGTCATTGAGAAGTTTGCCACGGGTACAGGTTCCTGGGGACCATTTCCCTCCCCTTCAGGGGCATGTCTAAATTGTGGAGGTGGCGCGCGATAGATGGCAGCATCTGTCACGTATGTGTGTGTCTGCGTGTGAGAGTGTGTGTTTTTTGTCGTTCTTACTTGACGAAGGTTTCTGACCAAGCACACAAGCCTAAAAATATATGTATACCAACCAATCAACAAAGTGTAACATTCGATTGATTTATTATATATGCTTTAATTATTGTGACCTGGATTTACAGAAGTATTTTATCATGGATGGCTATACCATTTATTGTAACGATAACTAAAACTTTATTTTAAATGAACTATTAAAGGTTTGGACTCACTGAAGCGATTTCAAACTTTGCTTACAAAGTACATTGTTTCACGTAGAATCTCTGTATACGAAGGAACAAAAAAATTTCGCTTTGAAGAGGATCTAAACTGCCAACCGATTCCAATACATTGTACCCAAAAAGAAGACAAAGTAAAGACTATCTGGATTCAATTTTAAATTAAATTGTTCCTTTGTTTAAAATAAATCCATTTACAATTTAGTTGAAAGGTTGGGAATTTAATTAGAACACTTGAATCGATTGGTCGACCAGAATTCAATTTGCCGTTTATAAATTATTTATCAAATGCGAGGCCCTGTGCGATCCTAACAAAGAAGCAGTGATGGGCAGATTTTAATTGCAAAACAATTAATGATTAACAATTGATCAATTTTTAATTGCGGAAAACTGCAATTAACAATTAATCAATTGTAACAGCGAAAAACTGCAATTAACAATTGATCAATTGTAATTGCGGAAAATTACAATTAACAATGAATCAATTATTATTTGCGGAAAACTGCAATTAACAATTAATCAATTGTTAATTGCGGAAAACTGCAATTAACAAATAATTTATGTTAACTACAACCGACTGATGAACAAGACCGACTTCCCTACCGACCAATCAAGTCTGACTACCGACAAAGACCGACCAAGGCCAACAACCGGACCGACCAAGATCGACACCTGACCGACCGGCTGACCAAGACCGACTAACCGCTTAACGTCTGACCAGACCGAGAAGCCGACTGACCAAGTTCGACTTTCACCGACATATCGACAATCCGACTGCTGACCGACAACCCGACGAACCGATGACCGACCAATACCGACTGCCCGACCGACAATCCGACTGACCCACCAACCGACAATCGACTAAGATCAACAACCCGACCGACCAAGACCGACCTACATCTGACGGCCCGATGACCAACCAAGACCGACATAACGACCGACTGACCAAGACGGATTATCCGAAAAAGACCGACATAACTATACCCACACTGACCAAGACGGAATACCCGACCAACATCGACCGACTACCCAACGGCATGATGACTAACCATGACCGACTGACCAAGACGGAATACCCGACCAAGACCGACTGACAACCAAATAACCAACCAAAAAACAAACCAACCATCCTACCAAATAACCAAATCAACCAACCAACGAAACCAAACAAGCCAACCAACCGATTAACCCACCAAACCAATCAACTAAACAAACCAATCAACCAGCCAACCAAACAAACCAATCCAATCCAATCCACCAACCAAGCCTACCAACAAACCAAACCAACTAACCAAACCAAACAATAAAACCAACAACCAAACCAACCAACTTAACAACGCAACTGTACGTCCCATCAAACTGTACGTCCATGAACTTAAGGGGTCATAGGAGTCTTAAAAATGTGCAAAGAAGGAACTACAAAATTTAGTTTGATCTTTCATGTAATTTTTTAACTACTCAATATAAAAGTATAATTTTTTTATATGTAATTCTACAAGATTTATTTAATATAAAACAAATTTTAAAATTTATGAAACTTTAGCCAAAACTAAAATAAATGATATTAAACATGAAGCTATTTGAACACATTGTGATTAGGCTTGCGCGGCAAATTGTGAGGTCAAAATTGAAAAAATGACCAAGAAAATGACTTTATATTGTTCAAATATGTATAGACAAAGACTTATACCTAAATTCCTAGCTCAATTTAAAATAGAAATTATTAAAACAAATATTTAAAATCAAAATTTTAAATTTTTTAATTATTTTTTTTAGAAAAAAAATCTTAAAATAATTTCTAATTAAAATTGAGCTGAGAATTCAGGTATAAGTCTTTGTCTGTACATATTTGTACAATATAAAGTCATTTTCTTGGTCATTTTTTTCAATTTTGACCTCACAATTTGCCGCGCAAGCCTAATCACAATGTGTTCAAATAGCTTCATGTTTAATATCATTTATTTTAGTTTTGGCTAAAGTTTCCTAAATTTTAAAACTTGTTTTATAATAAATAATTCCAGTAGAATTACATATAAAAAAAATTATACTCATTTATTGAGTAGTTAAAAAATGACATGAAAGATCAAACTATGCTTTGTAGTATCTTTGCACATTTTAAAGACTCATGTGACCCCTTAATAACTTTACATTCATAAGTAGAGAAAAAGTTTGTGTAAGAATTCGTTTTATGTGAAGAGGAAGAGGGTTTAACTAAAAAGCTATAAATTTTTGCTCTATATTTGTGTATATAGAATCTGAATTTGTAAATTAAAAAAAAACATTATTTAGTCGCGCGATTTCTAGTTTTTATATATATATTTATTGTATCAGCTTGATTATTACTATAGTATACCTTAAAATCCATAAATAATATCTTCAAATGTTTAAAAAAAACTTTTTATTAAAATTGAAATACTATTAATATATTATTTAAAAGTTTTGTTGAAATGCGTTTTTAACTATAAAAACACCAGAACAAATTTTGCAGGATATAAAAACCAATTTTAATTAATATGAAGGAGTTATAATATTTCAATTATTTTAAAGATATATACAGTGACTCAATGAATTGAGAATACACCATAATTTTGCCTGATAAATCCAACTTCTAACAGATATTTTATGTTATGTAGAAGACAAAACATGTTTATATTTTAACACATAATAGAAGGGTTCAATTACAATACAAATAAGGAAAATCTACAAATAAATAACTAAAATTAAAAATTTTACGAGTGTTTTAAATAAGCACATGCAAAATTTTACCTCAAAAAATTATGGATACACCATATAAAGTTTTGCAAAATATAGCAAATAAATAAGCAGTCAATATATGGTTGCATGTCCTTTAGCTTTTACAATGTCCTCCAAACATCTTGGGACTGAATCAACTAATTTTTTGGTGGTATCTGGAGATATTTTACCCCATTCTCCTTATAACACTTGCTTTAAATGGCTTTTGTTCCTAATGTTATGTCTTTGGACCGCAGTTTCGAGCGTGGCTTAAAAAATTTCGATAACATTGATATCAGGTGATTGTGGAGGTGTGTACAATTTCTGCTTGCAATGAGAAAGACACCACAATTCAACATTACACGCCGTGTGTTTGGTGTCAATGTCATGCTGGAATATAAAGCTTCGATCTAATCCCAATTTTTCTGCACTTGCTTTCAGATTTTTCTGAAGTATATCCATATAGATTTTATGATCCAATATATTCCATCAATAAAAACTAAATTTCCTAGACCATTTGAAGCCCTACAACCCCATAACGGAGCCGCCACCATGTTTAAAAGTTGAATGTAAATTTTGGAATAGAGCAGTGCTGGGCTTTCTCCAAACGGTTCGATGACCATCACTAACGAAAATTTTAAATTTGCTTTCATCACTATATATAACTTCCTTCCAAAAGTTATCTGTCTTCAATTGATAAGTTTTTGCAAACTCTAAACGCTTCTTTTAATTTTGCAAGCTTATAAACGGTTTCTTTCTAGCTACTCGACTTTTATATCTAGCTTGCCTAATCACATTTCTCACAGTTTCAGTACATACACTTCTGCCAATGATTCGAGAAGTTTCTGCAGCAAGTTTAACTGCACTTACTTTAGGATCAATCTTGATATCTTTCAGGATTTTCCTTTTGGATACATTACTCAAAATAGCTTTTCTTCCTTTTCTGGTATTTTTTCTAATAATCCACCGCTTTTAAATCTTTCAATGACTTTCTGGACACACGAGTAGCTTCTACCAACAATTTCAGCTATTTTGCTGTAAGATTGCCTATTGTTAAATAACCTTATTATAAATTTTCTGGCGTCAATACTATCTCTCTTCGAGGAGCCATTATCAGTTTTAAAATGTCTTTAAATTAATGCAATAAACCTCAAAACACAAAACTAAGACAGGAATTAAAGTTAAACTGCAAGCACGCAGAAAGGAAGACTACAGAAAAAAAATAAGAGCTAGTTAAACAAAAATTCTATAAGTGTATCCTCAATTCTTTGAGGTGAAAATCTGTATGTGTTTACTTTAAATACTTGTGAAATTTTTTGTTTTAGATAATTTTTTTTTGATTTTTCATTATTTGTACTATAATTTAACCCTTTTCCTTTGTGCTAAAATAAAAACACACTTGGGATGCTAGATAATGTGTAATTTCTATTCGAAGTTGGATTTGCCAAGAAAAACTAAGGTGTATTCTCAATTCTTTGAGTCACTGTAATGTGGTAACTGCCTTCAGTGAAGTTTAATGATGAATATTTAATTTTTTCAATACTTTAAAAAATTCTCGAATAAACCAATATTTTAAAGATACAACTGAAATTAATAAATATTACAACTAAATCTGAAGAAATCGCAGAAAAAATTTATACAATAGTTCTAATAAACCATAGTACTTACTTTTTGATGTTGAATCCAACCTTATAAGAGTCAATACGATTTACGATCCAAAAAATTCGTAGTAGAACAAAAAATAAACTTAAGTAGAACATAATCTTAAGCACTTAGTACAAAGTTTTTTTCTTTCAGAAATTATTCAACAAGGACAAGAAATCAAGTATTTATCGGTTAAATAGTCTTATCGCTGGATAGGGATTCATTAATTTGAATAGTTATTCGTGTAACGAAGTCAATAGGTGCACGGTTGGTTGGTAGACATATATTTTCAGGCTTGTGTGCTTGGTCGCAAGAATAGATGCACGATTTTTCTGTTTAGGTAGGTAAACGTTTTCGTTTTTTTCCCGCCTCATGGACTTTTGACTTCACAGATTTAAGGGGTCATAGGAGTCTTAAAAATGTGCAAAGAAGGTACTACAAAGCATAGTTTGATCTTTCATGTAATTTTTTAACTACTCAATATATAAGTATAACTTTTTCATATGTAATTCTATAAGATTTATTTAATATAAAACAAATTTTAAAATTTAAGAACCTTTAGCCAAAACTAAAATAACTTATATTAAACATAAAGCTATTTGAACTTATTGGGATTAGGCTTGCGCGGCAATTGTTGAGGTCAAATTTGAAAAATTGACCAAGAAAATGACTTTATATTGTACAAATATGTACCAACAAAGACTTATACCTAAATTCTCAGCTCAATTTTAATTAGAAATTATTTTAAGAACTTTTTTCAAAAAAAATTAATAAAAATTTAAAAAAATTTATTTTAAATTTTTTTAAAATTAATTTCTATTTAAAATTGAGCTGAGAATTTAGGTATAAGTCTTTGTTTGTACATATTTGTACAATATAAAGTCATTTTCTTGGTCATTTTTTCAATTTTTAACCTCAAACTTTGCCGCGCAAGCCTAATCCCAATATGTTCAAATAGCTTTATGTCTAATACAATTTATTTTAGTTTTGGCTAAAGTTTCATAAATTTTAAATTTTGTTTTATATTAAATAAATCTTATAGAATTACATATAAAAAAATTATACTATATATTGAGTAGTTAAAAAATTACATGAAAGATCCAACTATACTTTGTAGTTCCTTCTTTGCACATTTTTAAGACTCCTACGACCCCTTAACGCGAACGTATATCGCAGTGTACTCGGGCACCCAGGGATGTTCGAGGGAAAGAAAGTGATAAAACCTGCAAGATTTTTTTTCTGAGTCAGGTAGGTAAACGTTTGTGGCTGTCTAGGTTGGTTGGTATACATATATTTTTAGGCTTGTGTGCTTGCTCAGAGAGATCCGTTTATAAACCTTCGTCAAGTAAGACAGTCACAACACACACTCACATGCACTCATAATATACGTGACAGATGCTGCCATCCATCGCGCGCCACCTCAACAATTTAGACGTATCCCTGAAGGGGGTTGGGGATAGTCTCCAGGAACCTGTACCCGTGGGAAACTGTACAATGACCGCTCACATGACTTTAGGACCCAACAGATTTTAACGAGCACGTACTCCGCATATTCTCGGTGGGTTTTCAGTGACCAGGACTCGATCGTGGGACCTTCCTAACCGTAGATCAAGACACAAGGGGAGCTTAAACACAGCCAATTACGCTTCGTAATTTAGAATTGTGTGTGAATTGTTCGTAATTTAGAATCAAGTGACGAGGTTGACACCTGAGCGGGCGCCCCACGCAACCTTCAAGCGACCTTCGTACGATACGCAGTCGAACCCAGGATCTTCTCTCTGGCCTAGCCAGCTTCATGATCCTTTAGCTGACCATTTGACATCATCAAGGGTTCAGCCACAATTGATTAACACGTTGCGTGCCACTGACTCCTTAGGGAGTCGCGTGGTTCCGATTCATCGATAACAGCACATTCTAATGAAATTCATTGTGCAATTTTGCCAACAGTTCTTATGAGTCCAAGTTAGTTTGTAAACTTGATAAGCATGATGGTCTAGTGGTTGCACAAACTACGTGATCTAGCTCTGTCATCTATGCTTTTGTGTGATATTTAATTGACACCTAGTAATGCGGGTCCTTGACCAAGTACACAAGCCTGAACATATTTATGTCCTACCAACCATCCGCCTAGTAATCCCAGATATGACTGATGAATTTCCATACATATATTTTAATTCTCATGCAGTTTTTGTGTTATTGCGAAGTGTAATCTTTAGCCAGGAACACTTCCTCGTATTTTTAGGACTAGCTGTCGTGCAGCTTTAGTTAACGACGTTAATTCAACCTAACCTTGCAATTTTGCGACATCGAACTAAGATTTGTACTTGTTCGAAAATGAAGAATAGTTCGTTCATTTCCATTGTAACGAACATGTTTTTAAAAACAGGATGTTCTTCTACTTCATCGGCCTCTATCGATGAAGCCTCAATCGATGATTTGGTGGCAGCGAATGTGTTAACAAAAGAAGGCAGCTAGTAGTGAGAAATAACACCAACTCTAACAGAAAACCCGTGCCTGGACATAAGCCTTATAAACAGACTTAAAATTTGAAACTCCTTACAAGCACGTAGAGTAGACTAACCAGTGAATGAACGTTTAAGACGTCACGTTCGCCAGTGAATGAACACCAGGTATAATGACCAGGACAACCAACCATTGTCAGATAGCTTCCTACTACATGGGAGGAAGTCAGTGTTGCCAATCCATATAGTGGAAAGATTTTCAATCCTTATTTTTTTAAATTGTATTTACCAAATGTTCATTCACTGGGGCCTGTTCATTCACTGGTAAGTCTACACTATAGCTTTTTTGTTCTGTCGAATTTTCGGGCTTGTATTTTTGTCAAAGAATTCTATAGTGGGGTAGAGTAGAGGAACGACTCGTATTGAGCTGTCATCGACCGCCATGGCTCACTACGGCGCCCGAATGGATAACAACAGTAATAATAACTTTTATTATCACAAAAACAAAAAAAACTACAAAATAAAGCAAACGAACGCCAGGGGAATCATGGAGATCCAGTATAGGCGAAATAGAAAGGGAATCGAACCCGCACCCGTTACAGCGCGCGGACTGCTAGCGTTATGACCTGTGATGGCCATCGGGCCCCTCATGCCACCCTATATTGTATCCGTGTTGGTCCATGGTGCGGTTGGTAGGTTCAATTTCTACCCTAATATAAAAACTCCTTGATTTTTGTACTTTCGGTCAGATATAAGGACATTTGTGTGAGCTCAACTTGTCTTTGGGTTGCCGCGTAACCCTTATCCATAATTTAATTGCATATGCTATTTGCTAATTAAAGATTCAATGACATGCTAGAGCATGCCTCAAAGAGAATATGTAGCATCACAGATCTTCCTGAATCAATTAAACTTTAGAATATCTCATAAAGCAGATAGGAAATCCTTCAAATTTAAGGATTAATTACAGGGCGGTTTAAAATAACGCTCGCTATTTGGAGTGGTCTGCAACTTTAATGAATAATCCAAATACAGCAAACTTTGAGACACTTTACTATTCAAGAAGGGGGTGGAAAAGAATGGGGCCATAAAAGAGACTCGTCTCTTGACCTGGGTTCTAAATTACGAGCCGTAATTAGCTGTTTTGGCCGTAATTGGCCATAATTGATTACGCCTCGTAATTTAGAATCTTGGTCAAGAGACGAGTTTCTGTTTTATGATTCCATTCTTTTTTTAAAAAATAAAGAAACTCGTTTCATGACCAGGGTTCCTAATTACGAGGCGTAATTAGCTGTTTTGTCCGTAATTGGCCATAATTGACTGCGCCCCGTAATTTAGAACCCTGGCCAAGAGACGAGTTTTTTGTTATGATTAATCTTTTTTATGATTCTATGTTTTTTATGATTCCACTATCCCCCCCCCCCTTCTTGATTAGTATCTCAATTTTAGTTGCATTCGGATTATTCATTCAAGCTACAGACCGCTCCGAATAGCGAGCGTTTTTTTATAACCTCCCTGTACATGGGAGAGAATTGCCTATTATGCTCATCGTAATATTAAAGTATTAATAATGAAGTGTAAAAAGTCCGTTTTCATGTGCTGAAATACAGATTTTGACAGTTACATTTATTTTAAATATCAAAAGAAGTCTCTTACGCTTAAAAAATTATGTTAATATATTTGTTAAATATTTTGTGGATAAGTTTTGTTATCATCATTAAATTTACACTTCTTTTCTCTACATAATATGAAATTGTAATTGTCGGGCGCTTGAAAGCCACTTAACTTGCGCGGCTTTAGGGGGTTGGAGAGCCCCGTCCGTTAAGGCACTAGCTTAGCATGCGGAAGGTCCCAGGTTCGGGTCCGGGCATCGCCAAAATAGCTGCCCACATATAAACGGCCCGTGCAGCCAAAACTGTCCTACGAATAATACCCCGTGTAAGGGAGTGCACGTTAAATATCCTTCAAAGTCCTAAGGGTGTGTACGATGTCGCCCTTAACGGTTGCATTGGGTGCATAACCCTCGTGTAGCTCTAGTTCGACGATACTTCAAACCTAACCAAGAAAAGATATGCATAGATCGATCCGTAAAACTTAACACAACTACCAAACATATCGATTTTCAATCCTCCTAATTTAGCCATTTCGAAATGACTGTCACTCTTTTACTTTTTTTTTATCCTTTTCCCAACTTTATATTCTTTTATAAAGAAATCAAGAAGTTTGGAGAAACTAGAACTTATCTTTACTTGTTAGAGTGATGCATCTTCTTCATGAAAGACTATCGGAGTTGTCACCTTGGAAATAAGATTGAGATGCTTTGGCGTGGGAAGGAAAAGTGAAGCCGTAATCAATTGGCCGTAAAACGTCAATTCGATGTCAAGAGCCTAAAAACAGCATAAAGTTAGGAAGGAGGAGTAGAGGGATCTATCAGTTCAAATGGTTTGAAGTAGGGCTGTCAGGTTTTTCGAGCTACTGCTCATAACAAACCGCCACTGAGGTATCCCGAGATGCAACGCTTTAGTGGGTTTTGAGCATAACATAATAGCCGAAACTCAGGAAACTGGCACTGACGTATCCCAAGATGCACCGCTCTAGCCGGCTTCTCTTGTGCGTTACTACGAGCATACATGGCCCCTCTATTCTCCTTTCTAACAATGATGTTATCGGAATGTGGTTGATTCAAATAATTACAATTCTGCTGTAATGAGAAAAAAACATCAACCAGGCATTTGTTCGGTTAGGTAAGGTTTGAATTATCGTCGCACAAGAGCTACACGAGGGCTATTGGCAATGGGCGTCGTGTTTTGGAACCACAGTCAAATGACGATTCAACACCTGAATAATCACCCAACTTAAGGCAACTTTAGGGCGACATCATAAGCAGCGTTAGGACTTTGAAGGATATTTAAAGTGCACTCCCTTACCAATATCACCTAGATTAGAAGGACGAAGAACTAAGCAACACAACGTCACACTACTGGATCAATTTCAATTTGTTGACCAATAACGTCGTATCTTAACATGACGTCGCATCTTGATTCATCTTATCTTAAAAATTTATTCAAATACAAGATCTAGTCACGAATGATCATAGGTTAAGGGGTCTAAGGAGTCTTAAAAATGTGCAAAGAAGGTACTACAAAACATAGTTTGATCTTTCATGTCATTTTTGAACTACTCAATGTATAAGTATAATTTTTTTATATGTAATTCTACAAGATTTATTTATTATAAAACAAGTTTTAAAATTTATGAAACTTTAGCCAAAACTAAAATAAATGATATTAAACATGAAGGTACTTGAACACACTGTGATTAGGCTTGCGCGGCAAATTGTGAGATCAAAATTTAAAAAATGAATAAGAAAAGGACTTTATATTGTACAAATATGTACAGACTAGGACTTATACCTAAATTCTCAGCTCAATTTCAATTAGAAATTATTTTTTTAAAAATTTAAAATCAAAATTTTTAATTTTTTAATAATTTTTTTAGAAAAAAGTTCTTAAAATAATTTCTAATTAAAATTGAGCTGAGAATTTAGGTATAAGTCCTAGTCTGTACATATTTGTACAATATAAAGTCATTTTCTTGGACATTTTTTCAATTTTGACCTCGCAATTTGCCGCGCAAGCCTAATCACAGTGTGTTCAAGTACCTTCATGTTTAATATCATTTATTTTAGTTTTGGCTAAAGTTTCATAAATTTTAAAACTTGTTTTATAATAAATAAATCTTGTAGAATTACATATAAAAAAATTATACTCATTTATTGAGTAGTTAAAAAATTACAAGAGAGATCAAACTATGCTATGTAGTATCTTCTTTGCACATTTTTAAGACTCCTGTGACCCCTTAAAACCACAGAATCGGTCCCCTTATACGACGCCAAGCATTTAGTTCACCGGCCCTCTAATCTAGGTGGTATTGCCCCTACACGTGGTATTATTCGTCGGACAGTTTTGGCTGCACGGGCCGTTTATAGGTCGGCAGTTATTTTGGCGATGTCCGGACCCGAACCTGGTACCTTTCGCATGCCAGGCAAGTGCCTAACCGACTTGGCTCCCCATCCCCGAATCGTTTCTTCGGGCTTTTAGTCGAAACGATCAAGACTTCACGTTACAAACCGTTTTTTAATAGATTTCAACCGGACGACATTCTCTCATCTCCACTCACATATGACGTTAAATATATGATATTATGCTAAAATTGCAAGAACTTATGGAAGTTAAGGCCATATCACCCCCGATAACGTAAAATCAACATCAAGTCTTGATATGAAAACACTTCTTCAAATAAAAATGAAGTAATGTTTTTCTTTCAAATAAATTTGCGTTTGAAATGGGAGTTCTTATCTGTTTTTAATGGCGTTTTTGAGTTACTGTTGCAATCTAAGTAAACGAATCGTATGTATTCTTTCCATGTATATTTCCTATTAGAAAATTTCCATGTTGGATAATAAATTTATAACAACTAATTGGATAATTCAATTTATTTACACTGTTAAAAATTTGGCGCAGGATTGCACCGCAATTCTGGAAATTTTTAGCTGCCACCACTATTCAGGGCGTGGATTCACCACTTTTACGGTACATCAAAGTTATAAATTCACCAAAAAATTGGTTATTTCACCCTCCAAATAGTGGTGGCAGCTAGAAAGTTGAAAAAATCTAGTGCAATCCAGTGCCAAAATTTTTAACAGTGCATGAAAAAATAAAATGTAGAGAATTTTACATATTTTTATGAGAAAACTATGATATGTGCAATATTCCCAATTTTTTTAAGAATTTGTATTTTTCCCTAAACATTTTTAGTTCATGTACATATTTATTTCGTTTAATGTAGGGTACGTAGAAAACGAACACAAGCTGAAAAACTATTTGATGGAAAAGAATTTGTCGATAAGATTAGCACAGAAAATGGACGAAACTTTAAAATTTCTTTACGTAAAGTGAAACGGCAGTGAAATTAAGTATAAATATATAAGCACGTGAGTTCAATTTGTAGGATTTTTATTTTAATATTATTTAATTTTTTTGGCTACTTTTCTTTTTTTAATTCGAAAGAATTAAAAAAATGAAAAAGTAGGTATTGACATGCTGTCGATTTTGTTTAATTAGAAAAGACGTAGCGCCATATGGCCCCAGAAGATGCATGGGACAAAGTCTTGACAGGGACATTTAAAGCGTCTGGGAAAAGTTTCGGCCGACGGAAAGTGTCTGGCAAATTTATTATTAACTTTTAACACTATTTTCTAAAACATAAATACAAATTAGCCCTTAAAAATGACTTAAGCTGATATAAAATTTACCTACTTTTTGCACCAGATACCTGTAAATTGGCCGTCGGTCCACTCCCCCCTAGCGGGTATGCATACACTAAAAATAAATGAAAACCGAACTTAATCAGGTACATTTCATCCTTTAAAAAATGATTTAGTAGGTACAGCCCTGGCCCTGGGCTCTCGGTATATTATTACATGTTTGATATAATTTTTGGTCTGTTCATTGACGAATTTTGGCGGGCTTGAAAATTTGAGATGAGGCTGTTAAATCTCTCAAGTTGTAGGATGAAACTGCTATAATTTAATAGCCGGGCGCGATTTAGGGATTTGCTTTACGTTGCCAAGCAGCGAAGATCACCAAATCTGGCCATCATTCCACTTCATATTTCATGCAACTCGATAGGTACAATTAAACTAAATTGCACACCAAACATTGCAAACTCTACAGTTAAATTAAAATTCGATTAGATACCGATTAAATAAATTGTAGAATTTTAAAGCTCTCCAAAATTCGCCAATGAACGTCATAACATCAAAGCTGTACTAAAAACAAATAACCGTTGGTAAGGGTACACCCGTGCAACACCGCGCCATAGAGCTATGTTGTTTTTAAAAGCAATTTACAATTCTTGTTTTAAATTAGCAGCTGCCAATTCAGAAATTTTATATATATTTGTCATAATTTATTACATTTAACTACTGACTCTGATACTTTAAAGAATGTTTATTATAAGAAAGTAAGCATATAATGAAACAAGAAGTTAAAAAAGAACTAAAATAACATAGTTTCCTGTTGCTTAAATACTTACTAAAGTTCTTATCGAGTAACAACTAGGTTCGTAACAGTAAGTGCCCATATACAACCGTTTCTACATAAAATATTTATACAATGAATTTCACTATACACAGCATCCAGCTAAAATTTAAACTCTTAAAGCCAAAATCATAGTTTTTCATTAATTTTCTATCGCAAATAAAATTAATATTACTTCTCGTCGGCTTGATTTATTTTTAGTTCTACGAATAATTAAATATTTATTTATAAAAAAAACATAAAAATTCCAAAATGAACTTAAAATAAGAACTGTAAATTAAAACTAATTAGAATTATACGCAAAATATGTCTTTCCACTTACTTAGTACACAAATAATTAACAATCAAATAATCACATTACTGACGTCATTCTAAACTGAATTATGACCAAAATAAATTTTGCTAAAAATAATATTTTTAAATGAATAAAGTCTCTCATGCCATTGCTGAGTTGGCAACAGCGATTTAAATGACTCGAAATTGAGTTTCAATGCTAATCCAATGGGAAATTCGTCAACAAATAGTAGTTTTAGGTCCGTCCGATCGCTAGACGGACAAAAAGTATGAAAGTTAGGTCTCTGAGGTCATGACTTTCTAACAAAAAAAGAATTTTTAAGATAGGTTGGATAACCCCAATTTTGGAAGGGGTGCGGACGGACATCGACAGCAAGGCAATACCTACTTTTGCATTCTTAAAATATTCTTTCGAATTAAAAAAAAAAGAAAAGAAGGCTAAAAATAGAAAATACTATTGTTTATTATTTAATACGTACACTAATATAGTAAGCTTCATAATATTTTTCCTGCCAAAAAAAAAAAATACGTCACATCGTACTTTCGAAATAAATATAAAAGGTCGAAAATGTTTTTAGAGCTGTATTCTACTACGCAAATGTCGAAATTGAAAATAACATTTGTAAAAAGGGTATTATTTAGGGTACTTATTTCTTATCTGCACAATTTTCGTGATTTATTGTACGATAATAGGGAACAATAATAGAAGTGGAAAATAAATGCCTCCTTCTACTCCATATTAATGTCGCGCGTGTTTGCACCATTATCAATACGCAAAAAAAAAAAACCTAACCATTATTAGACTTGACAATTTGCATGCAATAAAGACATTTGAGAATATTTTTTGTAATTAAGCTCGTATATTATTTGAAAAATGACTATTTGAATTGGCTTTCTTTGACACTGTTAACCATTAAAATTCAACCCTTAACGCCAATTACTTAAATAGGCTAGACATTTTTGACGGTGCTAAAAGTGAGACATTGGTATAATAAGGGCGGAAAAATGTTTAGCAAATCATATAAATAAGTTGAAATAGCTAATATATTTCTTGAGCAAAGACAAACTAAGAGTATATTTCTGAATTGACATAATCAATTTTACTTAACTTTTACACTATGTTCAAGCACGTAGAAGACGTTTTTTTAAAGCGATAACTAGTTTACTTAACGTTATACTTCATTAATAAAAACTTTAATTTATCAGCAGTTTAATTGATTTATCAGACAATTCAATTTTTCTAATCTTTTACTATGTTTAAGCACATATAAGACGTTTTTTTTAAAGAAAAAACTAAACAAGTTTTCCAAATTTTATACGTCATCAACAAAAACATTAATTAGTTTATCAATAGTTTGCTTATTGATTTAGTTGCCAGGCCCAAGACAAAATGAATGTCGGTTCAGTCTGGCACTCGACAACACGCTTATGCTTCAACAGTACAAAACAAGTTTTAGAATAAGTGTACTGAACAGTGAACATTCAATTATTATTACCTTTATGCATTCAGTGTTATCATTATGAAAGAATCAATATTTCAAATTACTCAGAAATACTTGCAGTTTATAGATGACAGATGGTTGTTAAGGTAGGCGAGTACCCAAAATTCTAAAATTTTTACTATTACTTTAATCTTTTCCAAATTTGGCATAGTGATTTTAAATATTATGAGCAATGCTTTTTAGGTAATTTTTTTATTTAAACATAATTGATTTATTTTAAACGGTGTTTTTCGACTAAAAAAAGGGGTTTACGCCAACACTTCTAGTATAAAAAGTTTTGCATTAATTTACCTGAATTTTTTTACAGATGCTATTTCAATATATATCTGTGCTATAAGCCTCTAACATCTGGTGCAAATGTAGTAGTTTTTTAAAAAAATGTTCAAGTGTAAGTTAATCGAAAAAATCTTTTTTTTAGTTAAATTCATTACATTTTTCTTAATAACTTCCTTTTTTTTTGTAATTTGTATGAAACTCTAGAGGGTCATTGCATGTATCAGTTCAAAACGGAGAATTTGACACATAATTAATGTTTATAGGAGGGAAATTCAATGTGGTAGACGTGTTAGCGTAAACCTCTTTTTTAGTAAAAAAACACCGTTTAAAATAAATAAATTATATTTAAATAAAATAAATGCCTAAATAGCATTTCTCATTGTATTTGAAATCACTATGCCAAATTTGGAAAAGTTTAAAGTAATAGTAAAAATTTTAGAATTTTGGGTATTCGCCTACCTTAAATCCTATTAGTTTACTGTTGTGACTGGAAGTTCGTTATAGAATACAAGCGTTAATTAATTATTGACTACAATAATCAAGTTCTTGTTTATTATTTCTACGTATTTGAAAAGTAAACTATTTCCATTAATAATACTTGTAAGTAATTTTTAAAAAAATATTCTTTTGCTTTAAAAGAATCTATCTCTGAATGCATCTAAAAATTTGAAAGTGTTTGTAATCGACTTATTGATGGTTAAAAGTAAACACACACATATAACTTGAGAGAGTTATTAAAATATATATTCCGCATATGAAGAGTACAGTTGAAAAACCGATTGATTTTGCAGAGAAGTTTCCTATTTCAGTTCCTACCACAAAGATCATAGGTTGAAGTAATAGAGTGGCAGATCACGTGACCTCCAATGCTAACGACGGGGCACGCAAGGAGCTCCCAGAAGAGACCCAATGAAGCCAGTGTTGTAGGTGATCTTCCACTCTAATGCTCTAACTACTATCTCTGTAGTTCCTAGCTACCAAGATTCAGGTGGTTGACGATCCCGACGCTTGGACCAAGCGAAGAAGAAAGAGGGAAACCGGATTTCTGCCGCCAATGTTCGCCAAGCAGACAATTGCGGGCATCCGCCTAATAAATCAATCGGTTCTTCCCGTGTACTCTTCAAATAAGGAATAAGATTTAATATAAATTCTTTTATGAGAAGGGGGGGCATAAAATTTTCCAGAAAATGAGATCAAAAGCCTGATACTACTTATATACACGAAAACATAAATGTTTAAAGGCATATAATACTGAATTTTAAATAAAAGAAAATTGCACTAAAATATAGTTTTTATTATGGAACTAATAAATGGATAACTACATAGAAGTCAGGGAATGTATAAAACTAGTTATTTAAAATGCATCAAATAAGTCTTTGATAATTCATCTTATTCAATGTCAAAGTCAGAAAAAAAGTAAGCTAAAACACTTACTTATCTTACATACAAAAACAGCATTAAAAAAACAAACTTAATTATATTTTTTATAACTTTGAAATAAGTAGGAATACAACCGTTTTTTCATTAACTTATTCAAGCATCCGTTATTAATATATCTTCATTTTTTTGTAACTGCGACAAAGATAAATTACACATTAACTTCAAATTCCCAAGGTAATAAAATGTGAACAAATATTTCATATTAAGTGCTCTATTTCTGCCATTTAAGATATATGTTTCTTTTTATTAATTTAAACATAAATAATAAGGGTTGCGATTTAAATTTACGAATTTATTTCTTCCCAAGTACTCATTTAATAAGACAATCTTTGTGCGATAGTTTTAATTTTTTTTAAAATAAATTTTCTATTTATTAATGTCAAAGTTAAAAAAAAAACGTATTGTTACTACATTTCTGGGTTCTTTTAAAGCACAACACTGCCACAAAATCTATTTATTTTAGTCATCAAATCTTTATTCATTACGTTAAAAGTTACTTGATTAACGAAATCGAGAAATTAAAAAAATTAGCTTTAAAAATTAAGTTCATGAAACATAAAATAATGCATATCTATCCCTAAATACACTAAAATGTAAGAAGCGTCCCTTTACTATTTGGTTCGGCAGGTAACAATTAGCCTTGTCGATCGTGAGTAAAATTTAAGGGGTCATAGGAGTCTTGAAAATGTGCAAAGAAGGTACTACAAAGCATAGTTTGACCTTTCATGTAATTTTTTAACTACTCAATGTACAAGTATAACATTTTTATACGTAATTCTACAAGATTTATTTATTATAAAACAAATTTTAAAATGTATGAAACTTTAGCCAAAACTAAAATAAATGATATTAAACATAAAGCTATTTGAACACATTGGGATTAGGCTTGCGCGGCAAATTTTTAGGTCAAAATTGAAAAAATTACCAAGAAAATGACTTTATATTGTACAAATATGTACAAACAAAGACTTATACCTAAATTCTCAGCTCAATTTTAATTAGAAATTATTTTAATAACTTTTTTTCTAAAAAAATTAATAAAATTTTTAAAATTTTGATTTAAATTTTTTTAAAAAATAACTTTTAATTAAAATTGAGCTGGGAATTCAGGTATAAGTCCTTGTTTGTACATATTTTTACAATATAAAGTCATTTTCTTGGTCATTTTTTCAATTTTGACCTCAAAATTTGCCGCGCAAGCCTAATCCCAATGTGTTCAAATAGCTTTATGTTTAATATCATTTATTTTAGTTTTAGCTAAAGTTTCATAAATTTTAAAAATTGTTTTATATTAAATAAATCTTGTAGAATTACATATAAAAAAATTATACTTATATATTGAGTAGTTAAAAAATTACATGAAAGATCAAACTATGCTTTGTAGTGCCTTATTTGCACATTTTTAAGACTCCTTTGACTCCTTAAAATGTAAGAAGCGCCCCTTTACTATTTGGTTCGGCAGGAAACAATTAGTCTTGTCGATCGTGAGTTAAATTGAAAGGAGGTTGTAACAATGTGTCGTTGTAAATGTCAACCGTCGAATGCAGTACAAGATCTAAAGTAATACAATGCCATAATAATTCACTCAATAAAGAAGGAATACAATTGAAGAGTACACGGGAAGAACCACTTGATTTCTTTAGAGTCTTTCCGTAATTGTGTCTGCTTGGCAGACATTGGCGACCGAAAACCGGTTTCTCTTTCGTATCTTCATTTGCGGTACAAACGCATGTGTCGTATCCACTTATCTCTGGCGTGAATCAGGGTTGCTGCGAAAGATAAACAAAGCGATTAACCGGTTTCTTTACGCCAGTTTAGGCTATTTCTTGCTATCATCCCCAAATAGGCTATTAACCCTTTCAGCCCTAGTGATGCTATTTGGCATCATACCTTTCAATATTTTTTTTCCAAATGTTTATGTCCGTTATGACATCCAAACACATATCATACGATTCTTTCATCTCATTAGAAGTCGGAACTACTATTTTTTTTAATTTAGAAAATAGCTAACAAGCATTTCACCTGATTTTTGACAAGTTCACTACAGTTCCATATATTTAAAACACAGTTTAAACTATTTCGGTTAAAATAATTGCTAATTTTTTTTAATAATATGGTCAAATACCTTAAAATATGTAACTCGAAGTGTTTTTAGGTAATATATATTTTTTTATTTTGTTGTTTTCCACAGTTAAAAATTTTGGCATTATTTCTAACACCATATAAAAAATAAAATGATTTTTTTCTTGTTTAACTCTTATTTTTGACCTAAAATAAGCTTATTTGTGAATATCAGATGTTTCTGTAGCGTAGGAAATTTTTGGGACTGAAAGGGTTAAGGAAACCCTTCTACGAAATAAAGAGGTTCTTCCCGTGTACTCTTCAATCATTATTAAATATTTGTTGTATGCAACTTAGTGCCAAATAATTAGTCGAATGTTGGTTTCGGCATATTGTGAAAGCATCATTTAGCAAACTTGTTTTTAAATGGGTTTTGCCCAAGAATAATTGCACTTTTATCCTATTCTCCATACACAGAATCTGTAGTAATATCTCATTGTTTGAAGAAATCGTAAATAAAATTATTTGATTACTTGGGTTTGGTTAGATAACAAGAGCTGACAGTAAGTCGACATGAGTTTTGGAAATTCGGTTTGCTGACGGAAGTGTTTTATTCGACGTAGATGAAAATCAGGCCTTAAGGGGGTCCGATACATCAGACAACTTTTTTTTTATTTTTGTACTTACACATTCCAAATTTTTTTCACTTGTTAAGCATGTAATAAAAACACAATTCAGCTATTATCATTTGATATAAGTCTGTTTGGTTTTTTGAAAAATTTAATTTTTGTTAAATTTTTAACAATTTTCAAATCTCTACTCCTTTTTTTATTTTTCAATATTTTTAAAAAACACTCGGGAGGTAATTCAAACCAAAATATGCATTTATATTTCGATTAAAATGAACAACTTTTTCTTAAAATATTTGTAGCAATTTTGCCAAAAAAAAAAAATATCAACCCCTACGAAATGAAGCTGTTTTTCCCCTGTACTCTTCATTTGGGATTTAAAAAAAAAAAGGTGTTAGGAACAGACAGTTTCAAATTTTAGAGGCGAATATTAGTACTTTTTTTAAATTTAAATGCAACCTCAGTTATGAGAGTGAGAATTTATTAGAGCGCATTTTTAGACATAGTTCACATTTTGACAAAAATTCTTTACAGCTTTGGCAAAACAATATATACTGATGTTCCCTCTGGTTCTATCTTCGCCTTTTAACACCTCTTTTACGTTCTTGCTGACAAAGGGAAATTGGTTTTGCAATTTGAAGGCTAGCCAACGATTACGGTTTATGTGGTGTGATCAGAACGCAGTTATATTACATTATATAATGATTTTATTTTTTTTAGTCTGGTATGTCAGTAAAATCAGGAATGAGTTACACTAATAATAGAAATCAGTACGGGAAAGATGCACATCAAAAATATGCTTTAAAACATATCTAACATTTAATATGCACTTCTATCAACTGTAAGCTATTAGTAAAAAAAAATCGTAATTTGAGACAACCTAAAATGTTCTAAATGTTTTAAAATTAATAATTTTTAGAGAATGGCTCACACATTTCAATGAAATAACATATGGCAACGTTTTGATAAAAACCCATGCAGTTTGAAAATACAAGTACAGATTTATATTGTATAAACAAACATACTTCGAGCTTTATAAGTTTTCCCTTAATATTAGAAAGAATATAAGAGGGATTTCCAGTTCTAAAGAGCTATAATGCATTATTTTGGAATCACAACTTCTACAGAAGCATTGTTTCGCCATGTTAACTTTTTATCCTCAAGTATGGTAATCAACATAACATCGAAATGAAACAAATTTTAAACGAGAATGTTATCTAGTTATTTAAGTATATGTTTATTTTAATATAGGTTTATTTTTAAGTACATGTTTTTGAAGTTTAAAAAGGGTCCAAAATATTCAGCAGGTGGCGTCATTATTTTAAAACTTGATCAATTAAAAATGAATAACCCGATGTTATTTTTTTTTCAATTTTGTTTTAAATAGATGTTATGATGATCCCCATACCTGTTGAAAATAGGCTAGCACCTCAGAGCATTTTTTTTGCAAAAGTTGTGTTTTCAAAACCATTAGCTCTATGGGACTGACAGTCCCTCTTAAAGAACATGCATAGCTATTTTTTTAAAGCTTTTTCACAAGAATCTTTTTTATTCATTAGAATTTTTGGCTAGTATTAAAACATTTCAGAAGGAGTGAGTTAAGTGCAAAGTTTTAATTGCTTAAAGTGAATTTTTAAAGTAAAAGGATCTTACTATTTCAATTCAATTAATGTATTAACTACCGTGCAGTCCCATTTCTACAAAAAGTTAATTTTTCTCATTTATTTTAAGTTAGTTAAAAGCAGGGATGCTGGAAAATTGAATTCGGAGAGATAATTACTTTTCTTAAAATGATTTGTTTTGTTATTCTTAACAATTAATGTGAGGATTTTTAAGAGAAAATTATAAAAATAAAGGTGAAAAGAAAGAAATTAATAAGTTATTTTTTGTTATTTATATTCTTTTTTTAAATATTAGGTCAGGTGAGTTGCGAGGGACCAATTTTTTCGATAAGAGTGTAATCAACCCAAAGCTTTACTTTTCAGTAAAAGGATTCCATCTTTTGTTCTTTCAGTAAGGCAAATGACTTAACAAAATCTATTAATATTTTTTCTGTCTTTAAGGT
The DNA here is from genome assembly GCA_023701765.1 of Hylyphantes graminicola. Lineage (NCBI taxonomy): Eukaryota > Metazoa > Arthropoda > Arachnida > Araneae > Linyphiidae > Hylyphantes > Hylyphantes graminicola. Next base: position 58,375,992 of record CM043114.1, on the reverse strand, counting down.
GAATTGATTAAATTTAATTATTTTTGATGATTTAATTAAAAAGTTTAGAAAATGGCAATTACAACAAAGAAAAACAATAAATGCCAAAATTTCGAATTTCGTTCTCACTTTCTTAATTAAATGCTTTTGACGTTTTGAAGATATTGTTTTTCAGAAATTTTTTAAGGCTTTTACGTTATCTAATATATCAGAAAAATTAGTGAAATTTTTTTTACCAATTATCGAGAAATGAAAAAATAAATATCCAAAGTTATCAAGAAAACTTGAAAGATGTAATTACTCAATATATTACCTAGTTTGTGGGAAAATGAGAAACCTATTTAATAGAACTCGAGTCAAAATAAAGGATTTTTCTGGATTCAGACATTATTTTTTTCTCAAAGGGGCATGTTTACTAGATGGCAAGCCATCTAGGCTGCTCTCGCTACCAATTTTGACGCTCAGATTACAAATAATCCGAGTTCTCTGTCTTAAAGTATGTCGAGATTTAATTTTGCCGAGAGGAGCTATAGGGGTACTCAAGGTATCTTTTACATGCCATATAATCATATGATATGCGTGCCCAAGATTTTCCCATCCAGAAAATCCTACGATTTAGCCGCTGCTTGAACCCGCAAACTTGGGCTTACGAGGCGGACACGTTTCACCTCTCGGCAGCAAAGCCTCTGATCCATTCATTAGAAGAATATACAGGGTGGTTATAAAAATAACGATTGCTATTCGGAGTGGTCTGTAGCTTGAATGAATAATCCGAATGCATCAAAAATTGAGACACTTACTAATCAAGAAGGGGGGAAAAGAATGGAATCATAAAAAGCAAACTCGTCTCTTGACCAGGGTTCTAAATTACGAGGCGTAATTGGATGTGCTGGTCGTAATTAGAACCTTGGTCAAGAGACGAGTTTCTTGTTTATGATTTCATTATTTTTCGTAAAAATGAAACTCGTATCTTGACCAGGGTTCTAAGTTACGAGGCGTAGTTAGCTGTGTTGGTCGTTATTGGCCATAATTGACGACGCCTCGTAATTAGACGTATGATTATTCTTTTTTTTTATGATTATTCTTTTTTTGATTATTTTTTAGAATTCTTTTTTTTAATGATTCCATTCTTTTTCCTTCTCTTGATTAGTAAGTGTATCAATTTCTGATGCATTTGGATTATTCATTCAAGCTACAGACCACTCCGAATAGCGAGCGTTATTTTATAACCACCCTGTACATCTGGGACATATTTAGATAAGTTTAATCATTATAGACTTGTTCAGATGGTTTTGAGAAAAGGTAAAACTAAAAATAAAAACTAAAAAAAAGTTTTGTTTGTGTCTGATACCATCAGAACCAAACTGTCATTTTCACTGCTTATTTGGGAGACGAGTATCTTTTTCAATTTTTTTTTAGTACTGAAACTCTCCCTTGAAAAACGAATTAACTGACAAATATAAAAATAGCACGAGAAGATGGGGAGCTCTGTCGGTTAGGCATTTGCCTAGCAAGCGGAAGGTCCCAGCTTCGGATCACAGCATCACCAAAATAACTGTCCCCGTGTAGGGAGAGTGCACGTTAAATATCCTTCGAAGTACTAACGCTGCGTACGATGTCGCCCTTAAGGGGACGCATTTTCTAAAATTTAGGGCTGCCCAGAAAATGATTAAACATGCTAGAACTCTGTGATATAAATATATTGCAAAAAAAGGAGGTATCATTTATAATGATAGAGGTTTATTGAAAATAATATAGTGGTTTTGCAAAAAAAAAAAAAATTGAAATTTTCTGTTGATTTTTTTAAATATTATTTTTTTTAGCTTATGAATGGTTAAAAGCCTAAGGCTTTTAAGTTAATAAATGTTGAGCTCCAATTTTTTTTTCCTGTATTAAGGCGTATACCATAAGCAAAAGTTGGTATGGGATAAGGTCTAGTGTGATTAGAATTTTTTTTAAATAGTGATGAAGTTGAAAATTTAGAAAAAAAATCTTCTTTTTTTGGCTATTTTTATACATAAATCTGCATAACTATTTTTGTTTAAGTGGTAGCTCAATATCCATACCAACTTTTATTAACAGATGTTGTGTGTGGGAACATTTTGAAAAAAAAATCCATTAAAAAATTCCTTAAATTGTAGGAGGAGTAGTATTTTGAAAAATCGTTAATATTTTTAATATTTTCAATATTTTGAAAATACTAACGATTCAATATTAATAATTTTTTTGTATATGCTTCTTGAATGTTAGTTCTTTATAAAAATAGTTTAATTTGAACGCTAGCGATAAAAATACTGGATTTAAATTTTTAGGTAATGCGTCCCCTTAACGGTTACGTTGGGTGCCTACTCGGGTGTCGGCTTGTAACTTGAGTGTGGTTCTAAAATGCAACGCCCGTCGCCAATAGCCCTCGTGTAGCTCTTATGCGACGATAATTCAAACTAAACTAAACTAAAAATAAAGCCGCCCCGGTGGCGCAATCTTTAGGATGCCAGCCTTTGCAGCTGTTGGGGTCGGGTTCAAATCACGGTCTGGCATGGATGTTTGTGACCGTCAATAAATATTGTTATTTGCTTATGTGTTTGTGTTGTCATTTCTTTGTGTGTCTCTTGTGCTTGTAAAAACTCTTTCTGCGTCTGTCCCACTTGACGACAGCTTACAAGCGGTTCTCTGAACAATCACACATGCTGGAATATATATGTACCATACAATACTAAAAATAAAAATAGAAAGTATTTAAAAACTTCACTTACCTATGGAAGATGATATTTATTTTTAATCACATGTCCATTCTCAGTCTAAAGAAAGCACGTTTTGGATGATAGGAAATCCTAATTGGCAGAGCTCAAGTAGTATAACGGATACGGTCTGGCGAGGTTAATGAGAACTGTTACAAATAAAGTCATACAACTGCATTAGTTAGCATCTTAACTAATAAATGTAAGTAATATAGGTGGAGTTTTTTTCACCGAAAATAATAGTAAAATAAAAAAAACAATGCGATGAAGACTAGTAAAAGCTTAATATCAGTAAAAGTAAATTTAAAGACATTATAATCATAGATCAGTACACACAGTTTGAAATTAAATAGTTTTTCCTTGTACACATTTTATTTAAACCAATATATGAAGAGCTCAAGTGCAAAACAAGTTAAGTGACTTTTTGGACAAAAATGAGATGGTTAGCTTTTCATGCAGGTATTGTAGGAAGGGATCCACCAACATTTTGATTTGCACAAAAAAAAGTTAAATCGTACGTGTATATACATACGATTAGAATCACTCATAATCATCAATACGTATATAATCTATATGATAAGCTAACCAATTTAATTTTTTCCAAAAAGTTATTTAATTTGTTTTGCACTTAACGTCTTCCCATATACTTTCTTCTAATTCAAGTATAATTCTGCGCTCGTTATTAATAAAAGGAGATAGAAGATCGGGATTTTATTTTTACAAAATTTAACTATGACACTATTTGTGACTTATGTGAGCAAAATTAAAAAAGCAAAAAATATTGCTAATTTTTTTTTTAATCGGCTAGTATGCTTTTTAATGGTGTTTGGTTACCTAAATATACTAATAACTAAAAACCCACAAAAAAAATTAAATTTAAGTACATAAATATACACAAAAGAAAAAAATGTGGTAATGCTATATAATAAAAACAAATGTCCAAGAATGGTACGGTTTTTACGAACTTAAATTCGTTTCTCTGAAATTTCATTTCAAAAACTTTATTTGTGTCTGACTTGGAAAAACTTTTGCTTTAAATGCCTCAGATACGGAACTACACTTCGGAAGAATACACGCATTTCTGCGCTTTCAACAGAAGTTTTGTGCCACATCCATGTATTATAGATGTTTGTATTGTTTCCACACAACTGATGATAAATGGAAAATACATTATTTTTATCGAAAGTCAAAACAAGATTTTTTCTGTAAGTAGTTTAGAAAAGTTATGTCATGTAAACTGAACGACTTTTCTGATGAGGGGTAATCAACCCAGCTGCACCCGAATGCTTCTGACAGCTACTGCAGATGATTAATTTTATAAAGTTATAAGCACATTAACAAAACAATCGGCATTCTGTTCACTGAAATGACTTTATCTTGATTTTGTTTATCGTGTCTATGACGTTACCGAAAAGGAAAAGTTAACCCTCTAATGCATACTGTTGCCGTTTGGTAACAAGTTACATAATCCACTTTATTCTATTAAAGTAGACCTCCCTCTTAACAAATTTGTGTTTTTTCATCTATTACATTCCATTTTGAAGTTAGTTAATAATAATCCCCATAGATGACAATAGTAAAAGTGCATTCAAAATTAAAGAGTGAGGTTATTAATTGTTGCGAAATTACGTTTTTGGCAGTATTCAAAGTATAATAATGTTAATACCAAATTACAAATAAATTGTTTTGAAAAATTAATTGTAGTTAAAGAGGGTTATTTTGAAATATATTTAGTAGTTTTCTAGTAATTATTATCAAAATTGGAATTTTGTAGTTGGTTTTTGTAATATGGAAAATAATTTAAATTATTTAAATTCTAATGCAGTTAGTTTTTTTTTAGTATTTTTCCCATAGTGTATGAGTATTAAAGATTCATATATATTCTTCGGGATGAAAAAAAATCATGCATTAGAGGGTTAAGCTAAATGAAACCATGTGTTTTGATGACCGCATCTTCAATTTTTTGGATATAACTGTCATAAAGATCTATTTATGATTTCAGAACTCTTATGTCTCTCAAATTGGCATTCATTGCCAGATTTTGAAAAATGTGGTTTGATGTAAGCTGCGTATCTGGGCAGTTGTCACAGTTTCTATACATATTCCTGCCCTCTTTGTCTATCTTCATATGCCTCTGTGGTGATTGGTTCTTAGTGTGACAATAGTTTTTTCATAATTGCGTGAAAAAAATCCGACTTTTACATTATAATTTCAATATCAGAGCAAAAGTATCATCAGTAGCAAAAAGTTAGACTTTTTGAAACAGTGACAAAAAGTACTTTTTTTCACCCAAAAGCAGTGAAAAAAAAAAGACTTTTTTTACTATTTTCATAAGATGCCAACATTTCAAGTTAAAATTTCTATTTCATAATATTAATAAAATCAAGATATTTATCGATCTGCTTTTATTTAAAGATATAAACGCGCGTGAAATATTTTTGGGCCAATGATATTTTTTTCGCACAATTATAAAAAATAGTGTATGAAACACGTGCGAAAAGTAAATTTTTTAAAACACGTATCATTATTTCACGAGCGAGGTACGAGCGAGTGAAATAAAATCCACTAGCTTTAAAAAGTGTAACTTGTTGCATAAATAACTATTGTGGTGGATCTATCTGCATTTAAATTACAAAGAAGTCTCCTGGAAGGGTCACCCAAGGCGTGAAGGCCGTTCCATTATACCCAGCTAATGACTACAGGCAAACAGTCCAACCTCTATAGGCTCTGGCCACTCTCTTTCTATGACGATTCGAACTTTATCTTGATAGTCAATCCATATGTATTTGCACTTCGAAAAAATGTAGGATTAAAAAAAGATATCGGTGCAAAAAATGGATGGGAAAAAAAAGCATACGTCTCACATCTTGGTTTAAAATGGAACTTATTCATCCGAAATAATGTTTGTCACCCTAACATTAACCTTTCTAATGCATACTGTTGCCATATTGCAACAAGTAACATAATCCATTTTATTCTATTAAAGTAGAGCTCCCTCTCGACAAATCTGTGTTTTTTCATCTATTGCATTCCATTTTGAAGTTTCAGTTACTAATAACCTTCATAGATGACAGTAGTAAAAGTGTATTCCAAATTAAAGTTATTAACCCTCTAATGCATGAATTTTTTCGTAACGCAAAAAAAATATATGTATCTCATACATTATGGGAAAATACTGATAAAAAATTAACTGCATTAGAATTGAAATAATTTCCATTTTCGAAATATTTTCTATGTGACAAAAACCAACGACAAAATTCTAATTTTGAAAAGAATGACTAGAAAACTACTAAATATACTTCAAAATAAACCCTCTTTAACTATAAATAATTTTTCAAAACAATTTATGTGTATAGTACTAAATATTATTATACTTTGAATAGTGCCAAAAACTTAATTTCACAACAGTTAATAACCTCACTCTTTTTAATACACTCTTACTGCTGTCATCTATGAGGGTTATTAGTAACTAAAACTTCAAAATAAGAATGAATGAATACAAATAGATGAACAAACCAGCAGATTTGTTGAGAGGGAGCTCTACTTAAATAGAAAAAATTGGATTGTGTTACTTGTTGCCACATGGCATTAGTATGTATTAGAGGGTTAATGTCACAGAAACCCAAAAAATTTTACGCATAAAAAATAAATATGAAAATAATGCATTATAAGCATATTATTAAGTAACAATGATTAGTTTAAATGGCACACAGACAGAAATCAACTTTCTTGTTACTTATTTGGAAATACGTTATTTCCTGTGATATTGTTTTTATTTTTGATTTTCTTTGAAATGTTATGCACAGACGGTTCTTTGGAATTTTACATTAAAGTTCTTGATATAATTATTCCAAGTTAACTCACTTTGAACTTTATGTCTCGATTGAGTTTTAAATAAAGGTATATTGGTAGTGAAAGTTCCCACAAAATTATGTATAGATCCCACAAAATTACTTATATCTTCTGCAGTTTCACTAAATTATCCTTAAGCAATCAAATGAACTTGAGCACAAAAAACCGAAAAAGTGTACTCTTCTCATATAAAAAAATGTGTAAAAAAGTTAACCTTAAAGTGTTTTTATGCTCAAGTTTCTTTTTTTTCTCAAAATTATATTATTGTCTCTTAGTTTTCTAGGAGATATTTTATGATATAAAATGAAAAACTTAAAAAAAATAACTTCCTAGAAAAAAACTATTCCCCCACCTCAAACAACTTAAACTTTGAATAAATAGACTTTATGTGGTGCCGGGTATTATCCATAAGCAAGCAAGAAGTGATAAAATGCTTGAGATGTGAGATACCAAATGCTTTATTCATACCCTCGCCTGTTTAAACTTTGAGTGTTTCCGAAGCACTAGAATAAAGTAAAGAATTTCTCTAAAGAACAAAATTGGGATGCATTCGGGAAAAAACTTGCGTTGGCTTTTTATACAAATAAAAAATGTTTTTCTTTCCAGTTATTGAAAGTTGTGTTGAGACATTATAAAATTGTAATGTAATCAAATAATAATGGATAATTAATACAAATATTGTGATGGAGACTCATGCCCGGACCCGAAACTTGGACCTTTCGCATGCTAAGCGAGTGCCTAACCAACTGGACTTCCCTATCCCACACATGAAAAATAAATCTTTTTTTCTAAACCTTTAAGAAATATGCGCCCATAAAAGCAATGAATCGCTAAGGATAGTAACTCATGCCTAATACCAAAACCTTCCTTAAATTTTTTCGAAGTGGACTGTTCCGCAATCAAAATATTTTGAATGTCAAAAAAAAAAAAAAATTGATTGATATAATTTTAATCTTAAAATGATTGTTAACATAAGAATAACAAAATTATAACAGACAATATAGGGTAGACTGACCAGTGAGTGAACAGGCCCCAGTGAATGAACATTTAGTAAATATAATTAAAAAATAAGGATTGAAAATCATTCCACTAGATGGATTGGCAACACTGACTTCCTCCCATGTAGTAGGAAGCTATCTGACAAAGGTTGGTTGTGTCCTGGTCATCATATCCTTGTGTTCATTCACTGGCGAACGTGACGTCTGAAGCGTTCATTCACTGGTTAGTCTACCCTAGTTCACAGTTTTTTCGGGATTCTATGCCCTTGCACAATATAGGTGCAAGGATAAAGTAAGCAGGCTCATGAAAAAGGTAAACTTTATTGCCGTGTTGTGAAATAAGGACTTTAAATTACATAAATACGTTGACGTATTTTGAACTCTTAGTATTGAAGAATTTCGTTAAATATGTGAAAATGATTTCTGCTGCGACAAATAGTTTTGCGGCAAAATATAAGAAATCGACATAAGTTGGTTTTCTAAATAAGAAGTAATAGCAAAACTGTGCTTGAGGTTCTGCCATAAGTAATTGAATAAAAAAATTACAGTAAGTACTTTTATTTAATTGAGATAAAAGCTGATGAATTAAATATGTTTATATAAAAACAGAAACAGACAAAACATCCGTTTATATAAAAGCAGACAAAGATGCTGTTTAATTAAGATGAAGACTAAAATTTTTTATATTATCAAATCCTCATAAAAAAATAAGTGATATTTTTTTGACCTTAATCGAGGGAAATTTTTCTTTAATATTTTGTCTGTACCAGAGATAATGCATATTTACAGTAGACAGAGAAGACTAAGTTATAATCATACAGCATATTACGTGATAATTTGTTAAAATAAAAAGAAAATAAATGCTTATTAATTAATAAATAAAATTAATTAAATGATTTTCTGGGTCCATTCAATATAAGAAAAAATACAGATAGAACATATTTAAGCCGGTTTGATCATTATAGACTTTCCTATTTTTTTAAGTGAGTTCTTACCGTTATTTTATACAAGCTGAAATAAATAAAAATCAAACTTATCCACTTGTACTTTTGTTTTGTTTTGCTTTTTATTAATTTTGAATTGCATACCGATTGTACATTTTTAATTACATAATTCATTTTAATGATGAAAGTGCAGTAAACCGTTTACGATCCCAGGAATTAAAGGTCAACACTTCTAGGCTAGCACACTGTTAAAACGAACGAGAGATTTTAACTCAGTCTGATTGATTTTCACTCCTCCAGTCTGGAAAATGCACTTCTCCTTTTCGAGTGGATCCTTTGTGTGTTAAACCTCCGACAGGATCACTCCAAACGAGTGATTTTAACTCAGTCTGAGATAATATTCACTCCTTTCCAGTGTCGAAAATGCACGTCTCCAACTGGAGTGGAATCCACTCTTTTGTTTTAAGAGTGCACATACTTGATTCCATAAAAATCTTTTTTATTCTATTTAACATAGTAGTATATTTAAATGTAATCAAATATATGTTATATAATATTAAATATCTATATAACATAGTATATTATTTAGAAGAGGCCGTCAGCAGGAAACATTTTTCCCCCATTTAATATCCGTTTATCTTCTACACAAATTCTATAATATATTACAAATTCTATCATATTTCTAAATATTATAGAAAGAGTAACATCATTTAAAATCTAAAAAGTTACGAAGAGAAATTTTTAGCATTTTATTGAAAATCAAAGGTATTTGCTCAATTCAGAATAAAAAATTAAGAACAGGGGGAATTTGCAGCATTATAACGAAATAGCATTTAGTTTAAGAAACTAGGCACCAAAAAGATATTTTTAATCAAAAGGTAGTTGTTCATAAAATTCGAAAATTGTAATCTTTCGATAGCCGGCAACTATTACTCTCTCTAATAAAATTGAATTTAATTTACTTAACATGAACTGGATTCCTACTAGTAACCGATACGATACTAAAATAAACAATACGATAATTACGATAATAAAGTGGTATTCAATTTAATTAATGGAACCGAAAGATAAAGCAATTCCCACTTGCATTCCAAAGCAAAAAAACAAATCTTTTGAATGGAGAGAAAAGTGAGAACAAAGCTGATAAATTACAGTAGCATCCAGACTATCTCGTTCATCCAAAACTACTGCGCATGCGCCAAAGTGGAGAAAACCAGGAGGGGAGGAAAACTAGAGGCAAGAACATACTTGTTGTTCCAGACGTTGAAAAAGTGGCCGTCATCGTGTGAGCCTTTGTTCAGACAAGATCAGATTCCTTTTTATTATGTCTCGCATTCATTTGAATTAATCAAAGGTAGGTAATTTTAGTTATTTTAATTATTTACTAATCTGTAAATTAAATGCTAAATAGTTTATATAAATAATCGGTATAAAATTAGATTCACTCTTCGAAGTTGAGATTAGTATATCATTTTACGAATTTGAAATGTAAGGTATGTAAATCTTTCATTTATGCATTTTAAAACATGTTTACTGTTGTACTTAAATGGATACACTGGTCGTTAAAAGCTTAACATTCTTCTGATGTAAAGAGTTTTTTCAATTGTTATTTAAAATCAATCAAAGGTGAATTACTTTAGCTCTATGAGTTTTAAAAAAAAAAACCTGAAAATTGCTTAGCTTTAATTTCAAAACACTTTTTTACTTTCGATATTTTTACATTTTGGAGCCGAGTGATTTATGATTAAGGGTGTTGCAGTAAATGAATGTATAATTGTCTTATTTACTCTGATAACATTTTTGCTTTAATATTTAAAAACGAGTTTACTTTATTTTTGATTTTTTATTTGTATTTTTTTAATGAAATAAAAGTCTCAATATTTTACGTTGATTATAAAGTAGTTTTCGTAAACATTAGTATGAAATTTTTTTTATCGATACTGTTTTTTAAAGACATTTAAAAGTTTGACATATATGTTTCTAGTTATACTGGGTTTGTAACTTTTCTTAATTATTTATATTATCTACAATGCAAAAAACGTCGTCAAATTTATGGTTTTAAACTGGTAGCTGAATTAATAGAAGAAACTTGTACAAAATAAGGGGAACGTATATCACCTCTCTCACAATCTCACAGTGACGTCATTAATAATTAGTTTTATTAAAGACTAGCAGTATGGTCCCGGCCTACTGGGAACCCGTTAACTTCGCATTGCTTCCTTTTAGAGACATGCTTACTAGTGAAAATACACTCAAAATCAAAACAAAATTAAATTCGTGTTGGCGCATGCACACTTAAAAAAGCAAACACTAATAGAGGATGAAGCAGCCTTAGGGCGAGCGCATATCTCAGTCAAACTCAATCAATCAAACTAATAGAGAATGGCGTCAAGTCCCCGTTTCGGCCCGGTTCATGTATTTTCAAGCCCTGTTATGGTCCCGCAATCCCACGTGGATGACGTTTTTCTTAAACTAATTATATTAATTAAAAATCACAATCAAATATAAAAAAACTAAGCCTCAGGTGCACACGTACGTATTAAGGGGGATCTATATTAAAAATTTCGAATTTTTTAGAGCAGTCTAAGTAGGTCTTTTGCGATCCACAGACATACACACAGACAGACGGACAGACAGACAGACTCTTTCTTTTATTATTATAGATGGGTTTTAAGCTATAAACGAGTTCGATAAATCGATTTAAAATCATGAAGAAAGCTAAAACGATTTTTTCAATTTACATGTATGTGTGTAGTTAGTGGTAAGTATAATTTTGAAGTTATTTGTTAATTTTAAGGCTCACACTTTATTTTCCTTTTAACCCTCAGCTTATACTTGACTGTGCTAAGGCATAACTTAATTTCACTGAACGAGTTAAAAATCTAAATGATCAACTATTTAATAAAAAATTTCATATTTAAAACTTCATACTTGTAGAACAAGCAAGTAATAAGGACACGATTTATTAATTTGCATTAATTATCCTACAACTTGTTTTTTCTTTCATATTCTCAATTGTTTTTTTACCCCTTCTTATTCCTACCCCTTCAAATTATTAAAAAAAATTCTACTTACAGGTAATTTTACACAATTTTTGTATTTATTCTATTAAAATATAAAATTATTTTCACTCTACCCGAGAGGATTGAAAATTTTTAACTGGGTGAGTGTCTATAAAAATATTCAATGCCCAGACATTTTTTCTTGAGATTCTAGATTCTTATGCATTGGGTAGGGTCAAGTGGGGTAAGTGTGATAAACAGCTCTTGTAACTTTGGAAATCATTCTAAAAATCTGAAAGTTTGCAATATATGACATTAGACCACTTATAATTAAACTAAAAAGAAATATTGACCTTATTTTTTGTTTAAGGAAAGTTTTGAGCTTTTGAATATGCTATTTTATTACATTATTTTCCCTATGTGGGGTAAGTGTGATATACAGAAATGGATTTTGAAATGCAAATTTTGTACACTTAAAATTGGAATTCAAACATATAAATTTTTTTCTACATATGTATGTTTCTTATAATAATTCACTTCCAATTTTAGGATTTATAATTTACTTGAAGCAGAGAACGAATTTTTTTAATGAAAAATGCAGAAACCCTATCACACTTACCCCACTTGACCCTAATGAGGGTTATTATTTGATTACCTTGTCATGTGAATACAGTTAGATTACAAATTGCCTTTTAACATTAAAGTAGAAATTTTTTTCCCATCAGTGTTGATCATTTACTTTGCAAGAGTATTGATTTGAAACCGGGATCTCGTTTCATCAAATCATTTTATTTAGTATTCGCTATAGATACCTACAAATTTGGTGTATGACAAAGACATGGAATGCACCCTCTAGAAGGGAAGAGCATAGGCTTTATAGCTCTTTACCCCACTCGCCAGAAGTGACACAGACACAAGAGACACACATAAAAAGGATGCTTATAAGGTTTCGTCAAGTGGGACAGACACAGAAAGAGTTTTTATAAGCACAAGAGACACACAAGGAAAGGACAACACAAACACATAGACAAATAACAAGATTTAATGACAAACACAAACATCCATGCCTTACCGGGATTCAAACTCGAATCCAGAAGCTCCAAAGGCTTGCTCCCTAACCGTTATGGTGCCGGGGCGGCCAAATCTGGTGTAATAGTTAAACGTAAAAGCTGATGAGCGTAATGAATTCTCAACGGAACAGCAGTTACTGTCGGTCATTCAAACTAGTAGAATCGATATTGGCGGGCTAGGGAGAGGATGCAATTGGCATCACAAGACTGATTTTATGTTTGCATTCTGTTTTGTATTAGTTTTGTAGGTATACCAAAACCGACCTTAAGTTTGCAGCAGAGGAATGTACTAGGCGGAGGGAACTGCGTAAACAACAATGCTGGAGCCGAAATTTCGCCTGCTCCCATTGGTTGTTCTTTTGACCCTGATAATCGTGCGCCCTGTTACGTCAAAATCGAAAGAAAAAATAATTAAAATAACACTCTAACTGAAGCTAAGCTAATAAAAATAATAAATTTATGTCTTGAAATAACAAATAAAATTATTTATTGAATGTGAAACACCTTTTTTTATTCTATTCTTGCACTCGAAAATGGGAACTATCTACCCTTTTTCTCGTACAACATTTGTATACTGCAAACTTAATGTCGGTTTAGGTGTAGTTGCTCTTAGTTTTGTATGTTTGCATTATATTTTCTTTTCATTGTTCAGTTTCAGATTTTGTTTTTGCTCCTATGTCATGCTTCGGCATGGGGGCCAATGATGTATAATCAAGTGCTCTTGCAATAAAAAAAAACATTTGTCATTAATATGGATTAAACTAATTATCTGTTATACTATAGATGGTACTTGGGATATCCAAACAAAATAAAAACCAGCATTTTGTAAAACTATCTCTGTTAGGAACATTTTACAAAATGCTGGTTTTTATTTTGCTTGGATATCCCAAGATTACGAAGTAGCAGAACACTACCTACCAATAATTATCCAATCATACAATGATCAATACACTCAAAATGACCTTGCTTGTGTAGCACAATTTCTATTGTTGTGAGTATAGATTGATATATTTCACTATCTAACTTTATTAAACAAGTATATACTTTGTACTTTCAGTATAAGCAAACTAGCTTTTAAAAAAATATTCAAAATGTTGCCCATTTTTTTTTATTTTGTAGCTCTTAAATTGATGTTTTGGCTAAAAAAAAATATAATAAAATTTTTAAAAGATGGAAAACCAAATAAACTAATTTTTAAATTATTTATATGATCAGCAATGTTTTACAGAGCACAAAAATCTAAAAATAACTCAATAACAAAAAAGAGCTCAGGAGTCATTTAAAAAGCCTTATAAATAATTAGGCATGTGGTTATAGGTTGTATAGTTTAATAAGATTTCTAGTGCATATTTTTGTTATTAAGTATCAGGGATAGTACAGTTACAGAACGTATCATGAAGTCTGTTGTTGTAGCATTGCCAGGGTACTTTTGATGACTTTTGTATATGGTAAAGATTTATTTTGATGGTGATATTAGTACAGTAAACAAACGTTTAAACTCAATTGAGCAAGATCATTGTAATGACGTACATTTCTTGTATATAATTATTTTCGTAATGACTAATTTTGTTTTTGTAAACTGAAGTGAAAAGAATGTGTGAAATTCGGGCGTTCGCGGCGACGTTTTTTGTTAGAACTCGAGAAAATTGTGACTGTTTAACATTTTTGTCCTAGAACTCCAGAATTCTACGTTTAAATTGTCTGTTACTTTGTGTTGTTCTAAAATAAAACATCTCGTCCAAAAGAGAGTTTTCAATGCAATTAGTACAATCATTTTATCTTAAAAGCCAATCTTATCTTAAAAGCCAGGTTTCGACATATGTACATTAAAAAATAATTTCAAAGCACACTCACATTAGGCAAGTTCCCAAGTTCAGGTCGCTAGGCAGTAGCAATTGAAAACATTTTTTTAATTGCTGATGCGAAGCGCATATTATCATAACTATGAATGTGTTCATTATTTCACTAAAATTCTACACAGAGAGTACATGCGATTTAGCCTAACTCGAAAATGATAAAAAGTGGACTTGGTTCACTTGTATACTAAACCCTCCAAGTACCACCATTTTTCAAATATGTATTTATAGTCTAGTGAACTGCTTTACAAAATGGAAAATGTATATTATGGCTTTCAAAATATCCCTATGATCAAACGTGAAAACTTTAAATGCTAACGTTTTAAATTTGGCAAGAATTTATAATCTTTTGGCGTTAACTTTTACTCCTGGTATTTTTTTTTACAAAATGATATCAATGCTTTGTAGTTTTTCTATGATATATTTTGTGAGCTTAAATGAATAGCTTAAGAATATCTACCTACAAAAAATACTTTTTTCTGAAAAATAATAATTTTTTGTAGGATGTTATCCGTAAACAAGCGGAGAAGGGATATAAAATAAAGGCGAGATCCCTCATGAATTATTCACATCCGCTCCAATTGAATTTCTAAAAGTTCCTGAAGTACTTTAATAATAATATAACGATTTTCTCTAAAGAACAATAATATCGTGATGTGCTTTTTATGGTTCGTGGAAATAAACATTCATCCCATTCACAAAGAAAACGACGAAGTATAAAAATAAAATATTAAACTCTAAGTAAAAAGGGTTCAGTAGAGAGGTCTAGTGAACGATAAATCTGATGTCCTGGTGCTACATTCTATATCGTTTGAGGTTGAAAACTGAAATAAATTTTTTAAAAAATTGTTTACAGAGGGCTGATGAAGGCTAAATCTTTGTTGTCGATTTACCTGGAGTTATATAAAATCTTTTTGGTAAATAAAAGTTGTTAAAACCTAATGTTTGATTACATAAAACTATAAAGGAAGTACTATTTCTTAATTTCCTTTAAGACTTATCTACTTTATCTTTTTGAGTTATCATAAAATATTGAATATACATTAAAAATATATAAATTAAGTATTTTTATGGAAAGAGGTATTATATTTCATTTAGTAATTATTGAAGAGACTTTCTTTATGTAGCACACACAGACGACATATTTTTTAAGATAAGCGTTGATGCTTAAATGTTAAAATTACACTAGAAATTACCTAATAAAGTATAATCGGACTAATAATGTCTCTTTTAAGGGGTCACAGGAGTCTTAAAAATGTGCAAAGAAGATACTACATAGCATAGTTTGATCTCTCTTGTAAATTTTTAACTACTCAATAAATGAGTATAATTTTTTATATGTAATTCTACAAGATTTATTTAATATAAAACAAGTTTTAAAATTTCTGAAACTTTAGCCAAGACTAAAATAAATGATATTAAACATGAAGGTACTTGAACACACTGTGATTAGGCTTGCGCGGCAAATTGTGAGGTCAAAATTGAAAATATGACCAAGAAAATGACTTTATATTGTACAAATATGTACAAACTAGGACTTATACCTAAAATCTCAGCTCAATTTTAATTAGAAATTATTTTAAGAACTTTTTTCTAAAAAAATTAATAAAAATTTAAAAAATTTGAGTTAAAATTTTTTAAAAAATAATTTCTAATTAAAATTGAGCTGAGAATTTAGGTATAAGTCTTTGTTTGTACATATTTGCACAATATAAAGTCATTTTCTTATTAATTTTTTCAATTTTGACCTCACAATTTGCCGCGCAAGCCTAATCACAGTGTGTTCAAGTACCTTCATGTTTAATATCATTTATTTTAGTTTTGGCTAAAGTTTCATAAATTTTAAAACTTGTTTTATAATAAATAAATCTTGTAGAATTACATATAAAAAAATTATACTTATACATTCAGTAGTTCACAAATGACATGAAAGATCAAACTATGTTTTGTAGTACCTTCTTTGCACATTTTTAAGACTCCTATGACCCCTTAATTGAATTCGAGCCAAAATAAATGATGATTTCTGGATTCAGTCATTAACATAAATTACATCAAGGGCAGATTTAGTATAGTTTTAAAATTTATAGAGTCGTCCAAATCTTTATTTAGAAAAAAGTTATAACTTTTGTCTCATGCAAGCTGAAATAAATAAAAGTCAAACTAATCCAATTTAAAACGTTGCGTTTGATTTTTAATTACATAATTTATTTTTAGTGATGACAGTGCAGTAGATCGTTTTTTAACCGAGAATCATGAAGTCAATATTTTATCATTTGGAGTATCATTCACTAGATTTCGAATTAATATCTGTTTTTATTCTAACCAACTCAATAGTATATTTAAAAAAAAAGTATCGACGGAAAACTGTTAAACTTGATTACATTTAGCATGCACAGGATCTTTAGAAGTGTCAAGAAAAATTTTCAGTTTCTGA
Organism: Hylyphantes graminicola; assembly: GCA_023701765.1. Lineage (NCBI taxonomy): Eukaryota > Metazoa > Arthropoda > Arachnida > Araneae > Linyphiidae > Hylyphantes > Hylyphantes graminicola. The sequence goes on along the minus strand of CM043114.1, from coordinate 58,359,119 downwards.
GTTCGTAAATAAAAGTTAAACATCAAAATACCCTCTCTGAATGATACAATATCCTATTTATTTCCCAAAGCTGTAATATTTTATTTGAACCAAGGGAAAAAGTGTCTGGTTTTTCATTAAACTGAACGAATCGGTCGGGAAATAAAATGAAGAAGTAATATCCTCATCCTGATTATCCTGTTTCTCCAAGCTACTGCGCATTCTCTACAGAGGAGAAATACATGACCGGACGAAAACTGGCAAATGCACTTGTTGGCTTAGAATAGATGAGGTATCTGAAAGTGGCGTCTAACTCTTGATTAAAAAAAGCCTAGATTAATTGTTCTTCACGCGGATTCAGTTGAAAAATTAGAATGCGGCTGAAACTCAACTGAAAAAAGGTAATTTAGTTCATTTCAAAACTTTCTTGAACTGTTAATTGAATTTAACTAGTTTTTACATAATTAATCAGTTTAATTGTGGTTTTGAAGTTAAGACACATATTGTGTTGCCAGTCTGATGAAAGGTAGGTAACTCTTAAATATATGGGGGTTTAAATATATTTACTGAAAGTGTTTTAATTAAAAAAAAATGTTAGCTTAAACTTTAAAAAATGTTCAAGTTTGCATTTTTAAAAAAAAATTTCACACAAAAAATGAAGGTGAGATACCATTAGCTCCATACTATTAACTGTTTGTTGATAAATTATTTGCTTTAAATTTTAAGAACTTTATCGAAGTTAAGATTCGTGTATTATTGCACACAGTCATAAATAATTAATTTAATATATTGCAGTGGATACAGGTAAAAAATTAATTTTTCACTTTAATAATAACATTAAAAAGGCATTTCAACTAAATTTCAAGTTTTGCAAGCATAGTTATTTAAAACGTGAAAAAGTAGATTTAGGCATATTTATTTTAACATTCATAACATGTTTACTGCATTTAATTGTTGAGAAATAAATTCCTTAGTAAAATCAACTGTTTAAAAATGTAACGTAAATAAATTTTGTCAAAAGGATTTGCTTTCTTTAATGTATTTTTTATATTTGTATTCATAATTTACAAATTGTGTTTATTTTAATTGGATTTAAAAGTAATTGTTAGGAAATAAATTGTGTTTTTCAGAAATTGATGTACGTTTTTCTTTTAATACGGTAAACATGCTTTTATAATCAAATGTGCTTTAAAAAAAAACATTTATGAGAAATTATTACACGATTTTTTGTATCAAAACTAAATTTTTTTTATTAAATGTGCTTTATAACTTATTATATAATAAACTATGTGCATTTCAAAATTATTTTTAAACATATGTATGTACCGCTTTGAAATTGTACTTAAGATAAAACAAATCTCATTATTATGCAACTAAGAGTTTTAAAACACTTTAATAAATATGTTTCTAGCTTTATTCAATTTGTAAATTTCCTTAATTCATTCTGTGAAATGGAATTTTAATAGCACGAGGGTTTAATTACAGCGCAAGGGATTTTGCAGCAATTAAACTGAGCATAATTAACCTTGTGCATTATATTACTAAGAACAAATGCAGAACATTTGTATATCTGTAACTTTTTATCATGCAAAGTGTGTAAATTCTGACTTTTTTTTACAAGGAGAAAATGCAGAGAGTATGAAGAATATATATGAAAACGATTTCACCGAGTTTCCAAAAAGTTTATTTCGTTCGTGCTTTTGCATGCAATATATTTTTGGCCCAACATTTACTGAAAGTGTTTAATGAACATACTTTTTTTTTTATCCCTGCGTAAGGAAGTTTAATTTAATGGTTGTTTGTAAACTCACTCAATTAAGAGACCCAAATGTGTCTGTTTGTATTTAGAGAAGATTTGCTCTTTCTTATCTTTAAGATAATAAAACTGCATTTTTGGATTATTAATTAAATAGTTTTTTGTGTTGTAAATAATTTGGTACGATAATAAGGAACATTTCGTATTTAAAAAATACTAATGGAAAAAAAAACATCACAGCTTACGATTTACACGAATTCTTCTTTAGAATAATAAATAATGATAATTTGGGCATTTTTTATGAGAACATATTAATATAATTATTTAAAGTTTACTTGTTTGCAAATTAAAAATGCATTTGCTAAAACAAGCAAGTTTTAGTTTTTAAAAAAGTGTAATTGTACTTTAAGAACGATTAATTAAATGAAAAGAGATTTAAACTCCAAAATAAAAAAGATTTAACACATAAAATAAAAAACATCACTGTACTAATAATATTTTAATGAGTATTTAAGTAGTGACATGATAACAGTGATAAATTAAAAAAAAATATATAAAAACTTTTATGTATAGTTATTTTCGTGACCTTGGCATTGATTTCTTTTCATATCTTTTTCAATACTTGACAAATACGTATGAACAGTAATTATTCAAGATTTTTAATTTGAAAAAATATACAAAAAACATATTTTGTATTTGCCATTACTTATGGATCAAACCAGAAATAAAAGGTACGTTCTTCATTATTTTGCATTAATGATTATCAGAACTAAAGAGCAGAATACTGTTTAAAGAGTTTATTTTTGACTAATAAAGAATTTGTAATATTTTAAGCACAATATATTTTGAACCTAATACAGGTTAGTCAAAATTAATTGGACAATAAGAAAACTATTTTTAGACAAATGTATGTTTGTTGTAACCAAACCACAGCATGGACAGAAAAACTATTAACCTATCAACCATTGCTCTATTCGTTTTGAATAACCCTGTATATAGGTTAAAAAAATTAAAAATCTGACAGAGTTTTAAAGATCAAACTGTAATGTGAACTTAATTTTGAAACAAAATCAGCTGTTCTTGTTTTTACACATATTTAAAAAATATTTTTTTTTCGAATCTTTATAGTTTTGCTGAAACCTTTAAAGACAAATATTTCTTTAAACATTAATATTGGATAAAATATGCCAAAAGTTATAACAGTTAATTTGACATTCAAATATGTGCTATGACATAGTAAAAATTTGATGCAAAATATCAAATTAAAAATTAATCAGTAATAAATTACTTTACCTTTCAGTCTCAGTGATACCATTTGCCATCATCATGTTTTTTGATCATAATTTAAAAAAATAAATAAAAAAGGCTGACATCTATTGAGATTAGTAAAAAAAATATTTTGTAATAGAAAAAAGTTTGAAGAATCGAATGATGTGTTTTTGATATCATAAATTGCTATCGACGATCAGGAAAAAAAATTATAAAATGATAATGCCAAATTGTCATTGAGACTGAAAGGGTTAATTAGTAAAGTTTTTTTTCAAATAATTACGTAATACTAAAACGTACACAATTGAACTTATCTTTCGCAATTTAAGTACACTGCTCACAACAATTAGGGGAACGCATGGTTCAATCTCTTTCAACCCAAAGCAAACCATTTGGAATCATGAGCTTGCGATTTTTTTTCACAAAGTTGAGCTTGCACTAATTTATCGTAGATGGAAGAATCAAGTCTTTTGAGGATGTAAATAATGTTTGTTTTAATTAAATGAAAATATGAATACATGGTAAAATAAAATTCACTCGCAAAAAAATGAAATAAATTGACCCTTAATTCTTCACTCTTGCATTATCAAATGTCGTAAAATTGATTTTACCTCTTTTTTGCAAATAAAATTTTGGAAAACAAAATATTGTTACAATTTATTCTTAATTTTTGATTCCGACTTCCCCACTTAAATTTTAGTTAAAAAAATAAAATATTTTTTCGCCTGTTTTTTACCATTTCATTCTGGATGCATAAAGAATCTATTTCGCAAATTTTAGATATTTGGAATGAAAAACAAAGCGCTGAAACTGAAAGGGTTAACAAAAGCTCGCAAAGTGTTCCCCTAATTGTTTTGAGCAGTGTGGTATTTTTAATTTAATTTTTAATTTGATAATTTAGTATATCTTTAAATCAACGTCAAAATCGACTACTAATACTTCAACTTATCATATCCAATACTAATTGACAAAGAAATATTCATGGCGTTAAAAGTTTCAGCACAACTAATTAGCTTCCATCTTAGGATCCTATAACCACTTTACTAACGTTAGTTTGGTAAGTGAGCGTGTTAATTGGTTGCATGAACAATATATTTAGTGGCGTTTGCTAATATATTTTCGGTCTCCTGAGTTTGTGCTAAATTACTTTTCTGAATAGTTTGTGCAATTTCCCTCAAGAGAGATTTTACAATCTCTCAACAATGTGCATTAACAAACTGATTTGCTTAACTACACAGCTCAAAGCAATTAGCGGAGCACTTTGTGTACTTTTGTTAACCCTTTTAATTCCAACTTTTTATTTTTTTTATTTCTAAAAATCGAAAATTTGTGGAAAGGATTCAATATGCACCCAGAATAAAATGGTTAAAAAACAAGTTGGTTTGTTACAGAATCTATCACCTACACCGCTTCCACACAGCATTTTACTCTCAACAGGAAACGCACTAACACCTCAAAAAGAAATTCGCCAAACGGCCTTTGGCTAGTTGTAATTTAAACTTTTATAAGCAAAAACTAATAATTTTCTTTTATCTTCTTTTGCAGATTTGATAATTAATCTTTATCGTTTTTTTTTAACTTAGAAGAATAGTGTTGAATTTTTTTAATAAAAATCTTTTTGCAGTCACAAGTTTACATTTCAAAAAATCAATTACTAAAATTGTTGCTTTAAAAATAAAAGCGAAAATTTGCATATATTTTATGCAAATTTAGAATTTTTTATGCATCTTTCTTCATTCATATATAATAAACCTTCAAAATAACTTTATTGTGCTATTACAACAATCCAAATTGAATTATTACACAAAAATAAATATTTTTTTTCAAGAATTTTATTTTTATTTTAAATAAAGTTTCTCGCACGTTTGATGTCATGGCAACAGTGAAAATATTGAATAAAAATGGAATTTGCATGTTATTTCAATGTAGATTAAGGTAGGCGAATACCCAAAATTCTAAAATTTTTACTATTACTTTAATCTTTTCCGAATTTGGCATAGTGATTTCAAATATAATGAGCAATGCTTTTTGGGCAATTTTTTTTTATTTAAATATAATTGATTTATCTTAAACGGTGTTTTTCAACTAAAAAAAGGGGTTTACGCCAACACTTCTATCATAAAAAGTTTTACATTAATTTACCTGAAATTTTTCACAGATGCTATTTCAATATATATCTGTGCCATAAACCTCTAATATCTGGTGTAAGTATAAAAGTTTAAAAAAAAAATGTACAAGTGTAAGTTAATCGAAAAAAATCCTTTTTTTTTTGTGGTTAATTTATAACATTTTTCTTAATAACTTTTTTTCTTGTAATTTGTATGTAACTCTAGAGGGTCATTGCATGTATCAGTTCAAAACGAAGAATTTAACACATAATAAATGTTCATAGGATGAAAATTCAATGTGGTAGACTTGTTGGCGTAAACCTCTTTTTTTAGTAGAAAAACACCGTTTAAAATAAATTAATTGTATTTAAATAAAAACAAAAGCCTAAATAGTATTATTCATTATATTTGAAATCATTATGCCAAATTTGTAAAAGATTAAAGCAATAGTAAAAATTTTAGAGTTTTGGGAAATTTTGGGTATTCGCCTACCTTAAATGTTTAGTTATTTAAATTTTAAATAAACTTCTAATTTAAATTTTTTAATGAAATTTGGAATGTAGCCTAAACTGATTTTTTGCTTCAAAATGACTTATCCCACTTGTTTGTGAGACTTGCTGTTCATTCTGTTATTCTGTTAAAGTGGGTGACGGACAGACGGACTGAACAATTATAAAACCTTCCACTTTTTACGTTATAAACGTAGTGTGGAAGCTAAAACGGCGGACGGGGGGGGGGGGGGTTAATTTGAGGGTTGAAAATTTGAGTCATATCTTTTAAATAAATTATAGCAGTAATTTTTCAACGTTTAATTTTCCAAAAAAAAAAAAATCAATTTTTAAACATCTAAAAATGCAAGCGTGAAGAATTTAGGGTCAATTTATTTCATACATTTTTTTGGGAGTGAATTTTATTTTACAATGACTTTCATATTTTCATTTAATTGAAACAAACGTTATTTAATAATTCTTTAAAAAAAACCTGATTCTTCCATCTAATGATAAATAAATGCGAGCTCAACTTAGCGAGAAAAAACATTGCAAGCATTGCAGCAGAAAAAACATTGCAACATCGGGTTTAAACAATTAGAGGATCCCTTTGAGTAAATTTGTTAACCTTTTCAGTCCCAACATTTTACTTTTTATTCTAAATTTTTTTAAAATTAAGTTTTTGAAATGGATTCATTATGCATCCACAATAAAATGGTTAAAAAACAGGGGAAAATCTTGATTTTTAAACTGAAATTTACGGAACAAAATAGGAATAATTTTTTTTAAACTAAAATGTAAAGGGAAAAAAATGGAATATATTTTGAATAAATTATTAACAGTAATTTTTTCAAAACTTGATTTGTTAAAAACAATTAATTTCCATTTTTAAGCTTCTAAAAATGCAAGAACGACGAATTTAGGTCAATTTATTAAAGAAAAATGTTTCAGAGTTAATTTTATTTTACCATGTTTTCATATTTTCATTTATAATCAAAACAAACATTTTATTCTTCGAAAGGCATAAGTTATCCATCTAACTGTTTAAAAGAAAATATAACTTAGTAAAGGTTGAAAACTGATATTCGGATTTTCATCTATCGGACCATTTCAAATTTGGAATTATTAACGTGTTAATTGCTTTACTACGATGGTACTAAAGTAGAACCAACCATTTTTTTGGTGCATTTTATAAATAAGGGATTTCCGATGTATGTGGGGGATATTAGATTTCACTTACTATTCGTCAGAATATGTTTGTCCTCGTTATCTTTCCATTTTATTCAGGAAAAACATAATGGATTGCCATGTAAAGCATGTCAATCTTCACAATCTCAACAATTTTCCCTAGCTTTAAGTTGTTGGGTTAAATCTTTTAAATAACTTAAGTCTAAGTTTATTTTAATGAAAAATTTACATTATCCAAGAATTGCCATTATTCGATCCCTCCTATAAGACCCTCAGGTGAAAACATTTAAGGGGGAATAGTACCGAGAATAGGCTTCTCAAGCGAAGGCTTCTCTCAATGTTAATCCTATGGGAAAAAAATAAAAAGTCTGCCACATTTCTCCGGCTGTATTGAATATTTTTACAAACGGTTTTTTTTATATGATACATGCAGTTGATTTGCCGGTCTCTATCTTTTCACTTTTTTGAAATTGGTTAAAATATTTTTTTGATTATTAATAAATCATTTTACAATATGAACTAGGTCGAAATTTGAAAAACTGAAAAGATAGAGACGTAGAACTTTAAATTTCCTTCGCATTGAAAAAAAAAAGTTCGCAATTATTTGCATTTTTAGGGTAAAAAAGTGGCAGCGAAATTATGAAATTTTCAATATCCAGTCTTATCCAGGAAGTAGCGCCCCCTAGGAGTAGAAATTAAGCTCCGCCCCCTAAAGTTAGCTCCTCCCCTTTTAGTAAAAGATGCTGAAACTCAGATAAGATAAGGTACGTGTAGTTCAATTTCAAGAGTCTGCGAATTTTAACTTCTGCTCCGTAAGCTAAAGTTTCAATTCATTGTGTGTTTTTGGACGCCGATTTCGAAAATACAAATGGATTTTTTACTATAGCGTCCAGTTTAAAAGCTTTAAAAAAATTAAGTGGCATTGATTCATTCTAAATTCTCAGCTCAATTTTAATTAGAAATTATTTAAAAATAAATTTAAAATCAAAATTTAAAAAATTTTATTAATTTTTTTAGAAAAAAGTTCTTAAAATAATTTCTAATTAAAATTGAGCTGAGAATTTAGGGATAAGTCCTAGTTTGTACATATTTGTACAATATAAAGTCATTTTCTTGGTCATTTTTTCAATTTTGACCTCAAAATTTGCCGCGCAAGCCTAATCACAATGTGTAAAAATAGCTTTATGTTTAATATCATTTATTTTAGTTTTAGCTAAAGTTTCATAAATTTTAAAATTTGTTTTATAATAAATAAATCTTGTAGAATTACATATAAAAAAATTATACTTGTATATTGAGTAGTTAAAAAATTACATGACAGATCAAACTATACTTTGTAGTTCCTTCTTTGCACATTTTTAAGACTCCTTAGACCCCTTAAACCTTTATCGCTGCATACTCGGCATACCGAATATCCCGTATAAATCCCAACCAGTAGTTTCCGCGTTCGAATCCCGGTTGGTAAGCGCATGGATGATTGACTTGTCAATACAATGTTAGGTTAGGTAAGGTTTGAATTATCGTCGCACTAGAGCTACACGAGGGCTATTGGAGAACGGGCATCGTATTTTGGAACCACAGTCAGGTGACGAGCCATCACCTGAATAGGCACCCAACGCAACCGCTAAGGGCGACATCGTACACAGCGTTCAATACAATGTTAATTGTCTGCATGTTGGTCCTAATTTGTGCAAAAAGATGTCCATCCTCTCCGGACGCTCTGATAACATTCTTCCATAGGATATCCAAGATCACAACAACAGCATTAAACCTTATTAGTTTCAATTAGATTAAATTTTCCCTAACTCCTAGAAGATAGCTAATTATTCGAGGTAGCATCCTTCAAATCCAGATTGCCGAATTATTTTCAAAGAAAATTGCAATTTGGTTGTTTTAGATTATATAAGTTTCCAGTTTTCATTTTTGTCCATCGTGATTTTATTGGTTGTTTCAATTTTACTCTAAATGCTCGATAAAAATCGCAGATATTTAGTAATTAGAATTTATTCTAAAGTGTCTTCCATTTTGAGTTTGAAACAAGCATGAGAGGATTCACTAAAGAAACCACGTTATTGGCGCAAATAGTTTATTTGTTGCTGTACAAATTATACAAGTTTCGGCTCGTCTTCTTCAGAAAAACACTACACAACTATAATAGTGCCTCTTATAAAAAAAAGATTTTAATTTTTTTCAAAAACTTCATTTTATTTAAGACAGTTTTTCTTTGCAAAATTGGAAATTTTTTAATCGTTACGTCTCGATCCTCATGTTGGCGCATACCCTTCCCTCCCCCTCTCAGCGTGCCGTAATTTATGTACGTCCCCTTATCGAAAAATTTAATGTCTTGAAGCATATTCAATATATTTACTTTCAATGATCTTTCAATATTACTTTTATGATGTGGTTTTTTAATCTATCAATAACATTTGTTATAATTTTCAAAAAAGGATACGTCCGACGAATAATACCCCGTGTAAGGGAGTGCACGTTAAATATCCTTCAAAGTCCCAACGCTGCGTACGATGTCGCCCTTAACGGTTGCGTTGGGTGCCTATTCAGGCGTGGCTCGTCACCTGACTGTGGTTCTAAAATACGACGCCCGTCGCCAATAGCCCTCGTGTAGCTCTAGTGCGACGATAATTCAAAACCAAACCAAACCAAACCAAAAAAGGATACGAATGAATTTTAAAAAATACACTTTTGTCAAACATATAATTTTTTTGTTCTGAAAAATAATCGTATGATAATTTATGTAAATATACATCGTAATAAAATGTAAGTTTTTAAAGAAAATTGTGTGGAATATTTTTGAGAAGAAAAAATAAGGCATTAAAGTGTTCTTCGATTCCAAGCACCACAAACAACCATTTCATCGATCAAACTGAACCGATCCCAAACACCACTATACAATTTCGATTAACACGTTGGATGCCACTGACTCTATAGGGAGTCGCGTGGTTCCGATTCACCGATAACAGCACATTCTGATGAAATTCATAGTACCATTTCGCCAACCGTTCTTATGAGTTCAAGTTCGTTTGTAACTTTTGAAAACGAACCTGCTGTGCTTGGAATAGTACTTGATGAGTTGAAGGCATTTTATTTCAAATAACGTGGAAATTAAATCCTTCGTCTCAAGTGTAGGGCGACCAGACACCAGACATGCTGCATTTCGCTGTGTGATTCAGTTTGTTATTCAACAATCTAGCTATACAAAATAGTAAATAGCTGTTTTATGTTTTTGTATTTTTTTTCAAGCAAAAACTACCGAAAATAATATGAATTGTGAAAATTTAATGATGATTTTATGGTCGAAAAGTTAATCTCTGAAGCAAATCTGGTAATTGGCGTTGAATTCAATAATTGACGACAAGTGATGAGTTATCCGGTTGGAAAAGGCCAAGGAACATTTCCTCGTATTTTTACGACTAGCTGTCGTGTAGCTTTGGTAAGCGACTTTAATTCAACCTAACCTTGCAATTTTACGATCTCGAAATAAGATTTGTACTTGTTCGAAAATAAAGAGTATTTAGTTTATTTCCATTGTAACAAACAGGTTTAAAAAACAGGATGTTCTTCTACTTTATCAGCCTCTATCGATGATATAGTGGCAGTGAATGTGTTAAGCAAAAAAAAAGTGCCATGCAAGTGCATATTTCATTAAGGGGTCATAGGAGTCTTAAAATGTGCAAAGAGGGTACTGCAAAGTATAGTTTGATCTTTCATGTATTTTTTAACTACTCAATATATAAGTATAATTTTTTTATATGTAATTCTATAAGATTTATTTAATATAAAACAAATCTTTAAATTTATGAAACTTTAGTCAAAACTAAAATAAATGATATTAAACATAAAGCTATTTTAACACATTGTGATTAGGCTTGCGCGGCAAATTTTGAGGTCAAAATTGAAAAAATGACCAAGAAAATGACTTTATATTGTACAAATATGTGAAAACAAAGACTTATACCTAAATTCTCAGCTCAATTTTAATTAGAAATTATTTAAAAATAAAATTTTAAATCAAAATTTAAAATGTTTTATTAATTGTTTTAGAAAAAAGTTCTTAAAGTAATTTATAATTAAAAATGAGCTGAGAATTTAGGTATAAGTCTTTATATTGTACAAATATATGCAAACAAAGTCATTTTAGTGGTAATTTTTTAAATTTTGACCTCACAATTTGCCGCGCAAGCCTAATCACAATGTGTTCAAATAGCTTTATGCTTAATATCATTTATTTTAGTTTTGGCTAAAGTTTCTTAAATTTTAAAATTTGTTTTATATTAAATAAATATTGTAGAATTACATATTAAAAAATTCTACTTATATATTGAGTAGTTAAAAAATTACATGAAGGATCAAACTATGCTTTGTAGTACCTTCTTTGCACATTTTTAAGACTCCTATGACCCCTTAAGGGGTCACAGGAGTCTTAAAAATTGCTTCCCCTTTTTGTAGTCACTGCTTCCCCTTTTTGTAGTCACCTGTTATTTATGCAAATTATCTTTTTTTAATGCGTATAGTATAGTGTAGTAACAGTTTGTATATTTATCAATCACTTCTAAAAGAAACCTACAAATTTTAACATAAATTGAAAAAAAAATCACAAAAGCTTGTAACTCAACTTGCCAAACGATTTTATAGCTTGGATTTGATTGGGCTGATTACGACCGAAACTAGAATTTACGTGGTGAGTTTAAAGATCAGGCGTAGCTTTCGTGCGACGTTATTCAATTAACCTGCAAAGTGAGTCATCCCGTCTTCTCATAGGGAAAATGGTTGGTTGGTACATGTATTTCCGGGTTGTGTGCTTAATCAGATACCCACCTATAAACCTCGTCAAGTAAGACAGGCATAGACAGATTTTTTACTGGCACACAGATAGAGAGGAATTGCACCCAGGGCGACGGCGGGAATTTCTCGAAGGAGGTGTGAGATACGTTGACAAGGGGAGGAGCTTAGGAAAGGTAGTTTAAAACTGACCAATCAGCTATTTATAGAAGGATTGAAAAATAAGATGAAAACGTCAATCAATGAATAAAGCATTTTGATTTGCTAGTTTCCGAATTCTCTGAACCTCCCTCTATAGCAGTTCCGATATCTTCACCAGATGTCGCCCTCGGCCACAATGAGTTGCCTGCTCGGTATGATCCCGCCTTAAGGACCATTTTTATTACATTTGCCAAATGAAATTACGTTTTCTAAGCTCAAGGCTATGAATTAGGTTTCTAAAAAATATATTTTTCTATATGATCCCCCCCCAAAAAAACATAAGCCGATACATTAATATTAAAAAAGTGATGAAGAAGATTCAGGTAAAATTATGATTTCATGGGTATCGTGTTTCACTTCGCGTCATTTTATTGGTTTTGTTTGAGCTGTGTTCTGATATAGAAAGACTTGCTGTTCTTTCCTCGGAAAACATAAAGTTTTACATAATAAACTATTTGCTCCAAGAATTAACGTTGCTTTCCTTATGAATCTTTTCGTATAGCACGCTAACAGTTGCGTAAATTCTTTGAAATGTGTTTCTCAATATTTAACTTGATTTTATTGTGTTTTCTTTGACTAATTTTAAACTAATTTTCAGACGTATTCGCTTCCACTACAATCGGTCATTTCATGCATTGATGAATTCCCTGAAAAGCCTTCCGCATTGTTAGTTTCAACTACTGGTTAGTTGTTTACAAAACTAGTATAATAACTCACGTGGAAAAGTTTGATGAGTATTTAATGATTATTTCGTCACTTAAGTTCCTACATGAGCAATCTCACTTTGCACAAAGAATCGGATTTAATCTACGATAACCCTTGGCGAACTTTCCACAATCGCGCCAAAAGTCCGCACTCTGGTGAATTTGACGTCACGCTCTCTATAACGCTACGATATCTATACGCTGCGCTAATAAATAATGGTCAGATAGGGTTGCCGGAAAACGTCATCATGCGAAGTCAAAGAATTCGAATCATCAATCGAAGTCAGACAGGTTGACGCAAAAACTATTTATCACCAAATCCGAAAAACTCGTGCCAAGGGTTACCGTACAGTAAATCTGATCCGTTGTGCAAAGTGAGATCGCACATGTGGGAACTTAGTGACGATTTACTCAGAAGTTGTAAATATTTAATAATCACACCCTGATCACTATCAATGTTGAATATGTTGCACTGTACAAGCATACTTGTGTATGAAAAATATATTGCTTTTTGTTAATTTTACTAAAAATGAATAAGTTTTTTTTTAAGATCGATAGATTAATGAAAGTGTTAAGAGATACTTTCAGTACCAAATAGAGCAAACGCATTATTTCTGAAATTCTAAGATATGTTTGAGTATTGAATAGTTATGCAATGAAATTAAAAACAATAAATTTGGAGAGAAAATATCATCAATTTATTAAGTATTAATTGATTAAAGGTTATCGGTAGTTTGGGCATCTGTCATTATCTTTTCCAGTTTAAAACTATTCAGTTTAAAAAAAATTTCATCAATTTTAAAATTAAATACGAGATAGATATTTTGCCTTTAAATTTGTTTCATTTTTATTGATACTATTACTTTTTTCATACCAGGTAAAAAAATACAGACATGACAAAGCAATACTTTCGCAGAATATAAGGATTTCAAACTTATATATTAGGTTTGGGGGACTGCAAAATCAATTTTAAATCGATTAGAACTAAGGGGACACAAAAAAAAAGCAGATACTTAAAAAAAATTCCATTAAAATGCAAAATTGGTTCAACTGGAAAAGTCATGTATTTGCCAATATCTTCTTACAACAGACCCAAAGTGCAATACTTTCCCTGAAACCATTTTCATAAAATATGAAGAGCATAATTATAATAAGGTCTCCTAATTTCACTTGATTGTTTCGCAAACACATAACCCTACAGCTATGATGTAAGAACCCTACAGCTATGATATATTTCGTATAACACGCTAACAGTTGTGTGTATTCTCTGAACAAAATAATGTGTTTCCCAACATTTAACTCTTCTTCCATTAAATTCAAACTAACTTTCAAACACATTCGCTACCACAACACTTGGTCAATTCATACTTTGATGAGTTCTCAGCAAATCCTTTCGCATTGTTAGTTTCTATTACTAGTAAGTTGTTTACAAACTATAATAATAATTCATGTGGGAAAGTTTGACGTGTGGGAAAGTTTTGAATTAAGACTAGAAAATTTGCTTTTTTAAAATTTACTTAAAAGTTTTAAATATTCCATGGTTATTGTATTTCTGACCGAAATCAATGCCAAATATGTTGCACTGTGCTAGCAAAAATGGTGTGACAAATATTACTTTGTTTTTGATAAAATTACTAAAAATGCTCAAAATATTTAAAATCTATTAATTAATGCGAATCTAAAGAGAGACTTCCATTACCATAGACCAGCCTCATTATTTCTGACATATTAAGATCTGTTTAAATATCTCTTTGCAATGTAATGAAATTAAAAACCAAATAGAATAAATTGAAAGGAAGATATCTTAAATTTATGTTGTTGTTAATTAATAAAGGTTATAAATAGTTTCGTTACCTGCCAATATTTTTCCGATTTATAACTTTTCAATTTAAACTTTATCACTTTAACCTATTTCAATTTATAACTTTATCAAATTTAAAATTAAATACGTGATAATTATTTTGCATTTGAATTTGTATTACTTTTAATACTATTATTACAATTTTCTTAGCAAATAAAAAATGCAACACAATTCACATAAGGCGCTTTTACATGAGCCATAGAATCCATGGAATGCCAAAATCCCCATTAGGGGAAAAATATGTCAAGCTGAATTTCTAATCTAAATGATAGTCTGTGGCCGAATCCATGGTATGAAGCATCAAACCCTCCTTCATTGGAGGGTTTGCGAAAACCCCCAATGAACCCTGCAATTCCGGTTCCGTCTGGGAGAAAATCCCCAAGAGGGAAAAATTGCTTTTTTTTCCTCTTCAATCCATGGCTTCGATGGCTCATGTAATAGCCCCTATAAGTTAGGATTTCAAAACTAATATATTAGTTCTATGGGACTACCAAATCACTTTTAAATCGATTGGTATGATCCAGGAGCCGGGGCACACAAAAAGCAGATATTGAAAAAAAAAATAATCCCTGGAAATGCAAAATTTTACGAGACGATTCTATCGGAAAATCCTATATTTGCCAATACCTTCCTTTATTATTACAGTGCTATTCTTTCCCCGAAACCATTTTCATAAAATATGAAGAGCGTAACTGCATTGAGGTCTCCTTATTTCACTTGAGTGTTTTCGCAAGACGCATAACCCTACAGCTGTGATACAGGGTGAGGCAAACAAAAGTGGCCCCGGTCTAGAAATAAGAATACGACAGAAATGTTGCCAAGTCTAAAACCAATACAAAAGCAGGTTTGGTAACTGAAGCTATTGATTGCTTCAATATTAAGCCCAAACAAACGCTTGGCGAATTATTTGCCGGTAACTACGATCTGGTTTGAGAAGCTAGTTGAAATGTAATATATAAAGGTTTGTAGAGCTGATTAATAAAAAAGTTCCCACTAGTTATTATTTCGATCGGTATTTATCCTAGAGAATCGAACCTTTTTGTTTTTGGTAACACAAAACATTCTAAATTGATTCCAAGACACAAAACTTGCATTATGGGACGTCTTCATACCATACGAACTAAGATCTGAACTCGCCACTAGTCTATGAGTAGCTCTAGTGTGAAGCTAATCCAAGATAAACCATTGCAAAAAAGAAGGTTTCAGGCGGCTTCAAGAGTTTTTCTCGCCAAGCATTACAACGTATTCCTATCGCTAGACGGGGGCCACTTTTATTTGCCTCACCCTGTATGAGGAGCATAACTGCATTGAGGTCTCCTTATTTCACTTGAGTGTTTCGCAAGACGCATAACCCTACAGCTGTGATATAAAGATGGTTACGTTGAATTGCCGCACTCTGTAGGAGAAGGGAAGTATATCCAATTGATTTAATATAGAGGAAACGATACTTTTTCAATAATAATGCCATGGCTGTATGCTAGAACTCTCTCTGCGCTAAATTGATAACAGATTTCCCATGGAGAAGAGATTGAGGTAGAGACGCAGTAACCCATTTTAAAAAGAGAGAAAAAAAAGTATTTTCTGGTTGTCCATTATGGGATTTTGAAGCTCACACTAGCATATTCTCTTATTTTTTTTATTTATGATGCACTCAGAAAAAAACTTGTGTTCAAAGACCACAATTGGAACACAAGTATTGTGTAAAATTGCATCATTAGAGCATTATGTTGTTTCAATACAAGAATTGTGCTGAGAACATACAACCACAAATTTGTGTTGTTCCAACACAACTGATGACAGCTAGAGGAGAATATTATTAAATCCATGCGCGCTTGACAAAAAACTAGAAACGGTAATGTTTTCTGAAATATATATAACTAAATTATAATTTTATATTTAGGAACCGTAGTATATATGTAAGATTTTTTCCCTCACACAGAAGAGAGTATTTATTCTGTTGTTAATTCGAGAAATAAAGAAGGATTGGACTCCAAAAGTTTATTAATAAGAGACCCTTTTAAGGCTCGTTCACATGTGCTATTGAATCCATAAATGCCAAATCCTCAATAGGCGCGTTCACACGAGCCATCGAATCCATGGATTGAAGAGCAAACTCAGCAATTTTTTCCTCTTAGAGATTTTCTCCCAGACAGAACCGGAATTGCAGGGTTCATTGGGGTGTTTCGCAAACATTCCAATGAAGGATGGTTTGATGTTTCATACCATGGATTCGACCAGACTATCATTTGGGTTAGAAATCCTGCTCGACCTCTTTTTCCCCTATTGGGGATTTTCGCATTCCATGGATTCCATAGCTCATGTAAACGCGCCTAATGGGGAACATTCATGGGACGTCACGTGGTTTGTTATGCATCAGCTCGGGAAGCACGTGCTAATGTTATCCTACTACTCAAACCTGTCTAACCGCTTTTTTTCATACAGTGATTTGGAATTGAAGCTCAGGTGGATATGGCGTGAAAGTCCCCCATTAGGGAAAAAGTGGTCGAGCAGGATTTCTAACCCAAATGATAGTTTGCGGCCGAAGCCACGGAATGATACATCAAACCCTCCTTCATTGGAGAGTTTGATGCCCCCTATGAACCCCCTATTCAACCCCCCTATGAACCCTGCAATTCCGGTTATGCCTGGGCGAAAATCTCCAAGAGGTAAAAATTGCGAAGTTTGCTCTTCATTCCATAATTTCGCTCATGTAAACCTGCCTTTTAAGTATTGAAAAGGAGGAAGTCACGAGCCAAAAAGCACACAGCCTCACATATCGAGGTCTAATTACGAAGTGAATCTATTTACAATGTTTGTGTGTGAAAAGAGGAACCTAGAAAGCCAAAATAAATTCCGAACCTGCGCCGTGCCTTACCATGGAATAGTTCAACAAATCCACAATACATTAACTGAGTTATTAAGAAAAAACTGAATATTAAAATATTAAATTACAATTAAAACATTATATTGCATATATTTAAGGTTTATTATAGCCATATTTATTCGAAACTTTTAAGAGATAATGCTGAATTACTTACTTAGTAAACAAATATTAAACAATCAAATAATTACACTCCAGACGCCATTCTAAACTGATTTATGACCAAATTAAATTTTGCATAGAATATTATTTTTAAACAAATAAAGTTTCTCGTGCCATTGTTAAGTTGGCAACAGCAGTTTAAATGACTCGAAATTGAATTTCAATGCTAATCCAATGGGAAATTCTTCGACAAATAGAAGTTTTATGTCCGTCCGATCGTAAAGACAGACGGACAAAAAAAATGTGAAAGTTGTGTCTCTGATTTCATACCTTTTTAACAAAAAAAAAAAAGAATTTTTAAAATCGGATGAATCGAACAGATTTTGGAAGGGAATCGGAAGGGGGAACAGACGGAGAGATGGATAGACAGACGGACATCGACCGCATGTCAATATCTACTTTTTATTATTTTTTAATTCTCTCGAATTAAAAAAAGTAGGCTAAAAATAATGAGTCTTGTTAGTAAAAATAATAAGTCTGACATCGATAAGAATTAATAAAAAATTATGTTCGAATAGAAAAAAGTTTGAAGAATTGAATGATGTTCTTTGTGATATCGCAAATGGCTATAGACAAACTTTTCTAAAATGATGATCCCAAATTGTCATTGGGACTGAAAGGGTCAAACATCCACATCTTGAGTGTAATGACTAATGAGTGCTTCCAATCTGTTAGCGAGAGCCGCCTAGATAGTGCCATAAAAAATATCTATCATTTCTGGGTAATATGCCGAGTCAGTAAGAAGTCTAATCAGCCAAAAGAGCAGCCCCGTTGAGTATATAAGAGAAAGAAAAAAACTTTTCCCAGAAGGAAAACATCGTATAAAAAGACGAGTGACTGCGAACGAGTCACTGGAATTGCTTTCACCAAAGACCTTTACGAGAAATATTGAGATGCGCGGATATAACCGTTTTCTTATTCATAACATTATTTTGCAGTGAGGAAATTGGGCGGAATCGCATAAAGTTATTGGGCGGACGCATGTATATCTTTTCGTAAATGAGGCCAGGACTAAGACTAAATATAGATGGTAAAAAAAACTATTAATAACTTACAAGGTATTATCAAAGCAAGGTTTTTTAGAAATTAACCACTAAAAGTTTTTAAAAAATTAGGAAACTTTATTTTGTTGGTGGGTGTTATGTCCGTTTTTCTGTTGCTATCATGCGGGTAAAACTAAAAACTTTAAATTTTGCTTGGTGATTTAACTCTTTAGACCGGTGTTCAGATGGCGCTTATTTAAAATTATGAGACTAAATTTTGAGTTGTATCGAAAAAAATGTGTTAAACAGCATCAATGCCAGCAACTCTTTAAAAACAAAGTCACTTTTTTAATACAAATAACGAATGGTACAAGTCAGCTGCTTCGGTATCGATAGTTTTGAAGAGATAAAGTGCATTATGTTACTTGTTGCTATATAGCAACAGTATGCACTAGAGGGTTAAAACTCTGGTCTAGTAACGAAAGGAAACTCATTATTTTATTGTGTAATATTATTTATAAGTGTATCCATTTCTTTGAGTTTTACTTATTTAAATTTAACTGTAAATAGTTAAAAAAAACAATATTATGTCTAATATCTGTTTTTGGTGTTTAAAAATAAAATTTTATAATTTTTCTGATCAAAGATCTACAGGGTGATAAAAAAAAAAGATACAAGTAACCTGACTTGGTACCAAAATACGTATCTATGTAGAAACCCTTTTAGGTTTCAAAAGGAGCAGTCTACTGCTTTCCGACCGAGCTCGCGCGATCGTGCGGTTATTAAAGATAACGTTCAAACTCTTCAAAAATATCGATACCGAAGCAGCTGACTTGTACCATTCGTTATTTGTATAAAAAATGATTTATTAAGGAGTTGCTGGCATTCATGCTGTTTAACGCATTTTTTTCGATAAAACTCCAAATTTAGTCTCATAATTTTAAATCAGCGCCACCTGACCGCCGGTCGAAAAGGTCAACACTGGTCACACTCTGGTCACATCACTACACATTGGTAAACCCAGAAAAGATTCTGCATAGTCAAGCAACTTTGTACCAATTCATGTGACGGGTATAGCTCCTTTTCGATCACCCTGCATACTTATTAAAGACCAGAGGCTTAACATATACACTAATATAAAATGCACACTTTTAAAATTTTAAGTGTTTTTTTTAAATCTTTGGAGTCCAAAGTCCCGACGGCGTTAGCGTAAGAAGTCGTTTGAAGTTCAGTTGGGTTAGCCTCGTCACTTGACCAGGGTTCTAAATTATGAGGCGCTATTGGCTGTGCTAAAGCTCCTTGTAAAGAAGGCCTGAAATAGACAGCCATAAACGCTGAATAACCCTCGACACTATTAAAATGAAGGTTTATGAGCGGGTCTCTGACCAAGCACACAAACCTAAATACAAATGTCTACCACCCAGCCATTAAAATGACAGATTTCACGTCCATAAGAACTTTATCATATAATTACTCTCAACAATTTAGTTATGGTACTATTACCATGCCACTGTACTTTAAGTCACAATTTAAAAAAGGTTTTTTAAATATGAAAAATAAATCAAATTAACTAAATCACGTTGAATTATTTAATTGCAATAAGTGTAGATCAACGATTTCGGTAATTTTTCATTTAATGTTAAATTTTTTACTGAAAATCACTTTTTACGCACGTGACTTTTTACACTTACAGAAAGATCAATTTTGCATGAATTTAGCCTATAGATTAAATTTAATTTTAGAGAACTAATGAGGAATGGTGAGTTTTTTTTGTAAGTCGGAATTACAAAAAAATCACACACAAAGGAGAATATCGGATAAAATTACTTTATTGGTAAGTAATTTTTTATACAGTTGTAAAATAATTGGTTTAAACTATTTTATTTTTATTAAGTTTAACTATTGCTAATTTCATTACGGTGTTTCAATGTGAAACAATGCACTAAAAAATCCATGGGTTTTGTACCGTTTAATTGAATTTTTTATGTTCTATTAAGTTATAGGAACTCTTGCGTTAAATACATGATCTTTTTAAATATTATATTCTTCAGTTTTGGTTAAATACTATTATCATTTTATAAGATTGTTTCAAAATACAATCGGATTAAATTTTGCGTAAAAATCAAAGTTTTTACACTGGAAAAAATAAGATTAAAGTGAACATTTCAAGAAGATAATAGAAAGTTGTTAGAGAGATTTATTTCGATTGTCTGACTTTTCTCCTGAACTATCACATTTATTTAATGAAATGCCGACCAAAGAATCAAGAAACAACTAATAAAAAAAAGAATTTGTTCACCTGAAAAGTTTTCCATCGAAATAAAAGTAGCACTTGAGCGCTAACTAGCACTAAACTAATTTCTTTTTTTTCTTTAAAAAAATCTGTTGAAAGTTTTGAAACTTCGTCAATAAAAGCTCCAAAATTTGTAGGCAATTTTGTTGTGGGTGTTAAGAAAATTCGTTGATTCGGTTGAATTAACACAGCTTTAAATTGAAGCGGACTATTGGAAAAAGCTTTCTAATTTATTTTAATTTCTTTTTATATGTTGCGTAGTCATTTGAAATTATTTGAAACATTTCAATTGGAATTGTTGTGTGGCTCCAGGCCGTAGCCTGAAAGGCAAGAGGGTTGCAGTAGCATCATTTGGAACAAGGCTTTTAGTACCCATGAGAGGGTGGATGTCTGACTTCTACTCCGAGATGGTGCCACCTCCTCAATTTAGGCATGTCGCTGGAGGGGAGGGGCAATTTTCTCCAGACGACTTGCACCCAAGCTAAACTGCACTATGACCAACCGTAGGACTTTCAGACTCACAGATTTAACGAGCACGTTCAACGCATGTACTCAGGACAACACAAATATCCATGCCTTACCCAGGATTTGAACCCGATCCCACTCGCTTAATTGGCAAACGAGGGTCAAAACCACTTTAATAACAACTGGAATAAGTAACAATGTACATCGGAATAAGCAACAAATGAAATACTAATATCTATACTTTTGTTGAGCTATTTTCCCGTCGAAATTAGTTTGTTGTGGTACATTAGAACTTCAAATATCCACAACGTCACTGATTATCCAAATTTCAGAAAAAAATCTACTTGGCATCCCTGTTACCGTTCGTCTTTGTTGTATGTCAGGCATAACAACTTTTGAACCGAGCGAAAAAAAACTACTCGGCATGACATCCAACAAAGACAAACAACAACAAATAGGATGGTCATGTAATAGGTTTATATGAAGCGTATAAAGCGTAAAAAAGAAGAGCCTTACCTCAATGTTTCTGTCCTTCAAGTGTCAAGCGAATGCGCGACTTGTAACACGTACCATGTAAATGTATGTTGTATTTTCATTATCACTTTCAATCTTGATCATGAAAATATTTTTTTTTAAATAATTTTGTCACCCTCTTTCAACATATATGTTGTATGCGATTCGACACAGTGGAACATTTGAAATCCCTTTAACATAATTTAAATAATTGGCACAACTCGAATTAGGTTGGTTGGTATACATATATTTTCAGGCTTGTGTGCTTGCTCAGAGAGCCGCTTATAAACCTTCGTCAAGTAAGACAGTCACAACACGCACACACTCACACATATACGTGACACATGCTGCCATCAATCACGCGCCACCTCCACAATTTAGACATGTCCCAGAAGGGGGAACTTACAAAATATCCTAAGCCACAAAAGGGAGGGTAGAGGGTAATTCATCGTTTCCGGCTGTCATTTCTAGCCTTCCTTATAAGGAGCTTCAATACAGCCAGTAACGCCTCGTAATTCAGAACCCTGGTCAAGGGGCGAGGTCGACACCTGAGCACTGAGCAGTCACCCAAGGGAACTTCGAGTGACATCGTACGCTAACGCCTTCGGCATTGTGGACTCCACAAATTTAACGAGCACGTATATCGCAGTGTACTCAGGCACATAACTTGTATTTTCTAGAGTTTATAATTCTGATTCCAACATATATTCAAAAAAAAATATTTCAAAAAGCAAAAACTCTGCCAAACAGCACATTACTTGTTGTTTTGGTTGATGACGGTAAAAACTAGAGCTACATTATGTCACATACCCAAACCACATTAGGCTCGTTTACATGAGCCATCGAATCCATGGAATGTCGAAATCCCCATTAGGGGAAAAGGAGGTCAAGCAGGATTTCTAACCCAAATGATAGTCTGTGGCCGAATCCATGGCATGAATTATCAAACCCTCCTTTATTGTTTATGAAACCCCCCAATGAACCCTGCAATTCCGGTTCTGTCTGGGAGAAAATCCCCAAGAGGGAAAATACTCTTCAATCCATGGATTCGATGGCTCATGTAAACGTGCCTATTGAGTAACTGATGAAATATACCTTTTTTCAAGAAACTCTCCAGTTATTTCTGATACACGATTGATTATTGGTATTTGTAATAGATTTTTAAATTCAACTTATGTTGAAATGTTGGTTTCTTTCAAAGCCATTGCTGAATGATACATGATTGGTTGGATTTCCGGCTTGTGTGATTGATCAGAGAGACCCGCTTATACACTTTCGTCAAGAAAGACAGACACAGACGACAGAGAAAGAGAAATTACACCCAGGGCAAAGGCGGGAATAGAGAACGCTCCCGGTACAGTGGACAGACTGTTAATTTAATGGACAGCGATCTTAACCACTTGGCCACCCAGGCCCCACAATGTATGCTGTTTTGGTTGGTTGGTAGATATATATTTTCAGGCTTGTGTGCTTGGTCCCATAGAGATCTTAATAAAAGTATTAGAGTGGAGGTCACGTGACCTATCTATGCTAACGACGACGGGACGAGCATGGGGGCCGCCATCTTAGAGTTCGACACCAACTTTTTTAAATGGAAAGTGCTTAGAAAAAAATTAATTTAATTCTAAAATATTAAAAAAATACCATAAAAATACTAGCTGCATTTTGGAATATTTTTAGTGACTTTAAAAGAACTTGAAACGCTTTTCTAGTATTTTATAATATTTATTTTGTAATTTTAGAATTAAATTTTATTTTTTGCCTAGCATTATTTTTCTTTCTGCGATGGCGACACTGGCAAATTGCAGCCATCGCCGTCACATTAAGAAGAAGAATACGCAAAAATAAAATTTAATTCTAAATATTTTGTAGAGTTTATAATTCAAACATAAATTGAATAAAAAATATTTCAAAAAGCTTTAACTCTGCCAAACGACACCTTACTTGCGGTTTTGGTTGATATCGACAGAAACTAAAACTACATTATGTTTCATAAAAATTGAGAATGATGAGAATTCCGTTTGATATAGTTATAAAAGGAGATAAAATAAACCATCCTCCTAACTATTTTATTCATGCAATAGCATATCTCTTTATCATATAAAATAATTTGGATATTCTTTCTTATCAAATCTTGAAACGTTCTTGGATGCCTTTTTAGCTGTTTTTGTTGACTTCCCGACTCTGATACTCGGTTGCTTTACCAATTCTTTGCAGTATCTCTCCACAATTGGTTTAACCAAGACCTTTTTCGAATATTTTCTTTTCTTCTGCAAAAGCCGTTGTCTGGTTCTTCTAACGCAGTCCCGACCGCTACACTTATGGTGGACCTTTAAAAAGCATTAATCCATGTTAATAAGTGGTGCGCATTTCATTAAAAATACTCTCTAAGTTTATTACATGGTTTTTCGTTTTCAATTCGTTTATTTCTACTGCTAAAGTTAGTAAACACCACGCAGGATAACACATCTGGATCAAGCTAAAAATGAATTATCGGGGCAAGATATGTAAATGTTCAGGTTATCTTTGAAAAACCGAGTATCCAACGATTAAAAAATAATTATAAACAGCAATGGGGTTGTTTCAGGCAATATAACTTTCCTGTTTTCATTTGTTTCACTGCTTGCGATTCCATTGGATGTTTCGATTTCAGTTTTTTACCCTCTGATTTCTTTTTCTATTTTAGATTACTTTACGTGCAACTTTGCTTTTATTAAACTTTATTGGTTTTAATTCGATGGTCATTTTAAGTTTGAAAGCCTTACTAATACGCCATTGCGGTTGGAAAACTTCTGTTTAGATTATATTTTGAATTATACGGGAGAAATTCCGTGAACTTGTGGTACATCAATATAACGTAATTCACGGAAAGGGAAAAGTGCACAAAAGTCTAGTTGCAATCAAATACAGCAGAATATGCTGTAAATATTCGGTAAATATGCTGTATCTCCAAGGAATGTACGAAATTCATCGAAACCTTTTCGTTATTGTTAGTTACTTAATTTGAAATTATTTTTCGTAAATTTATTTACCTGTAGTTGGTTGGTTGGTATACATATATTTTCAGGCTTGTGTGCTTGCTCAGAGAGCCGCTTGTAAACCTTCGTCAAGTAAGACAGTCACAGTACACACACACTCACACACACATGCACACATAATGAAGAGTACACGGGAAAAACCGATTGATTTTGTAGAGAAGTTTCCTTAGCAGGCCACTTTGGCGATGATACCGAGTGATCGCCTAAACTTGTGTAAGGAAACCAGTTCCTACCACAGAGATCATAGCTAAAATAATAGAGTGGCAGATCACGTGACCTCCAATGCTTACGACGGGACGCGCAAGGAACTCCCAGAAGAGCCCGAATGAAGCCAGCGCTGTAGGTCACGTGATCTTTCACTCTAATACTTAACTACTATGTCTGTGGTTCCTGTGTGGCGCTTGGACCAAGCGAAGAAGAAAGAGAGAAACCGGTTTTCTGCCGCCAATGTCCGCCAAGCAGACAATTGCGGGCGTCCGCCTAATAAATCAATCGGTTCTTCCCGTGTACTCTTCATATACGTGACAGATGCTGCCATCTATCACGCGCCACCTCCACAATTTAAACATGTCCCTGAAGGGGAGGGAAATAGTCTCCAATTTACCTGTAGTAACTTAAGTGTGTAGGTAAAGCCACCCACCACCGCATAGGGCGAACGGGGATCAATGCCACACGCAGTCAGCAAGTTGTAGAGATCTACATTGACATTTTCACTACCATGGATGGCACGTACGTAGTGCTTCAAGACCTGCAAGAAATACATATGATTCAAGATGCACTTAAGGCGCGTTTACATGAGCCATCGAATCCATGGAATGCCAAAATCCCCATTAGGGGAAAAAGAGGTCGAGCAGGATTTCTAACCCAAATGATAGTTGTGGCCGAATCCATGGGATGAAACATCAAACCCTCCTTCATTGGAGGGTTTGCGAAACCCCCGAATGATCCCTGCAGTTCTGGTTCTGTCTGGGGGAAAATCTACACGAGGGAAAAATTGCTGAATTTGCTCTTCAATCCATGGATTCGATGGATCATGTAAACGCGCCTTTAGAGACTTTACAAAGGTACCCACGTACACGGTCTATCATTTTTACACGATCTTTTAAAACGAAAAATCGGTTGTAAGAAGTATGGTTTTTATATAAAATCCAATTTATAAACATAATTTTATGTTGTTGTTTGCTTATCTTCCTACCTGGCGGAGTCAGGCGAAACGGCCGAGTTCGTTAACTGCAAGAAAGTCAAAAACGAGAAGAATATTGCATAAAGATCACACAAGATTGTCCACATTGAATCCAAAAGAAGCTCTGGGGAAGTATGATGATTTTTGCATTTGGTGCAGGTGGCGCAGATTTTCCTGTCCTCGTTAAAAGTTAGTAATTTTATATGTAACCGCTAAAGTATCTTGAAAGTCTAGTCGGGTTGCGTCTGTCACACGGGAAGTCAAGGAGGGGCAAAGCCTATTTTGAGCCTATGTATTAATTGATGAGTACAAGGAAAAACCGCCAAATGTCGTAAAAAACTTTCCTCATCAGGCTTCTTTGGCGATGATGGCGACTAATCGTCTAAACCCGAATAAGGAGACCAGTTTCTTACTTTCTTGTGCAATTTCTCACCTGCAACCTCGAAATTCAGTTATGCGTTTTATTCAAAAGACTGTGTTCATCATCAGCTTTAAAAATAAAGTACGATTGATTGAAAATCAAGCATTTTCTAAAACAATTAATTAACGAATCTTAAAATTTCTGTTACTTGAAAAGTCCTAAACCACGACTTTTCTACCTACCGAGATCACGAGATGCACGATTCCGACGCTTGGACCAAGAAAGAAGAAAGAGAGATACCGGTTTCCTGTCGCCAGTGTTTTCCAAACAGACACAATTACGGAAGGACTCCTAATAAATCAAGCGGTTCTTCCCCTGCACTCTTCAATTGTGTGGGGGGAGTGTTTACCACTCCGTCGAGTTATTTGATTTGACTTTTCTTGGGAGTATATGCTCCTGTAAAGCAAGGGCGGAAGAGGAAGTTGTTGCGATCCTGCATTCCAATGTTTAATTGCACGTATGGTATGATATGGTATGATACATATACAGTGGTGGTCAAAATTATAAGGACAACTGGAAATTGAACAGAACATTTTTATTTCTGAATTAAATGAAAATGTATTTTGACATAAAATACTTCTTTATGCTATAAATCATTTAAGAACAATAAAAAAATTTAAACTAGAAAATTTGAGTTTATAAAAATAATTAACAAAAATTGCATTGTTAGGAAACTGGACAAAATTATAAGGACATTTAAAATTTTCATGTCCAAACAATTAATAATTAATAAGTTCACCCTTATTTTCAATTACTTTAATTAATCTTGACGTCATAGAGCTCGTTAGTTTCTTTAGGGTGCTCACAGGGATATTTTTCCATGCCTTTTCAATTGATGACATCAGTTCTCGTTTGTTATGGTATTGAGTGCCATTTTTGTAAACTTCATACGCCAAAATACCCCACAAATTCTCGATTGCGTTCAGATCGGGACTTTTAGGTGGCCAATCAGTCAATAGTTTTACAGAATTAGCGTTAAACCATGATTTTGAAGCTGCGGACACGTGTATGGATGCGTTGTCCTGCTGGAATAAATAGTCACCACTGGTTATCAACGGAGCTTGTGGCAAAAGACTGTCACCCAGCATATCAACATAACGATTTGAGTTCATTTTCCCATGAATAAATACTATTTCTGTAGTTCCAGAGGCTGCGTAACCTGCCCAGACCATTACCGAGCCGCCACCATATGAACGCTTTGAAAAGATTTCTTTTTCTTTGCGAAGATCATACCAAAAATACTTAAAACCATCAGGTCCGTCTAGGTTAAACTTCTTTTCATCAGAAAAGACAACATCATCCCATTTGTCACCCATAGAAATGTACTTTTTTGCAAACTCCATCCTGAGTCTCTTTTGGGTTTTGTAAGAGGGGGTCGTAACTTCAGTTTTCTGTATCGAACCTGTTTAGCATTTTGTAAAACACGGCGAACGGTTCGAGCACTGTAGTTCAAGTCCAGTTCACGCTTTATTTCCGTCGATGTTTGCTTTTTAGAGCAAGCTCTACTTATAATCGTCTTTTATCTCTCAAAGATACAGAAAATGGCCTACCTGGGTGTTTTCGTTTTCCATAATTTCCTGGATTTTTCAAAAAATTATATATTACAGTCTTTGATCTATTCAATTTCAATGCTATTTCACGTCCAGTAAGTCCAGAATTTTTATAAGCGATTAATTTTGCGTTTTCAAGCCCTGAAAGCTTCGTACCTAGTGGCATAGCTGAAGATAAGTATAATGAAAATTTCAAACACTCGCAAAATCTTTATAACACGATGGAATGACGTGTACAAGCCGAAACTTTGCTAATTTTATGCTAATTTATGCATTAAACTTACAGAAATACAATTGTCCTTATAATTTTGTCCAATTTCGCTGTATGTTAAATTTTACAACGCATTTTAAAATTACTAATTTAATGTATATTTGTAAAGAATCTTATTTAAAATGCTTAATTTACTATTGGCTAACACACATAAAATTTGCATAATTCAACCGTGATTTGTCGAAAAGATCTAGCTGTTTTTCCGTTGTCCTTATAATTATGACCACCACTGTATATTCCAGCTTGTGTGCTTGTTCATAGAACCGCTTATAAGCTTTCGTCAAGTGGGACAGACACAGAAAGAAATTTTACAGTCACAAAGAAATGAATAACACATAGACAAATAACAACATTTATTGACTGTCACAAACATCCATGCCTGACCGGGATTCGAACCCGACCTCAGCAGCTCCAAAGGCTAGTACACTAACCATTCAGCCACCGAGGCGGCTAATTTCACGTAAAAAGCTTGATAAAAGTAACCCTCCTATAAGGCTTGAATTTGGAGCTGCTGGGCTCGGGTTCGAATCCCGGTAAAGGCATGAGTGTTTGTGCTTGTCAATAAATGTTGGTATTTGTCTATATGTTTGTGTCGTCCTTCTCTGTGGGTCTCTTGTGACTGTCTCTTCTGGCGAGCTGGGTAATGGGCTATAAAGCCTACAGTCTCCCTTCTAGAGGGCGAAATCACTGTCATTTGTCAACCCTCCTTTAAGATTTGCAAGCAAAACCTGTTTTTCGTTATTATAGATATTAAAGGTCTTTTCATGGTAATTTTAAGAACTAATCTTCAAAAGTGTTCTCGCGATAAGTTCGCACAGGGCCTCGCATCTTTTAAGAGCAGCTCTGCTAGGGACGTAAGATATTTTTCCAAGACTCTAGGACGCATTGAACATTGGCAAGCCAAATAAGAACAACCATACCTTCAGCTTACTATATCTAAAATTATTGTTGCTGGGAGTATTATACAAAAATTTATCGATTGATTCTGAAAATTTTAAAAGATCAAAATACGAAGTTATTAAAATGTTAATATTCTGACTAAAGTATTTCTACAAGTACATTGTCAATTTGGAATAAATCAATAATTAATAATGGTAATTGGTTGTTGTTATCGTGTCCATGATAGATAAAACTATATAGGGCCAAAAGTATTTATGATAAGAGTCGCCAGGTCCTGCAGACTATAAAGAATATTCTGCGGTGGTATGCCAAGGTTAAAAAGAGAGGCAGCAATTGCTTGACAGTCAAACAGGTGGTCGGGCGTAAGTTGGACATCTGGGCAATTTCTGCAGAATGGGTAGGATCTTGTGTTATCTGGGGTTAGGTTTTGAATCATCGTCGCACTAGAGCTACACGAGAGCTATTGGCGACGGGCGTCGTATTTTAGAACCACAGTCAGGTGACGAGCCAACACTTGAATAGGCACCCAACGCAACCGCTAAGGGCGACATCGTACGCAGCGTTAGGACTTTGAAGGATATTTTACGTGCACTCCCTTACACGGGGTATTATTCGTCGGACATTTTTTAGCTGCACGGGCCGTTTATAGGTCGGCAGCTATTTTGGCGATGCCCGGACCCAAACCTGGGAGCTTCCGCATGCTAAGCGAGTGCTTAACCGACTGGGCTCCCCAGCCCTTTTTGTGTTATCTGGAGAAATTTTCTTGCCTTTAAAATGACTTGAACGAAGTCGTGCAATAACTGATGATAGTTTTCTATGGCAATCTATCTCAGGGAATGGAGGACTTTTTAAAAGGCTGAAATGGTAATTGGTAAAACAATAATAACGAGATGTATCTAAAAACATTAACCTTCAACATATCTCTGGACTGCTCTGCTGTTGCAGTTAGGGCTGCTTCCGAATCAAAGTTTTGGATAGATGCGTCGTACAAATCTAAAAGGTAGTCCTCATCTTCATATTCATACGAGCCGTAGTCCTCATCTTCATATTCATACGAGCCGTAGTCATCATCTTCAATTTCATTCCAGTTGTAGTAGTAATCATCTTCAATTTCAGACGATCCGTGGTAATCATCTTCAATTTCAGACATAGTGAAGGATTTAGGAACTTATATTTGATTATGTCCTGGAAGAGAAAAAATTATATATGGTAGGAATTTTGATTTGATAATGGGTTCAGCTATCTATGATACAATGGCCGGTTGGCTTATTGGCGAATTTTGGCAAACGTGACACTTTAACGATGGGTTCCTATACCAATTAAGCTGTATGAAATCTGAAGTGAACTATTATTTACAAGTCATCATCTTCAATTTATGTAGTCATCATCTTTAATTTCAGACGAACCGTAGTAATCATCTTCAATTTCAGACATTGTGAAGGATTTAGGAACTTATATTTGATTATGTCCTGGAAGAGAAAAAATTATATATGCTAATAATTTAGGAATTTTGATTTAATAATGGGTTCAGCTATATTATATATTATACAATGGCCGGTTGGTTTATTGGCGAATTTTGGCAAACATGACACTTTAACGAAGTGTTCCTATACCAATTAAGCTGTATGAAATCTGAAGTGAACTATTATTTACAACACATTTGAGCATTTTTGTTAATGCCTTGATAGAAAGAAGAGAACGGGCCTCTGAGTCTAATAGTATTTTATGTGCAATTGTAGATGTTGTATTAATGTAATGCACACATTTTAGAAGAATACTGCTATTGTATGGGTTATGGGATATTGGAGAGACTATACCTGAATCCCCATTTATTTGTATTGACAATAAAGGATAATATCTAGCATGTTTTTATGGAGATTATAGAAGGCAAAATATCTTAGATCTGTCGTTCATTTCGATATATAACAAATATAGGACAGCCCTAGCATACATTGATTGGAACATTGCCCTGATCCTGTATGTTGCGTTGGCGACATTTTCCGATATGCTCAAAATAGCAATTAGAAAATAATATAAATTTATGGAAATAAAGTTTAGCCATATCCAAATAGTATCGCTGTTTGGCGACGTATTTAAGTTTCTCACCATGATAAGCAGAGTATTCTATAAATGAATCGTGATATAGTGACTCTATCTTGCTAAATCATGATTCCGTTCATAAATTGAACTAAAAATTTCAAATTAAGTTTCTGGCATTCCATGACAAAATTAAAATAATAATGTCAAAGTACCCCAATCAAGCAATCCGGATAGTTTTTTTTTACATTAAGGAAATTTATGGGATTACTATCAACCTGATACGAATTCATTCAGACCTTTATTACATTTGGTATTATTTTAAAATGTTTCCAAAACATCCGACTCTCAATTGACCCTTTCAAATAAAATAATTACTTCAGTTTCAAAAGCTTTGGAGCTTTCTTCAATTTTTATGGAAAGTATTTACTTTGATAAGATTTCCTTTATCTTAATTTTAGTAATTCAATTATTGATAAAAGCTTATAAGTGCCTTCTCCATTAGTAGAGACATTTTCGAAAATTGGAAATTCGACTGCAATTTAAGTTTTTCTACAAATGAATAAAGAAAAGAATAAAGAAATTATCATTATAATACTATAAAGGGTACAATATTTAGCAAACATTACAAAACGAAGTAAACTGACTAAATAAACTTTGCACTTTTAACTTTGTAATTACGACCATGTAGTCTTAATTTATTTACATTATATTACTTTAAAAACATAATTGAACATTAAAAATAAATAGTATACTTTAGATATTATACTATAAAGATTAAACATTATAAGTAATAAAAAAACTCTTACACAGAAAATAAATTCCTTATCTGCTCTTTTGAATTCGGAAAATAAATTTTAAATTTATATTTTTTAAAATGAGTGAAATGATGACTCGTGTTTTAAAAAGTTTACTTTTTACAAGCAGTGTATACACTTTTTTATAATTGTATGAAAAAATATCATTGGTCCAAAAATATTTCTCGCTTATTAATATCCTTAAATAAAAGTATATCGATGACTATTTCTCATGTTAAAAATAGTATTTTTTTTAACAGTTTCAAAAAGCCTAACTTTTTGCACGCGTCTGATATTGAAATTATAACGTAAGAGTCGTATTTTTTTTTCACTCAATTATAAAAAGCTTTTAGTAACACTTTTATGTTAAGCATAGTATGAAGTATTTCCCGAATTAAGATACTTTTTTGTAAAAAAAAATTACGTATGTATGTGAGAAAAAATCGTCCAGTTTGAGTTTTATATTGTACTAGCTGTTATACCCGACGTTGCACGGGTAGAGGTGAAAAAATAATTTAGTCAATTTAACTGTTTTTTTTCTTTCATTTGAGTTACATAAGATATGAAGATTACCCAGTAATTTTTTCAATTTAATTACCCATCTTGGATATAGTAATAATTAATATTAATTTCAAAAATACCTTTGATAAGAAGCTCAAATTAAAGAGAATACATATTTAAGTAAAAAAAATAATCAGTAAGAATTGAAAATAAGCTACTCCAGCAAACAGCAAACGATTTGCATTTTTTTATAAGTTTATTTGCTTTTTAATAAGCTTATGTTGCTGATACCGTTCGTTATTAAAGTACAAAATCCCGCTACTTATATTACATTAAAAAATTCAAAATTTAAAAAATGCTATAAAATTAACAGATAATGTCGTAGTAATTTTCCGAATAAAAACATTTTAGCTCATTTGGCGTGTTTGAAAAATTTGGCGAGGAAAATATATAGCTACCATTGCACCCATTCAGCTCTAGCGCAAAGACCACCGCACAACCAACCAGCTATTTAAAAAAATGCTCTTTTGCACGTTCTTTGTAATAATTTGGCGAGTTTGGCAAAGTAATTGGCGAAAGAAGGAAGACATGAAACCCTAATATGCATCTGTAGTTCAACGGTCTTCAAAAAACAACATAATTCAGTAAAAGCTTAATTATGCTTTTAAAAAATTCATAATTAAAATCATATATACACAATAAAATAATAGAATGGAGACTGGTAGGATTACGTAACTTGAAACATATCCAACTATTTTTTCAAATTATTAATTTTGTTTCTGAAGGCAATGAACAAATATTAAAGAAATGAAACATTTTCAATTTCAATTGTTTTCTAAAAAGTTTTATTTAAATTTTTCTTCCTGATGGCATCACGAAAGAGAAAAAATGATCGGATTTGAGCGAAAGTGGTGTATTTTTCCCCTTAAAACGTTCGAAAACGATAGAAGGAATGGTCCGATTCGAAAAATTCTTAGCCTATGTTTGTTCTGGAGATGAGATAAATTTTTGTGCCAAATTTCGTGACGATCTGTTGCGTGGTTCTTAAGTTTTTGCGTCCTATACAAACAGACAAACAGAAGTCGCCTTTTATGTATATAGATTACTGACATTCAATGGGGTTGTTTCACGTCATGGATGACGAAAGCTCCAACGGTTTGTTTTCATTTGTAGTCTGGAATTACTTTTGTTTTGGTATTCGAAAATGAATTATATGTGAATATTTTTCAATTTAATTTTTTTAATTGGCAACTTCTTGCTGTGCAGTTGGTTGTTCAAAACATTTGTAGAAGAAAGTTTGCATAGAAAGTTTTTTTCCTACTCATTAATTTTGAGAGGGAATCCGAAGCAACCATTGAAATCGCAGTACGCAGAAAAAATATAGCAAGTCATTTACATCATCTGAGTTATTCACATTCAAATTTATATGATGCACCGAATTATATATAATAAGAAATAGCTGCAGTGGCCACTAATCCTGTGTGATAACTTATACGAACTGTCCACCATTTTTATGTTGCAGACGAGCATGCGCAGTGGCAAAACATGACCATACTTGGCGGCAGTTTTAAACTTGATCGCCAAACGACAATGCTAGTAAACGTTGGCTGAATCATTAAAAGTAGCCGAAGATGGAGAAGAATCAAAATAATTGGCTAATTGCAGTTTTTGTATAAAATGAAAACAAAATGAATATCTTAATTTTATATTAAAAATAGGTATTAAGAAACCTTTTCTTTTAAAGTTTTTTTTTTATAACAACGTGCAAAAAAGTTCACTTTTTTATATCATATTCATTAATGAATCGTTGCGAAAATGACACTTTACGTGCTTACATGACAGACAGTGCAGAAAAGTGGACTTTCGGCACTAGTGCGGCAATGTAAATAAGAGTATCTGAATGGTAGAAAAAAATTTCAAGAATATCTCCATGGAAAGTAAATGGTCATAAAACTCACTTATTTCTATTGGTTCATTACTTTTGTATTTTATAATATCTACATGGAAACTACAAGTACTAAAAAAATATTAAAGGAAATTAAATAAGACAAAAGTAAGAACAC
Organism: Hylyphantes graminicola; assembly: GCA_023701765.1. NCBI lineage: Eukaryota > Metazoa > Arthropoda > Arachnida > Araneae > Linyphiidae > Hylyphantes > Hylyphantes graminicola. The sequence continues at coordinate 58,324,710 of CM043114.1, read as the reverse complement.
AAATTTCAAGCTTTTGTACGTTATTATAAAAAATATTGTAAGCAAGCACATGCCAAATAATACTTTATTAAGTTCTTTTCATTATTTCACACGACCTACGGTCTCGTGAAATAAAAAGCCACTCGCTTAATAAAGTATCATTTTCGGCACTAGTTGCTTAGATAACTATTCATTAAAATTTAGTTTTTATATATCGAATTCTTCAACACTTTTTCTTTATGCACTAAAATATGCACTATACCCCTATTCTGAAGTAAGCTGACTAAACTCAAACCATATGAAGTGCTTTCCACAAAGAGCTGTTTAATAAATTCATGAAAATTATTATCTGTTTGAGGTTTCATTTTATTTTTGATCCCTCAATCTCTGTTATAAGGTTAGAAAACTATTTCTTTTATTAGGAAATATATTTTCATATATAAATAATTATAAATTATTTTTATACAAAACAGCAGTGATGTTTTTTGATTGTATTATTATCCAATACAGCCAAAAAATTTTGAAGCTATACTTTTCAAATGTATTACCTTTTTACAATCGATCAGAAATACTAAAAAAAACTCTCCAGTTTTACAAGCAAAGAAACTTCCTTCTACAAACAAGGAAACATCCTTCTCCTATCGGGGCGGAATCAATGTTATTTGTACATTGTGAGGCAAACAAAAGTGGCCCCGGTCTAGAGATAAGAATACGACAGAAGAGTTGCCAAGTCCAAAACCAATACAAAAACAGGTTTGCTAACTGAAGCTATTGATCCAGTTTAAGTATGCAGTATACAAATGTTCTACTGGGAAAAGGGTAAATAGTTCTAATTTCCGATTGCGAGAATGGAATAAAAAAAGGTTTTTCACATTCAATAATTCACTTTATTCGTTATTTCAAGGCATATTTTTATTATTTTTATTTGTTTTTGCTTCAGTTCGAGTGCAATATTAATTATTATTTCCTTTAATTTTGACGTAACAGGGCGAACGAATATCAGGGCCTGACGTGTCGCGTAGGAGCGACCAATCAGAGAAGCAAAATTTCGTTTGTTTACGCGTGTTTCCTCCACGTAGAACATTTTAATGCTGATACAAGACACAAAATTTGCATTATGGGACGTCTTTATACAATACGAACTAAGATCTGAACTCGCCACTAGTCTATGAGTAGTTCTAATGTGAAGCTTTCCGATCCAACCAATGCAAAAACAGGTTTCAGGCGGCTTCAAGAGTTGTTCTCGCCAAGCATTTCAACGTATTCCTATCTCTAGACCGGGGCCACTTTTGTTTGCCTCACCCTGTATTTCCTTAAACCATTCTTTTTCATCGTAAAGTAATTCCTTAGAGTAGGATTTTGGCTGAAAACAACATGTGAAATTCGGTTTGGGAGCCGTTTTTGAGAGGAACAATAAAGCATTTCTTAAAGCCAAGAACTGGTTTAAAGTGATATAAAATCATATTAATATAACAAAATAAAATCACTGAAATTGCGTTGCGAATGTTAACCTTTGAGAATTTTAAATCTCATTTTCGGAAGACATGTTTTATTGATTGAGTTAGATTGAATGAGTAGTTTCTTTTATTTCTTTTGGAATAACTTGAAATGGAAAGTAAGGCAGAGTAACGTAAAGTGAACGAATATTTTTTGAAACTTTAATATATTAATCTGTACATAACGATTATCAAATATTTTATTGAAAAAATCCTATTTTTTTATACTTTTATCCGTGGTAATTGTGCAAGAATAAAAATAATGTATGCTTTATTAGTTTTAAGAATAAGGTAATTTGCTAAAAAAAGTTTTAAACTAAATGAGGACCTTCAAAAAATTGATAGTTTCAATTAGTCTATTAAAGTAATGCAGCCATATTTAAAAGTTGACTTATCCAAAAGGGAAATTTTAGTAAACCGACAATATAAGCCGGTAAAAAAAAGGAAGTATTCACAAATATCTAGATGCTGGATCTATCTAAAACTGGATGCTGATAACTCCTGATAAGCCCAATAATTTTGAAAACCGCCAATCCCAAGAATTTGTACATTCGTAGTTCTGTCATTTGACCGACCATATCTAATATCAGACAGAAACTGTAAGCATATTACTTGGGCGACCATCAATTTAAAGTCTAATATATCAACCTAACATTGACAAACACCTGTCTCCTCTTGGGATTAATTATAGATTAAAGACATAGATATGCTAATCTGATTGGATTTCCATTAGGGGAATTTCTATATTGAAACTGACAGAGACGCTAGCGCCATGATATTTGGTGTAATACTAATAATTTAATTAAAATGTTTGAAGTTATATCGATAGTTCAACTTTTCTATCTATTTGATTTAATAAAGGAAGTACGTTTCGAATAATTAGATAATAATTATTTTTAGCTGTGTTGAAGCCTGTAATACACTCATCATAAGCACTGTAGCAATATGGTATTTATGAATAATAAATATTATTGCGCGATTTGTATTTCAGCTAGAATATTTAATTGATTATTAAAGTAAAAACTACAATAACTTATTTATTATACAGTGGTGGAAATTGATTTATGAACTAACATTCTTTTCACCAGATATCGCTTTGTATTAAGTGCTAACAACTCAAATTTTGTGTGTTGGATATTCAGAGCAAAATAAAGTAATTTCACACATAATTTTTTTCAAAAAATGATATTGAATAAAGATATTTCTAATTTTAGTTTTTAAGCATGTCAAATGATGGAAATTGATTTATGAACTCAAATTTATTTTGAACCCAGGTACCAAATATTTTAACTAGTTCTTCATTTGAACTTCAGGGGAGCTTACTATCAGAGTTTATAAATAAGATTAAAGCCAAATTTGTTGAAATTTATCTGTTTTATTCCCATTTTACTAAATAGGAAAGCTTGCGGGACTGCCTGAAACCAAAAAGGTAAAAAAAATGACCCTTATATAATATTGTAACAAATCTGTAAGAGAAATTAGCATATTAATTAAAAGATCAATAAATATAATTCATAAATATTTGAAGAATCATTCTGACTTCGGCAAAAACCATCATTAAAAAAGGTGTTACCCTCGTGGGACGAGGGACAAAAGCAGGATTATTGGACTGGTATCCCAAAAAGTTACCATTTGTGTCAGCATTTGTGCATTACAGGGCGAATTTGTTATGAACAATCACTTCCTGTAACTCCCAGAAGAGTAGGACAAATATTGATATCATCGTCGAACTTGAAATGTTCCAAAATGAAGGCCAGTCCAAAGCTTACTCTTCACCATAAGAACAGGCTATTAAAATATAGTCGTAACTACATGAAAATGGATTGGGTGGGGGTGGAGGGAGAGAAATGGGAAAAAAGTGACATTTGCTGATGAAAAAAAGTTCAATTTGGATGGACGTGATGGTTTAAAATGTTATTGAAAGGATCTTCGGAAATAACCAAGATCTGTCTTCAGCAGAAATGTTAGTGGTGGAAGTTTGATGGTTTGGGCCCCGATATCTTATGATTAAAGAAACAAGGTTATGTTTCTGAAGGGCTGACAAACATCACTTTATTGCAGATTAGTTCTAGAAAATTCTTTAATTCCTTTTTGCGTTGCAAAACTATGCTTTTGATTAGATTTTTATGCATGATAATGCAAGTATCCACATTTCAAACGAAATTAAAGACTGTTTAATGAACTAACTGTTGTTCATTTAGATCATCCTGCCAATAGCCATGACTTAAACCCCAAGAATAATGTCTGAGATCAATTGGTTTGAATAATTTACTCAAATGGAATATGGTTTTAATGAAGTGTTCATCAGTTATGGAATAGAAGGACTTAATCATTAAAAACTGCAAATTGCTTGACCAAAACTTGACCCAAAGTTTTGTGTTGTCTATGAAAAACAAAATCAAGGAAGCATTAGCGACAGAAAATAGTTTTAGAAATTATTAATTGAGATTGAATGCAAAAGTTCATAAATCAATTTCCCTATGCTAAAACTAAAATGTCAACAAAATAAATAGTTTACGAATTTATATAAAATTTTATTTACGTGTATTGTTTATAATGCAAAGCCTGTATAGTATATAAAATTTAAATCGATAAAAATGCATTTAATAAAGAAATACTGTTAGAAAACTGTCAGTTCATAAATCAATTTCCACCACTGTATATGTATAAGTGGGCTGTGAGGCGCCCTGTGGTCAGAGTAGCGATCTACGGATCGGAAGGTCCCGCGATTGAAACCTGGTCGCTGGAAACTCACCGAGTATATGCGGAGTACGTGTTCGTTAAATCTGTTGGGTCCGAAAGTCCCGTGTGGGCGGTCATTGCGCAGTTTCCCACGGGTACAGGTTCCTGAAGACTATTTCCCTCCCCTTCAGGGACATGTCTAAATCGTGGAGGTGGCGCGTGATAGATGGCAGCATCTGTCACGTATATGTGGGCATGTGAGTGTGAGTGTGTATGTATTGTGACTGTCTTACTTGACGAAGGTTTATAAGCGGCTCTCTGAGCAAGCACACAAGCCTGAAAATATATGTACATCAACCAACTAATATCTGTATAAGAGATCACTTTTGAAGTGTTATATTTTTCCATACATAATATTTTAAGGTTATAAAATAATTTTAATAGAAAGTGATAGTTGTGATGATATATGCTTAAAAGTTACAAATGTCAAGATTCATGAATTAAATATCGATGGTAATAGATAATAACTACTTAAATTTAAAAAAAACCCCATCTTAATTATATTTTAAAAGCTGATGCAAGACACTGATGAAACTCTCAGTTTGAAATTTGTTTCAACTCAATAAAAAAAAAAACTGGAAAATTATCTACCAATCATCCATCACCCAATCCCAACACTGCATTTAAAAACCTAGGAACTACATAAAAAATATTACAAACTTCAAATTCAACTCCATTCTCTCTCATAAGACCTTTCACAAAAAAATCCTCTTAACTATTCCGTGCACAAAACTAATTAAAAGTATCGAGCCTATTGAAGTCTGGAGGAATGATGATGAATGATTCAGCCAATATAATATTTGTTTTTCACCTAGATCAGTCATAATATAAGCAAGCCAAGACAAACATCGAATTGCTGAGAAGAATTTAAAATAGCACAAATGGATTTCGGTATTGACTTTAGTCTTACCGACTCTTAGAAACAACAGAACATCCAACAGAAGTTTTAAAACACCACAAATAGATTTTGGTATTGAAATAAAAGCTGAAAATGCAGTTATTTCTGGGTTTGGAACGTTGCATTTGTAAGAAAAATAAAAAAAACAGGCCAGCGGGATTTTGGAATTGAAGTTAATGATGAATCTGAAGATATTTCTAGATATGAAACATCAAAATATTAGAATAGCTGCATAATATTTTAAAATTGAGTAAACTCATAGTAAATTAAATGTCATACGGTAAAAATATTAAATATTGAATGCCATCAAAGTGCAGTAGTTTAAATTTACTTTAAAAAATTGTAAAATTTACTTACGAAAATTGCTTTTTTTAAAGTTAATACAAGCTAAGTTGAAACTATAAAAACTGTATTGAGACTAAATAATGTTGTAAGATTAGCGCAAAAATTGCTTTGTAGCATGTATACACTCGCATGTACTCTTTCAAAATATAGTTCAGCATTTGCTTGTTGTTGTTTTGAATAAATAGCTATATTTAAGCTTTACGAGATATGTTGTACGGTACTTTAAAAATGAATATTACAATTTTATTCTACATATTTTAGAAAATAACATATTTTAAAATTCTTTATAAATCGGACATATTTATCTTTACTTCTCGATATCGTCAGTTCTGTTGGCACAACACAGAATTGTGTTATTATGTCATTAACGCAATTTTGTTTTACAGTTTTATAAATTTAATATTTAAAATTGATTTAATTAAAAAAAACGATGCATATTCATTGGCATAGTTTACTTTTCCTAGTACTTACTTGAATTGTGAGTTATTTTGTAAATTTATAATCATTGATACTGAAAACATAATAACTTAATTTTATGATTGAAACGAATGTATTAAAAGCTTGTTAATTTATAAAAAAAAATATCCGAAATGTCATCGATTATTTTTTGCGATCTAAATCACATAAATAACAGACAAAGAAAACCGTTTATTTCAAATTTTCTTTTCCTAAAAAAACTGAACTTTTTTTTATTTTCTGTTAAGGACAATACATTTTTCTTGAACAAAAAGCCTTTGCTCTGACAATATATCATCAGACAGAACGTTTCTTTCCGAAGATTATTGGAGCCATTGTATAATATTTGAATTGCAAATTTCTAAAAAGGCCTCCTGTCTGAGACATGTCATGTGACAAAAAAAAAACTGATTTACTTTTAAATCGTTGGACCCACTGAAGATTTTTCTTGCATTTCCAAAACATGTTTATATTATGAAAAGGCCAAATAATATATCTGGAAGTAAAATTTGATGAAGAAGAGAATCGTTGCAGTTGTGTATAAGAAAAGTCTTATACAAACTGAAGAAAAAAATATTTTTATTACGTCAAAACGCTGATTAAGAGGGATTGTCAGTCCCATAGATTTAATGTATAAGTGTCGGAATCACAACTTCCACAGAAGTATGCCTATGCCATGGTAGTCTTTTCCCCCAAGGCATGGTAATCATTTTAACATCGAAATGAAACAAATTTGAAACGAAAATATCATCAGGTTATTTAATTATATATTTTTGAAGTATTAAAATGCCAAAATTATGCAGCAGATGGGGACACTATTTTAAAACTTTATCAATTGATCTAGTCTATTGTACTAAGCCCCAGAAGTCTATTGTACTAAGCCCCAGAAATGACACAAGCACAAGAGACGCACAAAGAAAGAGACGACACAAACACATAGACAAATAACAATATTTATTGACGGTCACAAACATCCATGCTTGACTGGGATTCGAACTCGATCTCAGCAGCTCCAAAGGATAGAGTCCTAACGATTGCGCACCCGGGGAGGCTATATAACATGGCATAGTTATTTTTGTTTAGCAAAAGTTGTGATTTCAAAACTAATGCATTTGCTCTACGGGACTGACAGTTCTCTTTAACTACATTTTTATAAGGTAAACTTCATATCTAGTCATCTCACGTTCCCCTATGTGACAACAACTATCGTATGTATAAAATCATTGGTTCGTGGTTGGAATTTACCGGTTTAGTTTGTAAATATTGTTATGTTTCTGAAAGTATTTGCATATGATAAATGAAAAAACTTTTGCTCTTAGGACTATTAGTTATTTTAGACACTCTTATGAAACTAAAATCGTGGGAAGCAAGATAGATAAGCATTAATTTAAATTGAAATTCGAACGATTCGATTAATTTAATTGAAATTCGAGCGAAATAACGCATGCAACAAAATACTACTCAAGTATTAAATTTATATGCCGATCCACTGTCGCAATGGTTAGTGTACTACCCTTTGGAGTTGCTGGGCTCGGGTTCGAATCCCAGTAAAGGCATGGATGTTTGTGTTTGTCAATAAATGTTATTTGTCTATGTGTTGGAGGAGTCCTTCTTTGTGTGTCTCTTGTGACTGTCTCTTCTGGCGAGCGGGGTACTGGGCTATATAGCCTACGCCCTTCCCTTCTAGAGGGCACAATCACTGTCATTTGTCTTAAAGTTTATATTTTGAATTTCATGTTTCACATTCACATTTCTCTTATGAAACTAAAATCGTGGGAAGCAAGATAGATAAGCATTAATTTAAATTGTAGTGAAATTCGAACGAAATAACGCATGCAACAAAATACAACTCAAGTATTAAATTTATATGCCGGTCCACTGGCGCAATGGTTAGTGTACTACCCTTTGGAGCTGCTGGGCTCGGGTTCGAATCCCGGTAAAGGCATGGATGTTTGTGTTTGTCAATAAATATTGTTATTTGTCTATGTGTTTGTGGCGTCCTTCTTTGTGTGTCTCTTGTAACTGTCTCTTCTGGCGAGCGGGGTACTGGGCTATATAGCCTACGCCCTTCCCTTCTAGAGGGCACAATCACTGTCATTTGTCTTAAAGTTTATATTTTGAATTTCATGTTTAACAAGTATGCTTCAATGAATTCTCAAAAGAAATGTGTATATGAAAGGTATTACGAAAGATCTTATCAGTTCCACATAACTAATGCATTAATTTTTGAAATCACAATGATACTGGCAAAAGAGAATGCTTTGAATAATAATTCCTAATCAATACCTGGGGCTGGGGAGCCCAGTCGGTTAGGCACTCGCCTAGCATGCGAAAGGTCCCAGGTTCGGGTCCGGTCATCGCCAAAATAACTGCCTACCGTGCAGCCAAAAATGTCCGACGAATAATACCCCGTGTAAGGGAGTGCACGTTAAATATCCTTCAAAGTCCTAACGCTGCGTACAATGTCGCCCTTAACGGTTGCTTTGAGTGCCTATTCAGGTGTTGGCTCGTCACATGACTGTGGTTCTAAAATACGACGCCCGTCGCCAATAGCACTGGTGTAGCTGTAGTGCGACGATAATTCAAACCTAAACCTAATCAATACCTGCTTTAAACTGTAAGCATTACATCACAAGGTATACTTGTAGATAAAGTACGATACATATTGGAGTTTTAAAATAAATACATTTGAATCTGTCAACAAATTTATATTGAAATTTATTACGAATTTTAAATACTGTAGCCGCATATTCAAATACATACAGTGGTGGCCACAAGTGTGGACACTTTTTTAAAGTTTCATATTTTTCAACTTTGTATGATTACAGAATATATTAATTGCATATCAAATTAAACAATTGTATATCTAATTAAAAGTAATTTAATCTTTATGAGGACCACTGTCTGAAGATCGCTGAAGCACTCAATGAGACCTTTGGTCCCATATAATCTATATCCATAGACAAAACATTATCATCACCAAAATAATTTAATGTAGAATTAAAAATAAATACAGTATTACAATACCTGTATTACAAATAAGTTATGCAACTAATATTATGATCTGTCTTAGTTTTGCAAGTCATTGAACTACCAACTTGTATTGCAATTTCAGCATAAGAGAATTCATTGATTGTGCTTGTTTGTTCAACTAAAATGAGCATAACTTTATTTGTAATACAGATACTTTAATGCTGTTTTTTAATGAAATTTTACATTAAATTACCTTCAACTTAATATTTAAATGTTAGTATTTAAGCGAAATTTAATAGGTGCAAGCAAACAGGTAACAGTTGAAACTCATGAAACTGTCAAAAAGTGTCCACACTTTTGGCCACCACTATATTATATAAGGCTTCTGTAAAGGCATAATTCAGGGATAAAATATAGAGTCTGATATTTTAAATCTTCGTTTTTTTTCTTTTTGCCCTAAACTCCTTATAATTTATTGGACACCAATAGTTTCAAACATATTTTTATTTACAGAACCGTGATGTGATGAATCTACTGCTTACAACACCACCCTCATATACTCTCCAAAAGTTTCGCTAGTAGAAGAAACAAAACTGGCCCGTCGTAAGGCATTTTTTTGTTATTTTTATTTAAAAAAAATTTTTGTTCGTAAGCCACAGTAGAGAAGAAGTTTAAAAGAATGTTCAAAACTTTTTTGTTTTATTAGCTTCGAGCAGGCAGATTTAGGAATTTAAAAAAAAGTATTGAAGTTTCTGCAAGAGTAGTTTTTCCAAAGAAGTTAGCCCAAGAAAAGTTTTCTTTGGTTTACACTAAATGTCAATAATATTTACTTAAGGCATTTTTTGGAATATGTTGAAGAGCCATTTTTCGAATAGTTTCAATAAAGAAGGTGCTATTTGTAGCACATCAAGATAAAAAAAATATTTAAAACTAAGAAATTTGCAATGGAAAATGGAATACTGAAATGGGGAGGGGGATATAATTATGTACTAATTACTAGTGCTTTTGTTACAATAAAGTTTATCATTAATTGCAATTATTTTTAAAATCAAAGTGCTTGATGCATGTATTTTTTAATGAAAGACGCATTCTTCAAACTGCAAGCGCAAGAAATGATAACTTGAAAGCATTTTATAAAACAATAACATTTAAATCAATTCGTTTCATAGTTTGTGTTTTCCTCTTAAGTACTTTCCTCGAAGTCTTTTATAAGTAAAATAACTACGCAATGAAATAAATTTAATACTCCACACTTATTATTTTAAAGGCTTCGGCGGTATGCCGAAATTACTGTTAATTATTCATCCATTTTATCAATATCAATATCATTTTATCAAATACAAAATTTGATTTAAGCGAACGAGCATGCTGTAAGAATACGTAATTTAAACCAAACCAACCTTAATTTGGTAATCAAATCAGGAGCCTTCGGAAACGCGAAAGCTTTTTTGCAGCTAATACTCAAAAGTAAAAGGCCTAAACTGTAAAACTGTCCAATAAAAACTATTAATTATTTATCAACATTGCGTTTATCAATATACGCAGAGAGAAAGAAACTTAGAATCAAATGCTAGCATTATAAAAACCATATTTAGTCTAATTTACTCTCCGTTGATACTTTTACTTAATTTACTCTCCGTTGATACTTCTACTTAATTTACTCTCCGTTGATACTTTTACTTAATTTACTCTCTGTTGATACTTCTACTTAATTTACTCTCCGTTGATACTTTTACTTAATTTACTCTCCGTTGATACTTTTACTTAATTTACTCCCCGTTGATACTTTTACTTAATTTACTCTCCGTTGATACTTCTGCTTAATTTACTCTCCGTTGATACTTTTAGGCATTTGTAACATTGCTTGCCAATGCGACCTTACATACATAGGACAATGCATCTTTACATCTACATGAAAACAAACAGAGCCATAAAATTATATTTAAAGATCACGGAGCCTATGTTAACTAACTGGAATGTAGAACATCTTCAGTCGTTACTACACATTTCCAGGAGTTTAACAACCGTTGCGATTTCCCCTATACCTAAATTTTGACGTTAAAGTATGGGAAAGCTTGATTTTTACGAAGGCTACCATAATCATAGAAACTACAAGAACTTGGTAAATTTATCAACAATGAAAGGATTCTCAACTATTTCGAAGAGCATCATAGCAGCAAAATAAGTTTCTATTGCCCCTCTTTTCCCAACCACACATTCTCTTTCCCCCGAACCTTCCCGTTTGGAATATCATATTTCGTCTAGCCCCGCTTAGTATGACTACTTTTGTTTTCAGTCACAGCTGTGTATTTTTCTAATTAAGGCAAAACCTGCTATGTCACGCGAAAAATGCAAATTTTGTACGTGATAAAATTAATTGCGATAAGATAACCGTTGTTTTCTTCTTGAATCTTCTCATGCACAATGTCAATAGTTGTGTATATTTTCTAAATAAGGGGAGTGTTTAGTTAAACTCCATAAGCACATTGATACCTTTTAACGAATAAGACTATTACGATGCTAAAGTATACTCTAAAACCATGTGAATGTTACAGAAGTGCAGTTCAGTGGCTGAGAGGTTAAACGTGCCCACCTCGTAAGCCCAAGATCGCGGGTTCGAGCCCCAGCTGAGTCGTGGGATTTTCTGGATGCTAAAATCTTTGGCATGCATATCATAATATCATATGATGGCATGTAAAAGATCCCTGGGGGGCCGAATTGGCTTGGGTTCTCTCGACAAAATCAAATCTTGGCATACTTTAATATCAACAGAAAGTTCAGATTCATTGTAATCTGAGCGTCAAAATTGGAAGCCTAGATGGTGCCACAAAAAATGGCTCTCAGTTCTTTGGGATTTGCCGAGGCATGCAAAGGCTCGACCGTCATTGTTGCAGACCCATTAGGAAAAAAACTTTACGGAAGTCTAGTCCCACTGATTTTAAGGAGAAAACTCCTTTTTTGGGAAACATTACTTAAAAAATTCGGTGTAACTTTCATCCATAAAGTTGAAGTAACCTTACACCAAGGTTTTATAGCACAGAGCATTTCTTAACGTCTGCCCTTTCACTTAGATTAGTTGACTTTGGGATTTAGAGCTGCGTGTTATCAAGCTTTATTTAACTATTTAACACAGGACTTAAAGTCTGAAGATTAATGGGCAACAACATTTATCATTAATTTAGCTTTGGCATGATGGAGTTGTTTAGATAATATTTATAGAACTAGCGTTATATAGCAGTATTTCTAGTTTAAAATATCTTTTTCTACTAGTTTATATCGGTTTATTTATATTATATTTTTTAATCCTTTTTCAAACATTTTGAAACAATTTAGAATAAAATAAAAAAAATTATGCTAACATTAAATTAAATGTGCTTTTCTAAATAAATGTAAAATAATATGAAAACTTTAATATCAATTTACCACATTATTTGTTTGAAAATAAAGTATATTTACATATCAATGTACAAGATGATGTTAGAAGTTTAATATTACAATCAGAGAAAACCGAAACATTTATTTAAAAGATATTTTAAATATTTACTATTAATTTTAGTCAAGTAACCAATCCATCCTAGTGCTCAATTTCGACTGTCTTGCAATTTTAAATTTCAGCCTAGTTTCTAGCTTATATATTTTCCGGCTTGTGTGCTTTATCATCAGAGACCCGTTTATAAAGATTTCGCAAGTAAGACAGTCAAAGATATATCTTTTACTGTCACGGATAAAGAAATATACACCCAGGGCGAAGGGGGAATCGAACCCGCACCCGTTGCAGCGCGCAGACTGTAGCGGAGAATATAATTTTCAGAATAGAAGGAGAATATTCCAGTGCTGATTTTCAAGAGTTTCAGTTTTAGCAGCATAATTCAAGTAAAATACCCAGCTTACTATTAAATCCGACGTCAATCACTAGACACAAACTCGGTGTTTCCATCAGTTACGAGTAACTACTATTTACTAACATACAAGGGAAAATATAATTATATACATAAATATTTATAATACTAACTTCCATTGATTAGATTACTCTTGGAATCTAAATCCAAATCTTAGTATATGATTACGTATAAATTTAGTGTCACAGTCTTTGGTCAACATATCGGCAAAGATTTTAATACTACAGATCAAAGTTTAATCTTCCTACCGGATTAGAAATGGACGAATTTGTATGGTTTAGAATCATCTTATCTTCAAAGAAATATACATAATATATTCATAAAAATTCATTATTAATAAAATTTATGAAATATATGGATATTTTTAGAAAGACTACAGCTCAAATACAGCAAAGATCTAGTAAAGAATATAGCTAATATTTCTTTCTGTTAATACACATTAAATCAAATTTTAAATAGTCATACAAATTTCAAAAGCTATACATATGTACTTAAATTTGATATTTTCCAAATGGCTTTGTGACTGTGGGGCAAGAGAAAGTTTTTCTGTACTGCAATTTGACTGCAAATCCAAGAAAAGGCTTGGTCTCAGAAAATCTTGGAGTTCCATTTCATATGATGGTTTCCTGTTTTCTCAGATCCATTGAAATTTTGGAATTCTGCCTGGTTTTTTTTTTATTTAAATTTTCATTTTTGTGTTCCTTTACTTAATTATATAAGCCTCGTGACATACTTTGTGGTTCACAACAAGTTTTTAAATTTTATACTAAATAAAATAAAAGATTAAATATCACGGTCCAAGATATATTTTCACAAAATGTTTTCATGTAGAGAGTTTTCCGTTTAAATATTCATTTTATTTGAAGAGTAGTTAAGGTAATAGTGCTCTTAATATTTTATTCTAACTTAACATCGCTGACTAAATATAAACATCATTTCTTGCTTCTCATATAATCACCAGTTTCCGCCAATGTTATTTATCCAATTTGAAGTGTTTCATTTGTATATGGAAGATCTTAAAACATTACTTGAAGTAATTTACCCCACTCTTAAGAAATATCGTAAAATTACAAATATTTACAAGCAAAAAAAATCCTTTTACAATACCTAAATCTTAGTTTGAGGAAAAGAAATTGACATAAAACAATAAGAAAAGGACATAACTAATTTACTTCAAATTAGTTTCGACTAATTTAACAAATCACAATTTCCGTTTATAAGTTTTCAATAAGTTTGATAATCGAAATAAAATGGACTAAAACGCAAATCAAGCAATAAATACCTATCCATTTCTACTCAGAAATATTTATCAGACAATTAAGGTAACTAATCCTTCAATGCCAGGTAACACCACCTGACTTAAACAAGTGAGCCTGTTCCCATTGAGAATATATTTTCGACACAAATCCCAAATTTCTATGCCTCGCCCAAAACCATTAACAAATCTCACATTATTAACCCTCTAATGCATACTGTTGCCGTTTGGCAAGAAGTAACATAATCCACTTTATTCTATTAAAGTAGACCTCCCTCTCGACAAATTTGTGTTTTTTCATCTATTACATTCCATTTTGAAGTTTTAGTTACTAATAATCCTCATAGATGATAGTAGTAAAAGTGTATACAAAATTAAAAAGTGAGGTTATTAACTGTTGTGAAATTATGTTTTTGTCTGTATTCAAAGTATAGTAATATTAGTACTAAATACAAATAAATTGCTTTGAAAATTTAATCACAGTTAAAAAGGGTTATTTTGAAATATTTTTAGCAGTTTTCTAGTCATTTTTATCAAAATTGGAATTTCGCAGTTGGTTTTTGTCATATAGAAATTTTTTTAAAAATTGAAATTACACTGTTCGACAAAAAAAAAAGCAAGTGTTTGTCCCGAAGCTACTTTGGCTATTTTTTGCTCCTTTGGTGGTCCAATTATAGAGAAATGACATTTTTATCCCAAGTTTAATAGGGGGATTCATCAGAGATAAAAAAAACTGATTTTTTAACGTTTTCATAAAAATACGCCTTTTTTGACGTTTGTTTGGCTACAAACAACCTGCAACTGGTTCTTACCTTTGTATGGGTGTTAAGTGAGTACCGATGGGCCATTTTGGAACTCAAACACCGCTCCAAAACTGTCTAAATTAGCGATTTCTGACCCAAAACGCCATATTTTGATGTTATTCCATGTTTTTGGCGTGGTTGCTTTTTGGCTACAAACAACCTGTAAACCATCCTGTAACTGGTTCAGTTACCTCTATGGGTGTTAAGTGAGTACAGATGGGCCATTTTGGAACTCTAACACCGCTCCAAAACTGTCTAAATTAACGATTTCCGTCCCAAACGCCATATTTTTTTGATGTTGTTCCATGTTTTTTCGCGTGGTTACTTTTTTGGCTACAAACAACCTGTAAACCTTCCTGTAACTGGTTCAATACCTCTATGGGTGTTAAGTGAGTACCGACGGGCCATTTTGGAACTCGTAAAGAAGAACTCCTTGGAAGACACGTAATCATAGCTCCATGCGCGAAAAAACATTAAATAACATCAAAAAATGGCGTTCTGGGCCAAAAATCGCTAATTTAGACAGTTTTGGAGCGGCGTGTGAGTTCCAAAATGGCCCATCGGTACTCACTTAACACCCATAGAGGTAATTGAACCAGTTACAGGATGGTTTACAGGCTGTTTGTAGCCAAAAAAAGTAACCACGCGAAAAAACATGAAATAACATTAAAAAAATATGGCGTTTGGGACGGAAATCGTTAATTTAGACAGTTTTGGAGCGGTGTTAGAGTTCCAAAATGGCCCATCTGTACTCACTTAACACCCATAGAGGTAATTGAACCAGTTACAGGATGGTTTACAGGTTGTTTGTAGCCAAAAAAGTAACCACGCAAAAAAACATGGAATAACATCAAAATATGGCGTTTTGGGCCAGAAATCGCTAATTTAGACAGTTTTGGAGCGGTGTTTGAGTTCCAAAATGGCCCATCGGTACTCACTTAACACCCATATAAAGGTAAGAACCAGTTGCAGGTTGTTTGTAGCCAAACAAACGTCAAAAAAGGCGTATTTTTATGAAAAAACGTTAAAAAATCAGTTTTTTGATCTCTGATGAATCCCCCTATTAAACTTGGGATAAAAATGTCATTTCTCTGTTATTGGACCACCAAAGAAGCAAAAAATCGCCAAAGTAGCTTCGGGACAAACACTTGCTTTTTTTTTGTCGAACTGTGTTATTTAAATTCCAATGCAATTAATTTTTTTCCGTATTTTTTCCATAATGTATGAGTACTAGAGATAAATATATATTTTTTTGGGATGAAAATAAAAAATTCATGCATTAGAGGGTTAACTACGAAAGAACGTAGTAGAATGGAAAATTGAAGGATTCCATCAGAAGTCGTTTCAATAAAAGCCCACATGTGTTTGTAAAGCGTGCAATATGTATATTTCAAGCTTAAGTACAGATATTTGCAGAAAACGTTGAAGAACAGATGGTGAACTACATTACGGAAGAATGTTATGACATCAAGCAAGCGTAATGCATGTTTGTTGCATATTTACAATATAAACTTTTCTATCCAAATGCTTGTTTTAATGTTATGTCTTTTCAGCATTCCACGTATTTTGTTTTATTTGAATAACAGTATTATGCCTTACAAAAAGATGTTTAGCATATTTTAGTAAACAAAGTATTGATCTACGAATAATGTTTATTTTTTTGTTTATAAGCAATGCATTTTTATTTTGTGACGCAACTTAATTTGTTTCTGCGTCACGTACATATTCTGAAATGTAAACTGTTCATCATTCCATAAAAAAAAACGAAAATAGTGTTTACAATAATAACGTTTGATACGTGTTGGTATTTTTTTTAAATTGTAAAAATTGGGAAATTAAATAAAGTGTGGCTCATAAAACATATTCTTTAAAATCCTTTTTCAGAGTTGTACTTTGTAATACCATACTTTCCCAACCGTAATCGACTATAGTTTTGTAGCTATTTTAAAGACTTAATTTATGTAGTTAACCCTTTCAGAGTCCCAAAAATTTACTACACTAGAGAAACTTCTGATATTCACAAAATAAGCTTATTTTAGGTCAAATATATGAGTTCCATAAGAAAAAAAAATCATTTTAATTTTTTATATGGTTTTTGAAATAATGCCAAAAATTTTTAACTGTGGAAAACAACAAAATAAAAAAATATATATTACCTAAAAACTCTCCGAGTTTGTATTTTAAGGTATCTGACCATATTATTAAAAAAAATATTAGTAATTATTTTAACCGAAATAGTTTAAATTGTGTTTTAAATATGTGGAACTGAAGTGAACTTATCAAAAATCAGGTGAAACCGCTTGTTGGCTATTTTCTGAATTAAAAAAATAGTATTTCTGACTTCTATTGAGATTAATGTAAAATATTGTCTAATAGAACAAAGTGTGAAGAATCGAATGATGTGTGTTTGGATGTCATAACGGGACATAAACATTTTGAAAAAAATATTGAAAGTGATGATGCCAAATGGCATCACTGGGACTGAAAGGGTTAAATACAACAAAAGTATAGATAATACATCTCATAACGTTTGTGTTTATTGTTTATTTAGCAATTAAATCTAGGGGGTGATGGATGGGATTAAAGTCTGGTTGCAAAACGACCTAATCTACAATTCTAGTATATCAGTATGTTCAACAGGCAAGAAATGGAGAACTAAAGGCAGAAAAGAGAAAGAAACTTGAAGGTTGACTTGAAGTTTCAAATTACTATTATTTTTTAAATAACTGTTATGTTTTTATCGTATCACTACATATATTCTGTACTATATTTATAACAAAACAAAAAAAATGCAAATGTAACCAAAAACATTTAAGAGCATTAATACTTATGTAGTTCCTTGCACACTAAAATTCTTTCTTCGAAAATAGTCGTTGAAAACTCAAATAAGTTAAGATCTAAAAGTAGACCGAACTTTAAAAGAAGTTCCGTCATCTCTCAAAAAGAGTTCAAAAACTGGTTACCTACTTTTAGATTTATAAACTTTTTTTGTCGTGTTTTAAACGTTGTTCTTTTTATTATAAATTAATGCACGTGACCTTTTTTTTATATAAAACTATTATTTCTAAAGAATTGATATACACCTGATACTCAAAAATAAAGAAAATATTAACTCTCTTAATTAAGTTTTAGAAAATAGCTCCAATTTTTTTTATCACTTTCTATGATGATTTTACTCTAGGTGGTTTACTATGGAGTTTATTAGCTTTGTATGTTATTTACATATATTTAATTTCACAGGCGGATTTCAAGTCTAAAAACTGATCATATACTCTTTACCTTTATAGAAAGCTTTATTTTACAATAAGAGTATTGATAAAAAAAGGTGTTTAAAATACTGTGCATTGGGCTAATTCTTGTTTAAAATCGGTCACTCTATGAAAAGTTTACGAAATTAATTTATTAATAGAGCCATCTATCAGGGTGGCTACTGGATCAGGGAAATAAGGGAATCATGGAAAAATAAGGGAATTTAATCAATCTGGAATAATCAGGAAAATGTCAGGGAAATAGGTGATTTTTTAAAAAAAAATTAGGGAAAATTTCCAAAAGTGCCATTTCAACCGGTAAAAGAAAGGATATTTAAAGTTTTATCCTGAAAAGGCTTTTGCTTTCACTTAAGTGGTTGAGTTAGGTACTGCTTTTTAATCTTTCATTTTAACTGACTTACCCTTCCCCAAGCTCTAGTGCAACAATTTTCAACTTCACCATTCGCGGCCCATATCAACAAAAACTAAACTTAAATTTCAGTAAAAAACAAGTTTAAATGATAATTATGATAATTTAGGATACGAGAAATCTTATTAAAATTTGAAGACAAATTAAGATTTTAATTGCATTAAGATCTCTTCAAATATTGGCCAACTAACTTCTAGTACAATCCAACAATGCTTCCTCATTGAACTTATGTTGCTGCCTAGTAATTTTTTTTAATTCACCGATGACATCAAACAATTCATAATACTTTATTTTTATGTATATCATAGCTTGTGATAATCTTAATAAGTCTCATCATAGCTAAAAAGTTTATTGAGCTTTACCGCTTACTTTATTTTGATATCATAGCTTGATAATCTTAATAAGTCTTATCATAACTTAAAAAATGATTATATGGGCTTTAACGCTTGCTTTTTTTATAGATTTGTTTTAAAAAGCTCAATGTATATTCATTAATTAAATGTCTTTTTTAAAAAATCTTTTTTAATGTGAAATATGCTAAAAAGTGGTCTTAAAAATACCAGGAGGAAACTTGCACGATAATATTGTTCATTGCCACTAATCAGGGAAATTTTTTACATTTAACCTCGAAAATCAGGAAAAAGTAAGAGAATTCGTTTTCACATATTCTGTAGCCACCCTGTATGTCTTCTGGTATTTTTTGTTTCGCATAATGTTTTGAAAACATTTTTTATAACTCATTGTTTTACTCAAAGTAAAAAAAATTATTGAAAATGCAAAATTAAATGGGATACTGCCGTAAAAGGAAAAAAAATAATGTGATGTATTGCATTTAAATTTTAATGAAGTACTAGTTCTACTGTTAGTTTGTATAGTTTGTCTGGAATTTTTATTGAATTTAACTTAAACTATTTTAACTTGTTTTATTATTTCTTCTGTTAGTACCAAAATATGAAGAAATAGGAAAATAAGTTTTCTTGCCTTTGAATATAAAGTAAGAATAAAACAGTTTGAATAGAAACTAAATTATGTAATGTTTGTGAAGTAAAGAAGTTAAGAAATTTTCGACTGAAGTCTTCGTATTATAAGTCCAAAAAATGTTTTCCGTGTTTGCTTAAAACTTTGGAGTTCTCTTTATATTTTTTTAACATTTGTTTATTCATATATTTGTAGCAGAGCACGATGATAAATTCAAAATTAATTCATAGATTAATTATAGAATATGTATTCGGTTTTGCCCATTTTGATTAAAATACACAGTTTTTTTAATTGGTTTATAAATTTTCAATTAATTCAATGTAAGTGAAGATCTTTTATATAAAAAAACGACATTAAATATTGAGGAACTTTATTTTCGAAGTTATTCTACTTTATTATTGATGCCAATTAGCATCCGTATTCTTTAAATGATATAAAGTCAAAAAAAAATTAAATAATAAGTTAAGTCGTTTTGAAAGATCTGAAAATTCAAAATGTGTTTGAATAATATTTACCATGTTTAATTAACTTAATTCAAATAAAATCATAAAAGGAAATAATACCGAATGTAGTTTTTTTTTTACTTTTCGAATCATAATTTTATTTGGACCACATTTAAAATGATTTTGCGAAATATTTCCAAAATAAAAAAAGGGTTTAAGTTATTGAAATCAGAGGAAAATCTGGCATTGTAGAAAAGTCAGTGACAAAATAATTTAATTTATTAATTTTCATCAAACGCGAAATTTATCCGGTTTTAACATTATTTTGACACATTATTGGAAGTCCAATCGTTACTCAAATATCCTTACCATCAGATATTAGTAAAACTTTACCTAAGACTACGAGCGAAATATAGAACCATCAACGAAAAAATGGATTTTTTATGATATGTATAGCTTTGTCTTATAAATTTTTTTGCTAATTAACTTAACTAATAAAAATATCATATTATGACATTTTACCATTGGATTATCTCTTCTTAACTTGTCAAAATTATTAGCGAGATCCGCTAAAGGGTTCCACAAAAAAATGTCTATCATTTCCATGGAATATGCTGAGCCTGCAAGAAATTTAATCCACCATACAAAATTGAGAAAAATGGTTTTTTTATATTGATAATTCTTCCTGACTTCTAAAAAATACTTAAATTGTGAAAGTAATAGTTAAAGTATTCGATCACCTTTTTTCAGCAAAAATCGACTAAATATTAAACATTTATTTTTTGCATTTTAATACAAAATAAACGAGAATTGGATATTTTAAAACTATTTACATGCTTGTTACTCTCTTGTTTCTATATGTTTTCGATATAGTTCTACAAACTTTTGCCTATAAAAAAATTTGTGAGCTGATATCTTAATGATTTTAGTTCACGATCTATATTAATGTTTGTTAAGCATATTTAAATTTTAACGATGGAAAAAAATTAAAAATTTGTAAAGATATGTTTTGAATAAACGTGATTTTTTTAAAGTATATTTTTCACTTTAATTACCCACAAATACTGATTTTTTTTTATGATTAACTTTCTTAAAACTATTTTTATATTCATAACTAATAATGAAATCGCTCAACTTCAATTTTGGAATAGAATTTTCAGAAACTTTCTGTCAAAGGTGATCGGTCACCTTAATTGTTAATGGAATTTCAATAATAATGCATTAGGTTTATGGGGATTACCCGGAATATCCAGCTTTTTTACGAAACTTTAGTGTCTCTGTCATTTTAACTGTTAATATTTATATTCTAATACATAAAGGTGATTAATGAGTGGCTTTGTTTCTTAAAATATCCATTAAACTAATATTAATAAGTAATACATTGATTATCCGGGTCCAAAGAGTTGTCTTTGAATGTTTCTGTTTTTTACATCTCTATTTGTTGAAATAAAGATGCATGTTTATGGCATTATCGAGAAAATCGATTACTTTTCTAAAGAAGGGTTAAAATGAAATATGGTGGAATAGTTAACGAGCAAAGAATTCTAAATTTTTACACTCTTAACATAAACGAGTGAATTTAAATCAGTCTTAGTTAATTTTCACTCTTTTCAGTGTCGAAAACTTGGAGTGGATTTCACTCTTTTGTTTAGTTAAAACTGACAGGATCACTCTAAACGAGTGATTTTAACTCAGTCTGAGTTAATTTTCAATAATTTCCAGTGTTGAAAATGCACTTCTCTTACATGAGTGGATTTAACTCTTTTGTTTTAAGAGTGTACTTTTATATGCATGATCGAATTTAAATTTTTAATCAATTGACACCCAATAGCAATTTCATAGCACATGTGTAGCTCCATTTTATAGCGTTACTTTTCCACGTACTTAATTTATTTTATTTCAAATATAAATACTTGGATATGCCGTAAAATAAGCGATATCATGCGAAAAGCTGAAATTTCAGGAACTTATGGAAGTTTATGTCTTGTCATATCATTTTCAACGATAAAGTAA
This sequence comes from Hylyphantes graminicola, assembly GCA_023701765.1. Lineage (NCBI taxonomy): Eukaryota > Metazoa > Arthropoda > Arachnida > Araneae > Linyphiidae > Hylyphantes > Hylyphantes graminicola. The sequence continues at coordinate 58,302,752 of CM043114.1, read as the reverse complement.
CATTAAGTTTTGCGTTTGAAAACATTTACGTACCCTAATAGCACACTTATACTTCACAAACTATCGAAAGAATTTTAATATCTTTCGAAATATCCAAGTTGCATTTTCATTTTAAATAATCATACGGTCGGTAAAAGGAGTTACTAACTATTTTAAAAGAGTTTTTGAATTATTGATGCTAGCTAAGTTAACGACCGCCATAAATTCTTCCCATTAATATAGATTTCTACGAGAAAATTTCAATGCTTGGTAGTTCAATTTAAATGTGAATAGAAATGAAAAACAATTTGGCAGATCATTTTAATCTGAATTTTATGATGTGTGTAGAATTTTGAAAATTGAAAGAAAAAGGTTTTTTTTTTCAAACAAGTAAGATTGCATATAAACAATACAAATTTTTATGTCCCAGATATTTGTTTTTATGTAATGTATTTTCAACCTAACTCATATCTCGTGGCTGTATTAAATCTCCTACATAAGGATGGACAAGGAAGACGTGTACGTTTTCCAACGAAAGCAACGTGTATCGCTTAATGCCACACACAGCTATTTTTTAAACATATTTATTTTTTGCGTTAAACTAAGTAAATATTTATGTAAAAATAAGTTTCAGTTTTAAGTTTATTATAACCTCTGGTAAAAAGTATCTTATCACAGAAAGAAGTGCAGACGATACGTTCACATAAGTCAGCATTTTTTTATTTACAATTTTAATATTTTTTTCAAACTTTTGAGTATTTTTTGTGAAATATGACTTAATTAGTCATAGAATATTAAACATAAACGGAAAATAAAATTACAGTTAACAATTTTTACGAGAAAATACATTGAATGGTAAAGGAAAAAAAGTTTCCGACGATCCGCAGAAGGAGGACCCACAAATATTAAAGTGACTTAATCGAATACTTTTTTCCCCATAAAGTGATGATCGGCAACTTTTTTCTTTGAATACTTCACTTATTTTATTTTATGCATCTTTAAAGTTAACTGTAATTTATTATATAATCATTTATTATAACACAAAATAAACTAACTTTTATAACTATTTAATTTGAAAAATATCACGAATTTGAAGAAAATAACGTTTTATGTTAACGTATCGTGGTCAATGGTTTCAGTGATCGGATACTTTTTGCCAAGGGTTGTAGAAATGCACTTTTACTCCGTGATGTAAACCATATTGATTTTTGTCACGTAAATATTCTGAAATATGAAGAGTACACGGGAAAAACCGATTGATTTTGTAGAGAAGTTTCCTTATCAGGCCACTTTGGCGATGATAGCGAGTGATTGCCCAAACTTGTGTAAGGAAATCAGTTCCTACCACAGAGATCATAGTTAGGGTAATAGAGTGGCAGATCACGTGACCTCCAATGCTAACGACGGGACGCGCAAGGAGCTCCCAGAAGAGCCCCAATGAAGTCAGCGTTGTTGATCACGTGATCTTCCACTCTAATACTGTAACTACTATCTCTGTAGTTCCTAGCTACCAAGATTCAGGCGATTGACGTTTCCGACGCTTGGACCAGCGAAGAAGAAAGAGAGAAACCGGTTTTATGCCGCCAATGTTCATCAAGCAGTCAATTGCCGGCGTCCGCCTAAAAAATCAATCGGTTCTTCCCGTGTACTCTTCATATATGTCCAAATTAAACTTGCAAAAAGTTTTTGCAATAACAAAGTTTTGTAAGAAACCGTTCTTATGAGCACAGCTGCACATTTTAGTATACAAACTTTTATTTATATTGCTGTTATAAGGAAACTCCGGCATGGAGTTGAATTGCAAATATGTCTTATATATAGAAATCAATACAACAATCTTGTATAGAATTTCCACTCGAGAATTCCAGTTCGAAAATTGGCTAAAGCTTTAGTTGAATGCCAAAGTTTCTTTATCGAGAAATCTCTACACTCTTAAAACAAACACTCCTAATTTAACTCAGTCTGAGTGGATTTCACTCCCCCAGACTGGAAAATGCACTTCTCCTTTTGGAGTGGATCCTTTGTGTGTTAAACCTCCAACAGGATCACTCCAAACGAGTGATTTCAACTCAGTCTGATTAAATATGCATGTCTTTACGGTGCCGAAAATGCACTTCTCCAGCTGGAGTGGATTTCACTCTTTTGTTTTAAGAGTGTAGTCTTCAGCTATCATAACTTTTCTGAGTTAACTCTGAAATATTGGGCGTGAAAAAGAAACCGCTATCACCACTACTCAGTTTTCACGATAATGAATAATGCAGGTAATGCTATTTTCCTTTCAATCGATCTTACAGGAGAGCAACAGAAATCATCCTGGTATTGAAATATAAAAAAGAATACTTGGTTTATCAACAGAAATCTATCCTGGTATTAAAATATAAAAAAGAATACTTGGTTTATCTGTTTATCATATAATGAAATATCGAACGAAAGTTATCACATAACAGTTTTCTAAATACTGATAACTTTTGTCATTTAGATTATGAAAGGGTTTGTTTGGCAGATAACCATAACGTTTATAAAAGGTCCTCCATTTTTTGCAGTACAAACTAAAACATACTATTCGAAAAAAGTTTTTTAAAAACTTTAAAACTCTTTCTCAGTGTTTCTTGTTTAATTAAATTGCTTTATAAAGAGTTTTTAACTGTCTTATAGATCAACACATATTCAAATTTACACGTTAATTTTACGTTTCTGAAATTCGTGAGTAAATAAATGGATTGGGGTTAACCATCAATGTATTTATTAAACAAAATCTAACAATATTTTAGCTTATATTTTATCTAAATCAAACCCAAAAAGTTTTATAACTATCTTAAGAGCAAATCATCAATTTGATTTATTTTCTTCAATAATTTTATCTGTGTTTTATTCCTTTTAAAATAGATATATTTAAAAAAAATTAAAGCTGCCCTGTTATTTTACATAAACCTTACTCTCAAATCAAACCTTACTCCCTAATCAAAATATTTGTTTTATTACTTTAAAAAGTGTATCAATCTTTCAAAGTTTAACATGGTTTTATGCGAGCACTTCTTAAGACCTCCTAAGGAATTATCTCCCATAGAACCTCGCAATACCCTAAACATACATTTTTATTTGAACCTAATTTGAAAATAAAATATTAAATATGCTTTATAACGACGTTTCATAGAAAATTTAACGTTTAATGTTTGTTTAGGGGAACATCAATTTTAATTGATATTGACGACTTTGTTCTCAGATATTTTCTTGGTTTTATCCTAATTTGATCTTAGCTTATTTTTCCCTAAGTTGTATTTTAGATTGTTTTATATATTAATTAAAACTTTTTTTGAAGTGTAAATGCAAAAAAAAAAGTTTTTAATGCTTTGTTTTGCCATTAATAGTTTGCTGAGGGGAACATCAATTTTAATTGATATTGATATCTTTGTTCTTAGGTATTTTCGTGGTTTTATCCTAGTTTCATCTTAGCTTATTTTTCCCCTTAGTTGTACTTTAGTTTGTTTTATATATTTTTAAAAACTTTTTTTGAAGTGTAAATGCTATAAAAAGCTTTTAATGCTTTGTTTTGTAATTAATAGTCCATTCTAATTTTTGTTACATACCATATGCCCTCAAAATGTACTTTAAAAAATTACTGACTTTTTGAAGGACCTCTGAACCTTTTGCTACGTTATTTTTATATGCAACTAAACGATTGCATCCTGAAATCAAAGCCTGAAAAGTTATTTTTAGACGCTTTTCTATCAAATTATTATTTTTAAAAGTTTAAAATATATTTTGTAAAACCGTAAAGCAAATTATCCACATAAAATACAAGCCAGGTTATAATTTATTTGTGTTTGCCAAAACCATGCTAAAATACATTAAAAAACTTAATTATTTCTTATACATCACGGACTTGAAATTGATCCGATCCCATCTTAAATTAATTTATTATATAAAAAAAAATATATAATCCGCACCCAAATTAAATGATCGTGATAAAAGTTTTAAGCATTCTTTTGAATGATTAAAATAAAAAAAAAGGAAAGTTTTTCACTTTGAAGAATTTGAGCGAATTTTCAAAAGTTTCCTCGAAATTTATTCATCACTTGAACAATGCTAGAACTTCTTGTAAATTCTTTATTCGATAGAAATTTTTCAAAATAAAAAAAAAATCATGCCTGCTTAAAATGCGAGATTAAAATTTGACCAGCTTCGAAGTAATTCGATGATGTTATATATTATATTACGCTTCGAAAATTCAATAAAATGCTAGTTGTGCTGACAGTTAAATATTTATACTGGGTTAACTACAACTTTTTTACGGTTCAGTTATCGTTTAATAATGTCGAATTTTGGTGCTAATATGTAAAGAGAAAGAAAAAAAACTCTCGTATTTGAATATGAGTAAAAATAAGGAATTAAAAACGGGAAACATGGAACTAGCAATATTTTTAATAGCTTAAAATAGTTTTTATTAATCAATACTTTTTGAATAATACTTTATAAATTTCAATCAAGTTTTAAGGTAATCCTTTTGCGTATTTTTTATAAAATGTAAGGGTTTTCTTCATTTAGAACATTAATTTCGTATTTAATTAAAAAAATAATGTAATTGAAAGCGTCTTTGAAAAATGCAAAAACTTTGATGAACTTCAATTCTAAAATTATTCGATTACAATATTTCTGTAATGTCAATAATAATGATAATGATAACGATAACAATAACAATAAAAAAACAATAACAACATAATAATAATAACAATAACAACAACATAATAATAATAACAATAACAATAATAATAATAATAATAATAATAAAAACAAAATAAGTAATGTTAGAAAGCATTCTTTTGCTTCTCATGCTTTAAATATATTGTTCCTTTCTATGAAATATAAGACAACAAAAGTATTTTGATGGGGTCGAAATACATCCGGTTGCATTTAAACATTGGTCCATCTGTCTTTATATCTGATTGAAACCACTCTACAAATCAAACTAAAAGAGCTGCAGATTTCAAATTTGATGCTATAGAGTTTCAAGTACATGTCAGACGTCATAATATGGCTTTTGTATTAATCGTACATGCTTTAAGGGTAGTTGCCATAGAACTTTTAAAGCTTTAAATGTATTGAGTTTAACCTTATCCGGTTTATAATTGCCTTAAATGTATTGATTTATTGATAGGTAATTGAAAGTGTAGTGTTACAAGCCAGTAATTCGACATTATGTTGTTTTTAAATAATAAGTTATAAAGTTCTTTACTCCAGTTACCAGCTCTTAATAAAAAAATATCTTTATTTTTATTTTTTAAAAACACTTTCAGTAATTACAAAGATAGCTTCATGTATTTTTGATGAAACAGGAGTTAAATAAATTGTCCTTTAAAAAAATAGCAATATATATTCCTACAAATATACGAAATTACGAAAGAATGCTGCATAAATAATGTAAGAATAATGATCGGTGGTTAAAGTGATTACAAGTGAAATATTTCTAGCCGTTTTATCAGCTTTACAAGTTTTCATTTTTTAATGGTTCCACCGCTTTAAAGAATAAAAAATCCTATTTAATATTACTTATATTGTGCAGTTATTTTATTTGGGGTGTAGCTTACATGAGCAAGTAAAATTAATCATCCGAGCGGCCTGAAAGGGAGCAAATTATTGCTAAGTATAATATTGTATTGTAATGTATTTTATTGTAAAATAATGTAAATAAAACTTACAAAATCAGTTATTTTTTCGAGTCACGATAAAATTAAAAATGAATTGAAATAGATAGTGATTAAACGATTTCTGTAACAAAAAAGTAGTTTAATTTTTTTACTGTAAGGAAAAAGTTGGGCCTATAAAAAATTCCCAGACAAAATACTTGAATTTATTAGTTTTCAAAATAATTACAGAATGCAAATTTGAACATTTCTTTTTGAAAAAGATAACATTTTAACATGTCTCTAATTGAAGTCAGGGAAAAATTTTATTTTGAGGATTTCTCTGGTATCTTGAAAATTGATGAAAAGTTTTTTTTTTCAGACATATTTATAATCAACCCGGGTTGTTTCAATTTGTTGAAAGCCATGGTTCCTTTTATTAAAATAGATTCACATTTGCAACCCTCTTTTTTTAATTAAAAAAAATAAACTTCTCTTATCCACAATGCTTCTATTATTTGGTGAGGGTGGCTTTGTACTACAGAAAGTTTATTGGAAAAAAAAACATACCAGAAATTTGACTGAAAAAGTTAAAATACAATCACTATTTTTTTTCTGTAGGGGAGTTTTCGGAAGACAGGTAGGGTCCTGGTCAAAAGTTGGCTTCGACACTTGATCGAAAGTACTAATAATAATTAAAAAAAAATGATGACGATAATAATAGTGATAGTGATGATAATAATAATAATAATGATAATGATAATGATGACGATGACGACGGCAACGGTGATGATGATGATGATAAATTAAGAAGATAATTCATGACTTTCAAGACAATTCAGCGAATAATGTCCAAGCTTTTCCTTTCACTGTCAACTGATGGGTTTTTCTATTCATCTTGTTAGTTAACAAAGAGTTTAGTAATTCTAATAGTTAAATCAAAGTACAGTAGAGTCCCGCTTACCCGAAAGGTAGGGGACTAAAATTGAGCAGAAAAAATACGTATTTGTTTTATGTGCATTTATTTATGCTTATACATTTCTTATTTTAACCAAAAGGCCCTTAATTTTTTTTTTGATTAAACGATTTTCGGATAACCGGGATTCGGTTAGGTTAGGTTTGAATTATCGTCGCACTAGAGCTACACGAGGGCTATTGGCGACGGGCGTCGTATTTTAGAACCACAGTCAGATGACGAGCCCACACCTGAATAGGCACCCAACGCAACCGTTAAGGGCGACATCGTACGCAGCGTTAGGACTTTGAAGGATATTTAACGTGCACTCCCTTACACGGGGTATTATTCGTCGGACATTTTTGGCTGCACGGGCCGTTTATAGGTCGGCAGTTATTTTGGCGATGCCCGGACCCGAACCTGGGACCTTCCGCTTGCTAAGCGAGTGCTTAACCGACTGGGCTCCCCAGGCCCACCGGGATTCGGATAAACGGGACTCTACTGTAATAGTAGATAATTATATAAGATAAGATTGAGGCAATCGGAAAGCCATTAGCTTCTCAATTTGCGACGTCAGAAGAAAGTTCTTTGAAAGAGGAAGACAAAATTATCTATTGGAAAAAGTTATCTAAAAGATAGAAAGAAGAAAATATCACCTTTTCAAAAGAGTTAATTAATATAATTCTACGCGGAAAGGTATTTTGTAAATAAAAAATTAAGGCGATGAGAAGATTAATATATATGGTAAATAAATAGTTAGGTGTAAGATGTTTAAAGAAAAACACTTCGAGTCTCTTTGTGTGAAGACATTTCTAGAGAAACTTTCACAACTATTAAAACTATTGGTTTGTTTTGCTTTTATGCATTTATGTAGTTCTTATTATATACGCAAATTATTTTGTTTTTACTTTATAAAGGTAATTATTAGAAACCCCTTAAAGTTAATCAAATTACAAACTTAAAGCAACAACTCAGAATAAATTGTGATTATTTTTATAAATGTATGTTTACCGAATACTTTGACATTTGCATTTAATATATGCATGATTAAATTTATTGTATAAGGCAATTCGGCATGAATAAAACTGGGACTTACTTAAAATAAGTATTCAAATTATCAACTAAAATATCTGACTTAGTATCTATGTTCCAAATTATCTACTTGAATTTTATTAATGTTTTTTCAACACTTCTCAGGAACTACTGAGAAATATTATACTTGTTTTGGAAAACCTATAACACCTATTTAAAACGAATAGTTTTGCGAATATATAATATCTTGATATCATTTAGATGCCACGCAAAATGAAATCAAATTCAAGACGTTTCGGATCCTCCTAATCATACACTCTTAAACCAAAAGAGTGAAATCCACTCTAGTTGGAGAAGTGCATTTTCGACACTGGAAAGGAGTGAATATTAACTCAGACTGAGTTAAAATCACTCGTTTGGAGTGATCCTGTTGGAGGTTTTACACACAAAGGATCCACTCCTCTCGGAGAAGTGCATTTTCAAGACTGGGGGAGTGAAAATTACTCAGATTGAGTTAAATTCGCTAGTTTGTTTTAAGAGTGTAGATCTATAAAAAAATATTCTGTGTAGTTATTATCTTTTTGTTGTCTCTTTTTGTATTGATAGTTTTATTAAAACGTTATTTTAGTGCATTGGTAACACCATAGGATAACTATTGCTAATTATTAAACTACGTATTTTAATAAAAAAAAATATGAAATTTAGCAAAACTCGATTTTGATTTGACCATATTAGTTCTGCACAGTAAATAAAATTGATTGCACAATATAAGTATTAAAATAATTATTAAACAAAATATAATTTTTTATTCTCTATAGCGGTGAACCATTAAATAAATGAAAACTTAAACGTATGATAAACTGCGATACATATTTCAATTCTAATCACCATAGGATAACTATTGCTAATTATAAACCTACGTATTTTAGTAAAAAAAGTATCCGAAATTTAACAAAACTCGATTTTGATTTGAACATATTAGTTCTGCACAGTAAATAAAATTGATTGCACGATATAAGTATTAAAATAATTATTAAACAAAATATAATTTTTTATTCTCTATAGCGGTGAACCATTAAATAAATGAAAACTTAAAAGTATGATAAACTGCGATACATATTTCAATTCTAATCACCATAGGATAACTATTGCTAATTATAAACCTACGTATTTTAGTAAAAAAAGTATCCGAAATTTAACAAAACTCGATTTTGATTTGAACATATTAGTTCTGCACAGTAAATAAAATTGATTGCACAATATAAGTATTAAAATAATTATTAAACAAAATATAATTTTTTATTCTCTATAGCGGTGAACCATTAAATAAATGAAAACTTAAAAGTATGATAAACTGCGATACATATTTCAACTCTAATCACCATAGGATAACTATTGCTAATTATTAAACTACGTATTTTAATAAAAAAAAATATCTGAATTTTAACAAAACTCTATTTTGATTTTATCATATTAGTTCTGCACAGTAAATAAAATTGATTGCACAATATGAGTATTAAAATAATTATTAAACAAAATATAATTTTTTATTCTCTATAGCGGTGAACCATTAAATAAATGAAAACTTAAAAATCTGATAAACTTCGATACATATTTCAATTCTATTCACCATATGATAACTATTGCTAATTATTAACCTACGTATTTTAATTAAAAAATAACTGAAATTTAACACAACTCGATTGTGATTTGAACATATTAGTTCTGCATAGTAAATAAAATTGATTGCACAGTATTATAATAATTATTAAACAAAATATAATTTTTTATTCTCTATAGCGGTGAACCATTAAATAAATGAAAACTTAAAAATCTGATAAACTCCGATACATATTTCAATTCTAATCACCATAGGATAACTATTGCTAATTATTAACCTACGTATTTTAATTAAAAAATATCTGAAATTTAACACAACTCGATTTTGATTTGAACATATTAGTTCTGCATAGTAAATAAAATTGATTGCACAGTATTAAAATAATTATTAAACAAAATATAATTTTGTAATCTCTATAGCGGGGAACTATTAAATAAATAAAAACTTAAAAATCTGATAAACTGCGATACATATTTCAATTCTAATAACTTTAATTGTCGATCACTTATCTTCCATTATTTGTGATGTTAGGAAACTTTTGCTACTTCTCTTAAAGTAAAGGCAATTTATAAAACTCCTGTTTCTTCAAAATAAATGAGGAGACCTTTGTAATTACTGTAATTGTTTTTTTTTTCAAAGTAAACTAAGCTAATTATTAAAAATTGGTAACTAGAGTAAAACTTTGGTAAAGATAACCTAAGCTTTGTTTCCTTTCACCATACAGGTACAGAAAATCTAACACGCGATATCCCAGAAATCTTCAAATTCTGCCTTGAAGCCGACTTTACAAACAAAACAACTTTAATTGAAATTGAAGGTCTAAATACAGTATTTTCTTTCCTTAATAATAATGTTTAGGAAGTTTGCTATTCTTCCATTTACTTTGGTGTCATGAATTGAGCTCTAGACTTCTGAACACGAGCCTTATAATTAAAATCGAAGAATGACATGTTGATCCAGTTTTCCAGTTTTCAAACTTTTCAGAACATATATGTTTTTTTTATATTTTAAACGTAAACTACGTTAAAAGTGAAAGACGAGTTTAGCAAAAATGGAAGCTTGGCGTTGCTTTCCTGCAGAATTTAATGGTACGAGTGTAAGTGTCTGTAATTATTTCAAAACTAACGAAAGGAGTATATCTTATACTATAATACGAGGAATTGGACCCAAGTCGAAAATCGCCCCAGAATTAATAAACTCCGGTAAACTTGGGGGTCTGGGGGTTTTGGCCACGACGAATCGATTGGCACAGGTTTTAAAGCGCTACGGTCAAGCAGTGCGGAGTTACAGATAGGATATTTTCAAACTTCATTAGTTCGCCATAATGGCTACTTTCGTGATGCCATCTGCTAAAGCTATAAGCCTCTGCTTAAGCTATAAATGTTTAGTTAAGATTTTAATTTTTCAAATTTAAATAAATTCAACCTTGCTTTAAACTTTATTGAGTTTTACAGAAATGGTAACATGAATATTTTTTTAGTTCCAATCAGCAGACGATTTAAGTTCTATTCTGTTCATTGGCGATTTTTGGCGATCTTGAAAATTTAACGTATGGTTGCCATACTTATCGAGTTGAATGAAGTATGAAATGGAATGTTTACCACATTTCGACATTTTCGTTGCTTTTCAATTATACAAAGGTAAAGTTTTAAAAGTCATAGGAAATGAAATGTAATTGATAATTAGCGTTTCGTTGAAAAGCAACGAAAATGTCGAAATGTGGTAAACATACCATTAATACGAGGAATTGGTGCCAAGTCGAAAATCGCCCCAGAATTAATAAACTCCGGTAAAATTGGGGGTCTGGGGTTTTTGGCCACGACGAATCGATTGGCACAGGTTTTGAAGCGCTACGGTCAATACTCCTGTCCCTGTAATGGAGTCCCGTAAAATTTTTTGTTCTGATTAGGTTTATCAACAGAATCGAGTTAAGCACATATAGGAGAGTAAAAAAAACTTGGGTAGACATCACCATATGGTGAAAAAAGTTTTTTAGACGCCATTTTGGAAAATGGCGGATGCCGATTTCGTTTTGCATGTATTTCTGCTTCTATGACCGTTATACTCATCATTTAGGTGTCTAATTATATGTTTTTAAGGTCAAGGAATCGACTTATATGGGTTTTAAAGTTACCTGACTAATATTTATCAAACAAAATAAGTTATTTGCTATTTTAAACAAAATATTGGAACAAAAGTAGTAAAAAAACAATGCTTTATTTGGAAAGTAATATTCACACTTCACGGCACTGTTGGATGTAAGATATTACGTGCCCGCCTTATAAGTCCATCAAGACCCTGATGGGTAGGCAGATTTTCAGGATGGGAAAGTCATTGGCAAGCATGTCATATGATTATATTGCATGTATAAGATACCTTGATTACATATTTGGCATAGGTTCTCTGGGCAAAAACATATATCGGCATGCTTTAACATCCATATAATTTATTGTAATCTGAGATCAAAAATTGGTAGCGAGGTAAACCTAGATGGTGCTAGAGAAAAATGGCTTTCAGTTCATGGGAGTCTGCATCGGGCTTGTTAAGGCACAAACGAAGCTTTAGCACACCATTTGCATCTTTGCTCCATCTATATTTTGTTAGCAGTAGTCTTCTATAAGGAAAATAGTTCTGCTGTAGGTTTAAGCATATATTCTGCAAATCAAAGTAATTGAGTTACTGAAAGTTCCTGGTAATACTTTTAGTGCAGATAATTTCGTTATAATTGTACACATGACATCACAACCTCTAAGCATGTGTTCCTGGATTAAATTATTGTAACTTGCAACAGCGAGTTGTTCCCCAAGTGTGGCAACAAGACACAAAGACAAAGCATTTCATCACCGACTCATTTCATCTCATCTTTAATCAAAAATCTTACAGTACTTTACTGAATAGTTAAAATGAACATCGGACGATGAGAACAACATTGGTGACCATTGATATCTCAGCGATCAGTGTTTGTTTACACTGTATTTTATACCAAACTCAAAAATATGGCAGAGAGCAGAGATTATTCTTATACCTGCTTCTTCAACAAAGTCACCAAGTCTTAAAGATCCGGGCTTCATTACCTTTCTTTAGTTTTGAGTTGTCAAACTTGTGACATAAATTAAACTATGTAAGCAGTACTCGTGACATCATGCACGATACTGCATTTGATCAAGTTTCTCCTCTAGTTCAGTCAAACGTAGATGAGTTTACTTGAGCAGTTACTAGTGTCGAATGCTTGTAATAAAAATAGATCATATAGAAAAAGGTTTTTCAAAGTTTAACCTCTTGCTTTGCTGTATAGCAGTACTATTTTTTGAGAAGGTAGTGTTGCCTTGACTATTATTTTCCTCTTTAGTTTGGGAATCTTGTGATGTTTCTGATGTTTTATTTACTCAAGGGTAAATTATATATTTTTTTCATATCCGTCATTTCCATACACTTCGGCATTCATCATATGGAGAGCATCTTATCTACAAATACATATTTGTACCGATAAAATTAGGAAAATGAGTTTGGATGTGTGTTTCGTAGGAATTATTACCCCTTAGTGTTTATAAATGTATGCAGAACATTAATTCTTAGCTTTGAATTTACTACTAAAAATGTGAAAGTCTTTGCCCAAAACTTAATTTAGAATTGAGAATATTGAAGACTAACCTTATAGTTTCCTTGTTAAATTTCTAAAATTTCCATCTGAATTATAGAATCTTCAAAATTATCCGTCAGTAAGTCTGCTTAGATATTGGCCTAGTGGAATCTATTGTTAACTGATTTAGCTGTTTTTACATCAAATACATAGCACTCAATCAGTGTTTCCGTCATACTATTTCCTGGAAGAAACTTTCTAATATTGTACATAACTAAATTACCTATCATGTTAATATAGTCAGGGAATTCAGATGGCTTGTTTATTACATGGCAATGCTAGTCTGAAAATACCGGAAAATCTTGTCATTTCAGCTACAAAAAAATATTCTTAAAAAAAAATTGTGAAGAAAAAAATGTTATGCCTTTTATAAATGGCTTGAGAATGAATGAAAGAAATAGCACATGCATGAGAGTGGAAATCGCAGTTACTACCAGCGGACAATATTTAGGTTAGGTTTGAATTATCGTCGCACTAGAGCTGCACGAGGGCTATTGGTGACGGGAGTCGTAGTTGAGAACCGCAGTCAGGTGACGAGCCAACACCTGAATAGGCACCCAACGCAACCGTTAAGGGCGACATCGTACGCAGCGTTAGGACTTTGAAGGATATTTAACGTGCACTCCCTTACACGGGTTATTATTCGTTGGACATTTTTGGCTGCACGGGCCGTTTTTTGGGTCGGCAGCTATTTTGGCGATGCTCGGACCCGAACCTGGGACCTTCCGCATGCTAAGCGAGTGCTTAACTGACTGGGCTCCCCAGAACCGCGAACAATATCTAGCTCATGTTGCAACAATGTACTGTCATCGCTCATCGCTTTCTAAAGGTATTACAACGTTTAATTAGCGCGATCGTCTCCCAAACTGTGTTTTACCATATATCTTTTACTCTGTCTCGTATTAAAGCAGATCTTACTTAACTTTGAAATCTTATGAAAACCATACTTTTTGGCTAGACCATTATGAGCACGAGAAAATGGTGACAATCATTTATGAAGAAATATAGTGTACTTACGAGGGATGACAATAAAGGAGTCAAGAAAAATTTAATTTTGCCCAGAGAACTTAAGAAAAATAGGAACTCAATGTATTTTTTACATGTCACAAAATCATGCAGCAGGCTTGTCGACGATTTTCCCGCCCTGAAAATAAACCAACTCAGCCGGGGCATTTAAATCCACAATCTTGTGCTTCTGAGGAGGGCACGCTATTTTCCCCAGCCACTGAGATTTGAAGCGTGAATATTACTTTCTAAATAAAGCATTGTTTGTCTAGTACTTTTGTACTGATATTTTGTTTAAAATAGCAAATAACTTATTTTGTTTGACTAGTATTAGTCAGGTAACTTAAAAAAAACCCTCTTAGTTGGTTCCTTGCCTTCAAAAACATATAATTAGTCACCTAAATGATAAGTATAACTGTTATCGAAGCAGAAATACATACAAAACGAAACCACACAAGTTGCAGACTCCCATGAACTGAGAACCATTTTTCTGTAACACCATCCAGAGGTGACTCTCGCTATTCTTTTTTGCTCTCAGATTACAATAATTTTATGGATGTTAAACCATGCCGAGATATGTTTTTTCCCAGAGAACCTATGCCAAATATGTAATCAAGGTATCTTATGCATGCCATATAATCATATGACATGCTTGCCAATGACTTTCCCATCCTGAAAATCTGCCTACCCATCAGGGTCGTGATGGACTTATAAGGCGGGCACGTAATATCTTACATCCAACAGTGCCGCGAAGTGTGAATATTACTTTCCAAATAAAGCATTGTTTTTTTACTACTTTTGTTCAAATTTTTTGTTTAAAATAGCAAATAACTTATTTTGTTTGATAAATATTAGTCAGGAAACTTTAAAACCCATATTAGTCGGTTCCTTGGCCTTAAAAACATATAATTAGACACCTAAATGATGAGTATAACGGTCATAGAAGCAGAAATACATGCAAAACGAAATCGGCATCCGCCATTTTGGAAAATGGCGTCTAAAAAACTTTTTTCACCATATGGTGATGTCTACCCAAGTTTTTTTTACTCTCCTATATGTGCTTAACTCGATTCTGTTGATAAACCTAATCACAACAAAATTTTTTACGGGACTCCATTACAGGGACTGTATTACAAGCAATTCGGAGTTACATATATGATATTTTCAAACTTAGTTCGCCATAATGGCTACTTTTCTGATGCCATCTGCTAAAGCTATAAGCCTCTGCTTAAGCTACAAATGTTTAGTTAAGATTTTAATTTTTCAAATTTAAATAAATTCAACCTTGCTTTAAACTTTATTGAGTTTTACAGAAATGGTAACATGAATATTTTTTTAGTTCCAAACAGCAGACGATTTCAGTTCTATTCTGTTCATTGGCGAGTTTTGGCGATCTTGAAAATTAAACGTATGGTTGCTATACCTATCGAGTTGAATGAAGTATGAAATGGAATGTTTACCACATTTCGACATTTTTGTTGCTTTTCAACGAAACGCCAATTATCAATTACATTTCATTTCCTATGACTTTTAAAACTTTACCTTTGTATAGAATAGTTCCCTTTCCAAACTCTAACTTTGTTTACAATGGTGCATTTTAACTAATGTGACCAGACGTCCCGCTTTTGGCTGGACAGTCCAGCTTTTTGGTAAAAGTCCCGCAAAGTCCCGAAAAACGAGGAAATTGTAAATAAAATAGACTTTTTTTTATGAATAATCGTTGTAAAACGCTATGACGTCTTTAGAAATTGTTAAATGAAGTTAAAGTCATCAACAAATTAGTATAGTATGGTTTCTGTTTGCCTGGAGCCACTGCTGCTGTTGAACGCGCCTTCCTTATCTATCTTATAACAAGTGTGTCATTGTGTGAGGGGACTATTATGTGCTTAAAAAAATACTTAAAAAATACACCGGGGGAGGGGGGGGGGGGTGATGGAGTGCTCCACTTTTTGATTTTGAAAATCTGGTCACATTAACTTAAACCGGTTATCTTTTCACCAATGGTTTCACAATTTTTCTTATGGTATATATTGTTTTGATAAATCACAATTGAAAATTTAAATCTTCGAGTTAGCTTCGATACCTGTTTTCTCCGAGCAGAGCTCGGTCACCCGCTGGTTAGCTTAAAACGGGAGTTTTATCACTGAAAATGTGGTAAAAGGAAAAGAGACTAGCCTTAAATATTTTTTTCTTGTACAGGCAAGAAAGTTATAGAACAACTTGCTGTTGAAGTTTACTGAGGAATTTTTCTTTATTTTGTTTACAATTTTTCAAAACTGCTGAAAATCATATTTTCGCCATTTTTTCGTAAAATATCTCAAAATTATCTAAATGAAAATATTTGAAATTAGTATAGTTAGTACCTCTTTATGACATAAACATGCGACAAAAATTTTGCATTGTATTTTGAACTGGTTCCAGAAATACAGTGCTTCATAGTTGGCCAAAAAGTGTACAACAGACCCCTCAAAATTTAACAGTTTTCAATAGTAAAATTCCTTGAATGGAATAGGAATATTTAACTAAAATATTACAAGAAATGTTCTAATCTATAATAATAAAAATGAAGTTTTGTGTGTGTGTATATATGTCTCTCCGAAACTCACAAATTAGACATTTGTTTGACTCGTAACTTGGCACAAATGCGTAGTTCATGCTTGAGTTGCAGAATAAGAACTTTCAGAGCTCAAAATGATATATTTTTAGAGAAAATTCGAATTTTCTAGAAAAACTACACCACTTTGGCTCAAATCCGATCATTTTTTTACTTTCCTGTTGCTTTCCTGTTGCCATCTGCTGAAAAAACTAAAAACTTTCGACGAAAATAAATGAAATTGAAAATGTTTATTTTATTGTGTTGCCATTACTTTCAGACACTAAATTCATTATTTGAAAATAATTGATAATTTTCAAGTGACGAATTTCCGACCAATCTTCATTCCTGGATATATTGTGGGTTTAGTTGATGATTTTGAACATGAATATTTTTTTAGTTCCAATCAGCAGACGATTTTAGTTCTATTCTGTTCATTGGCGATTTTTGGCGATCTTGAAAATTTAACGTTTGTTTGCTTAACCTATCGAGTTGAATGAAGTATGAAATGGAATGTTTACCACATTTCGACATTTTCGTTGCTTTTCAACGAAACGAAAATTATCAATTACATTTCATGATTTCATTTCCTATGACTTTTAAAACTTTACCTTTGTATCGAATAGTTCCCTTTCCAAACTCTAACTATACTATAATACGAGGAATTGGTGCCAAGTCGAAAATCGCCCCAGAATTAATAAACTCCGGTAAACTTGGGGGTCTGGGGGTTTTGGCCACGACGAATCGATTGGCACAGGTTTTAAAGCGCTACGGTCAAGCAGTTCGGAGTTACAGATAGGATATTTTCAAACTTAGTTCACCATAATGGCTACTTTCCTGATGCCATCTGCTAAAGCTGTAAGCCTCTGCTTAAGCTACAAATGTTTAGTTAAGATTTTAATTTTTCAAATTTAAATAAATTCAACCTTGCTTTAAACTTTATTATTGAGTTTTACAGAAATAGTAACATGAATATTTTTTTAGTTCCAATCAGCAGACGATTTCAGTTCTATTCTGTTCATTGGCGATTTTTGGCGATCTTGAAAATTTAACGTATGGTTGCTATACCTATCGAGTTGAATGAAGTATGAAATGGAATGTTTACCACATTTCGACATTTTTGTTGCTTTTCAACGAAACTCCAATTATCAATTACATTTCATTTCCTATGACTTTTAAAACTTTACCTTTGTATAGAATAGTTTCCTTTCCAAACTCTAACTTTGTTTACAATGGTGCACTATAACTAATGTGACCAGACGTCCCGCTTTTTTGTAAAAGTCCCGAAAAACGAGGAAATTGTAAATAAAATAGACTTTTTTTTTATGAATAATCGTTGTAAAACGCTATGACGTCTTTAGAAATTGTTAAATGAAGCTAAAGTCATCAACAAATTGGTGGAGTAGGGTTTCTGTTTGCCTGGGAGCCACTGCTGCTGTTGAACGCGCCTTCCTTATCTTTCTTATACCAAGTGTGTCATTGTGTGAAGGGACTATTATGTGCTTAAAAAAAATACTTAAAAAATACACCGGGGGGGGGGGGGTGATGGAGTGTCCCACTTTTTGATTTTGAAAATCTGGTCACATTAACTTTAACCGGTTATCTTTTCACCAATGGTTTCACAAATTTTCTTATGGTATGATTGTTTTGATAAATCACAATTGAAAATTTAAATCTTCGAGTTAGCTTCGATTCCTGTTTTCTCCGAGCAGAGCTCGGTCACCCGCTGGTCTTATACTATAATACGAGGAATTGGACCCAGGTCGAAAATCGCCCCAGAATTAATAAACTCCGGTAAACTTAGGGGTCTGGGGTTTTTGGCCACGACGAATCGATTGGCACAGGTTTTGAAGTGCTACGGTCAAGCAGTTCGGAGTTACAGATGGATATTTTCAAACTTCATTAGTTCGCCATAATGGCTACTTTCGTGATGCCATCTGCTAAAGCTATAAGCCTCTGCTTAAGCTATAAATGTTTAGTTAAGATTTTAATTTTTCAAATTTAAATAAATTCAACCTTGCTTTAAACTTTATTGAGTTTTACAGAAATGGTAAAATGAATATTTTTTTAGTTCCAATCAGCAGACGATTTTAGTTCTAATCTGTTCATTGGCGATTTTTGGTGATCTTGAAAATTTAACGTATGGTTGCTATACCTATCGAGTTGAATGAAGTATGAAATGGAATGTTTACCACATTTCGACATTTTTGTTGCTTTTCAACGAAACGCCAATTATCAATTACATTTCATTTCCTATGACTTTTAAAACTTTACCTTTGTATAGAATAGTTCCCTTTCCAAACTCTAACTTTGTTTACAATAGTGCACTTTAACTAATGTGACCAGACGTCCCGCTTTTGGCTGGACAGTCCCGCTTTTTTGTAAAAGTCCCGCAAAGTCCCGAAAAACGTGGAAATTGTAAATAAAATAGACTTTTTTTTTATGAATAATCATTGTAAAACGCTATGACGTCTTTAGAAATTGTTAAATGAAGCTAAAGTCATCAACAAATTGGTGGAGTATGGTTTCTGTTTGCCTGGAGCCACTGCTGCTGTTGAACGCGCCCTCCTTATCTATCCTACCAAGTGTGTCATCGTGTGAAGGGACTATTATGTGCTTAAAAAAATACTTAAAAAATACTAGGGGGGGGGGTGATGGAGTGTCCCACTTTTTGATTTTGAAAATCTGGTCACATTAACTTTAACCGGTTATCTTTTCACCAATGGTTTCACAAATTTTCTTATGGTATGATTGTTTTGATAAATCACAATTGAAAATTTAAATCTTCGGGTTAGCTTCGATACCTATTTTCTCCGAGCAGAGCTCGGTCACCCGCTGGTCTATTGTAATGTGTTAACCTTTTGAATCAATGCCTTTGAGTTCAGTCCGTTTAAACTAAAGAATCGAACAACATATGACAACAAACCCCGGCGCGTGCCGAGACAACCAATGAATGACCGCAGCATGGAGAACGTGACATGATAAGAAACTGTCCCATTGCTAATTTCGACAAAGGTTGCCATAATATCAAGTCGGGGTTCCCATATTAGGCTTAAAATATCCGACCACGATTCTTTAGTTTAACCCATCAGTCTTTTTAAGTTACATTTTTCAATCAAAAATTTCAAAACATTCAAAGAAATTTGTTTAGTGTACCTATTTTATTTCAAAAATTCTATTAGAATGGATTTTTTTCAATTATGCATTGAATATTTAGTTTTCTGTTCGTTTTTCTATCAATTCTCACTGTAGCTTAATTAAATATATGTATAAATGCAAATGCTAGAGTTTTTATGATGAATTCAATTTCGAATTGCATTTTGAACAAAATTCTATTGATATGCAACGCAAATAAACAAAAAAAACCTTAGTGGTAGAAATGGGAGATAACTTTATGAAATTTTCGCAATGGGAGCTCACTTTATGAAATTTTTGAAAATTTTTCATCAAAGTTGGACATAGATCAATTTATCAACAGAAAATATATATTTTTAAACGAACGTCCCTAATAATGTCCCTAGCAAATTTATCATCCTGGAGCTGCCAATATGCCGTACGTGTTCCCCAGTTTTGTAATCGTAATTTGAAAGCTAGAAGTAAATATTAGCGTTAGAATATTTTTAAAATAGAAAGAAATCCACATGCAAACTAAAGTTATTTTTTATTCTTTCTATCACAGTATGTTAATTTTATACTATATCAATAACTTTATACCATAATTTTCGGTAATATAACTGATTTTTTTAAAACTGATGTGTATAGTAATTACTTGTTGTATTACAATATACTTATTTCATAATCTTCAAAAGTTTGTCAAAAGGATCCTGCATAATTCATCATTCAAATTATTGATTACAGTTTTCATACGAATTCAAATCCACTGTAATAAGAATCTATTAAATTACATGGCCTTTTTAGTATACTTTATAAATCACAGTTTCATAATTTTTTTTTCATCAAATTGATATTTTCAAGACCTACAGAGTCACGTGAACAACTTACTCCAGTAGCGTTTAAACAAAAAAGAGGTATAGGTGCATCCATTTATGATTTATGAATCAGGATCATTTTTTGGGTAGTTCTATTTCTATTCAGTGAAGTAATTTTAACGTCAGACTCAATTTTGAATGATATTTTATTACTGGTTAGGCTTAACGATGAATATAAATCAATAATTCCAAATTATCAATAGCAAATTTTCGGTTACTTAATAATATTATTTTTGACACTTATAAAATGGAAATTCGAAATATATTTGCAGTTATCACCTAGAATCAACTCAAGAATCATGATTCTAAAAATTAGTACTGATCAGAAAAAGTAGTAGCGCAATTTTAGTACCGATTTTTTCTACGCCAATCGCCGCCATGTTGAGGTTATGCTTCTGCACAAAATTCCCTCTTGTTTCACCATTACGTTTCTCCTCTAGATAGTGTATGATGGCGCACGGTTTTCTATATCTCTATATATATGCATCCCATCACCGCCAGTGAAACAAACGTTTCGGCGTTATCCACTAATAAATTTTATATCATACGTAAAGTTATAACACAGTTTATGGCAGCAATTTTACCGTCACAGTGTAATAGCAATAAATTACTTAGTCCTCTTCGTGCCCTGTGGCGCATAAGGCCTTAAGGTAGGCGAATACCCAAAATTCCACAAAATTCTAAAATTCTTACTATTACTTTAATATTTTCCAAATTTGGTATAGTGATTTCAAATATAATGAATAATACTATTTAGGCATTTCCTTTAATTTAAATATAATTTATTTATTTTAAACGGTGTTTTTCTACTAAAAAAGAGGTTTACGCTAACAAGCCTATCACATTGAATTTTCATCCTATAAACATTAATTATGTGTTAAATTCTTCGTTTTGAACTGATACATGCAATGACCCTCTATAGTTACATACAAATTACAAGAAAAGAAGTTATTAAGAAAAATGTTATAAATTAACCACAAAAAAAGGATTTTTTTCGAATAACTTACACTTGGACATTTAAAAAAAAACTACTATATTTACGTGAGATGTTAGAGGTTCATGGCACAAATATATATTGAAATAACATCTGTAAAAAAATTCAGTTAAATTAATGTAAAAATTTTTATGCTAGAAGTGTTGGCGTAAACCCCTTTTTTTAGTTGAAAAACACCGTTTAAAATAAATCAATTATATTTTAATAAAAAAAAATTGCCCCAAAAAGCATTGTTTATTATATTTGAAATCACTATGCCAAATTTGGAAAATATTAAGCCAATAGTAAAAATTTTAGAATTTTGGGTATTCGCCTACCTTAAGCTTTTTACGCCATCTCCTGCGATTTTGTGCAGCAACTCTTGCTTCTGACCAGCTCGCCCATCCAGCCTGGTTCCTTTCGTCTTCCACCATTTTTCTAAATGTTAGTTTGGGCCGTCCTCTTTTTCTTTTACCATCGGGGGCCCAAGTCAGTGCCACTGCTGGAATTTGACTTGTTGGCATTCGTATAGCAATAAGTAATAGAGGTTTTATTTACACAGTGCTATTCTAGAAATTTCTTTACTTTGATCACTTAAATAGGCAATTTCCATTCCATCTTCCTGTAGGAAATGTTACTGCATCGATCAACCCGCATATACGACAATCGGTAAACGTATACACCGTTTTGGAAACAGTATATTTACTAACATGTTATTAATATTATGCTAAGATTTACTATCTAATTAACTGTTGATCGTTCAAAACATTGTGTAAATTCGCAAATTGCTTCAAGATTATGCGGGTTGCACCTCAATCAAGCTGAAATTGGCAAATACGCACGTTCGTTGAATGCCAGACTTAATCGAATAGCGCAGATCAGCATGCTATAGGTTTCAATTGGAAAGAGAATTAGAAGGATTTTTATTATTTTTAGTTAAATATTAAATTTTAAAAAAGTTTTTACTGATTGTTAAAATACTATATGCTCAGGGGTATACTGACATACAATATTTTTTTTAATAAATAGAAAATTATTATGAACTATGCAAACGAAATTGGTTAAATCGTTCTGATGTAGTGTCAGACACATTTGGAAATGCCCATTAAACAATTTGTGCCATAGTGTTTACTATTATAAAAATAACGATACTGGAAATTATTCAAGAACTATTTCCGTTCAAAAATATAAACAGAGACAAATAACAATACGAAGTAGACATGAACCTAATAACAACATACAACAAACTAATCAAGAAGATAATCTTAAAAAGTAAAAAAAAATGTATGGCCACCATTGTTTAATACTTTAACATGTGGCATTTTTTACATAAATCTAACCATCAAACTTTCCTGTCCCTAGCACTGCTAAAATTAATTAAATTGCTAAAACTAATTGAAAAAAAAGAAGAATATAAAGAACTTGATGGATTGTACCAAGTCAGAAAGAAAACTGGGGCAATATAAAGAAAATTACAGAGAAGCAAACAACAATGTGAAGAGGAATGCAAGGAAAGATAAAAGGGAGTATTACGAGTCAATTGCAATGGAGGCTCAGAGAGCTGCCGATAACAGTGAAATGAGAACAATTTATCAAGTTATAAAACAAATTAGTGGAAACCGATCCAAACAGGAATTCACTATTAAAGACAAATGCACTCATAACACAAACGAGCGATTTTAACTCAGTCTGGGAAATTTTTCTATCCTTCCAGTGTTGAAAATGCACTTCTCCAAAAGGAGTTGATATTTCCCTCCTTTGTTTTGTTAAATTTCCGACAGGATCACTCCAAACGAGTGATTTTAATTAAGTCTGCAGATGGGGGAAAAATATTGCTCCACACATTCTTCCTGTTCCCACAGTTGAGATTTCGTTGATCGAAATTCAGGAAGCCTTGAATTCATTAAAACCTGCAAAAGCATGTGGAGGCGATCAAATCGCTAAAAAAATGTTGTAAGTGGATATCCATGAAACAGCTAAATATACCTAAATCCATTACTCAATTTGATTGGGAAAATGAGAAGATCCCTGACAGATGGAGGGAATCCATTATTGCAAAAATCCCCAAAAATTGTGACCCTTCAGTATATATCTGTGATAATTACAGAGGAATTAGTCTCATGTCAATTCCATGTAAACATCTCTGATAAATAATTATTAACGGGCTTAAACATGAAGCTGAGGGAATGTTATGTGAGGAACAGGCGGGATTCAGAAGCGGAGCAGGTACAATAAAGCAAATATTTACATTCAAGAACATAATAGAACAAAGCAAAGAGTTTAATACCCCTCTATAACTAATTTTATTGACTTCCAGAAGGCTTTTGACTCTATTAACAGAGATGCGTTGCGGAAAATTTTAAGAATTTATAGTATTCCGGAAAAATATATGAAAATTTTTAAAGAGCTATATAAAATTCCAAATGTGTTGTGGAAGTAAATGGAAATCTGACTGAACCCTTTGAAGTGAAAACGGGAGTAAAACAAGGGTGTGTCATGTCAGGACTATTATTTGTTATTGTGATTTACTAGAATATGACAAATACAATTAGAGATAAAAAAAAAGAGGAATACGATGGAAATTTACCACAGTTTTGGAATAATTGGATTTTGCAGACGATATTGTACTGCCTGCAAGCAAATTGGAAGATCTACAGAATTTTTTTTTAAATATTCCAAGAATGTTGGCTTAAATATAAACAGAATGAAAACTAAAACAATGAGAATAAATGTAAATAATCAACGGGATATACAGCTGGAAAGTGGCGAAGTTGAAGATGTAAATACTCACATGCCTTGGTGCAACAATCGATAAAGACATTGGAATTGATGTAGAGATAAAAATTGGAATCGCAAAAGCACAAAATTGTTTTAAAATCTAAATAAAATTTGGCTATCAAATAATCTATATAAAAAGCAAAAATTGTTCTGTTTAACTCTTTGGTGAAAAGTACACTTTTGTATAGAACGGAAACATGGAAAATTACTAAAACACAAAGTAAAACAATTAATATCTTTCAAAACAGATGTTTATTGTTTACGGAAAATCATGGGAATTTTCTGGCCCCAAACAATATCAAGCAACGAGCTTTACAATAAGACCAAACAAGAACCGCTGGCAATTAATATTAAAAAAGAAGGTGGAAATGGATTGGTCACGTGCTATGAATGCCAACAAGTCAAATTCCAGAAGTAGCACTGACATGAAAATATAAACAGAGACAAATAACCATACAAAGTAGACATTAACCTAATAAAACTAATTAAGAAGATAATCTTAAAGAGTAAAAAAATATGTCCACAATTTTTCAATACTTTAACATGTGGCATTTTTTACATATATCCAACCATCAAGCTTTCCTGTTCCCAAAATGTTAGATACAATAAAATAACTCTAAGGCATAAAAAAAACTATCGGAAAATATTATTTATTTATAAGAAGTTTTCAAGATTAGAAGATTCAAGTAAGGAATTTGTAAAAACAGGCTTATATTCAAGCTCCTCCAATACAATCAATAAAAAGGTTGGAGAAAATTTCAACATCCCATTTTCGAAATGGAACTGTGAAAATAACAGGATTTGTAGAGATTATTCATACGTTTTTCAGGAACGGTAAAGGACAGACGGTTTTTCATTCAATTTGTTTTCGATGCAACCTGGTTTTAGCTTTATGCGTTGCTTTTCTTGCTTACTTTTAAGCTGGGAAAGAGGTAAATATAGGAAAGTTTTATAAAGCTTTTCAAAAAATGAATGAATGCAGTATGCGTACTAAAAAAATTGGTTAAAAATTTAGTTGCTTTGATAAAACAAGCAATCCTTTCCTTTGCTTTGTTAAACAATTTTTAATTATTTTTAAATAAAAAAGGCATTCTTTCTGGTATCTTTATTCCACACGAGTTGTTCATACAAATTAAACTTTCATATGTATAAATATTAAAATATACTCGATTAAGTAAAAAAAAATCATATGATCTTAACGGATCATGAACCTAAAATTA
This sequence comes from Hylyphantes graminicola, assembly GCA_023701765.1. Classification (NCBI taxonomy): domain Eukaryota; kingdom Metazoa; phylum Arthropoda; class Arachnida; order Araneae; family Linyphiidae; genus Hylyphantes; species Hylyphantes graminicola. The sequence continues at coordinate 58,277,346 of CM043114.1, read as the reverse complement.
TCTTTTCCACTTTTTCTAACGAATTTAAGAATTAAATAGATTTCTTTTACAAAATGACTAACCTCACCGTCATATAGTTTACCTTTATTCACACATCTGTAGTGAATTACTTAGAAAGAATTAATTAACATGAGGATCTATTTGTATTATAACTTCATTTTCTAATTGAAGCAAATATAATTTATTAAAAGATTGTGTTAAAAATCCTTTTTATTAAAAATCTCATATATTTTCCTCTTCATATTTATAACATCATTTTCTAGTTGAAACAATGTATAATTTATTACAAACTTGCTTAAAACATTATTTTATCTAAAATATTATATAAACTTTCCTGATCCATAAATAACATTCAAAGAAAACCGTCTATTTCGAATCTCTTTTACCTAAAAAAACGAATTTTTTATATTTTCTCTTAAGAGCACTAAATTTTTCTTGAAGTAAAAGCTTTTGCTCTGACAGTCTATTATCAGTCAGAGCGTGCATTTCCGAAGATTATTGCTGCCTTCGATTTGCATTGCATATTTGAATTGCAAATTTCTAAAAAGGCTCAGGTCTGAGACACGTCAATGGCCACAAAAAAAAGACTGATTTATTACTAAACCACTTGACTTACTTTTTCTTACATTTCCGAAATATGTTTTTTATATACATATAATGGGGCTGCAATATTGGCAGTCAAGCCTTTTGCAAACTCGGCATATTCCCCAGAACTGAGAGCCATTCTTATGTGGCACTATCTAGACGACTCTCGCTACCAATTTTGAGCCAGATTACAATTAATCTGATCCAGATTACAATTCGCCCAGATTACAATTAATCTGAGCTCTCTGTGGATGTTGAAGTATGCCGAGAGAATCCAAGCCAAATGGATCCTTCAGGGATCTTTTACATGCCACATAATCATATGACATGCGCGCCCAGGATTTCCCCATCCAGAAAATCCGGCGACTCAGCTGGGGCTCGAACCCGCAATCTTGGGCTTATGAGGCGGACGCGTTAGACCGCTCAGCCACTGAGTCGCTTTTCCGAAAAATGTTTATATTATGAAAAGGCCAAATAATATTTGACTAAAATTTAATGGTGAAAAGGGTCGTTACAGTTGTCTAAGACAAGTCTTTTTCGTAATTTATCTGAGGATTTAGCTGGGTTTTTTTTTTTTATAAATCGTACTAGTTCACAATTTGATTTGAAAGATACAGGGTGAGGCAAATAAAAGTGTCCCCAACGTGGAGATAGGAATACAACAGAAATGTTCCCGAGTGAAAAAACCAATACAAAAACAGGTTTGCTAACTGAAGCTATTGATCGTTTCAATATTAAGCCCAAACAAACGCTTGGCGGCATAATCGCTGGCAACTACGCTATGGTTTAAGAAGCTAGTTGAAATGAAATATAAACAAGGTTTATAGAGCTGATTAAGAAAAGTTCCCACTAGTAATTTTTTTCGGTCGTTATTTATCCTAGAAATTTGGGCCTTTTTGTTTTTGCTAATACAAAACATTCTAATTCATTACAAGACACAAAATTTGCTTTATGGGACGTCTTCATACGATACGAACTAAGATCTCAACTCGCCACTAGTCTATGAGTAGCTCTAATGTGAAACTAATCCGATCTAACCAATGCAAAAGCAGGTTTCGGCGGCTTCAAGAATTTTTCTCAACAAACTTTTCAACGTATCCCTATCTCTAGACCGGGGCCATTTTTATTTGCCTCACCTGTGTATTCGAGTAGTAAATGCAAAGTAGAAACGAAACTTATCTGAAATTTTAGTTTAAGCAAATATTCGAATTTTTTCAATTTTCAGTAATTAAATGAGATTTCGGAAATTAAACTCTGATAACTTAATTTAAAAAATGAAACTATTAAGTCAATAAAACTTACCTGTTATTCATTTTACTTAGCATAAAGTAATAATACTTGACACGCCCTTCCAAATGCACCATAAATTACATTGGTTCAGTAGTATAATTTTTTTTTGGTTTAGTTTAGCTTGAATATCGTCGCACTAGAGCTACGCGAGGGCTATTGCCAATGGAGGTCGTATTTTTTAACCACAGTCAATTGACGAACCGACGCCTGGGTAGGCACCCAACGCAACCGTTAAGAGCGACATCGTAAGTAACGTCGGGACTTTGGAGGATATTTAACGTGCACCTCCTCCATACGGGGTATTATTCGTCGGACATTTTGGCTGCAAGGGCCGTTTCACAGGCCAGCAGTTATTTTGACGATGCCCAGGCACGAACCTGGGACCTTCCGCATGCTAGGTGAATGCCTAACAAACTGGGCTACACAGCCCCCAATTTTTTTGGTGTGTTCAGACAACGTAAACGAATTTTTATATTTTAAATACAAAATAAAAAAAACATTTAGGTTATTTATGCCATAAAAAGGAAACTATTTTTTTTTCTAGAAGCGAGCATTTTTTTTACGTTTATAGTTTCAATTATTTGCTTGAAGAACTTTCGTATCGTTCGAAATCAAGATGTCATGATTGATTACGATATTACTAAAACTTTTGAAATTTCTTTTGATGTTTAAAGAAAAGGGGGATACTTTTTAAGATTATTTTACTACAATTTGTTATTGAAATTTAACCAATGCCCACACTCATAATATTTTTGTGAAATGTACTTTTTTCCGTAAAATATGATTAAAAAAGAATGAATTTATTTCAAAGAATGTTTTAGAACCATTTTTAATGTAATAATGAAATTTTTCCATCCCTCAAATAATCATCACTTATATACCATTATCATTATTATATTTTTACATGTAACATGATTTTTTACTGTTGTCTTTTTATATTTAAATATAAACTTGACGATTAAAATATAATTAATGTATTCTTTTTACAGGAAAAAACTGACAAAAGACAAACTCATAAAGTGAAAATTAAAAAAATGCCTGAAACTTCAACCTATTTTTGTTCTGAAGATAACATTTAACCTTATATTCTCTAAGAAATGAATATTCAAAACATAATAACCAATTTTCAAAAGTTAATTAATTCATTTCCTTCATAGGTAATCAAGGCCTTTTGATAAAAGATTTTGCTCCAATAGTTTTAAGAAAAATTCCACTAAATCTTCTTGAAGGCCAAAAGTTGGTCCAAAAGAGATAAGGAAATATCAACAACCTTTAATTAAATGTTTTATATGGAACTAAATGATATTTGCCTTCATTATAGAGAATTGTGATGAGTAACGTTTAAAAAGTCTAAGAAGTAGTATTTTATGGTTAAATAAAAAACTGTAGTGAGGAATAGTGAAAAAATGTTTTAATTATGTTATTTCTATTGCACTCAATAAAAGCATATTTTCAAAAATGAGCATGTATAAATGAAATTTTGAACAATATTTGAGGATGAGATTAGTGATTAGTTAATAGAATATTGAAAATAATTCAGTATTTCAGGATTACAGATTGCTGTATATCTGTTAAATATTTATTATAATTTTAGAAAGTGCTGTAAAGGAAAAAAAAATATTAAAACAAGCCATTAGTCCGAATGTAAACTCATATTAAAATTCAGTGAATATGAATACAATTTGACATAGCGCATTGCACTGCAACGTATAACTTGTTTTAGAATTTGCTTCATGAATGAATAAACTATCTTTGTTTGAGCTATGGCGAGTTGGCTTTTTAAGATAACGTAGTTCCTTTCAACTTTCACTCCTGCTTTTCCTTCGATTGGTGTTCCACTTTGTGCTTTTTCCCACTTGACATTGATTCAACAATCGAGATTCGAGAATGAAATTATTTCCATTCGGGATTTCTATTACTATTCAGAACCTTAAACACACCCGTTAACAGCGACTCAATTACAACAAAATTACAAAAACTCAATTACAAAAACTTTCGACTTTTTCGACCTAAGATAACGATGCATCGAAATGTTGAGAAGACTTAGTAATTTTTGATCCCAATATTTGCAGTCATACATAACTATCACTCTATATAAAAATGCAAAAGAAACGTAGTTTTAGGAAAATGAATGTTACATAATATTAGAGACAAACCCCCGACTTCAACGTCAATAAAAATCTAAAAAAATAACGAGTTTTCCCATTGACACGAATAGTATCACCTTACGTGTTTGTTCACAAGCCAATGAAAAACTTTGCCTTTTTTAAAATGGCAATTTTAAACAGCTTCAAATATTTTACATAGTATTGATCATCAGGGGAAAATAAAAGTGTTTGACACATACCTGTGCAGACAAACAGCATATTACGACAAAAAATCAAAATAAACACACTTTCCAAATATGAATTGGACCGCAGATTCCGACGAATCCTACGACTTCATCAACATCACCGAAGAGATAACTTTGACGACCAAGCGCAACAAAACCTTCAACTGGAGCCAGGTCCTCAACAAAGCTTCCTCCAACATCAGCACTCGCGAGATCTTCTTCATCGCAATCTACGGTGTCGTGGTGCTCATCAGCATATTCGGCAACTTGCTTGTGTGCAATATCCTCGCCAGGAGCGCCAGGATGCGGAGTTCCACCTATATCTTCATCGCCAACTTGGCGCTGTCCGACTTCTTGATGACGGTCCTCAACATACCTTTCAATCTGGCGAGGATCCTTCTGAGCAACTGGCCGTTCGGGGGCTTCATGTGTTCGTTCGTGCCGCTGGTGCAAGTGACGTCGGTCTATGTGTCGACGTTCACCATGACGTGCATCGCTTGGGACAGATTCAGGATCATCAAAAATCCTTTAAAGCCCAGATTAAAGCGATCTCAGGTATGGGTAATTTTCTTTATTTGTATTAGACTTAGTATAGTTTATCCAATTCATTTAGTTGGAGACACAAAGAGACTAAATTTGAACACAGATGGTAAGAATGTTAAGAGACGGGGGCTCAAAATAAACAAATCACAATAGGGAACAACGTTTTGGATAATACTTCATGGAGTTAGGTAGGTGCATTGCAATGTTGACATCATAATCAGAATATCCCGACCCCTAATTTAGTGTACCATGGTGCTTCTTGCTTACTTTTATACATAATATAGATAATGTGCAAAAGCACAGACTTGTAACAGAAAAACAACTCCTTTTCTGTCAATCCCATAGGCTATATGACTTCCAACAACAAATGTTTCGATTAATACAGCCATCATCTTGATGTAAAACTTGATATTCAATAGAAATAATTTAGATATTTAGACAATCAATTAAATATATTCACCACTTATTTTGTACCCACTTCTGGTATGTACAGGGTGATTATAAAATAACGCTCCCTATTCGGAGAGGTCTGTAGCTTGAATGAATAATCCAAATGCATCAAAAATTGCGACACTTACTAATCAAGTAGGGGGAAAAAGAATGGTATCATAAAAAAGACAAAATCCTAAAAAAGAATCACAAAAAAAAATCATCATAAAAAAAACTCGTCTTTTGACCAGAATCTAAATTATGAAACGTCGTCAATTATGGCCAATTACTGCCAACACAGCTAATTACGCCTCGTAATTTAGAACCCTGATGGTCAAGAGACGAGTTTCTTTTTTTACGAAAAAGAATGGAATTATAACACAGTAACTCGTCTCTTGAACAAGGTTATAATTACGAGGAGTAGCCAATTGCGGCTAATTACGGCCAACACATCCAATTATGCTTCGTAATTTAGAACTCTGGTCAAGTGACGAGTTTGTTTTTTATGATTCCATTCTCTTCCCCCCTTCTTGATTAGTAAGTGTCTCAAAGTTTTTTTGCATTTGGATTATTCCTTCAAGCTACAGACCACTCCGAATAGGGAGCGCTATTTTATAACCACCCTGTATTTTTAACATATCTTCATAAGCCTAGCTAGCTCTATCTTTTGAATAACCACCGGAAATTTAAATATTTACACTAGCCTTATCTTACATGCAAATACACTGTTAAAAATGAAGACGCTTGGCACTCCCAAGGGGGAATAGTGGTGTCCAATGAGCGGGATGACAGAATGGCACCTCTAGGCCATTTACAAGCCCAAATTTCATCGACCCTAGGCGATTCAAGGACTTGAGGTATCAAAATGGGACAGCCTTTTACCCCGGGGTGAAAAATGGCCCCACTTTGTCACATTCAGTTTGTACTGTGTATACCAGGTAAGTATTGTTTAAATATATTCATCAGCCCTATCCTATGTCTGTTTCAGGCTATCAGGGCAATGGTAATCGTATGGCTACTGTCTATCCTCTTGGCCATTCCCCACGCAGTCTTCAACAACATAGAAAGGATATTCTCTTTCAGAGAACTGATCCGCTGTCGGACCACCTATCCCAGAAATATGAGAAGCTGGATCACTTTGACGACGGCCGTTACTCAGTACTTCCTGCCCCTGACAGTCACTGGGGGATTTTACTGGATGATTATGGTGAAGATTTGGTCACGGGGAGTTCTTGGGGTGGTCACCGAGGGGCAGATGATTGTCCAAGCAAGGGCGAAGAGGAAGGTAGGTTGGAAAGTCCAATGTCGGCCTGTATGATGACGTTAGTTTTGCAAAGTCTATAAGTGTGCTATGGTCTGTCTGAAAAGTTTAGAGAAAAAAAAACATTTCAAGGCAAAATATCTTACTTAAAAAGTATTGGTAAATAGGTTCTGGCAGGCATCAATGATTGAAAACAATAAGTAATGATAAAAGAAAGTATCGATAATTTTTTTTTATTTTTTCCCAATATTTCAAAAAGTCTGTCTCAAAACTTTAAAGAAAATAAACTAAGAGCATGTTTAATTGTAGAATTTCGATTTTCCTTACTATAATATTTCTGTTTGATAACTTAAAACAGATATTTCATTGAATTCTCAAAATTTTGAAACGCTGATCCTCATCCGATATAGTCAAACTGCTAGTAGACATTTAGAAACACTGACTTCATCACGTGGGTTGCTACTGCAAAAGTCCTAACTATACGTAAAGTTATATTATATAATTGTGACTTGAGAACTTAATTTCGGTAAGCCATTAACCCTCTCACCTTAAGATTCTCGAATCGATTGCGTTATTTAACACTGATGTCCCGATTTTCTTATCCCTCAAGGGGTAAAAGGTGTAGTACATAACATTTTTGAGATCTAGCCCTTTTATGGATTTCCAAGATAAGTATGTCAAATATCATGTCAATATTAAAATAAAACTTTATCATTTCTAATTTTTGCCAAAGTATAAAGTCTTCCTTCATTTGCTAATAAAAAAAACTTTTTTTTCAGACAATAAAAATGCTCGTACTAGTTGTAATACTGTTCGCAATCTGCTGGCTACCCTTAAACGTCTACAACCTCCTGCGGGAATTCTACCCGTCCATCTTCATTTTCAAGTCATCCAAGCCTTCCACCATCTTTTTCATTTGTCACTGGCTGGCCATGAGTTCCGTGTGCTACAACCCCTTCATCTACTGCTGGCTTAACGACAACTTCCGATCGGGGGCCGTACAGTGCTTGCTCTGCATCAAGAATATGCACCACAACCTGAACAGCAGTCTCATGTCAACGAGAAGCACCAGACTGAGCAGCGCGTTAGCCGAACCGACGCACCAGGTCGTGTTCAAAAGGTCGTCTAATTCCGCGGACGAATTCACGACATATAAAGACACTGTCAAGAACTCTGTTGGGACTGGTAGTAAGGTTCGAAAGAAGGGACTGAACAGCAGTGCGAAGTCCACGAAAAACACCAGACTGAGCAAATCACCACCCCAGTCCGTGTTCGAAGGGTCATTCGATTCCGCGATTGAATTCAGGACCGACCATGTCACTGACGAAAACGATAGTGAGCATGAAGTGTAAAACTTCGAAAAAACGTCTTGAACAGCTGTCTCAGGTCCAAAAAAAGCACAAGATTAGCAGCGCGATTAATGAATGGACGTATCAGGCAGTGAAAGAAAAGTTGTCCAATTCCGCGGGGAAATTCACGGCATATGAAAACAATGTTGGGAACTCGGACAGCATCAGGTCCACAAAAAGCACCAAATTGAGTAGCACGACGGCTGAATTGCCAGCGCAGAACATGTTCAAAAAGTCGTTCTATTCCGCAATTGAATTCAGGGACGGTGACACTGACGAAAGTGCTGGTGAGCATAGTATATTAAAGTTCGGAAGAGAATAGACTGAACAGCAGTGTCAGGCACGCAAAAACCACCAGTTACCCGATGGATGAATAGCCGCCTCAGAACATGTTCCTAAAGTCGTTCGATTTTGCGCAATTGATTTCGGGACTGGCTGTGACACTGACGGAAACGCTGGTGAGCATATAGTATAAAAGTTCGGATGAACGAACTGAACACCAGACTTGGATCCACCGAAGACATCTGGTGGGGATGGCAATAAAGTTCGGGCGAATTTGCTAAATGAATCTTATCGACTTACTCAACAAAATAGTTTTCGACTATATACTTAAAATTCAACTGAAGATAAAATCGTGGAGAAAGATTGGGAGATATATGATAAATCACTGCAGTGCTACTCTGACAGTTCGGGTGAAGGAACCGGAAACGGAGTAAAACGTCATTAAAAAAAAGATTTATCAAAATAGTTCAAATGTCGTTTGATTCGGTAAATAATTCCAAAAACAGATATAGTGACTACTTCAGAAACAATTATAGAAATAATAGTACAGTCTGAAAGCCTCTTAACAACGATTCTATATATTTTCCCCCTCCACTTGAAACGGAAGGGTATACCCAGCTAGACTAAGGGTTAATTTGGGGACGAACTGGAGCAGAACTGGCAGTATTTATTTCAGTGTGATGTTGCGCAACTCTAGTGTAAAGCTTTATTAATTTATTCGTTTATTTTTCTGACTGAAAATGTCAAATTGTTTTGATATTTATTGTACTCATCAACAGGGCAGTTGGAGGATATACAATACTGCTCTTTTAACCATGAATACTAGCTAATAGTAACAAGCATATTAAATAGAATTCATGTATAAATTTTATCAAAAAAAACTTTACTTTGCTTTTTGAAAGTTTTTCATGTTTCTAGTTTTGTAAAAATAGGCATCTCAATAAAATGTGTATATAAAAATATTTATTAATATTTGTGTGGACTCTTTTAAGCATCCAAAGCAAGGACAACGCTAATCGAAAAATCTCCTCCTCCCTTCCCAAATAGAGGAATATAGAATTTTTTTTCGTTATTTACGAGAATTTATCAGCCAACTTTATTTTCTGACTCGCCAGGTGGCGTTACAAATTTTCGCCAAATGATACGTCTGGCGATTTAAAAAAAGGGGATATGTTTCTCTTTCTGGGGAGTGGATCACGGCAAGATTTCTCAATCACAAGATAAAGATTATTCGATTGTAATCAGGTTTAGACTAACGAAAACTGGTTCCGGTACTCTTTTGCGAGCCCGGACGATGTTCTGGAGGGAAAAAAAATTGTGTTGTTTGGTTATTTCTCTTTCATTTAATTTTTTTATTTGTTTAATAAATTATATTTATTTTGTAAATATTAAGATCTTTCAGGAAACGATTTCTTTTCTGGTTTGCTCGTACTAATATATTATATTTCTATTTATAATTACCGAGATTTGATACCGCTATGAACTGCTCTAAAGTCATCCCTGTAAACTTTGGAATACTATTATAGTTTAGCTTCGGCACATAAAGAGTATTGTTCTTAAGGGGTCATAGAAGTCTTAAAAATGTGCAAAGAAGGTGATCTTTTATGTAATTTTTTAACTACTCAACATATAAGTATATTTTTTTATATGTAATTTTATAAAATTTATTTATTATATAACAAATTTTAAAATTTATGAAACTTCAGCCAAAACTAAAATAAATGATAACAAACATAAAACTAATTGAATACATTGGGATTAGGCTTGCGTGCCAAATTTTGAGGTCAAAATTGAAGAAATGAGCAAGAAAATGACTTTATATTGTACAAATATGTACAAACAAAGACTTGTACCTAAATTCTGAGATCAATTTTAATTAGAATTTATGTTAAGAGCTTTTTTCTAAAAAAAATTAATAAAAATTTTAGAAAAAAGCTCTGAAAATAATTACTTATTAAAATTGAGTTTAGAAATTAAGTATAAGTCTTTGTTTGTGCATATTTGTACAATATAAAATCATTTTCTTTGTCATTTCTTCAATTTTGACCTCAAAATTTCGCGCGCAAGCCTAATCCCAATGTGTTCCAATAGTCTTATGTTTGTTATCATTTATTTTAGTTTTGGCTGAAGTTTCATAAATTTTAAAATTTGTTATATAATAAGTAAATCTTATAGAATTGCATATAAAAAATTATACTTTTATATTGAGTAGTTAAAAATTGCATGAAAGATCAAACTATGTTTTGTAGTACCTTCTTTGCACATTTTTAAGACTATGACCCCTTAAATCTAGTTCCGTACTTTTAATTGTTGGCGTAGCAATCTTTATGTTTGTTAAAACTAATGGCATACTAATGCAAAAGTAGAAACCCCAATGTATAATGAATCTGTCGTATTAGCAGTTTTTAAGGCAATAATAAGGTCAGCAAGATACAAACAAACGCGGGTTTATGGTCTTCAAAAACATGTGCAGGAACCTTTTTGTATTGCTAGGGGCAGTTTGTCAATTTGTTCATTCGGTTGCTCTTGTAAATTAGACACTGGTCTCTTTATTACAAGCCTTACTCCCGCCACTAATCTGTACATTCCTCTAAATAGCCTCTAAAAAGCCTCTCTAAATGGCCTCTAAAATAGCGTCGGACTGCGTGATTGGCACATTAAACTTTCAGTACTCTGCCACCAAACGACACATGTTCTTGAATATTGCTCGAGAAGTTCTTAAAGAATTAAAAAGCCTACATGTGTAGTTACTTAAGTACTAGAATGAAATTCTCGTCGAAACGCAAGGGTATTATAATAACATTAACTGCCACCTATAACCACTTCCGCACAAGATTTATAACTTCAGAACAAATATAGACTAACCCAGCATTCAGTTACAATTTGAATCTTCAACTCTAAAAATTGGCCACTATAATTATTTTTTCTTCCTCAAATTAAATAAATAATCTTTATAGTTTGCTAAATTTATTTGCAGTTTGAAGAATAATTATGCAAAATTGAACGAGTCACATCCTGTAGCATCCTTTCCGTGATCTTTGGCAATGCTTTGAAAATCTCACCTTAAATTACACGAGATTCTTGTAAATAAATAACTATAATATTTGAAAAAACCTGATCTATCCAGAACATTTGGCAATGATAAACATGAAAAAACTCCAAATTGCACTGATAATTAAAGGAATTTAATTGTAAATTAATACCAATTAGCTCTTTAAGCAAAAAAAAGTAACACTGTGAACCACTTTCTTAGTAAACAAATATAATAAACATTAAAAAAATCACATTGTGGTATATTTTTTATAACGCCATTCCAAATCGATTTACAAAGAAAAAATTAATAATCCTTAACATTTCAAATAAGGTTTTTCGTGATATTGCTGATGTGGCAACAGTAATTTAAGTGACTAAAAATTTAATTCCAATGCTACTTTAATGGGTCGTTCGTCGACATGACAAGATGACAGATGTCCGTATGGACGTTCAAACAGAAGAACAAAAAGTATGAAGTTAGGTACCTGCTGTCCTATCTTTCGATGACAAAAATGATTCTTAAGATCTGATGGATAGAACAGATTTCGTCACCGAAGTAAGGACAGACAGACGGGACACTTTGGGAAGACTACCATGTCAATAACTTCTTTTCTATTAAAAAAATGTTTCGAATTTAAAAAAAGATTATGAAATATTCTAAGAATAACGTCAGGGCTTCATCCTCATTGACTATACATCCCAGGACCTCCCTAAACATTTTTAAATAAACGTTTATATTTTTCCCTTCAATAAACCCACAGACTACGGCCGTCATTTTAGAAATGGTAAACTAAAGGTCACCAAGTGATTCGATTGAATAACTCGTCAAATATTCAGCCAAATGTAACAAAAACTAAGATTTAGGGTTTATGAGGATTCTTAATACTATTTCTAAATTATAAAATTGGGTGCTGCCATTGGAAATTTTAAAGTTAATAGCATTTTTAATATGAAGACGGCTCCTTATGCAGATTTTTTGTCCTGCAATTAACTCATGATGTTAACTATAAACACAAAGTCAAAAAGGTTCTATAGGATGACTAACGTTCGAAATAATCACTAGTAGGAACTTTTTCCACAACTGTACATATCAAAATCGCTAAAAGTATCCAAGCGCCAATAGCCCTCGTGTAGCTCTAGTGCGACGATAATTTAAACCAAATCTAATCTAAATGTATCCAACCTATACTACAACTAAAGTAATCAAGTTTAAAAGTCGAGCGAAATTCTTTGACTGGATTTATAATGAGCTCCGCCCACTTTTCCATGTGGTTTAGGTTTACAGTTTGAACGATTTAGATATTGGCGTTTTTTTCCTTCTACGATTTGGCGACATTTATTTTTGTGTTTCATCAAATTTTAAAATCATAGATTCTCGTTTGTTATGAACGTTTTTGTCATAAAAAGTACTTGAAATGTAAAAGCATCATTTAAATTCTGTATTAACATACAAAGATAATGCATGAGTGAATTATTTAAATTAATAATAAATCTTTTTAATCAATTAAGCCAAGTTGTCCTACAGATGTCGCCACGATTCTCAAAATGAAGCTTTTAAAAAAATTAATAATTAAAAAAACTGATTGATATTGTTCCTTCAAATCTTTTTTAAATTGTCTTTCATCCCTATTTGCGTATCTGGTACAAACAGATCATACGTTTAAAAAATACTTTACAAGAAACTGTGATTTGAAAAATAAAGCATTACGTGTATAGGACTGACAGTCCCTCTTAAGGGGTCATAGGAGTCTTAAAAATGTGCAAAGAAGGTACTACAAAGCATAGTTTGATCTTTCATGTATTTTTTTAACTACTCAATATATAAGTATGATTTTTTTATATGTAATTCTACAAGATTTATTTATTATAAACAAATTTTAAAATTTGTAAAACATTAGCCAAAACTAAAATAAATGATATTAAACACAAAGCTATTTGAACACATTGTGATTAGGCTTGCGCGGTAAATTGTGAGGTCAAAATTGAAAAAATGACCAAGAAACTGATTTTATTTTTTACAAATATGTACAGACAAAGACTTATACCTAAATTCTCATCTCAATTTTAATTAGAAATTATTTTTAAAAAATTTAAAATCAAAATTTTAAAATTTTTATTAATTTTTTTGGAAAAAGTTCTTAAAATAATTTCTAATTAAAATTGAGCTGAGAATTTAGGTATAAGTCTTTGTTTGTACATATTTGTACAATATAAAGTCATTTTATTGGTCAGTTTTTCAATTTTGACCTCACAATTTGCCGCGCAAGCCTAATCCCAATGTGTTAAAATAGCTTTATGTTTAATATAATTTATTTTAGTTTTGTCTAAAGTTTCATAGATTTTAAAATTTGTTTTATGTTAAATAAATCTTATAGAATTACATATAAAAAAATTATACTTATATATATTGAGTAGTTAAAAAATTACATGAAAGATCAAACTATACTTTGTAGTACCTACTTTGCACATTTTTAAGACTCCGATGACCCTTAAAGCAAATAAGCAAATTCATTAGCGAAGATTGGCAAGAAAATTTGCTATGCGGAGAATAAGTTTTCTACGTAAGTTTAACTAATTATAAAAAAATTAGATTATAAAACTGAACAATTTATGTATTATAAGATTAAGATTAAGACAAAAAACAATCTAAATAATATTTAAAGTTTTTATTCGGAGGTGCTTATGGTATTTACAATTAGATCATCTAATGGGTTCCAGCCTGAAGGTTTATGGGATAGGGCTCATCTTTCACCTTCTATCCTCAAATGCAAATACATAAATTGTCGACCAACAACACACCAGAAGCCCAGAAAGATTGATCCAAATTAGTTCTTATTCTTTACCTGTGTATGCAATAACTATCGATATTCTTTTGGAATTCTACTCTGTCCGAATAAACAACATAAAATCTGGTTCAGCATTCTAATCATTGACAACTCAAATTGTAAAAATTATGTTTTCTTACCTACTTTTGGAAGCAGGATATTTTTTAATTTCTGGCCATGTCCTCTGGGTTTTTTTTGTCTAGTTACACTCTTAAAACGAACGAGCGGATTTAACTCAGTCCGAGTTAATTTCACTTCTCCAGTCTGGAAAATGCACTTCTCCGAAAGGAGTGGATACTTTGTGTGTTAAACCTCCGACAGGATCACTCCAAACGAGTGATTTTAATGCAGCCTGAGAAAATATGCATGCCTTTAGGGTGTCGAAAATGCACTTCTCCAACTGGAGTGGATTTCACTCTTTTGTTTTAAGAGTGTAAGCTAAAACCATTGAGCTAGAAGCTAAACTGGAGGGAAGTGCCAGTGAGCCGAAAACCCACTAACACCCTTTTGAGCGAACAGGTCAGAAAATGACTATTTTCCCCTACACTTGTATACAATGCATGTATCAGACCAGACCAATCTATCATAATGACTTGCGCCTCTAAATGTATTTTATCATTTTAGTTCGAAAGGAACTAACTTAACTTTTCATCTCTAAGCTTTAAATTACAACTTTTTTAAGAAATAACCATGTGGATCACTAACTAAGAACCAGTGAAGATGAACCAGCCAGCGAAATAGGCAAGTTTCGATGTTTTCTAGCTGTATCGTTCGTTTCTGCTGCAATGCCGTGTATTTGCGCGTTTCGTTATTGAACAGGCTGCTGCCCTGTTCAGTGAATTACACACCTCACAGTCCACTTTTCTTCTAGCTCAATGGTTAAAATCTAAGCCCTCCATGTCTTCAATATCTCCTGAGCGGCTTGAAACGCTAGCTCGTGCGTCAACACTTGAAACTTAATACTTTGACGGCGTTCATTTCAGTTGAAAGTTGAGAAGTCTGATGTAAAATATGATAATCATTTGTTGGACCGTCAATTAAGTGGTTAAGGTCCCGTTATTTGGACCTTGAAGGGGAAATTCTAACGTGGGGTACAGCTCTAAGGAAAACTGCCCTATAGAGCATTTGACAAAAAAAAAAAAATATTAGCATAAAATATTCTTATGCCAAATATATTAGACCCGTATTTTTTTTCAAATACTCCATAAAAGGCGCGTTTACATGAGCCATCGAATCCATGGAATGTTAAAATCCCCATTAGGATTAGGGGAAAAAGTGGTCGATTAGGATTTCTTACCCAAATGATAGTCTGTGGCCGAATCCATGGTATGAAACATCAAGCCCTGCCTTAATTAGAAGGTTTGCGAACCCCCCCCCCCCCCCCAATAAAACCTGCAATTCCGGCTCTGTCTGGGAGAAAATCTCGATGGCTCATGTAAACGCGCCATGAGCCATCGAATCCATGGAACGAAGATCAAACACCGCAATTTTTCCCTCTTGAGGACTTTCGCCCAGACTGAACCGGAATTGAGGAGTTCTTTGGGGGTTTGTCAACCCTCCAATAAAGGAGGGTTTGACGTTTCATTCCATGGATTCGGCCACATTGGATTAGAAATCCTTTTTCCCTTAGAGGGTTTGAGGGTTCAGGCGCCGATGATGACTATAATTGCCTCCTTTTCTCCAACTGGCATGGGATCGGCAACATAGATTTAGAAAGTAGCATATCTGCCATTAGGGGGAAAGGTGAAGCCATTTGTGAACCAGTATCCCATAAGCCAGTGCGCAATCCATAGCATATGGCATGCCATTCGCCACCAGATGGCACCATGAGAGAATTCGACTAAGAAAAAATATATTTTTAATATTAACTAAGTAAAACTTTTTACCAGTTTTGCTACCATAAGTTTATAGCTGGATATGTATAGATAATTTCTGGCAGACATGAGGCATATATTCATAAAAGAAGCAAATTGAAAATGCAGTTTTTATTGCATATGTAACTCTTCGGCAATAGTTATTTAAGCAACTAGTGTCGAAAATAAAATTTTATTAAGCGAGTGGCTTTTATTTCACGAGCGAGCGAGTGAAATAATGACAAGAGCTTAATAAAGTATTATTTGGCACGTGCTTGCTTACAATATTTTTTATAATAACGTGCAAAAGCGTGAAATGTGTGTTCTTACTTTTGTTTTATTTAATTTCCTTTAATAATTTTTGTAGAACTTGTAGTTTCCATTTAGATATTAGAAAATGCAAAAGTAATGAACCAATAAAAATAACTGAGTTTCATGACCATTTAGTTTCCATGGAGATATTTCATGACATCATTTTGTTTTTCTACCAATCACTCTGATTTACTTTACCGCACTAGTTCCGAAAATCTCATTTTCGCCACTATCTGGCATCTCTATCTAGTAGGCACGTGAAGTGTCATTTTCGAAACGATGTATGAATGAATATGATATGTATAAAAAAGTGAACTTTTTGCACGTTGTTATAAAAAAGTATTTTTTTCTGAACCATTATCCCGTGATGCATTGCGAAAACGGCGAAATGTGGATTCATCATACAATCGCGCGGTTAGTATGGGAGACATTCACGGCCATATCCACCTGAGCTTCAACTATAAATCGCTGTAGTAAAAAAAAGCGGTTGGACAGGTTAGAGCAGTAGGAAAACATTAGCACGTGGTTTGAGAGCTGTATAGGATAACATTAGCATGTGTTTCGAGAGGTGTAGGATAACAAACCGCTTGACATCACATGAATGTTCGAATGTAAGGGAGTGCTCGTTAAATATCCTTCAAAGTCCTAACGCTGCGCATGATGTAGCCCTTAACGGTTGCGTTGGGTGCCTATTCAAGTGCCGGATCGTCACTTGACTGTGGTTCTAAAATACGACGCCCGTCGCCAATAGCCCTTGTGTAGCTCTAGTGCAACGATGGTTAAAACCCAACCACTACAAAAATATTTACCTAGTATAAGCTCGATCCAGCGAAGCAGAAAGCTAGCTACATCAACTCATTCCCCCAAACA
This sequence comes from Hylyphantes graminicola, assembly GCA_023701765.1. Taxonomy (NCBI): domain Eukaryota; kingdom Metazoa; phylum Arthropoda; class Arachnida; order Araneae; family Linyphiidae; genus Hylyphantes; species Hylyphantes graminicola. The sequence goes on along the minus strand of CM043114.1, from coordinate 58,260,382 downwards.
AATCGCTCGATCTACTTGTTTGAAAATAATAACGTAAAACACGCATGAGAAATTGCGAAAAGAAAATCTTTTGGATTTTATTATTGCCTTCCGATCTCTATTTTTGATTCTAATTAAGTATAGAAATAAAATCAGTGGACCTGAGTCCTTTCGGCTTGGAAATAACGACCGTTGTGCGGTGCTTCCTTTAGGCGGTAAGTTTAATTTTTTGGATTCGTTTAAAAATGTAACTTTTCATCTTTATGTTTAAACTTTCTTGTCATCCAGTTATTACAGTGTTTATATTATTTAAAATTGGCATTTTAACTTTCAGTTAACATCATATGTCCTTTGAAAAATACCAAATAACATGTTTTGCGTCTGAAATAAACTTCATATTTTACTTGTATATATATTTTTGAACAGCAGATCGGCTAATTGTAGACTTTTGACAATCAAGAACAATTATCTTTATGTTGTCATGTAGCCTGTCAAGTTTTTTTTAAAAATTTAACTGGCATGTTTTTTAGCATAAATCTTGCCTTTTCGCTGCTTGGCTACTTAATAGAAATTTCCAAATCAAAACTTGATTCCACTGCTGTTTCAATAATTTTGAATGCCATGAAAATGAAAGATTTTATCGTTTGTAATTAAATGTTCTGTAGTCTTTTTTTGAAAAAGTTAAATTTTTAATGACTTAGACCAGGGGTTCCCAACCTTTTTTGCGCCTGCGTACCACTTGACTTTTTCAAAAGTTTTGGCGTACCACCAAACCTAAATATATTAGTAAACGTATAATATTTGATTTTTATAAAAGTGTTAAAAGGCTTTTTGAATAAGAACGCAGGAAAACTTCACATTTAATGATTAAGTAAAAAATTGGTCTTCCTACAAAATATACTTTTATAGTCGTTAGTGGGAAGCTTTTTGTTGTTTGCATGTGATTAAAACATCAACATTTGGAGTAGTGGAACTTAAATTCACTCTTAAGTTCTCGTTATTCTTCTATTTTTATTTTTTGTGTTCAAACGAGTTCAGAAAATCAACTTTCACACAAGTAACTCGCAACAAATGGCATCAAAAATAGTAGAGCTATCCTGAAGATCAAAGGGTATTAGTATTAGGTTTTACATCCGATCCAGAAGTTAATTAAAGATTGTTCTTTAATATAATGTTAATGTTTTTAATAATGAGTAATAGGTTTGCTACTGCTCATGCGTACAGAAGATATTAATTCAGGGTTGCCATGGTCCTTGAGAACCTTGAAAAGTGCTTGAAAAAAAATCTTTGATTTTCAAGTACTTAAAAGTGCTGGAAAAACATTATCAACCTTGAAAAGTCCTTAATTTTTTGACTTTAACACTTTCAATGTGAATTAGTTCCTATTTCACTATTTGATTCATTGTTTATGTATAATTCAAGAAGGAAAAGTATGCGATTTTGATGGTATTTTTAATAACTAAAAGGTTATTTTATAACTCATATTTAAGTTCATTTGAAAGATAGAGGGCTTTTATTTGTTTAATAAATTAATTTTAAAAACTATCGTGACATTTAGTTGCTGCATGTTTGAATATACAGTCCTTGAAAATGGAAATATATCCTTGAAAAGTCCTTAAATAGTACTTGATTTTTTTTTATTAAAAAGTGTGGCACCGGTTGGGAACCCCTGACTTAGACATTTGAAACTGAGAATTGGTGCATAACATTTGAATTATTTTGTTTTTTTTTTTTTTACAAATCCTCCAGGCTAGCGATAGCTAGACAAATTCCATGAGTTTGTGAATACGTAAAAAGTCCAGAAAATATAAGGGGTCCTTAAGTAGATCGTCCCAGGAAAGATTAAGGCAGTCCAAAATGTGGTCAGGCGAGGCCATTTCCGAAGAACACTTCGTACAAATTGGGAAAAGCTTGCGTCCTTCAAGAAAAGTAAGAGTCTTCAGATGGCCACTTGCGAATCTTGATAAAGCCGTCTGGTCTCAATAATTATTCAATCAATAATTATAATCTCAAGAATTATTTTGTAGCTTTATTTGAAGTCATACAATTGTTGTTTCAGCCAGGCATCAAGATGGTGTATAAAGTGTACTCCCCTAAGAAGAAAAAATACTGGATTAATAAGATAAATAAGGCAAAGAAGTTTAAAAAGAAGCAGAACATTTCTCCGGTAAAAGTGTAAGTTTGAAATACTTTTTTTTCTGTATTTTGTTAATAAAAGGGACCCAAGTTGCTTCATTTGTTAGTGTTATCAATGTCTGCATTTAAAAAAAAATGCCTTGAGAACTCAGACATAAGTCAGAACCTGTTCTAAATCCCAAAGTGGCCTTAGCAACAATTGCTAAAGATTTTGCATCCATTTCAAAACTTGATAGAAGTGGTTGCGAATTTGTAATCCTAACTGGACACATTATTTGCAACTACTTGCTTTATTAAATTTTGATAACAAAACATTTGTTTTTGAAACGATTCATAAACACAAGCTTGCTAATTTTGGAAAGTATAGTTTTTCACCCTAAAAATATTGATTGCAGAACTCAGGGGTTCCGAAAGTCGCGGAACTACGGGGATCCGAAAGTTGCATAACTCCGGATCTTCGGCGATCCGAAAGTCGTGGAACTTGGGGGACCCGAAAGTCACGGTGCTCCAGGGGTCCGAAAGTAATGGTGCTCTGTGAATCCGAAAGTTGCGAAACTACGGCAATCCGCGACTTTCGGATCACCGCAGTTTTGATTGGCTTTGCAAAATGATTTAGCTTTGCATCACAACAAAATGCGATATAAAGCTAAATAGCTATCACAAGTTTTCATTTTGGTGTCGTGTTTCGCAACGCGAAACCGCTTATTTTACACGCTGTAGGAATATGAACTATAACAATATATATGATCTTGCCTTTTTAATGTTGCTTTTTAATGTGCGAAGTAAAATCTTCGAAATCACAATTTTTGAATGAAAAAAGGAGAAATACTTTGGTGTAAATATTTACTTCTGCCTATAGCAAATTAACTTAAGAATAAAATGACTAAATTGTCAGCTAAACACACATTTGCAAGCTTATGTTAATCAATGCTTTGCTGCTATTATGCAAAAGAATTAAATGCAGCGTTAGAATATATAACAAATAATAGGGGATGGCCCATTTTACCCCTTGGTCCATATTGTACCCCGTCTTCCAATGCTCAATATCCTAACTTTCACTGCAATAAATGAAACTCATTTTCATTTTTAAGATGTGTATTTATCATTGTAGTTGCAATTGAACACTAAAAAGTTTTAAAGAAAATATTTAGTGTCTAAAAAATGCAATTATATAATATTTTTATTCAAAATGTCTTTCAAAAGTATTTTTTAAAATTCCATAAAAATAATTTAATTTTTAATGATTATTTATTGTGCAGACTGTTCTAAAATTTAAGAACATATTCCCCCCCCCCTTAATTCTTAATTAGTATTGTATATTATATATTTTAAATAACAATTTCTTTATTTGTGAGATTGTTAGAAGTTATTTGAGTTACTCTTGCGTTTTATTTATGGATCTTTAAAGAAGTCCAAAAATACTTCATATCTATTTTATGTTTTATAGTAAGAAAGTACAGAAGCTCAGGGACTGTGTACCTTACGTCTACCCTGCTGGCATCAAAATTGATGATATTGGTCTACTATGTCGCCCGCAAAATTCTAGTAAACAGTACTTGAAAAAGATACACAAACCCCAAATTACAGAATCACTTGTCCATTCTGAAGAAAGTGAAGAATCAATAGTTCATCTAGACACTTCTGAAATTTCTGAACCCAGCCCCCTAAAGACTTCTAAACGGTCAAGCTTTAAAAGACAAGAAACAACAGGTTTTATTATATATATATATATATATATATATATATATATATATATATATATATATATATATATATATATATATATATATATATTAATGAAGTTAATTATTATTAAAAATTGTACTGTTAGTAGGTTCTTAGTTACACCTTATTTTTTTATATGGGTAGACTGACCATTGAAAGAACAGGCCCCAATGAATGAACAGTTGGTAAATGCATTTTAAGAGTAAGGATTAAAATTCATTCCACTAGATGGATTGGCAGTACCGACTTCCTCTCATCTAGTAGGAAGCTATCTGACATCTAATTGGCTGTCCTGGTCATTAATTAAAATCCAACATGTTTATTGACTCGACATTTTTGTGTTCATTCACTTGTAAAAGTACTGTTCTTTCACTTGGCTTTTGTACCACTTTTTGTTTGGACCCCCAAAAGACCAAAGCAAGTCACCTTTTTTTTTTTGTTGTAGAATTTACATATAATGACAGATGTGTTCACTTTGTCATAAACCCACAAGCTATATTTCCTTAAAATATATGAATTTTCTTAAAAGAAATTGTGCTTAAGCTTTTCATTCACTGGTTAGTCTGCCCTATGATGTTTTCTAATAAGGGTCAAAATTTCTTACTGCCACATTACCATGGCATTAAATCATTGGAATGAATTACAGGTTACTTTTTTGTTGGTCAGTGCTGTCCTAATAAACAGATAAGCTATAGTAAATAATCCTACATATAAAGATTTCTAGTGTATGGGATCAATGCAATTTAAATTCATTTGTACAGAAACTGAAGTCATATTGCCTAAATTCAAAATGCCTTGGGTGTAACTCAGAAATCCAACCTTACATTACTGATTATATACATTAGTTTTAACATTATTAAAGCAATAAAAATTTAAAATTAATTCAATATCTTGATTCTTCATTGTTTGTAAAAAATAAAATACTGTATGCAGTATTTTAATACTAGTGTTATCTGTTATTATAGCAATTTTTTTTTAAATTACAGTTCACCATTATCTTTTTTAAGATTTGGATGTATTCTGATGTTTCATGAAAAGATTAATAAACGAATCCCTCATATGGCATTATTTAACAAGTATTATACATTAATACAACACATATACGTCATAAAACGTATTAGACATTAATACAAAAAATTTTTGTTTTGCTTTAGACCTGGCACATTATCATCATCGTCTAGCTGTAGAAAGAAAGGACAGACTCCAATATATTATAGAAAGGGTATTCAATATTTTTATTTATTCTTTATTTATCGCACTTCTTCAAAAATGTTTTAAAAAACAGTAAAATTAGTTGCAAATTTGTTAAAGTTAAATGTGTTTGTATGAAATCAGGGTTAGAAATTATGTGTCGCTACTTTGCTCATCACAAAGTGCAACCAACTACTTGGATTTTACAACTTCAAAAAGTTTTGTTGCAATTATTTTGCTATGTTAATTTGAATTATTAATATCATCTTTTTTAAGATGCAGCCTTTCTTCGTTATATTGTGCAGGCATGAAAGTTTTCCGCCTTTCGGCTGATTTCCGCCTTTTTTAATCTCATTTTGGCTGATCCTGAGATCGATGCAGAACCGTTGAGAAATTGTGACCCATATATATATATGAGGGGGTCCTAAGATCAAACGGACGAGAGACGAGATTTTACTCTGTCGGCATTGTTTTGATTCGACCTTCATTCAGATCAGGCAATCACTTTCTCTAAACGTGTCTCGTAGGACTGTGACACAATGAAGGAGGCGTTGCTATTTCTTACGTGGGCCAATAAGAATAGCGGATTCAACAGTTAGATTTGGCTGTGTTAAAAATGCGAAGTAGTTTTGGTAGCTAATAGCTAATAGATCAGAAACAACTAAACTTTTTCTTTTATTGGATTATTTATTTTCAAACGAAAGTTTCGATGGCCGACAGCGGGAAAAATTAGTCTGCTCACGTTGTACTCAAAACGGTACTCTATACAAAAACCGACCTTACGATGAAAATGCATGTTTGTTTAATAATTGGTATCAATGGAAAGTGTTTTAAACGTTGTATTTTGTGCATTTCATAACTTATTGTTTCAAAAATCGCTTGGCGGTCTGGCTCAATTGGCGTTATTTTGAAATCGAAACTTAGAATTAAAAGATCTTGGAAATAAGTGTGTGAATAAATATTTGTAACATTTTAACAAGTTTACTCGGTTTCAACTGTGCAGTTTTTATAATGCTTTCTTGAATTTTTTTTTTTTTAAATTAAAATTTTTAGATTTGAATAATGCATTAATTATACCGTTTTTATTGTTATTTTTGTGTATTAATTTCGTAGTTTCGATTTATAAAATTGGTATTTAAATGCTATTTTTGGATTTCTACTGCTTTGGAATTAGATGGGAACTGCTTTAAAATTATTCTGCTTTGTTAATTTCCAAAAAAAATGAGTCTTTTAATGATAGTGAAAAATGAGTGGACATATTTTTTTTATTAAATATAATTTAATATGGCATTGATATACAGATTTAAAGTAAAACTAAATTAAGTTATTTATGTATTTTTATAGTAACTAATATAACTAATTTTTATGGGTTTGCACCGATACGTCGTTACGCCGATAGTGCGAAAAATTTCAATTCGAAGTTCAGCCTTTTTGGTTCGTTTGCACTTTCATGCCTGATTGTGTTTCCAATTCGACAAGTTAAAAACCTCTATATACCAAATGCACAATATAACAAGAGACTTGTTAAATATTATACTTTCAGTGTATTTATGCTCAAAACGGAGTTTTTAAACTAAAGCACAATATGTATTTCAAATATAAAACTAAATCATATTAAAAGATATAATTAATCTAAATAAAAAACAACAGTTTCGTATATCTATAAATAACAGAAAAATAGTTTTTTTTCCTGTAAAAATGTTTGCAAAAATGCTGCAAAATATGTAATAGCTCTTGGTTGTTTAAGTTAGTAGCACAGATCACTCCTAATGTTTTCATCCTGTTACTGTTAGTTATACTAATTCAAATAGTTTATCTAAAATGCAGGAGTCCGATTTTTAAAAAATGTTTTGTTATTATATTAAATATTAACTGGCTTTTTATTTTATTGTTTTGTTTTCAGTATGAAAATGATAGCAGGAATGATGCAGATGATGAAGTTGACTTCAATGATTTCACTCTTATTACCAAATCTGGTATGTATAGCAAACTCATACTGCATTTATTTGAGCTATTTTTAGATTTAAAGAGCTTAGTGAAAGGATGAGGCCCAGTGGCCGAGTGGTAGTGCTTCGCATTGCCACGCCACAGGTCCGGGGATCGAATCCCGGACTGGGCGAGGTTGACCCAGCCTTTCATCCCTTGAGTGGTCGATAAAATGGCATGCTTGGGAACTAAACACTGGGGGGTCTGCGTGAGGCTGACCACCTTACCGGAACATATGCCTAGCACCCCAGAGCCCTAGGTCACGAAAGCTGAAATGGGCACGGCAGGCCTTGGCCCAGTAATGGGCTGTAGCGTCGGGGAGTTTAGTTTAGTGAAAGAATGTGCTAAGTGGCAAAAAAGGTAATGAAAAACAGGAAATGAGAGCTAAAGTTTTTTTTGGTTGCGCTTAGATACAATAGAAACGGCACTTGTAAAAGGTAAAGAAATGTAAAATCAGACAAGTTTAATCGAGTAAAATTTTAATTTGAATATGTATCAGCAGTATTTTCATAATGTAAGTTTTCAACTTTAAATCTCCTTTTTCTCAGAATGGTGTTTTTTCAGGTTTATGTACTTTTTTCTTAAAAACTATTTCAAGTATGACCTAAAATTTTTACAGGATAACTGTTTCAGGGGGTGTTTTGCTTACTAAAATGAGCATTTCTCAAAATTTGAAGGAGAAAAAAATATTTAAATAAAGTACTTAATATATTGATAAAATCTCAATTCAGTGAATTGTTCAAAGGGCATATAATAATGTACATAATTTTGTGTGTGTTGTTTTGTATGTTAGTTTTAAAGAAAAACGAACATAAAAAAAGATTTAATATTAGCAGTATGCAAGGTACCGACCTGCCTTAACTGAAAGTTAAGGGGGAATCTTGTTGTTTTAAAGGAGGGAATAACATGTTCATTGGCACAAAAATGTCACTTAACATGTTCATCTACTAACCTCTTCATTCTTATAAATTTCTGAATGTTTAGAATATATTCTCTTACTCGAAAATTGTTTTTTTGTCTTGTTATTAGAGTCTGTAAACAAAAACTGTCTGGTTTTAAATACTGTTGAGGGACTATGATTTAAGCATGACATAGACATATGATTTGTGGAACCAGTGAAATTATCTTTTTTTGAATAGTTTATGAAAACAAAGAATGATTTAAATCTGATACATATTTGCAGACAATAATTTTGTTTAAAAGCTTTGTGCTTGTTTATTAAAAAAAAACAATTTTGGGGGGCAACTAAGAACCCCAATAATTTTTATTTATCAAGAAGTTGTATCTTGGCTATAATAATCCTTAACATTTAATTTTATTTTGAAAATCTCCATGTTTCATATTGTAATGTCTTTAGCTAAAAAATGAAATCGGAAAAGGGAAAAATGTATTTCCAAAATAAGGTTGTTCAGTAATTTTTTTTTCAATTGGGAAGTAAATTTGTCATAGCTTAATTATAAAATCCATGGTTAGTTTTCATTTTAAAAGTACTTTTGCACAGACAAAAAAAGATGCTGACATTAAAAACTGCCTTTGAATAAAGCTCACATAGAAAACTTTAAATTTTATAATCATTATTATACTAATAATCAGAAATGTATTGTATGTTTAACTCTTAAAGTAGTTTACTTGTTGCTTCTCTTAGGGGAATCAAAAGAATTTGTTAGTGAAGATTGGAACCCAGATGGCTATATTTTTTCTAAGAAAAGTAAGTATACACTATACTTCAGCTCGCTATTTATCTAACTTTAGCTGAATATACTTATATATTTTATTAACAAACAAAATTTGACAATTTTTTAAAACATACATTTATGTAATTTCAAATGTCATATTTTGTACTTTTATTGAACTGAATTGGCAGAGGAAGGATATATTGGTTTAAATTGTATTGCTTTTAAATCACCTTAAATTACTGTAAACCTTGAAAATCACCCAAGAAGTATATTGTGTTTTGAAAATGCAGTTAACATCTAATTAGTTTTTTTCTCTAATGGGGCTGCAATATTGTCGGTGAAGATTTTTGCAGACTCTCCAGAACTGAGAGCCAGATATTCTCCAGAACTGAGAGCCATTTCTTTGTGGCACCATATAGGCGACTCTTGCTAGCAATTATGACGCTCGGATTACAATGAATCTGAGCTCTCTGTGGATGTTAAAGCAGTTAATATCCTAATCAGATTGAAAATTTAAAAAAAAAATGATATTTTTTGATCATGATGTTTTTCGTCTTTGGGCAAGGGACCACTTAATTGAGTCACATCTGTGCCATAATCGTTTGATTTAAAAAAAATATGTAGTTTTATTTTCACATTCAGAAATAAAGTTTCAAGTGACTATTTAATTCAGTTTAGTAAGGATTCTATCAAACAAAAACCATTATTGTTGTGGGTTTTTTTAGTCGGTGTTTCGCATATATTTATCCATTCATAATAAATAATAATTGTGTAAAATTTTTACCTCATTTGGCCTTTATTATCTATTTTATACATGTTGTGTCACCCAATTTCCACTTCCCTTTTCTTGCATGTTGAAAGCAGGGATCAATCTGCAGTCGCATTTGTCGCAAAATGCGACGAGTTGCACGAAAATGCGAAAAAAAAATTATTGGCCGTCGCGAAAATGCGACGACGTAATTCGGTGAAACTTAACTTAAATTTCAATAAACAACAAGTTCAAATAACCGATTCTAATAATGAAAATAAAAAATTTAATCAAAATGAGAAGATGAATTCAGATTGGATTACACTAAGATGTCTTCAAATCTCGGCCAGCCAGTGCAACCTCCCCTTAGAAAAGGAGTCCAATAATGCTTCCTGATTTACTTATTTTACACTGCCTAGTAATTTTAACGAAATCTACCGATGATGTCACATTACGTCAGAATGATTGACAGTTCTCTGGCTCTGTGTGATCGGAACAAAAGTTCCGATCACACAGATCGAACTTTTGTTCCGATCACACAGAGCCAGTGTCTTCTGTGTGATCGTTACTTTTGTAGCTCCGGTTCAGGCCAATTCTGACAACCCGAATATATTTTCTGATCAAGGGTCCGATTCAGGATGTCCGTGGGTCATGATCACGTGAACACCTTGAATGTTGAAATACTTTTTGTTTTCGTTTTAACCTTTTATTCTACTTCCGCCTCTACTGGGGTTTCTGATTTTAAACAATATTTAGTTTTTTAATAAATGGACTTAGATTTTATGTTGCTAGCAAATTTCTGGTCCTTCAATTTTTCTGGAAAAGTGCTTGGATTTTTTTTCTTAACAAATGTAGCCATTTTAATAAGAATATGTATTGAAAAGACCAAAAGTTGGGGATTTCAAACAACCAAAACTTTATTTTAATACACTAAATGAACATCAAAAACATGTTCATAGACAAATCTGAAGATAATCCAACACCATAAATCAAAGCAAATGTGCTTATTTTAAAACGTTTATAAAAAAGTTAAAAGTACTTTTAGTATTATAGTTTTATATAATTATTTAAATTTGTCATGTTGTGATTCATACAAAAATTATCACTGTATTGTTAAGATTGCTAAACAAAATTAACTGCTGCACAAAGATTGAGTTGTGTATAGATTCAAGTGATTTATTTGGCGTGACTGATTTATAAGCACTAATTTTTCTTTAGCATTTTGCTACAGCTCTTTTCTACATTTTAGCATTTTTGCTACAGCATTTTTTGACCCAGGTTGATCCCTGGTTGAAAGTTATCATATATTTTGATTTCTGTGTTAAAATTATTTTATTTTTTATAGATACTCAACACATGCGAAAACTTGTTAAAAGTGGTGAGTTTATTAGCATGTTTATTCAAATATTAACTATCTATATTTTAAAGTCAAAGAGCATGTCCTAAGTGTAGAAATGAACCTTGTTTATGTCTCACATTGTCCTTAAAAACCTCTTAAATATAAAATTTATTCATCTGTGCTTAAAATACCTTTATTTTTAAACTTAATTCTGGGAAAAGTACCTCTTTTTGGCTCAAGAGAAAAATGCTATTTAATTTTAATTACATTACTTTTAAGTCTGGTTTATTTCAATTTCTAAAATTAAAATCTGTATGGGAATAATTTTATTGGTGGTGCTTCTGCTACTAATTTCTTTCGCACAATAATTTAGTGCCTTTAGAAATTTAATTAAACCTTATTTTATGTCATATTTAAACGGTTTAAGTGTTTTTTAAACTTGCATGCATTTGCTAAGAGGAGGTTAGAAATTCATCTCTTTCAATATAAGTAAGGGCATATTTAAATTAATTTTTGTATTTTTTTGTGCTATCAAAGTTAATGATCTACATGGTTGTGTCTAAAGTATATCCTCTTATTTTTCCTTCATAATTTTAGCTCGAATGAATGATACAAGTACAGACACAAGGAAAAAGATAAAATGTGGAAAGTTGCCTTACTTAAGCAAGAAGAACAGAGAGCAAAATTCTCCTGAGAAATTGAACGTTACTTCTTCAAGTTCTAAGGCGAAATCTTTATTGAAGAGTCCTACAGCTCCAAACTATTCAGTGTCTCAACAATTTGAAGGACCATTGGACAGCGATCTTGATGAAACTCTTCCATGTTATTCTAATTCCAAACAATTTGATCTGAAGATTAATTTAAATAAAACAAACTATGCACCAAACAAATCATTTTCCTTTGTGGAATTGGGCAGATCAGTTTCTTTCATGCGTACCACTACAACCACTTACAATCTAGATATTGATAGTGTGGCGCAGGACTCTGACTCTGAAGACGCCTTAACTCCTGCTGAGTCTGTTATGGGTATGAATGAAACTAAAATCCCCCCGAGTTCAAAAGAGTTTCCGGAAAATAAATCTTCCTTTCCCGATCGAGACTTGCTTGATAAAGAAGCGAATTTGAATCCTGATAATATTCATTCCTCGATTAAACAAGGTAACACGAAGAGTAGTTTGAATAAAGAAGAGGAGGAAAAAATGAGTTCATCTGATAATATTCATTCCTCAATTCATAATATTCATTCCTCGATTAAACAAGGTAACACGAAGAGTAGTTTGAATAAAGAAGTGGAGGAAAAAATTAGTTCTTCTGATAATATTCTTTCCTCAATTAAACAAGGTAACATGAAGAGTAGTTTGAATAAAGAAGAGGAGGAAAAAATTAGTTCATCTTCTGTTATGTCCTCTTCTTCAATGCCAGGTTGTAAAGTTGTTTTAATAAAATTGAATCTAGGCTTGGATAACTTGGCACTTGACAATGGTTCTAAAAATTTGTTACCACTTGAGAAATCTGCTAATGGTATAAATGAATCTGCAATTACTGCTCAAAATTTGCACCGAGAGAAGATTCCAAATCCTGAAGTTGTTCCTTCAACTTCTGTAATTGATAATATAAAAACTAAACAGGAACAAGCAAAAACACCTTCAAATTTCTCTGTTAGGTCTTTTTCTTCCAAGTCAGGTCGAACAGTTTCTCTAAAGAGTATCACGAAAAAAACTGACCATCCTGGTGCTGATTTGAACATGATTTCAAAATTGCGCTCATTCCAGAAGAATGATTTCAAAAGTTCTGAAAGTATTTGTACTCCAGAGGATGTCCATTCCAATAAAATTAGTCAATTCAACATAAATAAAAGCAAAGTTTCATCAGGTTTGGGTACTCCAAGAAAAGTCCATAAAGACAAGCAAAAGAAATGCTTGCAAAGGAAACCTATATCAGACATCATTGATAAGTTTGTGCTGAAAGATTGTGAAGTAAGATTACACAAACTTAAAATTTATAAACTAAAGTATCAAAAGAGGTGCAGAATAATATGTGGTGATTTGAGGAGAAAAATATTTGTAAATAATTACGGCAAGTTTGCTCCAAATAATCCAATCATACTTGATAAACATCCAAATCCTCTTATCTGTGACTCTCAGGCAGTTTCTTCGCCCAATGATGGCACTTCAAATACTAAAAAAAATTGTGAAAACATACTCAGCAGACCAGATCATTCACAGTTGCAGCAAATAAATGAGAAAGCAAAACCAGAAATCCAGTTTAAGCCCACTCCTGGAGGATCTGAATCCGTAAGAGATAGTCCAGGTGTAATAAAGCCATCTAAGAACTTGGATAGCCAGACCTTAGACTTCACAGATAAATCCACAGCTTTATCACAAACCCCTAAAAGCTGCAATAATGAACCTACGCTTTGTCCGAGAAGTGAATTGTTTCAGCCATCTCCTGTCTTGAAATTAACACCTAAGAACAATTCAGTAGTCAAAAATACAAAGAAAATAGAAAATCACTTGCAACATAAGAATACCCAGAACAGTTCTGCAGCTTTCGATAGCTTTGCAAAACCAGCAACTCCTACTATGAGCTTGATACCAGCAAAGGTTGCTTTAACAGAAAAACATGCAAAGGAACTGGGATCGTACTTACAAGATACACTTGTTAAATCTGTAGCAACTAATCTTTGTGAAAAGGCAGATGCACTTGCAAATAATATACCAACTCTACTTGAAACACCAAAAAGTTATTGCGATGACAATGAAAAACCCAAATGTAGGCCAAAGTTAAGATGTAAATTATTTAAATCAAATACCAAGAACTATGAATTTAAATTTATTTCTTCATCAGCAAAAAATTCGAAGAAAGTGGAAAATGAGACTAGACAAGATAGTTCTGAAGCTACAGAAGCATATACAATATTTGATGACATAATAAACAAATCTCCATACTTACCTAAAATCTGCAAAAAAATTGGTGATGATCAAGAGAAACAAAAATTGTTTAATGCAGCGCCAACCATAACTTCAACTTCTACCAATGTCTCAACACCTAAGAACTCAAAGAAAATGGAAAATCTATTGCAAGATAGCAGTACATCAAACACTTCAAATAGAAAACGTCGATTTCAGAACATTGATGACAGCCCAAATAGAATTCCTACCTCACCTGAAAGTTTTGGCGATGAGCATGAAAAAACAAAATACAAATCAAGGCGTGAATTGTTCAAAACAACTTCTATCGTGAGATTTGCTTCCAAAGATATTTCTATCACTCTGAACAATACAAAGAAGATTGATGGTCCCTTGCAAGATATTTCACTAAACAGTTCTGAAGCAACTAATCTATTCAACAAGTTTGATGACTCTGACTATCCGAAGTTGTTAGAAACATGCAAGAGATTTGCTGATGAGCATGCCAGACCTGAACTTACACCAAGAAGTGAGGTGTTTAAAGTAGCTACCACGAATTTAAACACCAAACAAAGTTCTTCAACTAAATGTTCAAAGAAAAAAGAAAATAGAAGTGTGCTAGACAGTTCTGAAGCAACCAAGCTATTTAAAAAGTGTGATGACTTCATCAATAAACATCCCTCTTTTCCTGAAGCATCCGAAATTTCTAGTAACCATATTTTTGCTGATGAGCTACACAGACCTAAACTTACACCAAGAAGTGAGTTGCTTAAAACAGCTACCACCAATTTAGCCACTAAAAATATTTCCTCAACAAAAGGTTTAAAGAAAACGGAGAGTAAAATTGTACAAGACAGTTCTGAAGTTACAATGTCAAATGACTTCATGAATAAAAATCCTTCTTTACCTGAAGCACCCAAAATTCCTAGTAACCAGCATCATACTGATGAGCAAGAGACGCTGAAACGTACACCAAGAAGTGAGTTGTTTAAAACAGCTTCCACCACTTTAAATGCCAAAAATAGTTCTTCAACAAAACTTTCAAAGAAAATAAAAAACAAAAATGTACCAGATAGTTCTGAAGCGACAAAGCAATTTACAATGTGTGATGACTTCATCAATGAACATCCATCTTTACCTGAATCATCTAAAACTTGTGACCAGAGTTTAGCTGATGAGATAGACAGATCTAAACTTACACCAAGAAATAAGTTGATTAAAACAGTTGGCACTAATTTAAATACCAAAAATATTTCTTCAACCAACCATTCAAAGAAAGTGCAAGAAAAAAGAGTTCAAGGCAGTTTTGAATCAACAAACCCATTTACAATGTCTGATGATGATTTCATGAATGAACATCCCATTTTATCTGAAACACAGAAAATTTCTAGTAGCCATCTTGAAAAGAATAAATATATATCAATACATGAATTGTATGAAACATCCAACATAAACTTATTATCTTCTAAAACAGTTTCTTCTGCAAAAAGTACAAAGAAAACG
This sequence comes from Hylyphantes graminicola, assembly GCA_023701765.1. Classification (NCBI taxonomy): domain Eukaryota; kingdom Metazoa; phylum Arthropoda; class Arachnida; order Araneae; family Linyphiidae; genus Hylyphantes; species Hylyphantes graminicola. The sequence continues at coordinate 58,245,190 of CM043114.1, read as the reverse complement.
ATTAGCTCTCGCCAAGATGTTTCACTTGGGAGTTCTGATGCAACCAGTCTGTCTAAGAAGTTTGATGAACGTATGATGAATAAGAATGCAACTTTACCTCAACCATTTAAAACGAACTTAAACCCTGCAAATATATCAAAAGCAAAAAATATTAAGAAAATTGAAAACCAAATTCAATGTGTGAATATTGATTCAGAATTTAAGAAAATTCACTCTACTAGCAAACAAACTTTTCAGCAACTTGTTGACCCACCAAAGTGCCCTAACAAAAAGCCAAAGTACAGTAAAAAACTTAAACTTTCTGAAGAAATGTCATCTGAAGATCGTGCATTGGTTGATAATCCTCCTCAGAAATCCACAACGTGTCATACACTTTCTGAAAGTATTAAGTATAAGAATAAAAAAGTAACTAGCATGAAGTCAACAGTGCAGTGTAACAGCATTGGAGGTCTGGAAGTGTTTGACTTTGTGGAAGAAGATTTTCACACAACAAAAATATCAAAAACATTTTCTACTAGGGGCAAAAGTTTCGACAAACCTAAGAAAACAAGAAGCACACCGGAAACTGCTTGTACAGTTGGCTCAAGCCCTAAAAGAACTTCGCCAAAAGTAAAAAATAAAACAAGCAAGAAGATTCTTTTGCTGAATAAGTTAATTGAATCTGCAGAAATAGATGTACTGTCCTCGCCTTCCGTACTTTCCTCCCCTTCCATCAAAACGAAACGAAAGACACTTAATAAAATGTATACTAACAACCACAATGATAACAGCATTTTATGTGTCGATAGATGCACTCTATCTTCTCCTTTAATTAACGCAGCTTTCACTTTTGTGAAAAAACACTAAACCCTCAAAGGTTACTATTTATATGAGATCTTATATTAGTAGTTCATCAACTTCATTTCCTGCATATTTAAAATTAGCAATACAATAACTTAGCCCAACTTTTGATAATCCATAAGAATTTTCGTCTCTTGAACCATCAAATGGTGAAATAGTTTCATTTTTCACAAAAACAAAACATATATTTTTCAAATCATCTTTCATATCATTATTTTTAGCTATTTGCTGTTTAATAAATTGTAGTTTATTGATGTACTTCAAGCATTGGCTTACTGTTGCTTTTTAGATTGTATGTTTCTATAAAACCTTTAAACTTTACTTGCCTCAGATTTTTTTTTATATAGGGTAAGGTGGGGTAAGTGGGCCACCTTTTTGGCATAATTCGACTTTAGACCCTCATACCACTGGATATAATCGGCCTAACCACTTATTTTTTTTGTGGTCCATTCTCTCATATGTTATTACTGTACCCATGACAACCTTAACACAAATTGGCAAAAAATAAATTTAAAAAATATGTCTTTCTTTTTGGTCATCCGAGTGGCCCACTTGCCCCGCATGGTGGGGTAAGTGGGCCACCCCCTAATATATTTTTACACATAACTGGTAGAGATATGGTGGGGCAAGTGGAATAATCTACATTATTTTTTTAGTGTTTGAAAAAAAAGTAATGATGTATCTTTAATGGTTCCCCCATAGCAACTTTTTCTGGCATGCAAGCTTACTACAAGAAAAAATACGTTAATTTTCATCTTGTCATTTTTGCATGTAGTGTAAAAAAAATGTTAGGGCTACAGATTTTAAACTGGCCTATGTCAATGAATAGGACTATGGATAGTGAATATGACTAACCCTATGAATCAGTGAATATGAATTTTTTTAAAGTATATGAAGGAGTTGGGGCAACTGGGCCACTCCAATTTTCTTTTAACCTTATCAACATCACAAGTACATGACACTACAAAAAAATACTATGTTTTATACACTTTCAAAATATATAACATTTTGTTTTGTATCATGAACCGTTTGGAAATAAATAAAAAAAATAGTATGATGGCGTGAATTACGAAAAGATGCAATGTTAAAAATGTTCACAAAAAGGATTGTACCTTGTTACATACTTAAATGAAAACGATGCCATAATGTTTCCTGCATCTATTGGGGTAAATACGTAAAAATATTGTAACAGATTTTTTTTACGTCCATAATTCGGGAAATGCCAGGGGGGGTGGCCCACTTGCCCCAATGGCCCACTTACCCCACCTTACCCTAATTTGTATTTTTATTATTTCTATATCATTTATGACATTTTAAAATGTATATGTTTTGTATTTAAACAATAGTACACGAAAGATTTTATTTTAAAAAAAACTTAAAATGGTGAATATATTTACTCATTCATAAAATGCTACATTTTCGATTTTATACATTGTTAAAATCAAACTATACATGGTTCTGTTCTGAACTGCAGTTTAATTACGTGTTTAATTCACTTTTAAAACTTTTAATTTCAAAATGTTGAATTATATATAAATTTAAAAAAAAATAATTTTTGTAGTTGAATTTTAACATATTTAAAAGAAAGTTAGATTTCTTAAATTTAGAATTCCTTAAATTAATTTTATTTCAAATATTTCAATTTTATAATTCACTGTAGGTTTTATTGTGGATAAATATACATATATATTTTTTTCTTTCTTAACATTTGTAATTTTTGTTCCACTTAAAGATTTTTATTATAATTCTGTTTTAAATTTGATGTTATATATTATAAATTCTTGTACTATTTTTTATAGTAAACTGAAAAATGAATTAAGATACATTTTATGAAGTTGAAGCTTTTGTTGAATTTTTCAGTAAAATTCTATTAATTTTAAGTGTTGATGTGTTTCAATGTGTTCTTGAAATCAAATCTAGAACTAGGTAATCTTAAAAGAGTGGATTAACCATAGAAAAAATAACCTAGAATAATTTTTCTTAAAAAATATTATTTATAAATTGTGGTGTTTCTGTAGTATGTAATTAAGAGACTACAGACTTTCGTAGTAATTGTTTTCATCTGAGATAAACTTATTTTTACGAATCAACCTTTTACTGAATGAGATGAATCATTTTTGTAAACATTCAAATAATAAAAATATATAAAATACTACCTGACTCTAAAATTCATTGTCTCTTAAGTGAAACTTTTTTCATTCCTAAAATATCAATATTATATCCCTAAAATATAAAATAGCAAATTAATTTAGTAAATAATAAAGAATATTAATTGAATTCGATAAAAAACAAAAAATTGAAATGGACAATTTCAGCGATTAAAAGTTTGTATTGGGACTAGGGCTATGTTTGAAGTTTTGTAAGGTTTTAAAATCGTGTGTGGAAGTATATTTGACAAAAACTGTTACTAACCTACACTACTTGCCAACCTAAGTTGGGTAAATAGAAATATGCTATGGAGAAGATCCTTTCGCGCATGTAAAGAGTTCCATAAAGAATCTAAAAGTTCCATAAGGAAAAGTTCTATCCAAAAAACATATTTAAAACATTAATTTCTTTAAGGTCTAACAGATTTGAATATTATTTTAGAAAATTTGGCAATTTTATCAGAATGAAAAGTGTATTTTGGTAAAATTGTATTCAGATAATTTTGTATGTAAATATGACCCTACCAAAGTTTCCAATTAACGGTCCAACCACGCTTTTCCCTCTTCCTTTTTACTCTTTGTTTTAACCCAAGTTAGGTTGGCACGGAGTGTACTTGTAATCTTTTCTCAAAGTCGTCAAATCCGAGGTCCTCTCCTGAAGTCATCTTTAGAACAAGACTATATAGGAGTAGCTCCAGTGGAACATGGATCTATTGCAAAAAAAAAAATCAACATTGACATGCTTAGGCTTAGCAAAATATCTATTTTTTTTTCAATAAAAAAATTATCTTAAGATGCGTCAGGTAAAAACAAAAAAAAATGCAATTTCCTCACATTAATATGGAGTATTAACTTTTTTTATTAATTTAATTTTTAACAAATAGGATGTCAAACCCACTAACCTAAATAGCTTATCAATTCTTACCTACACAACTATTATGTGCCTTAGTAGAAATAAGCTTCTTGTTTCATGTAATAACATTACCTATCCGCCCTTTGCCTACTAATGTGTAGAATTTGATCTGATAATTTTTATTGATTTCCTTTCAGCACCATTAATGAGGCTGTCTATTTTTGACGTCACAAACATTTATCAGACATAATTTGATGCAGGGGGTTACCAGATTCGGCTATTTTTGGACCCACTTTGCTAAAATAAATCAGTTCATTAGCCAAAATTGCTAATTAGGAAAAGGCCTCACATTTTTAATTTTCGTTCAAACTTGAACATTATCCCAATTTTCTGTTTATTCCTTGTTTTCCAACGATGGTTTGCTTGTGTTTTGAAAAACGAATTCAATAATCAATTCAAGGCAATCTGTTTGAGCTATATTTTTTGTGTGAGCTTGGCTATTTTTCTCAAATTCCATCTGGCAACCCTGATTTTGATAAGAGGGGGGGGGGGGGGATATTTTCATAGTTTGGCGATTTTTATCTTAATCAATTATGGTCACGTCATCGAACTTTCTCTTAGAGCATTTTTTCTTTGTTTTAAATAAAATTAATGTAAAAATTAACTAGCAAGGTGAGAGTAATTTGTCTCAAAGACTTAAGATAATACTGGACTGAGCAATAGCAAACCTTAAAGTTTACTAACATAAGTCCCCCTTGGGTTTAGTCCAAGTCATGTGTGTTAGACTAGAGAAAATGGGAGTGTTTCAGATTGAGAAACACATTTTTTCGTGCTCTGCGATTTCATAGTTGTTGCTTTTTCAGTTTCACTCTCAAAATGATCTTTATAGATAAAAATAAACTCTTCACCTATTTTATAACAAATGGTTTTTTTAAAACAAGGGATTTGAGCAACCAATAACGCAGCAAGAAATTGGCATTAAAAAATTAATAAGCAAAATTTTCTTAGAAAACTCATTTTCGAATTAAAAAAAAAAGAAACCCAGACGAAAAATGAAAACATTCTATTGCTATTCACGAGGTTATACACACAACCCCATCAGAAGTTATGATTTCATACATTTTGAATGTTTCATTTCAATTTGTGTAATTTGAAATTTGTATTTTCCTTGAAAAATATTTGGAATGGAAAGTGAATATTTATGTAGAAAATTATATAAAAAAAATCAAGTAGTTGAAGTTTTTGGGCTTGTGTGCTTGGTCAGAGATCCGCTTATAAACCTTCGTCAAGTAAGACAGTCACAACACAAGCACATACTCGACAGATGCTGCCATCTATCGCGCGCCACCTCCACAATTTACACATGTCCCTGAAGGGGAAGGAAATAGTCTCCAGGGACCTGTACCCGTGGGGAAACTGCGTAATGACAGCCCACAGGACTTTCGGACCCAACAGATTTAACGAGCACGTACTCCGCATATACTCGGTGGGTGGGTCTTCAGCGACCAAGACTCGATCGCGGGACCTTTCGATCCGGAGATCGAGACTCTGACCACAGGGTTCCCCACAGCCCCTAAAAAAATCAAGTATAAAGTTTTATTTTCGATTTTCAAAATATTATTTGCATAATAGGTATTTTACTATGAAAATATTCTTACATTTCTTATACACATTTAAATTCTAAATAAAAAAAGTAAAAATTAAATACTTCTTTAACCCTCTAATGCATACTGTTACCGTTCGGTACCGAGTTACATAATCCACTTTATTCTATTGAAGTAGACCTCCCTCTCGACAAATTTGTGTTTTTTTTCATCTATTACATTCCATTTTGAAGTTTTAGTTAATAATAACCCTCATAAATGACAGCAGTAAAAGTGTATTCAAAATTAAAAAGTGAAGTTTCTAACAGTTGTAAAATTACGTTTTTGGCAGTATTCAAAGTATAATAGTATTAGTACTAAATTACAAATAAATTGTTTTGAAACATTAGTTATAGTTGAAAAGGGTTATTTTGAACTATATGTAGTAGTTTTCTGGTCAATATTATCAAAATTGGAATTTTGTAGTTGGTTTTTGTCACATGGAAATTTTTTTTTAAATTGAAATTATTTAAAATTCTATTGCAGTTAAATTTTTTTTCAGTATTTTTCCCATTATGTACGAGTATTAAAGACACATATATATTTTTTGGGCATGAAAATAAAAATTCATGCATTAGAGGGTTAAACCTTTAATCACAAACAAATTTAACAAATAGTTGTAAATATTATTTTGAGTTTGCTTATATCAGCTTAAAATTTTACTAAACAAATCGGCTTGTCTTTTCTAATCTACCCAATAAACTAACCCGTCCATAAAACTGAAAGAGACATCAAAATAAATCAGAAATAGTTAGCTAGGTAAGACGTGTGACATTCAAGGACTTGTCTTTTTTTATTCACTTAAAAAGAAGAATGACTTTTAATTTATGTAATCTACTTATTTATTAGAATTAATAGTATAGAAAAAGATCTATGATGCTATCTAAGCAATAATTATTTCAACGTAGACGTTATCACGCAATCTGGCTTTGATGTATGCGGATTATACTTCAAAAGAATATAAAAAAAATAGTTAAAATTTTATTTTTGCTCGTTTCGGTGGGAACTGTCGCTTCTAATTTATGAGTTTGTTTAAAGATACTACACCAAAACTGACCTTAAGTTTGCAGTATACAAATGTTCTACGAGAAAAAGGGTAAATAGTTCTCATTTTTGAGTGCGAGAATCGAATACAAAAAGGTATATTTCACATTCAATAAACACATTGATTTGTTATTTCATGACATAAATTTATTATTTTTATTAGTTTAGCTTCAGTTAGAGTGTTATTTTTAATTATTTTTTCCTTCGATTTTGACGTAACAGGGCGCACGAATATCAGGGTTGAAGGAGCAGCCAATAGGAGCAGGCAAAATTTCGGCGCCAGCAGCGTTGTTTACGCAGATTCCTCCGCCTAGTACATTTCTCTGCTGCAAACTTAAGCTCGATTTTGGTGTAGTTTACAGTTTTTAATAATTTGTATATGCTATTTTTTTTGTTTTAATAGAAGATACAAGAAATATTTTTAATATTAGATAGCTAGAAAAATTCATTTATTTAAAAATAGTAGGGAATTAAAAAAAAAAGTGTATATTAAAAGGTCTAAATAATAGTAAAATTTAAAGAAAAGACTAAACCTATCTACCATTTACTCTCTGACCTGTAAAGAAAAGTTTTAACATTATTGTTTTTTACTGTTTTATTTCGTTTGTAATTACTTTGCTGTAAAAAATCTTAATATTTCAACTTTCAACTGTAGCCCAATGTTTCGAATGTTAAAATTGTGATATTGAAAGTCTGTTCGATGCCCATTGTTTATCTTTTACAGACCAAACAACAAATGAAATAGACTTATGTAATACATCAAAATATACTTACGAACGTGGCTAAAGTTCATATCAACTTCCAATTAAAAAAAAACAATTGAAGACACTAGAAATATTTTTAATATTAGATGGCTAGAAAAATTTATTATTTAAAAATAACTGTGAAATAAAAAACACCAACAAAACAGGCCTAAATAATGGTAAAATTAAAAAAAAAAAACGATCATACCCATCTTTTATTTACTCTCTGACCTGTAAGGAAATAATCCCAATGAAACCTTTTTTCGCTCAAACAATTTTTAAAGTTAAAAATATAATTATACAATATTTTTGTCCAAAACTTTTTATACTCATGAGGAAGCAGTTATACTTGAAGAAATGGCATTAATAACGAATTTTAATAAAATAGTGTGGAAGCTATGATTGAACTAACGGCTGTGCCGACGGGCTTCGTATTTTAGAACCACCGTCAAGTGACGGGACCGGCTCTTGACATCCCACCCAACGCAACCGTATAGTGACATCCTAGGCTGATTTTATTCGATTCGGCCTTTTAGAGACTACAAATTCCTTAAAAGTTGAGAGATTTCATGGCAAAATTATTGCGGTAAACTGAGAGCAATCGACGAGGCACGACAAAAGCCACATTAATTTATCTGAAAACAATTTGGTTTGTTTGAAATTAAATGACACTTATTGCACAAGTGGTATTGGAGACGGGCCTTGTAATTTTAAACCGGGATTCAAATAATGAGTCAAAATCAAAGAGTTCCATAGTAGGGTAGAGGAACGACTCGTACTGACCTGCCATCGGCAGCCATGGCTCACTACGGAGCTGAATAGAGTGGCAAAAGTGCTAATTAATTTATAATTTTGATACTGAGAAAAGAAGTACACCCACGGAAATGGCGGGAATCCAACCCGCACCTGTTACAGCAAGCGGACTGCTTGAGTTATGGTCTGCGATCCAAACCACTCGGCCTTCAGACCCCACATGCCACTATATATTGTCTCCGTGTTGGTCCATGGTGATGTTTTGCCAGGTTCAGTCTCTACCCTACTATATAACTCTTTGAACAAAATACTTTTAGTAGAGTAGTCATTATTTATGAAAGTTCAAAGAAACTTTTTATCGAGACGACCGAATCGGTATGCTGTTTTACTATTCACTTGTTTTTGATACTAAGCACCTATTTCACACGCATTGACAAAGTTCAGGTCACGCAGAGTGTATCTTAATCCTTTAAAATATGTCTCGATAAACCCAATGACGCTTCTTATTACACAGATATTTTAGGGTCTTATTTACTTCGGATGCTAATGAGCCATGATATAAGGAAGTCGTTTCTTTTAAATTAATAGCTAACTGTAGAAAGGGGTCAAACCAATCGAAATATTTCTGTACACACATTTTCTTTCTCAAAAATGTTGAATGGCGGAAGAGTAGTAGGAAATTGTCCAATAAAGTTGCCTTCTTTTTTTTAAATTTTATTTAGTGATTTAATTTTAGAAGAACAGTAAGTGATTATTGTAATCATGCGTCTTACTATAAATACTTCTTTTTGATAACCACGAGCAGTAGAAGTTTTTGGAATAGTTTAGATATTCAATTTTTTTTTTAAAAATCATCTCAATACTGAGGTAGATAACGGATGTGAAATACATTAGGCCCCATTTGGATAATGTGGGCAGTATACATATGGACCCCAGAAAAAAAACTACACTATTTATTTTTGATTAAACCTCGGGAGCGCACATAGGATACCCCTACGTACGATTAAAAATTTCCCCCCACTTACAGTATATCTAAGAAAACTAATCAACATTTTTCAGTACAAAGAACTTTTTAATTAACAATGAAGCATAATTTTATTGATAAAACATAGTTACTCTATCCAAGTAATAATACATGCATTGTGTCCTCGAAAACACTGGCTTTATATGGGTAGCCCATAATAATCTTTATTACTAGCCGATCACCAAACCATGTGAATTAGATTTACGATTTTCGTCAAACTATTAAAATCTCATAGATCGACATGGTAAACTATTAAGATTATTATATATGAGCTATCCTCACAAAGTTCATCTTATCGAAAGGAGTCATATAGAACAAATGTAAGCCATTATTTGGAGAAAGTAATAGTATAATTTAACTGCTGAATTCCACGTCATTGTTAATTTGATAGAAGTCAGGTCCACATCTAGATCATTTAACTCTTAATTTCCACGTCATTGTTAATTTGATAGCATTCTGGTCCACATCTGGATCATTTAACTCTTAAATTCCGTGTCATTGTTAATTTCCTAGCTCTCCTTGTTTATCCTACTCTCATCGAATTTGATAGCATTCTGGTCCACATCTAGGTCATTTAACTCTTAAATTCCGTGTCATTGTTAATTTTATAGCATTCTGGTCCACATCTAGATCATTTTTAAGTTATTCCGATTATTAATTTGATATCCTATGGGAATCATGCTATCCCTCATTCAGATTTGCAAATTTCCAGTCTATCCTCATCAGAAGTCTTCAGACACAAAAGCGGAGTTCATCTTTTTGATTTATACCACCACTCCCGGGCTGCCCGGTAAATGCCTGTAATTAAATGCGGACTTTGTCATTAAAAGGCGATTTTTCTGCTGCCTTGTTTGCTCTGGGGCTGTGCCGTTTCCATTTTTCAAGCATTTTCAGGTACCTGTCTGGGAGGGTCGAAGTTAATAGGACGGCAAGCTTTGCGGTTGAACGCGTTAACCCAGTGGATGCGAGACATCTATATGTTCCCTTTCACGAGTTCCTGCATCGAAAGTGAATGGACTGTTCTTGATTGGAACCCTTCGCCCTTAACCGAGGACGAAAGGCAATGCAATTAGTTTGCTCTATATTGCCATGGGCATTTAAAATACAGTCTCTAGAATTATGACTTGGACCATTGCTGTAAACAATGAATAACTCTAACCTAAAAGAAAGTCTATTTTAGGGTCAAATTGGTTCACTTTTTTGTTGTGGTTACTGCCGTTTACCAGCCCATGCATAGCTGCTCAATTCTGATAATTCTAAAAGTTTTACAATCAAATCGTCAAATATATAAAAGGGTTTAAATGACTTTTTTTTGTCGAAATGCATGTTCGTTTGGATTCGTGTGATAAAGATACTAGCGGAATGTTTTATCGGACAAGCAAAATAAAATTTGTCTCTAGATGTTGAGGAAAATTTAACTTATATTTCGGACTGTACTATATTTTCGGAACCCAACTCCTTCATGCATTTCTCTAGAAGATAACTGGAAGCACTAGCTCTAATTTCTTGTTGAGTTGACTTTTCAAAACATTGTAATTTCTTTTATTGTTTATTAACAAATAGTTGTCGGACGTATTCGACAATGGGATTTTCTTTTAATGTCTTTGCCAGATAATCATGGAAGTAGCACTATGCTAACCAATGTTTTAAATGTTCTTAGTGTGCGCGGAGATTCTTCCGCATTCCATGTGAATCTATAAAAAGTTCAACATACACCAATGTGCTAAAACGAATTCCCATTGCAAAAACTTGGTATCCCATTAATAACACCCAAAAGCGATGATTATTCATCCCAAACGCATTCCATTGCCATAGAGTAGAACAGAGATATTAGTAATTAAGCACTGATTTCGTTTGTGGTGTGGAACTTAATTTGCCAAAACCCTTTTATTATTTAGAGATCTTGAATAAATCTTTGGAAAAGTACGTACTGACGCTAATCAGAAAGCTGGTGCATATATTATTCCTCCTCATTGCGTGGAATTATGATTGATTTGGAGTCTGTATCTTCGAGTGAGAGTAGTTCCAGCCTCTTTGGCAGACATAGGGCGATTAGCATGAATAATAATTGGGTGAAAGTGTAATATGATACCCATACATTGTTTCAACATTTTGTGATCAGGATCACAAAGATTCAACAATAAGATTTCAACAATTGGAAAAAAGTTTCCTATCTTCCTTTAAAAAAATAATCTTTTTTAGGAGAAGTCCTTGGTATTATTTGATATTTTTTATTGTTGTTAATTATTATTGTTTTATAATTGTAATTGTTAGTTATTATTGTTATCATTATTATTGTCATCATTATTATTGTTATCATTATTATTGTTAATTAGTATTGTTATCATTATTATTGTTAATTAGTATTGTTATCATTATTATTGTTTATTATTATTGTTATCATTATTACTATTATCATTATTATTGTTGTTATTATTATTGATATCATTATTATTCTTGTTGTTATTATTGTGATTGCTATTGTTGTTGTCTTTGTGAAAAGTCAGATTCTGTGCTTGATTTATAATTTGTTTATTATTTGATGAAAAAAGAAATTAATTACTTAATTGCATTGTTATTAAGAAAAAAAAATATTTCCTAAGTAAAGTTTAGATTTTTTTTTGCTAGAAACTTACACATCGTATCTTTGCGTGCGCAGTTCATTTATCTTAATCGAGACTTGTATCCTGAGGCCTTTAAAAGTGTTTCAAAAGAACATATAAGGTAATTAATTACATTCCTCCTGTGAAAATTATATGCAAACAACTTGCCATGTTTCTACTGATTTGTATACCTAAGACGTTGAACATTAATCAATTCATTTCTGCATATCAATAGAAAAATGGCAGCTGATCTGAAACATATTTACAATGAGCTGCAAATTTGACAGGACCTTATTGATGAATTTAAGATGACTTGTTTTAAAATAGCTTCTTTTATTGCAGTGTAGAACGTGTAATTTCACAGAGCAGCTGGTAGAAAAGTACCAAGTAAAAATATTTCATCAATAATGCTGCTGGATGTATGAAAATTACTAATGATTAGTCTGCCGTTCATTAATAAAAGTTTCAATACTATTAGTTTACGTGGTATAACTTATGTAATATATAATCTTGACTTCGGATATATGTACAGATAAACGGGCCCGCCCGTGGCCGAGTGGTTAAAGCATCCGCTTTAGGATTCAGCCTTCTCAGGAGTGCGGGGGTTCAAACCCACCTACTTCCAGTCATCCTATAAATCGGATTACTGGGAAAAAGTAAAAAATCCAACTCGTGGACAGATGGGCCCGAGTACACTGGGACAGACGTGCTCGTTAAATCTGTGGAGTCCAAAGTCCCGACGGCGTCAGCGTACGATGTCGCTCGAAGTGCCGTTGGGTGCCCGCTCAGGTGTCGACCTCGTCACTTGACCAGGGTTGTAAATTACGAGGCGTTATTGGCTGTGTTAAAGCTCCTGATGTAGGCTATAAATAGGCAGCCGGAAACGATTACACTACCACTACAGATAAACGTAAAACAAAAATTAGTTAAGTAAAATATCATGAAGTATTTTGTTACAAATAAATAAAAAAGACATTCGTTTACAATTCCCTGAACATCCGATAAAAATATTCATATTATTAAAAGAGTTATGATCATTTGGTTTCGACACTTTGGCATTGGTATGGTATTTTATGGTATGGTAGGTACATATATATTCCAACTTGTGTGCTTGTTCAGAGAACCGCTTATAAGCTTTCGTCAAGTGGGACAGACACAGAAAGTTTTTACAAGCACAAGAGACTCACAAAGACAGGACAACACAAACACATCGACAAATAACAACATTTATTGACGGTCACAAACATCCATGATAGACCGGGATTCGAACACGACCTCAGCAGCTATAAAGGCAAGCATCCTAACGATTGCGCCACCGGGGCGGCACTTGGCATTTTAGTTGTTCTATAATGTTAAAATCAAATATTGAAAGCAAATATCTCCAGATGAAATTGTCATATTTTGAGCTATGTATTTTAAAAAGCTAGGTTCTTTTTTTAATAATGAAACTTAAACTGTTTTTATTTATTTTTTAATTTTAAAATTATGTTTTAATAAAAGTATGCACCCTTTATAATTTTTTTTAGCCTGCAATGTTTTGTAAATAAATTCCAACGATAAAAATTCGTATTCTTCAAGAACTTTTCAGCAAATTTCTTTTCTAATGTGGTGCGTGAAAACTAAAATTAGAATAATTATAGAAGATATTTTTTAACACACATAAGAAATTGTTGGTGGCACAAAAATTGAAAAACCCAAATGAGTAGTTATTATTTGAAAATACTTTAAAAAAATTTATGACGAATTAAAATTTAATAAGTCGAATAGGAGCATTCCAGCGTTCCGTGTGTTACATTCGGACCACATTTTCAGTATATTTGTTACATTTTTGGTTTAAAAGCAGTATAAAACAAATAAGATGACAACTTATATCTTTTCTCAGATGTTTAATGATCTTATTCAGCTAATCGGAATCTTTTTAAACTAAAAAGTTACGCAGATATAATTTTTTCATTTCGCGTCACGTGTGTTTCCATTTAACAGGGTTATTTTCTTTTCTTCTTCTATTATTTGCATAATTCTGCGAATTATGCAAATACTCATGAAAATAAAAAATATCAATAGCAAGCTAAGTAAACAAGCTTTAAAAAAAGTGGCGTTGGAAATCTGAGTTACAAATAGTCAGACTACAATAAAATAAATAGCGCCGTCACGTGTGTTGCACTCAACGTTCCGTGTGTTACAGCGTGCGAATTGATTTGCAGTTCAGTTTTTAAAATCCTAATATTTTTAATGATAAACACTTTGGTTAGCAAATAAATAAATATAGGAGTTTAGTGACATATTTAAATACACAATTATTTATTATTTAACTTTGGTAAAGCACATTTTTGATATTTAATTTTTTATAAAAATATAAAAGTTCAATTGCTAATTTTAAATATTATTCTTAAATTTTCAACTACACTAAAACCGACCTTAAGTTTGCAGCAGAGAAATGTACTGCGCGAAGGAAACTGGGTAAACAACGCAGCTGGCGCCGAAATTTCGCCTACTCTGATTGGCTCCTCCTTTGACCCTGATATTCGTGCACCCTGTTACGTCAAAATCGAAGGGGAAAATAATTAAAATACCCTCTAACTGAAGCTAAACTAATAAAAATAATAAATTTATGTCTTGAAATAACAAATAAAATTGTTTATTGAATGTGAAACACCTTTTTTTATTCGATTCTCGCACTCGAAAATGAGAACTATTTACCCTTTTTCTCGTAGAACATTTGTATACTGCAAACTTAATGTGGGTTTTATTAAAGTGAAAAATGATTCCTACCATATTGCAAATTACACAACAATAGCAAGCACAATTTTTATATAACTGTATTGAACAGTTCAATGTGACTGCCAGAGTCACATTTAACATGGTGAATTAACAAAGTAACTCAAACTTAACAAAGTAACTCAAGGGTTAATATCCGTTATTTTGGATGTTATATCCGATTGTCAAATATGAAGGGCTTTGGTATTCGGAATTAAGTTTCCGACAATATCCGCCAAATCCTTTGAATGCTGGACGATTGTCGGATTTGTTCTTTTACTCATAACTTCTCTCCGCACGAGAGATTTGGCATTGCCACCAACTCCGTCGACAATGTCTTTCCTGGGAGACGTTGCGAAATAATTGCATTCAAATGTTTTTTTTCTTTTTTAAAATTGTAAATGAAAGTTGTTAAAGTAAAACAATTCACTTTCGTTAAAATTAATTTTGTTAAAACATAACTGTTAATATCAATAAAATGCTTAATTTGAAATAATGATTTTGCAACACATAACTTTTCTAAAAACAAATGGTCACAAGGAAAAACAAAATAACGTCTGAAGCACTCTATATTTCAACTACTAATGATCTAAAATGTAAACATCCAATGCATCCTCAAATGTGTACATCTGCCAGAGCAGGTGGCTGAAACTTCCATAGCGTAAATGATAACGTTTTTAGTTTTGCAATTGTTTTTAATTTTTTTGTAAAGGATTTTTTTTGTTTTATGGTGTTTTTTACATATATACATGCATGTTTGCATAAGCAGGCATTTCAATAAATGAATTTCTCAGGATAAATCTCGTTTTTTATACTACACGTCAACTAGCTCCCACTCCCGTTTCCTTCATTATTGCCAAAATCGTTCCGTGCGTTTCAAGAAATAAATTGCCAAATTCTTGCTTAATTTTTAAAAAAACGTTTTGAAATTTTTTCAATATGTTCCCCATGTGTAACTAGCTTATAATTAATGAAATAAGCTTTGTTAAGCTTTTTTTACAGTTTTTATATAAAAAGTTATAGGTTTTCGTTCCGTGTGTTACATTGAGCATCAAGTAATTCATATTTTACCGAGTAATTTTTTTTAAAAAAAGCGATGCACAAAATATCTGCCTAAGATACTCAGAAAAGATGCATTTGCAACAATATGCGTAAAAAAATTCATTTTACATGTTTTTTTGCCCTTAAACGTTTATCATACATCTGGCAATTATTTCACTTGAAAGATCCATTTCTAAATCGGTCTAGTTTATAGCATTTTTTCACACTAAAATTGAATTCAGATTCGAAAATCAGTATGATTTATTTGAAATATAAACCTTTAACTACATGTGACAATTTTTTCAGAATTTTATTTGCACTTTAATTTTTTGGCACTTCAGGACCACTTTCCTTGGAATGCTCCATAATTAATAAGACGATTTTTTCCAAATCCATTAAATTTTACTGACTCAAACTATTTCTAAATTTTACTAACTCAAACTATTTCTAAATTTTACCTTTAAATATTTCTAGCGACTTACATTGCGTAAAGGCGTGATTAGGAAAAAAACATTTTCATCGATTCTTTTAAATTGCTTTTTGACAATGTAATACTTCTACAGTGTTCTTGAATAAAAAATCATCGAAATCAGCTAATATGCATATCGTGGTCCGAAGCCAATGCCTCAAATATAAAATGTATCGAAATGCATCAATTTTTCTAAACCAAACAATAGCTAAAATTTATACCTTTCAGTATCTTAAATTGTTTCTGATTCGTGAAGACGTGATTAGCAAAAACAAGTGAATCTCTCCTCTTAAATTACTTTCTGACATTAAAAGACTCATGGTTTTACGTATAAATCATCCCTTGGCCTTTGCGTACTTTTAATTGAGATAGGGTTCTTTCATGACAAGCTAATTGCCCTTTTTTTGAGGTATGCTCCCTCAACCAATAACAGGGCTCAGCGGAAGGCTCTTTGATTCTTAATTAGACCGTGTGATAAAAAATGCGCCTCTAGCGCGTGTCAGCGGTAGTCATGATTCTGGGTTTTATACTAATAAAAGTGTTGAATTTCACTGAGGAATAATACATTATGCATTAAAATATTTTTAATTATTAAATAATTCTTTTTTTTAATGCTCTTTCAAGTTGTAATAATGCATCTCACTTAAAAGATTACTTGGAAGCTTTTGATTCAATAATTTCGATGTGATATTGTTTTAAAACAGTTTTTTTTTTTTAGTTTTTTGAAAGCTATTGTCCGTAGGCTATGAGTTTTTTTAAACCCTCTAATGCATACTGTTGCCGTTTAGCAACAAGTTACATAATCCGCTTTATTCTATTAAATTAGAGCTCCCTCTCGACATTTTTTTTTGTTCATCTATTACATTCCATTTTGAAGTTTTAGTTACTAAAAATCCTCATAGATGACTGTAGTAAAAGTGTATTCAAAATTAAAAAAGTGAGGTTATTAACTGTTGTGAAATTACGTTTTTAAGTATAATAATATTAATACTTAATACAAATAAATTGTTTTGAAAGTTAATTATAGTTAAAAAGGTTATTTTGAAATATATTTAGTAGTTTTCTAGTCATTATTATCAAAATTGGAATTTTATAGTTGATTTTTGTGATACGGAAATATTTTTAAAATTTAAATTATTTAAATTCTAATGTAGTAAAAAAATTCACTATTTTTCCCATAAGATATGAGTAGAGATACATATATATTTTTTTGGGATGAAAATAAAATTTCATGCATTAGAGGGTTAAGTGGTTCAATTACTTATGTCACTTTTCCCGTGAATACCATCCGAAGAGCCAAAGGCACGAGTCCCCTTCTTACAAGATTCAGCCAACGTTTTTCCCATGCATTAATAATATTCCCATTAAACTTTAAGTGTTTTTATCTCTTGGAGTGAAGTAAGAAAATCAATGTCACACCGATCAGTGGATAATAAAGGGCCATTAATCACAGACATACATGTCATGGAAATTGCAGGGCTCAACGTCGGAAAAGCGCGATATACAAGGAAAATTTGACCCCGACATACCCTTTTGATGAGCGCTAGGCTGGTAAGTCCGTGTCGTATTGCTTGTTAAAGATGACTTATCGCACATGTACTCTGCAAAAAGGCTTATTCTGTGCTGATAGACATCAGGGGAAGATGTGACATCTTCATTAATAAGCCGTGTACATGAATATGTTATTAATTGAGTTTCACATGGCAATGAATATATACGTACAACTATAATTTCATGTATTTTTGTCAAAAAATGTGGCTAAGTCGTTTGATTTATGGGCTGTCATTAACTGTCTGTTTTTAATAAAATATGACAGATAATTGGGTAATGAAATTATGTTTAGATAAAATGCTGCAATGTAGGATTCTGTTGAATTAAATAAGCTTCATAAAATTCAAATTACAAAGAATACATAAGGCATATCATGGGCAATATGAAACATATTTTATGCGATACAATTAAATAAAAACTGAAAATGTTTCGAAAAGTTAAAAACTATGCAAATTGCATATTAAAGAAAATAATTTAAAACTTTGAAAAATGTGCTTTTACAACTTTATTCCTTTCTAGAAACAAGCAGAAAATGATTTCCCTTCTTAAGCCTAGAGATGTCCCCTTTCTGACTCTTCATAAATTCAATTGTGTATATCTTTAAGCTTATAGTTCATACTATTGATTCCTACCATGAATAATAGTTGCTGCCACGTCAACGATATGAAATTGTCATTTGCAATGGTGTTTAGGGTTATTATCGCAAGAGCATCAGACAAATTTCTGTAAAATGAATTAAATAATTCTTAAATAACAGGAGGTTATTGTAATCATTGTTTGGCTCATTAAAGATTAAGTTAGATTGAAATATCATACTAAGAGCAAGTTCTTAATGCATTTTGGGGCATAAAAGTATTAATAAGAAAAGAAAGGTGTTAAGTAGGTAAACACAATTGTTTTTCAATTATGAATACCTATAATTATTTATGTAAAATTAATTTAACAGATTAAAATTATTTCTATTAAGATTTTTTTAAACTGATTCTCAGGTTAATAAATGTCCTGAATGTTTCAGAACGTGTAAAACAAATTAAATTTTTATTTATTTAACTTAATAATCAGAACAAGAAAATAAATTTATGATTTACGGGAACGCATAATGCTTCTTTCAGAGAGAAATCCAATCCTAAAAATATTTCAATTATTGCTTAATAAAAAATGAATTTTTATTGAACAAGCAAACTGCGTAAGCGGCAAAAAAGCCGAAATAAAATTACTTGAAAATTGATTCACATAGTTTTTGTCAGTATATTTTATATCCCTTTAATTTTACATCGATAGTAATTAAACAAAGAATCGATACCTAACATATAGTTTTCCATGTCAAGATATCGTATATCGAATTCCATTACGAATTCTCGTTTAATCAATATCCGCCATGTAATGATACATCCTGCATCAAACTTTCCAAAGAGTGTAATCAAACATAAAAATATATGACATGCGAACCTGATGAAATGAAACTAGCAAGAAGAATATGCCAAATATTGGTACGTGTTTCGATCCAAAGTGTTGACAGTTCCCGCCCTCATGGAAGTAGGAATGAAATATCCCTTGGCGAAAATAAATATGAAGTAGTCTTAAAGTGGCCAAATCAATAAAATTGACCCAAATCAATACGTATTGTTATTTCAATGCAAAATGTCTCATTTAATTTTTTAGATTCTAGAAAGAGATTCAAATTAATGCAGGTATCTAGTGTTAATTTCGGAATATTGAATTAAATATTGAACATGAAAAAATTTTAGAAGAAAATCTCTTAAATAAAAGAAGCTATTTCTCTGTTCGAGTTAAAATCCCAAATTTTCTCCACAAAAATAACCTATAAGTAAAATTTTGTTTGGCGTGGTTGTATTGCTACATTAGGATTTCACTAGAGCATCGATTTTGAAATAATTGAACCTGTGAAATATAAAAGTATACTGTTTAAAACTAAAGGTGATACTTGACACTCCCAGAGGTGAAACTCGGTGTACCGTCAGCGGGTTCCCTAAAAGTACCAGAATGGCACCCCTAGGCGATTCACAAGTCCAAGATTCATCTCTATAATTCGATTGAAATTCTTGATGTGCCAAATTGGACTTTGCACCCCGGGGGAGAAAAATAGCTCCTATTTGCCACCTTAAGTTTTAACAGTGTACCCTTTTCATACATAAAAAAAAATATTTTTTAATTACTATGGTACTTTTCTATTTCGCAGGCACGGTTCTTGCCAAAAGAAATCCTTGGCACAAAAGATAGTATAAACAGTTAAAGGACCACAGTATACAAACAGTAAAAGGTTACTGAAAGGTTACCTTTGGAAACATTTTTGGTGGGTTTACTGCTTGCACCAACTGATTGGAAAAGTTTTACTATCCATTTTATTTCATGTACCCTAGCTGGGCATGGCATTATTTGGTAACCCTAAAAAATAGCGCCAAATCATTCGCCAAACACATACTTGGGCTCATTACGGAAGCGATCAATGCTTCACGTGTAAAAGGCCATTATTTGTGTGGGATTTTGAGAAGTCAGCACCTCTATCTAGTTCTTGCCTCCTTTTGAGGGCTAAGTTACTCAAAGATGTATGACTAAACAATACCTTCGTAACACATGACACGAACCGTCCATCATATTTCCATCAGACGCAGATCTACAGCGAAGAATCACGAACGACCACGCGATAAGATCGGGGAGAAAGCCTCCCCCTGAGAGAACGAGAAGAGTTGTGTATCGGAGCCTCCATTGAGAGAATAGGGAATTATTGCCCAGTTTTAATTTCCATTAATTATTATCATTTTAATCTAAATCTAATTGGATATGGATTTTTTCGTATAAAAAGTTGTCAGGAATCTGTGTTGAGATAAAAAAAATTATGTTAAAAATATATTTATTTAAAGCAATTTCACATAATTATTCTTCGAACTTCAAATAAATTTAGTAAACAATGTAGAATATTAATTAAACTTACAAAAAAAAATTATTTCCAATTTTGGCTTTAAAAGTTTAAATTGCAAATAAATGTTTGGCTATTCTTTTCGAGGGTTTATAAATCTTGCAAGGAAGGGTTCTAAGTGAAAGTTACTGAGACAAACCTTCTTGTTTTTCTATAATAATTCAAGTCAGTATTGGCATAACAAGAAATTAGGCTATATTAGTTCTTTAACATCTTTTTTAAGGTAATTTGCAATAAAATTATTAAACATTCTGCCATGCTGATAATTAGTACTGTGAAAAAAAATAGACTATTGGAAAAGTCTGATTCAGAGCAAAAAAGTGGTTTTCTTTTCATTTCTCTGGATGACACACAACGCTCCTTCCAAACTGTGGTCACTAATTTTGAAACTTGGCCATTGGCCTGTTGCTGGTTGAAAAGTTTTGTGTTTGAATTTTGTGGAAATTAAAACCTCGTGCTACAGCCTACAACTGAGCACACAGTCAATTTTTTTTATTTTCAATTACTGCTTTTTAAGGAATAGAATGATGCTTTTCAGCATGGAACTAACATCAGAAAGTAAGCAAGAAGGTGTGCTTGAAGACTTTCTGAAGTCTTCACTTTTCTTCACCAGCACCTCCTACTTCTTCTGAATACTCAATAGGCGCGTTTACATGAGCCATCGAATCCATGGAATTCCAAACCCTCCATTAAGAGAAAAAGTGGTCGAGCAGGATTTCTAATCCATGGAATGAAACATAAAACTCTCTGACATTGGAGGGCTTGCGAAATCCCCCAATGAACCCTGCAATTCCAGTTCTGTCTGGGAGAAAATCCCCATGAGAGAAAAATTACGGAGTTTGCTCTTCATTCCATGGATTCGATGGCTCATCCAAAAGCGCCTTATGGGTGCATCACAGAAGCGGTCACTGCTTCACTCGGCACATCGGTTCCTGCAATAATTTTCCTCTCAGCACCATCATCCGCAGTATTCCAAACCTCAAAAGAGAATCATCAGAGCGCGAGACCTGCATTATGCAGCAGCAATCGGCGTGAAGGCGCTCCGAGCCATCCGAGAAGCTTGTATTTGGAAAAAGGTGGTCGTCTGTATGACAAATTGCCGGCCATATTTCTCTGTCGTTGTTAAGAAAATTCCGTAATCTCTGGGCCGGTATTTCGGGCCCGACCTTTGGCCCGCCTCTGAAAGGATTGTGATAAATGAATGCGCAAACGCGCCGCTCGCATCATTAGTGGAGGCCACTGGCGGTGGACGATGACAGTGACCTATCCCCCCTCCCCCCCTCGATAAATTTAGAGCATTATAGCATGTTTATCAGAAAAGGTCCAAGTACCAAAGACCTGCATTTGATGGGGTCGATGGTCAGTCCCACACTCTCAGAAATAACACTTTCATTTTTGACGATTCATGAATCCTCAAACCTCATTTCGTTAATTTTGAGGATTGTTTCGTCAAACTATCACATGACTTTTGAGTGAACGCGAATCCTCACTTTTACGATCGTGATTTGCGATTCTGTATCTTGATTTTTGAGGAAACTGAATCTCAATGTTGTACTCACATGCTCAAAAATGACGACATATTTCTTTAGATTAGACGACATTCAAATCTTCATAAAAATGACGATTCAAATTTCCTCACTTTGAGAAAACGAAAACTCGGAGCATTTGCCAGTAAACGGAATCGTCAAAATTAAGGAGAATTTCGTCGTTTTGGGGCATTTATTTTTGAGAGTGCATAGACTTAATGGACTTGTTAAAATCTTTAAAATTTTAACTTCTGCTCTGTACTTCTGAAATTTTCGTTTTATTTTGTAAATTTTTCCTCACCAGATATGAAAATGGTAAGAAAACAAAGCAAACCATACCATAATGACCAGTACTTGGGGAAATTTCTTGTCCCGTTTTGAGGTTTCTAGTATCATTAAAATACCTAACAACGTAACTTTTTATTTTAATTGTTTAATTAATTCTTGTAAGTGATACGCATATAAGTACCGTCAATGTCCGTGTGGTATGCAAATGATTTTTCCAAATGATATTTTCATTTCTTAAATTAAATTGTGTTATGTGTGTGTATCATTATAACAAAAAATGAATGTAATATCGTCGCCCTTCAAAGTTGCAACCAACTTGCATTGAACTATTCACTTAGTTATTTTATGTATAACGTAATCCAATTTGTGTAACGTGTTTTCGGAGATTTGCTTCTAACATAATAGAAGCATGAGATATCGTACAATTACTGAAGCTTTATTTTTAGGTTTACAAAATTTTAACGCTCCAAGTAAATTATTGTAGATTATAACTCAGTTTTTTTTTTTAATTATATACTACAAGAAAAAGATCTGTAAGACTTAGAAATGAAAATTAAGAATTAAATGTTTTAACGGCAAAATAACTTTTTTCTGTATTTTTTTTTCGGTAAGTTTTCGTGTGCGCATGTCGTATACTTTAATTAAAAACAGGAGCCTAAGTTTCCCCATTGGAACTGTATAGAGATCTGTTACTATACAAGACCCTTAACAAATGTTGATATTTGACAAATGACAGTGAATGCGCCCTCTAGAAGGGAGAGTGTAGGCTTTATAGCCCATTACCCAGCTCGCCAGAAGAGACAGTCACAAGAGACACCCAAAGAAGGACGCAAACACATAGACAAATAACAACATTTATTGACAAGCACAAACATCCATGCCTTGACCGGGATTTGAACCCGAGTCCAGCAGCTCCAACGGCTAGTACACTAACCATTGTGCCAGTGGGCCGGCAATGTTAATATTTACTAATACAAAAAATGACTGGTTGGTTAGTACACTGGAAACACAAAATATTAAATTCTTAAGGCTCAAAATATCGAATTCCACTAAATTGATGGGCCCCTCAGCAATGTAAAATTTTTTTTTTCTTTCAAAATTACAATTTTAAAATATATAATAGTTTAAAAAACATACTTATATAAAGAATATATGTGCATTTCGTGAATGAATGGCATTTTTCGTTAATGAATGGTTCTTTTGCATTCATATAACTTAAAGTATAAATGTCGCTAGAAAATCCCAAAGCACAAGTATGCATTTTACGAACATGTTAATTTCTACTCTTTGTCTGTCTCTCTGTACGTCCGGATGGACATAAATCTACTACCTGTTGGCGGATACCCCTCTGAATTATAATAGAAATTTAATTGCAAGTCGTTTGAATCAATGTTACCACCAACCATGCTGGGTCACTGGCCTGTTGTTGGTCGACAATTTTTGTATTTGTATTTGTCAACAATAGCATGAGAAACATTATTTAAGAATAATATTTGAAGCAAAAAAGTTATTATATTTTATTACAGGAAAGTAAGATATTTTAGTTCTTTTACAACTTATTGTTTAACATTAAACTTGATATTGAATTGAAATACTAAACCTAATAAATATTTGTACCGTCGCCAACCATATTTCGCCAAATGCAATTTTCTCTTCAAGCTATAAAAAATCATTATTTCAGTGGGAGGGGGTGACACTCTCATCAAAATTCGAACCAAAATACTTTTGCGGTCCTGCGGATTAAGGATGAAGATTTAGTAGGCGTGAAAAGGTGTCTGGAAACTGTGGCTTATTTACCCTGAAGAATCGGCAATCAGGTGAAACATTTAGATTTCATGGCGTCCATGACAGGTGAGATGACTGATGTGCTGATCTCGTAACCCGTTGAGAGGATTTAAAAGAATTGTAACTTACAGTTTGTTTCAAAACAGGGATTGGAAAGATACTTTTATAAAGTAACTCAGTTACGGTTACTTAATAAAAAAAGTAACGCTATTACAGATACTCAATATGAAAAATTGAAAAGTATCTATAGTTGTTACGAAAAATTATTTGTTGCAGTTTTACTTTTAGAAATTTAAAGTACAATAAGAATTTTTTTTAATTTGACCAACGTTGTTAAATTTTAAATAAGATAAACGCCTGAACTGCGACGAAAATATCCGTGAAGACGTGAATATCCGCATAGCACTCTTACGCAGCTGAAAACAAAAGAAAATTGCTTTAAACAGCACATTTAAAAAGAACAAAAAGAGTTTTTAAGAAAATAACTGTATTTTTCTGCAAATAAATTGTTTCCTGTAAAATTAACAGATTTTTTTTACAGTGTGACATATTCAATACCTATAGAATATTATCATTTATTGAACATGCTTAACCAATAATAAATGCGGCCTTAACGGCGCTACTACTGAGAAAAACAGGGTCATTATTGTATTACGCATGAAACAAAAATGCTTTTATTATCGTTCGTATATACTATTCCTAAATCATCTTATTAGCGTTTCGTTGGTAAAAACTAAAGTTAGATATGTTTTTATAATTTTAAGTTGGTTTTAATCTAATTTTAGCGTTACTTCTAAACACTCCAGCCTGGAAATATCACGGAAGCAGGAAATGGACGGCAAAACCTCGCCTCATCACATTTTCACGTTAGCTAAAAAGAAGGGGTTAATCGTCTAGGGTCACATGGGGGAATTATGGATCACTCTCTTTCCGGGGTAAATAATGATCACTAAATTTTAAGGATTAAAAATGGTTTTTAGAAAAAAAAATTATGCAAAGTCATCCTTATACATTCTATTTTCTTATATCAAGTTCAAAAAGAATGTAACTCTTCAGCAAATAATAGAAAAAAATGCTTTTTACACTACTATAAAAACATCTTCAAAAAAGATTGTCTTTGAAAAACATGATTTTTTTTAAGATCCATACTGGAGAAACATATTTGAACTAACTATATTGTTGGTGCTATTTTTCAATAGGAAAAGGTCTAAGCTGTTCATTCCGATATAAATTTTTTCATAATTATTTTTTTAATGATTTTAAAGGTATATCGATTTATCCCCCAGTTTACTGGGGTAATTCTGGATCACTGGGGTAATTATGGATCAGTGATATTTTTTAATTTTTCATGTGTTTTTAGCTAAGTGGTATACGTCATTTTGAAACAAAAAATCAGATTAGGCTGCATTCCAAATTTCATTAAAAGATTCGAATTAAGAGTTTATTTAAAATTTAAAGAACAAAAAATTTAATCTACATTGAAATAACATGTAAATTCCATTTTTATTCAATATTTTGACTCTTTTCATTTCGTTAAACTTACGAGAAACTTTCGAGATACTTCGAACTGTAAATTAATTTAACAAACGATAAATAACTGAATTTTCGAAAGAATGTAAATGGGAAATTGCGGCATAATTTATTAAAAAAGATCATCATTATTCTTCGAGTTTAAAAAAAAATTAGCAAACGATAAAGTCTAATTTTTTTCTGAGAAAGAATATTAATAAAAAGTTAATTTAGGCGTTTAAAAGTTTGCTTTGAATTATATTTTAACTGCAACAAAAAATTAATTTAGTTTTAATATGCATTACTATAAAAAAGGGTGATCCATAATTACCCCATGTGTGATCCATAATTGCCCAAACCCGGGGTAATTCCTGATCACTCAATAATTAAAATAAAACTAATAATAATTAAGTTTTAGGTAAAGTGATTATTTAAATAAATTCTAAATTATTTAAGCTTACTCCATGCAAAATTAAATCTTTCTATCTTTCATACTTCAGAAAAAAATAGGATGTTGTGATTTTTTGATCCATAATTCCCCCATATGACCCTACATGCTTTCTTCCGCGCTGCTATTGAGCAACAGGGCCGTCAAGTACTATACAGGCGCGTTCACATGTGTTGTGAAATAGCGTTAGCTGCTCTTTCGCTGTTTTAGACAATTATATTTTTAAAATATTTTTTTATTTAAAATTATAAATGCTTACAAATAAGATTAGCTTCTGATCCACATAATTAACTTCATAATTACAGTGATAACCAAAATTTTTTTAATGAATTATATTTTTGTTTAAATTGAAGTTTTTTTAGTTTTAACAAAAAAATTCGGAAAATAAAAGATTAATAATAAAATAAACTCCTGCCAGGCCCATCTTAAGAATAAATATTTTCAAAGGAATGATTAAATGTGTAGCAACATGAAAACACAATATAATGAAAAATAAATATGCTTTAGTAAATAAAAGCATACTCTCTGCTTAAAAGCATTTTAGCAATCTAAAACAATTGCTTCAAAACCACTGACAATTTTATGGCCGAGTAACTGACACCAAATATTCCGTTCATCAACAAACCGCAATGCATGCAGAGATAGCGTGAAATCGCTACTACCTACGAGACAGGCACGTTTTCACTACAGCAATTTTCCCTAGAGAGGGATTTTTCCCCCTGATAGCCGGCAAATCACCGGCATTTGCTCTGCATGAGAACGGGCCCTACGTGAACTCAAAATATACCCGTAATTTTCACGGGAGTTAAAAAGAAGGGGTTAAACGTATTCAAGATCTGATGGGGTAAGCCCGGACTTAAAGGTTTAAATCATTTGGTTTTAAGTAGCATTATTTCCAAACCAACCTCACTAGGACGTGCTAACAGGAAAGCTCGTCTATGGTATTATAAATATTAACTGCTATTCCATGCTAAAATACTACATTGAAGAGATAATAACTGGTTAGAAAAATATCGTCCATAGATGGTAGACGGATTTTTTAATGAAATTCGCAATAAAATATTCATGTGTGTTACTGACTTATTTCCAGATTTTTTTTTATTTCCAATATGTTAATAATGCTAAAACTATCAAATCTAAATCAGATGTATCTCTTTTTTCTTTGATGGTAATTCCATGTGTGAAGTATCAATCCTGATTGAGACGAATTGCTTAAGAAAAAATGTTTAAATAGGTAATAAAACTACAGGCAATAAAACCCGTGCAAAGCCCAAAATAGTACTTATTTTAGTCCATTTTTAAGTGGTACTTTTGCATGCGAATGATTTGAGGAGGAATGGACGCGCTGGACTACGAGTCTCCAAACTCAAGTGAATCAGTGTTAATCCAATGGAGTAAAAATATTTTCTCTGCCACATATCTCCGGCTGAATTGAATATTTTTACGAACGAATTTTTTATGTAAATAAATATAGCTGACTTACAAGTAACGACAATCCTTTTTTTTCGAAATTAGTTCGAAATATTTTTAAAATTTTGAATAAATAATTTTACAAAAAGCATTCAAAGCAATTTTAAAAAGTTTGATTATAGGTACCTGAAAGTTATCTACATTTATTATTAAAAAAACCAGCTTGCAAAATATTCAATAAAGCCGGAGAAATGTGGCAGATAATATAGTTTTTTTCCATTGGATAAACTAGAATAAGGTAATTTCTGCACACCAAATTTAATGTCGAAACTTTTTTGATATTAAATTTAATATAAAATTAAAATATTAAACCTAAATGATACTTTTCTAAAAAAATTATCCAATTTTTTTTGTCTCATTTTTATGGTTCATAGAAATTAATACAACCGATAAAGACGCTACTTGTAAAATTTAAAATATAGTAAGATAAAATTCTGCCTAATAACATCTTGTATAAAATCTTTTTTTTATCAAACAATACCTAAAAGTCGTATGTTAAATTTAAGTATACGCACTCTATTTTAGTTGTTAAGATTGTGATTTTTTTTTTAAAGAGAAAAAGAAGGTATCACTATATTACATATTATTTAAACAAGAAGTTATAAGTACATACTTCGAATATCTAATTTATTAAGATTAAAATCTTTTCATAAACAAAAAAGAAAGCATGAAACCCTACTTCAGTTATTACTTTACTGATAATACGTGAAAAACAGAAACAAAAATTTTACTAACAATAGCTGTCGAAAGTATTCCACGCAAATTACCATACGATGCAATATCATCTTCGCAAACCGACAAGAAAACCACAAATTACGGCAAACTTAATGAAAGGTTTCCACTATAAAAAATAAATACAAGAAGGTAAAATGAAAATTTAAGAAGAGTCAATTTCTCTTCTGTAGTTTTTTCATCTTTAGTTGCACAATAGTGTATCAAACAATAAACGGATTTGTGCATAAAATAGAATAGAAGAACCTCGACTAGATAAAAATGAGACACATTTCACAAAAAGCGGTTACGAAATTTTATTTCGTTTCGCCTAATCCCCAGTGGAAATGTTAAGTGAAGTAGACTTTCACATTAAATGTGCGATTAAATGTTGATTTCGACTGTAATTTTTTTTGAACTTGCATAGCCGCTACAGATACCTTTAGAATTGATTCTACTGGAACTAAAATAATGGTGAAACCATAAGTGATACAAATTATCCAATACAGTGTGAAAGCTCTATCTTAGCTTTATCTTTAGTTGCTCAATAGTGTATCTAACAATAAGGGATAATTTTTGCATAAAATCAAATAGAAGAACCTCGAAGAGGCAAAAATAAGACACATTTCACAAAAAGCGGTTTCTATTTTTTTTTTTTTTACGTTTCGCATAATCCACAGTGGAAATGTTAAGTGAAGTAGACTTTCACAATAAAAGTGCTGTTAAATGTTGATATCGACTGTAATTTTTTTGGACTTGTGTATAGCCGCTACATATATCTTTACTATTGATTGTACTAGAACTAAAATAATGGTGAAACCATAAGTGCGATATAACTTATCCAGTAAAGTGTGAAAGCTCTATTTGACCTTACATTACTACTGTGTACAGGGTGGCAATTTTAAATTAGGCCTTACAACGGATAACAGATTATGCTTTGGGTTTTCCGTTCTTTCGGAAACCGTTCGGTAAGAAAACGAACGATATAAATAGAAACATGAAATTTATCCCAGCTTCCGTATTATTTAACCAAAGCTACCAAGTTTATTTAACATAACACAACTGATGCAATTCAATATCACATTTCAACGAAAACATCAGTTGAAAGTTTGTCACACAAATCTTACAAATGCTTACCTTCGAGGTAAGCTGCATTACTGTCCATAGATTTAGCATAAGATTTAGTACAGTTTACCTGCACCTGAACTAGTTGAAGTTAAGTTATGCATACATACCGCAGTCAAATGTACCAAGTTTCGAACGCTTGTTTAAAGTTGTTAAAGTATATCATGCCGCGATGCATTAGGGTGATGTATGCACGCCATTATCTGGATATAGTGTGCTTCTCTGCACACTATATCCAGATAATGGCGTTGACCGAGTTATATGGAAATTGCCGCCGTTTAACCATCTAAAGTTCTAAAACTTTGCTTTGTTTTATGAGCAGATCTCTTTAAATTCTTACGGTTGCTTTTAAATAATGGAAGCCATTGCTTTTCGTTTTATAAAAGCGTGCAATGCATAATGAAAAAAAAATCTCAACTACATGAACAAAAAATCATTCATAAGCAGAATACTTATACAAAAAAATATATCGTTCTTATACATCTTTATAGGACCTAACATCTTTTTGAATGTATGTTTTGTTTTAAGTTGGTTGGTTGGTAGACATATATTTTCAGGTATGTGTGCTTGTTCAGAGACCCGATTATAAACCTAAGTCAAGTAAGACAGACACAACAAACACATACGAAACAGATGCTGTCATCTATCGAGTGCCACTTCCACAATTTAGACATGCCCCTGAAGGGAAGGGAAATAGTCTCCAGGAATCTGTACCCGTGGGAAATTGCGCAATGGCCGCCCACAGGACTTTCGGAGCCCACAGACTTAACGAGCACGTACTCCACATGCACTCGACAAACACAAACATACATGCCTTATCGGGATTCTAGCCCGAACCCAGAAGCACCAAAGCCTAGCTCCCTAACCGTTGCGGCGCCGGGTCGGCTGTTTTAAGTTCCTGTAACTACAACGCTTATTTCAACTTTAAGCTGTGGAATGGTTCGATAGAAAAGCACTTTTTAGTTATTGATTATAGATATCAGTATTCTTTTCTATGAAAAATGAAGCTGTATCAACATGATTTCGGAGTTCTCGTCCTAGTTTTTAAGCAGTACGCTTAGCATTTTTAAAGATTTTACATTAAAAGCAATGTTACAAATAACTCTTTATTTCAAAGTACTGATACAGCTGGTCTTTGAACTCATTTTTATGATACAGAATGTTTTTCAATTTATAACACTGATACAGCTTGTTTTTCAACTCATAATACTGATACGGCTTGCTTTTTTTTAACTCATAGCACTAAAACACTTTAGCGGTACACTTTGTTTAATGCCTCAAATTTTTACTGCTTCACTCGTACTTTTAATGCTTAAGGGGACCGGGGAGGCAAAAAATGTCAAAAATATCGATTTTGGTATTTTAACAAAAAGTTATAGCTTGGACTTTTATCTTTAAGAACATATCTTACTTTTAGCGATCCGAAAAAAATTCGAAATACAGTTGGAGTTTTCGTAAATACCGAAATCCAAAAATCGCGCGTTAAGTGGAAGTTAGTATTTTCTTTACTTGCCTTTTCCTCCATAAGTGTTTTTAGTGGTTTGTCGTACATTCGAATTGTTCCTTGCGATTCAAAAATTTGTGTATTGCTTTGAAATTGTGGAAAATTGTTGTTTATATTCTTTCAAACATAATTGTGCATGGATTTTGAAATCTGATAACATTTTTTAATATTTTACTCAGTTTTACCCCTTTTAGCATATCACGAAAAAAATCAAAAATTTCCAAGTAACATAAATTTTTAATTTTAATTAATTAACCAATAGGACAAATAAAAAATACATGCACAATTTTGTTAACATATATTTAAATATCTTATATAAAAAAATTAGACATTTTAGAAAAAAAATTGAATCGCAAGGAGCATTTTTAAATGTAATGGAGCTTAAAAAATGTAATTATTTTTTTTATTAAAAAAACTATGGCAACTTTTTCTTTTATTATTTTGTGTTTTCATTAATTTTTATGTCCCTGAGTAATAAAAAAATTTCCTCCATTTCGGTCTGTAACTTAAAAAAAAATAATTTGCCTCCCCGGTCCCCTTAAGGCTTCAAATTCTACTTAATTGGTAGGCTTGTCAGCAAATAGTAAACATTGAAGTTTAAAAAAAAAAATATTCGACAAACATACACATACTTTTTTCCTTTTTATATACATTAGTTTGATAAATACATTAGTCAGTTTACAAACAGAAGTACCTGAGTGGAATTTTATTGGGGCTCAGTAGGATAAAAGACAGACGAATTATAGGGGTTCGATGCCTCAGGGTTTTTTATATTTATACTCGCAATATCTAGATTTTGTGGTATCAGAAGCCAGGAAATTTTACGAGAAGAATAATGATACGTTACTGTAATGAATTATGTTTATTGTATCGAAAATGTTGTTTGTAGGAAAACAAAGCGTTTTCACTTGATATACTAAGTTACGATTACGAAGAGAATTATATTTACACAAAAAAACTAAGTTAGCAACATTAAACTCTATACTAATTGTCTTCCTTCGACATTAATAAATGTTTTTTTTTTTGTTTTCGGCCAGCAGTAATACAACATCAGCAAATTAAAATTACTTACACATCGGTCCATTTTAAGCTTTTCAACATGCAAGTAGTTCTTAAAATAGTAAAAATAAACTATTTTTTCAGGAAACTTTAGAAGTTAAAAAATGCTAAACATATATTATTATAATATTTATTATAAAACGGTTTTAAAAAAATATGCAATCAAAATTATCAGACTATGTAAAATCGTTTTTT
Organism: Hylyphantes graminicola; assembly: GCA_023701765.1. Classification (NCBI taxonomy): domain Eukaryota; kingdom Metazoa; phylum Arthropoda; class Arachnida; order Araneae; family Linyphiidae; genus Hylyphantes; species Hylyphantes graminicola. Next base: position 58,213,164 of record CM043114.1, on the reverse strand, counting down.
TTTAACATGATGTGACGGTCCCAATTATAGTTATTATCAACACAAAAACGTGTTTTTTCAATCTTATTTTTTCGATTTGATTTAATTTTATGATCACTATTTTTTTAATTTATTACCCAATTAAGTCACAATTACCATTTGAATGTTGCCAACATTAAAAAAAAGCTTGATGATCAGTAAGTTCGATGCCTAACCTAGTCCTACAACTCGTGTTTTCGAAAAACTACCCAAGCTTAATTGCCCTAAAAATTATACAGGTTTAGCTGAAGATCCAATCCCATCATCTTTTTAATGCATATTTTAATTTAAGCAATTACTCTTCTGCACGAAGAAGACTTGCCGTAAAAATATCTCTAATTATAATCTGAGTAATACAATTATTACCACCTCTTTTGGTACATTCAGATTCAATCAAGCCATAAATTTTATCTCTTTTTGGTGTTATGTCACAACAAAAACAACTTTCAATCCTAATTATTGTGGATCGGGTCCTTAAATTATTCTCACTATCTACTCTGTGCCAACATAATTATCTGACTAAAATTTTCAACCAATTGCTCTTAAAGTGCTTAATTTCTGATTAACTCTTTCAGTTCCATTGATACCATTTGGCATCATCATTTTTCTGATAACAATAAAAAAAATAATAAGGTTGACATCTATTGGTATTAATAAAAAATAATTTCGAATAGAAAAAAGTTTGAAGAATCAAATGATGGGCTTTTTGATACCATAAATGGCTATAGACGATAAGAAACAAATTTCTAAGATGATGATGTCAAATGGTCATTGGGGCTGAAAGGGTTAATGGTATTTATTTGAAAAGCAGGCCTCGAAACAAATCATTTATTCAATTTTATATTCCTTTTTATCTTAATGTAATTAACTTTATCTTAATGTGTCCCGTAATTTTTTTTCAATCCACGGGATGTTTCATTATTTCAATCCATAAGTTATCTATCAGACTTGGATATAGATATCATAAGAAAAATACATTAAAATTTTTTTACAAATTGCATTACTGAAACGTTGCCTTTTCAGTTTTCATGTATTTGCAGCATCTTCTATGCTTTCGAGATATTGAACAAAATTTACCTATAGTGTATCTCTCGGATACAGATACGACTCTGATGGAATTTCATTTAACCCTTTCAGTCCCAATGGTAATTTGGCAACATCATTTAAAAAAAAAATTCTGATCGTCTATAGCCATTTATGATATCAAAAAGCACATTATTCGATTTTTCAACACTTTCTTCGATTAGAAAATATTTTTTATAAACCCCAATAGATATCAGCCTTATTATTTTTTTTAAGATTATGATCAAAAACATGAAGATGCCAAAAGGCATCACTGGAACTGAAAGATTAAGAAGTTTATTCATTACAAATTTTAAAGAGCATCTTAAAAAAATAAAAATACGTATAAATACTGAGTTGTTTTATGCTGTCTTGGATTTTTCAGTTCTAAAGTAATTAATCTTACAAGACAGTGACATCTATATTGACCGCTTTTACAATAGTGGGTGACCAACTCGTGTTTGATCACCAAGATCTAATAACGTACGTATGATAGGAATATTACTGCGAGATAGAATATCAATGCTCTCACGAGTTTTAAAAAAGAAATTAAGAAACCCATAATAAAGTATTTAAAAAAAGATGTTAGAAGCCTGTCAGCTTAGAATTTGTTTGGTTAGATTTATGGAAAACTTGATCTTCAAATAAAAATTTAAAAAGTTGAACTCTTGTTTCCCTGTGTTCTTTTGACACAAAAATTTACCCCGATGTTTCAATGTCCTTATTAGTTGTAGTTATTGAATTTAAAGACAAAGGACCAATTTGTACGTTGTGCAGTTTACTTTCCCATTGCAACGTAAACGCCAATATTTTCTCAAACCCAGTACACTCTAAAAATGAATGCTCAAAAACGACGAAATTTTCCTTAATTTTGACGATTCCGTTACTGGCAAATGCCCCGAGTTTTCGTTTCCTCAAAGTGAGGACATTTGAATCGTCATTTTTATGAAGATTTGAATGTCGTCTAATCTAAAGAAATATTTCGTCATTTTTGAGCATGTGAGTACAACAATGAGATTCAGCTTCTTCAAAATCAAGATACAGAATCGTCAAATCACGATCGTAAAAGTGAGGATTCGCGTTTACTCAAAAGTCATGTGTTAGTTTGACGAAACAATCCACAAAATTAATGAAATGAGTCTTGAGGATTCATGAATCGTCAAAAATGAAAGTGTTATTTCTGAGAATGTATAGTCCTCAAATAAGACATTTCTCCAACCTTCAAGACAAGACAAAAAGTTCATTCCCATTCCATTTCTTCTTCTGTTCCAAGTCGAAGATTTAAAGGAGGGAACAAAAGGAACAAGAGGACCTCCCGCGGTCTCAACCAGTGTCTACCATGTGGGCGTTGAAATGGCGTTGTGGAAGTGGCTCGTGATTTACGAAGTTGACACGATGTAGGCACCCCCCGGTTGAGCGTGACTGATCGTCGTTACGAGCGGTTGCCGGATATCGAAATAATGTTACAATCGTCACGGTAACAAGTAAAACAATGTTAGAAGGTGGGGAAATGTCACTACTTTAGATTTTCGTATAGGGCGAGGTTGTTTTTTGTGTAACGGATAAGGTATGGTTTTGTGATCGGGATTTGTCTTATCTGATAATGATAATAGCCATTAACATTATTAGTTTGATTCAGACCAAAACAAGTGTTAACCATTGTTAAATGTAGCAAAAAAGCAGCGTTACTTATCATTGGAATTGACGAATGTTTCACTTCTTGATGTATTGAAGACTTATTAGCCGAATGCTGACTATTGGAGGGGGGGGGGGAACCAACATAACATCAGTTAGGAGACCCTTCCTTTGAAAGAAATATGTTTTTAAATATCATTTTGTGTTTGATGAAAGCCTGTTTAATAAGACTGTTAATAAATCGTATGGCAGATACAATCCCAAAGACCAAAAGAAGACGGAACGGTCTTACAAAAGGCACAGACTCCTTGCCAACCTTAGTGGGATGCAATATCCTTTACTCGTACTTGAAAAGTTCTTTGATGGCTCTACAGAAATTTAGAAGTCTGCAAATAATAAAAATGTAGAAATTAATATTGTAAATGACTTAGCGCTCTAAAGCAAAACCTGTCCCCATATTAAAAACAAGTCCTTCATATTAAGTTATTTGCAAACATGTATACCCTTCATCCCAACCCATTGATCTTCGCTATTGTGACTTTTTTTATTGTTGAAAAATTCATCTAATAACTTGCGTGTGGCCATATTTTTTCTTGGCACGACGAATTTCAGGAGGTGATAACATCAGAATATCTGTCATGTCATACGAACCGGAATACCAAATCATCCCTCTCTAGAACACCCAGCAAGACAAATTCAAATGTAGGATGGACAGAGCCACTGGGGGTTCGCTAATGGAGCCGACATAAGAAGGTTCCGATAATTTTTAGCATCAGCCACACACATTAAATGTTCTGAGGAGTGATTAATTTTTTTTATGCATATCGCCGTATTATATACCCCCTGATTATGCTTTTCAGTGTTGGGGCTTGCAGCTCATTGTTGGGGAGGATCACTATCTGGTTGCGGCAATTTTCCCTCCCTAATTTTTCAAAGTGAGCAGGTTTGTCATTTCCCTGACTGAGTTTGACATTGTTGTAACGTAATGTTAAGTATAATCTAGTTTTAGGCCGCAGATTGAGTAAAAATTGTGTGCTTGGTGTCCCCATAATAACCAGTCCTGGTAACTGCAACGGCTATGTGGTGAAATGTTTCAATACATTTTATTAGGTTGAACCAATTTTAAGGTTTTGGAAACAAAAACTTGAGAAATTGTTCTTAATAGGATATGACACTGAGAAGTAACATTGGACCAAACTCATAACTCCATCACTTTGTATTTACTTTACTTTGGGTGTGAGTCAAGGCACTCCAATTACTAAAAAAAAGTCAGTTTTTAAAAGTTGAGAAGTAGCCGTCGCCAATCCCATCACCACGTACAATGCCGCTTTTATAACTTAATATTTTTACAGGTTCCTTCTCAGCTCAGTTTTCGGATTCGTTAGTTGACCATGGTTGAAAATTACGAAGTTCACCTCCAATGGGCATGTCTCAGGTCTTGAGTGTCAACAGAAATGAAGAATAAAAGTAAGTTCTTTCTCGGGGGCCTCAATTGAGAATCAATGTCATGTGGGAGCAGAGCTCCAATCGGAGCACCAATGGAAGGAACAGCAGGAATGAAAAAATGGAAGAAAATGACTCACCTGTGTGAACCTAACAAATACCATATGTGTAGACATAGTGAAGCGTAAATTTAACCAAATCTGTAGATGCAAAAGCGATGTTATCCATAAGCCGAGCAATTCATGCCGTACTTTTCTGTTCATAATTTAGTGAAAGAGAAAATGTATCAAAGTCATCTTGTATATATGAACTGATCTTAACATTAAGCAATTTCTATGCAACTTTTTTTTTCAAATTATTTTACACAAAGTTAGTTTTTTTATCATTTAAAACTTTGTCAATCCAATGTACAGATTCGGCATCGTGTTCTAAGGTTGTTATGAATACATATATTTATGATTACATGGTAGCTTTGTGCGTAATTTGTTGCTATTATGCGGTAGCTTTTTACACGCCGATTATCTTCAAAAATTTAATTGCGAACATTACTCATATGTCAAAAATTATAGTCTTTAAGGCTAAATAGTCAATCAGTTTTAATGCAATCAATGATTTAAAATATCACATCGCTTTGAAACACTTTCTGTAATAAATATCTGAATACGAAGAATACTGATTGCCGTAGTATAATGGTAGAAATCATTAATGCTATATCTCTACTTAAGTGTTTTAATAAGTAGTATGCATTTCATTCAACTACTTAAGAATGATAAACCTCTGTTAAGTGTGAGGGAACAAGAAGGGTAAAAAAGTAATATTATGCTACTGTTTAAAGCAGTTGAATTAACTGTGCGTCAACAACTGAGATATTGTAACTATGTGCTGTTATTTTAATGGTTTTACTTTCGTCCAGCCATAAGTGTTTTTTTAAAGAAGTTATAGTCGCAATAAATTCTTAAATTTCAATTGTCAATCAGTATTTATTGTAACTATAGATTTGATCAATTTCATTCAATTGAAATATTTTCCGTACAAACTGATGAATAATTGAGTATCAAAGTAATGTTATACACTATTTATGTTTTTACTTGTAAAATGTTTTAAAGGGTAGCTTTTAAAAGTGAATGCATTTTACATAGGCTACAGTTGATAGTGACATTTTTAATGCATTTATATATAACTACATGGCTAAATCAATTTGTTAAACAGAAATTGAAAAAACATTTTCAATTCTTTCCATTGCGAAAAAAGTTATTGAATATTTTATAAATAAATAAATGCTTAGTTAAGATAGAACAAAAAGTTCAAGGCTAGAAGGTAACTGGTTAAAGTTTCGACGTGTTAGAAGGCGAAAATTTTATTTGTAAAAATCGTTAGAACAAATCGTTTAAAATTCAAAGAACCTTGTCTTTTAGCTTTTATTTTAGTCAGTCGCACAAGAGCAAGAAAATATTGTTCTAATAAAATTCATTACTTAAACTTTAACTATTCAGCATATTTCTTTACGAGTTCATGTTTTAATGAATGTCCGTATTATTTCACAAAAAAAGGGATTACTTTCAAGATAATTTTCCTCCCGAAACATAATTTTTTTAAGGCAGGTCGGTACCTTGTATACGGCTAATGCTAAATTGACCTTTTTCATGTTCCATTTCCTTTTGAAACTCATATACAAAACAACACAAAAAAAAATCTGTGCATTACATGCACTTTTAGGAATACACTGAAATGAGATTTTATTGAGATATAAAATGGATGTAAAAAATATATTGTTTTAGGTAATGTGTTATTTTTTAAAAAATATAATTTTAACATCACAAAATTATCCATATATTTTCTCCTTCAAATTTTGAAGAATGCTCATTTTAGTAAGCAAAATACACTGAAACAATTATTCCGTTAAAGATTATTTTTATACATGAAATAGTTTTTAACTAAAAGGTACCTATACCAGAAAAAACACCATTCTGAGAAAATTCCCTTCAATTCATTCTATTTAAATTAAATTTTAACTAGGTTGAAGTTGTCTGAGTAACATCGCTAGAAAGCTCTTGAAACTGATTTTGCACAAATACTAAAATCAAAAAACGGATTTTTTGAAAATTAGATGGCACTGCATAATTAAATTCACTACTTAAGCTTCAACTATGCTACCCATTTGTTTATGATTTCGTATATTAATGAATTGTCATGTCATTTGAGCAGAAGAAGAGAACTTAACTTTAGAGAAAGAATTTTCTAAACTTAGCTATAGAACTTCGAGTTGCATTACGACAATTTTTTTCTTCATTTATAATATATTTATTATCCAATTACAAATTTCAAATACCATTAAATTTCTTTAAAAGTATCCCTTGTATAGTTTGGTCACGGTTCTTTGAATCCTTGTACACCTTTTTAAAGAAACGAACAACATATACCCGGAACTTGCAAAGACGTGCGTGTTAAATTCTACACATATAATCCGCTTAGTAATGTATATCTGTCACAGTCCATCGCCCTTTTAAAACTTAGCTCATTAGTACCTTGGGGATTTTTTAGTCATTTTTATTCTGCCATGATAAATAGTTTAACACAGAACGCATATTTTCTGAAGTTACTTTACATTTTGTCTGAATGGCCTTTTTTGTATTAATACTAGTATAGAAATTACCTTGTAACAAGTGGAGGTACTAATTAAGAAGATAAATGTTCATAGTTTCAAAGCTTTTTAAGTATTCTTATTCAGGATGTGCATTTGGGAGGAAGGGGGTATCTATCTGCATTTCAGTTATTGCCATTAAAATTTTTTAATATCTATTTTTTTTTTTTTTGTGAAATCAAGCTTGGCATTTTATTCAGAATCTGAAAGAGTGGTTCTCTTCAATCCATTTAATCAAATTAGCAATATTTCAGGAGAAGTATTTTCTTTCACTTTTCATTCTTGTCCTTCCTTCGATCGGTGGACTGATTGTTGCTCTGCTATTAGGTAACAACGTAATATCACCTAGCGAGAACGAATTTATTTTTATTCAGCATTTCTATTGCCACTCAAGACCTTAAAACATAGATATTTCTTTGTCTTCACATTTTAAAACTGTCTCACACGTATTACTGAAATTATAGATTTGAAATGTAATTATTTGTGGCTGTATTTACATGTTACGAATCTTTATTCCACAAGGTGACCAGATGGCCGAGTGGTTTGAACCATTACGCTAGCTGTCTGCGCACTGTAACGGGTGCGGGTTTAATTCCCACTTTCACCCTGTGTGTATGTTCCTTTCTCTGTGACTGTAAACATTCTTTTTGTGTCTGTCTTACTTGCCAACTCTATATAAGTGGGTCGCTGATCGAGCACATAAGGTGGAATATATATGTTATTACCCTCCTACCCTTTTCCACAAGAGAGCGAAATCGGATTCCTTGTTTGAAAACACATTTCTCCGATTTCCCAACCACTTAACAAAATTGATCTTTACTATTTGTATTGAGGCTTCTAAGCTTTGTCTATTAGTATTGAAGAAATGATGTCTGTAAATGGAATCTCGACTGCAACGACAAGAATTTATCTAAACGCAACTTAATTTGTGTTTTTCTGTAAAAGTATTTTCTATATAGACTCAAAATATATTTTTAGGTTTATAGGATACATAATTAAAAGTAAACATTATGTAAGTGCGAAATTCACAGATACATATATATTCCAGCTTGTGGGCTTAATCAGAAACCCGCTTCATAGGCCATCGTCAAGAAAGTCAGACAAAAAAATAATTTTTACTGTCACAGAGAATGAAGTACACCCATCAGGGCAAAGGTGGGAATTGAACCCGAACCCGTTACACCTCGCCGACTGTTAGCGTAATGGTCCAAACCACTCGGCCTTCCGGGCCCCATAACTACAAAAATATTGTATTTTCAATAACAAACTGTACTATTTATATGCTGCAATTTGTCACGCCCGGCACTGAGTGCCCTTAAACAGTGTGAAGGCTCCAATTATAATTTCGATTATTATATGAGCAGAACGTATCATTAATGCAAGAATGGCCTGGGATCCTGATAAAAACTATCCATTAATCATGGTGGGTACAACGGAGGAACAAGCATTTCGCGATACCCAAAATAAATTATGAATATCGGTAATTAGGGTAATCTCTCCTCTGCCAAAGAAGATTGTGTCTGGTTCGGGTGAAATTTGAAATGAGGCTCACTTTATATGTTACATCAAATTATTTGCCTTTTTATGTTGGTCCGGAATGTAGGTAATGCATAAGAATGTGTTTATTAATATTCACAAAGATTTAATATTTATTTACAGCCAATTATTTCAATACAAAGTAAATGTTTTAAACTCCTAAACTGCCAATCACTTAACGGTCCGATTTTTCGAGAGCTTAATTTACTCCCTGTACGTTACAATGCTTTTTTTCGAATTCACCTACATCTTAATCGTAATAAATCGCTCTTCGAGCTTAATGAAAAATTTTATAATTACCAGATCAAGTGAAATTTTTCTATTTCCAACATTCTTCAAAACTATATTTACTAAACATTTTTTTCTATCTTGCCCCTAAATTATATAATAAACTGAATATTAACTTAAAGAATACAATTAATTTTTTTCCCTTTAAAACAACAACTTTTTGAGTTTTTCATAAAAATAGATGACTTGGATCTTTATTTTTCGGTTTGGGGACAAAATATCGCGGCCGAAATATCGCGGGCCAAAATATCGCGGCCAAAATATCGCCGGCCGAAATATCGTGCATATTTTGGGCGCACGATATTTCGGCCGCGATATTTTGGCCCGCGATATTTCGGCCGCGATATTTTGTCCCATTACCTTATTTGGTTTTCACTCTAATTTGAAGCATCTTTGTTATATCTGTATTTATATTTTGTTCGCCTGAAAGAGAAATTTTTCAACTTGGCGTAACATATTTTTTATTGGTTATATGTTTATTTTTTGTTTTTGTAATAAAGATTATTAGGGGTAAGTGGTGTACCTTGGACGTATGTGTACCTCGAACCTATGCTGATTCTAGCTCGATTAGCTTAGATATTGAAACAACACCACATGCAGTTAAAGTATTTGCTACCAGGGATCTCAGTGAAGTTCTATCTGTTTGTTTAAAAGGTCAATTTATTAAAGAGGTTTCGAAAAACTAAATTCACAGTTCAAAAGTAAATTTTTGTCATATTCTTCAGTGTAATTTTTTACTCAAACATGTAGTGTTTATTCCGAAACGATGGTTATGCAATATAAAGCAAAGTTTTAGCTATAAAATAGTGTGCTTGAAATTAAGTTAAGTCTAACCTTAACTTGGTGATTAACTAGTTTGTTTTTAATATCCAAGTGGTGTACCTCGAACCTAATACAAGTGGTGTACCTTGGACTGGTCCAAGGTACACTAATATAGGTCTTATGTGCTTTAGATTGTTGAAAACCCTTTTTAAAATTCAAGTAAATTCTTTCCTTTAAAAAATTAAGTATTTTAAGTTATTAATATGCAACCCTGATTTGTAAAATCTAGAAAAATGGAAATTTGTAAGACATTTTGATATGATGTGATAAAGATTTTTTTTTGTAGTTAATTATTTAGATTTATGGAAGCCTATAAAATTTTAACCATATTGATATAATATAGAAAATAATTATTGCATGCTCATCTAAAAAGATATTTTTTATAATAAATATCTAAGCAGAACATCCTTTTTACGTTTAGGTCTAGTTGAATAAACATCGGGGGAAATATTTGAGTTGTTTTTTTCAAATTTAAGACAGAAAGATAGCCAAATTTTTTTTTATGGCATAAAATAACAGTTTAATTTTATGCTGCATTTTAACGAATACACCCGAAAAAGATTGCATTGCAGCTGAAAAAGCCAAAAGGGCACTAAAAAAAAATTAAGGCAATAAAACCCCTTACTGAGCCAATTGACCTAACATAGTCAATTACTACAATCTTGGCTAGAAATAATAGTAGGTTGTAAAATTTATTTTGAATTTTATGTGGCTAATAAATATTGGTTTTCAGACTGTAAATCGAGTCTCTCTACCTGTTAATAATTGGTCCAAGGTACACTACCGGTTGGACCAAGGTACACCGCCGGTGGTGTACCTTGGTCCTAATTACAATTTTCTGTATTTATTTTTTTAGTACTTGAAATCATTTAAATAACATGTTAAAATAAATATATGTTGTATATGACAACATAAAGTATTCAGTAAAAATATTTTTATTCACTTTTTGCAAGTAATTAAGAAAATAAAAATTGAAAAGTCAAAATAGGTCCAAGGTAACCCACCTTCCCCTATTGTTATTATTGTTGTTAATAATAATGATAATAATAATGAGAGATAATAATATTATTATTGTTATTATAATTATAATTATTATTATTGTTATTATAATTATAATTATTATTATTGTTATTATAATTATAATTATTATTATTGTTGTTATTATTATTGTTATTATAATTATAATTATTATTATTGTTGTTGTTATTATTGTTATTATAATTATTATTATTGTTGTTATTTAATAATGAAGAATACCAAGTTTCCGATTACCGTAAACCACATTTTGACTACAGTAGCAGATATATTCTCCACAAGTTTCTTTTTTGCAAAATCTTGTGGTAAATTGAATACTTTTCTTTGTGTTCTAGAACAAAGAACTTCGGCGAAGTTACGCTATAGAAATACTTTAAAATTCTGTTATATTTTATAAGAATGACAGTTTCAGCAAATTTTTAGTAAATTTATCTCTATCTTTCCCCCTCCCCCCCTATCTCTCCTTTCTTTCTCTTTGTAATCATTTTACGCCTTTCTGTTTAAAAAGTGTTTTAGAAATCTATATTTTAGTCAAGCATTTTTTATAACAGTTATTCTATTTATGAATTTTTTTAAATCTAATTCTATTTCTTTTGCAAAGCGATGTTGATGCAGAAAAGAAACAGCATACATTTTTATCTAAAACTTCAGCATTTCTCAGAAAGAATTCTAATTATCTATTTTGATTGCTCTCTGTATTTTAAGAGAAAAATGTGGAATCTTTTTTTTTTACATTGAAGACAATCAGTGAACAATTTATGTAATTTCAAACAGCCTTGTACCGCTTTTAAAAAATAAACACTGCACACTAAAAAAAATAATATTTCATTTAAAACTTATAGAGAGTTTCTTTATTATCGTTATAAAAAGTTTGATATAATTGTGCAATTATTTTTATAAAAGGTAACCAGTTGTTTTGTTTTTAAATGAAACAGTAAAACAGCATTTTATCTCAGACATGTAACATATTAACTCATTTAAAGCTTACAGATTGGCAAATTATTTTCAATTTCTACTGAACAGCAACGGAGTTTTTTTTGTCATTTACAATGTCAAGTCGCGGCAAATGTCGTCTTGCTAGTTCTTTTCCCACTTTTATCTTAGGTGATGAAAACTTAAAAGCAAAAGCAATTAGCACAGATCTTTTCACTAAGTTGAAGCTGGCTTTCCCACAGCACGTACGATCGATCAAGATTGGTAGTCCGATAATAAACTTCAGAAGAACATTTCGAATGAAACGGTTCAATTTTTCTTAGCAGTAGATAACTGTAAACAACTTACAATAGTAGCAAAAACACAACGATATATTTGTCTTTTATACATCGAAATTCATAAATCTTAATTGGGTTGGTCAGTCCCATTATAATTAATGTAAGTTTTAATTAAAATTTTACTAAATAGTTTAAACATTTAGTCACCGGTAGTGATAGTATTCATCATCATCATTCATGGCACGCCAGCCCAGGGTGGGCCAAGGCCTTCTGAACAAGTTTCTTCCAGCCACCTCTACTGGCAGCCAAACTCCTCCAATTTCTGGTTCTGCACTCTAAAAAGTGAATGCTCAGAAACGACGAAATTTTCCTTAATTTTGACGATTCCGGAACTGGCAAATGCTCCGAGTTTTTGTTTCCTCAAAGTGAGAAAATTTGAATCGTCATTTTTATGAGGATTTGTATGTCGTCTAATCTAAAGAAATATTTCGTCATTTTTGAGCATGCGAGTACAACAATGAGATTCAGTTTCCGCAAAATCAAGATACAGAATCGTCAAATCACGTTCGTAAAAGTGAGGATTCGCGTTTACTCAAAAGTCACGCGATGGTTTGACGAAACAATCCTTAAAATTAACGAAATGAGGCTTGAGGATTCATGAATCGTTAAAAATGAAAGTGTTATTTCTGGGAGTGTGAGCACCCTACAGTCCTCCTCAACTGCATCCACCCATCTCAGCTTGGGTCTTCCTTGTCTTGTGCTCTTCCTTCTTCTTGTGCTGATGGGTTTAGCTAAGAAAATTTCTTTCAGGGTTTTATTGTCACCGGTTATTTTCTTGTTCAGACTTCGAAACCGTAAGTTTTTTCCGGGGTGAGGGGGTTAACCTCACGCCCAACCCCCAACCTGGAGGACCAGGGTGTTACTCTTAGTCTGGTGCCTATCACCACTGACCTGTCCGGCTTGGGAGACCCTACCAGTAGCAAAGCTACCGCCGACATATCTCAGCAGATCATGAACACACGCAAGCCCCACCACCACGACAAGGTGATAACACCGAACGGGGAGTTATAGTATTAGAAACAACAACAAAAAAAAATTATACGTAAAATATCAACAGGTTAATTAATGGTGATTGTTCAGGTGATTGTTTCAGGTGATGTAAACCTTCATTTGTTCCTTTGCACAGAAGAAAGTTTGCCGTGTCGCTGTGTGATTTAATAAATTTTATAGAATAACTATAGTAACATGCTGTATGATTCTGATGTTTATTAAAGTCGACTAAAATTATATGTTCTGTACTAGTGTATTTCATTTGCTACATACTTTACAATAGCTTCGATATTGGGGGGGGGGGGACGGGGGGAGAAAATGTCAAGTGCCTAGGGTCCCTGGATCTTTAAATCTGTCACTGTATGAATCCATCAACGGCTATGGTGGAAATTCTTAAGGATATGTCCGTTCCCCACTTTTACAGAATGATCAACAAGTATCACAAAAAAGTGGAAGACGTAATATTTAAGCAAATAATTAGTCAGGGCTTTTAACTGCAAATAAATTTAACAACCGATAAAGAATATTATGTGAATGTGCGAAATAAGAATAAGGTAAATGATCAAATATGGCGGCTAAAAGATTTTTATTAAGAAATATTCAAAGATAATTCTTTTTTTGCATGAAAGTCGTTTTATTTAATTTTCAAAGTAATTAAATTCAGTTTAATGATGTTATGTAAAAGTTCTTCTAAGATATATATAAATATAGTGAGTGTGAATGGGTTCTAAGTAACACTTTCTTAAACACAAAAAAAAACCTACATTTTAACACTAAATAGCATGTAATAGACAAAAGTAAAAAGGATATAAATGCGGGAAAATAACGTTTCCCCTAATGAACTAACATGCTGGTGACATGTAAAGTGACACAAAGAAAAAATACTAAATCCAATCCACCCGAACTGAAATGAAGTCATCATAAAGTCTGAATAATGGTTTCGACATTATTATTTGAAAAAAAAACGGCTTCGCTAAACAAGACAACCAAAAAAAAAAAAAGATTAAAGTTGTCATTTTGACTCAAATGTATTAATTTAGAATGTTATTTTGTACGCTCGACATATCTCGTAGTGGGTATTTAGTAGAATAACCCTTAGTTAAAAGTTCCACTTTAAAATTTACACATGGTTATCTTAGAATTTTTTATATTGATGGTTATGTAACAACTTTCAATGTTTCATTTGATAACAAAGGTATTTTTACTTTAGCCTACGTGATTCCAGTAATTGACGGGATTTTCTACATTGATGCAATTAATCTAAAAAATTGTCACGAAAAAGATTCAGTCTTTTCAGCTAGCGTATGCGAGATCCTCTATGTTCCATTATCTCTGAATAGTATGCCACTTACATATAAATCGAGAAAAAATTCTTTGTATATCAAGGCAGATGTATAACGAAACTTTTCAATGTTAACTAGATTAGATTCTTTATCATGAGCTTTTAGTTAGAAACACTGCGAAATATTTTTATTAAGTGAAAGAACTTGCGTAATTGTATAAAATGAGACAAGATTTTACATTTTGTTTTAAACAATTAGGTCTTTCTTGATTTGGATCTTGAAACTTTATTGCTTTTTTTAATTTTTATTTTTGAATAAAATACAGATAAAGAAATTGTGTCGAGATATTTGAATTTTTGGTATATTTTCATTTCGCGAATGCAAATCTGCTTTATCGGAATCTGCATTTTTTGCAAATAAACTTATTGTACACAATCATTTAAAATTTAAAAGAACACAGACTATACACAGTTGTAGGTTACCACTGGAAACACTCCGTTTGTCGGTGGTTATATTTTATACATATTTTATATATTTTCATCACTTGCATCATCAAAAGTACCGAATTTTCATAAATAATAAATAAAAGGGATTCACGATTATTATTTTACTTATGATGACATTATATGTATAAAAATTACATTTCAAAATAAAAACTCCACCTAAAAAATTCCCGCCTTTGCCCTGTGTGTACTTCCTTTCTCTGTGACAGTAGAAATTCTTTCTGTGCCTATCTTACTTAACGAAGGTTTATATAAGAGGGTATCTGATCAAGCATACAATCTGGAATATATATGTACCTACCCTACGTGATTTATTCACACTATAATTTAAAATATAAATAATTTCTTTGGGGATCAAAAGGCGTTATGTTGTATATTGACCACATTTATATTTGATATTGAAAATTAGATTTTTTCTTTTTTTAATCAGCGTATAATATAGAGTTAGGAAAGAGAATAGAGCGGCCCAAGTATGTGCGCAGTAACGCACAAAAGAAGCAGGCTAGAGCGATGCATCTTGGGATACCTCAGTGCACGTTGTCATGTGCAGTAGCTCAAAAACGAGCTAAAGCGATGCATCTTGGGATACCTCAGTATGCGCAGTAACTTGAAAAACCTGACAGCCCTGCTTCAAACCATTTGAACTGATAGGACCCTCTAATCCACCTTCCTAACTCTATGGCGTATATCAAGATCAATTTTCGTATAGCAATATTCACAAAGGGATGGATTTTGATTTCAAAAGTTTCAAGTCAATAATTTACAATTGAACATTTAAGCAGTTTAACTCTTCAAAAACTCAGTATTATAAATAATCTTCATAATGATTTAAGCAAAACTATTATTAAACATGTGAAGAAATGTGAATACCATTTGTGGCCCAATGGTCGGATTGCAAAAACGCCTATTCCTAATTCTCACTGTGGAAACATTCATATAAGCACCAATCGACGCCGCATTAAACAATCAAAAACAAATTATGACTACATGAAATAAGAAAATGTATTTCAATAGGCATATTTATAACCATAGACATATGCACTTTTGACACACCGTGTGATAACAATCTTGCTGAGCCGCCTTTGTCCAGCCCTATATGCCTGTGGGATCGTAAGTTGTAACCGAACCCGATGATTTGGCATCAAAAGTAAGCGTGTAATTAGCAGCGTATCCTCTTCGTTTTCTTGAAGATATAATATACTGTATAAGGGTATAATACACTACCTCTTTTGCATACGTTGTAATTTGCTGGTTATTCGCTCAACTAATATTATATTATTTAGTGATCATTCATATACCAATGAACAAGGGAGTGAGTTAGTTTGAAGGATATATTTAGCCAACTCTTTGTTTTTTTTTTCTTTTTCTTTTTAATTCGAACAAATTAAGAGATATTTTGCCATTTTTCTTTTTTTTTCTTTTTTCAATTCGAACAAATTAGAGAAAAGGAAAAAAATGGGCAGACGTGTCGTCGGTCTGTCCAGTTAAATAACATTCAAATTAATTTTTATTCATTTAAATTGCTGTTTCCACTTCAACAATTGCATGTGAGAAACTTTAATGTATTTAAATTGAATATTTGAAAAAAAAATGGGAATGTTTCACATGTAGAACGCTCTTGTTTTCATTTTTCACATACTGCGATTTCATTGGTTGCTCCGGTTTCACGTACTGCGATTACAATGGTTGTTTCGGCTTCACTCTTAAAATTACCGTCATAGAGGAAAAGAAAATTTTCTCTCTATGCAAGCTGTCTTTAACAAATGCTTTGAACAACCAACAAACATCAAGAATTTGGCATTTTAAAAAATTAATAGGTAAAATATTCTTAGAAAACTCATTGACATTTCAAAATGTGCGTATTCTCATCTCATACAGTTGTCAAATTATTTGCAAGATTTTACACATTAATTTTTACAAGATTTTACACATTAATTTTTACTATATTTTGCTCATTTATTTATTACTCAAATATTTTACAAGACATATATATTTTCAATTAATATTAAACATAGATTATTGTCAACCAATACTCTAAAAGTCTCTGTAGAACATTTAAAATTCTTAATTTTTACGATAACTTGAGTTAATGTCTGCCCTAGCCTACTAATCCATCAGACAGAGTTCATATCTCTTAATATAGCTAGTCTTCCTAGCCTAAGGATGAATGGGCGCGCTGGACTGGGGGTCTCCAAACTCCAGTGCCTCAGTGTTAATCCAATGGGAAAAACTGTTTTCTCTGTCACATTTCTCCGGCTGTATTGAATATTTTTCCAAACGGTTTTTTTTAATAATGAATGTAATTAGCTTACAGGTCTTTATTATCCCACTTTCTTAAATTACTTCGAATACTTAATATATTCAATACAGACTGAGAAATGAGGCAGAGAAAATATTTTTTTTTCAGCATTGGATTTACACTGATGCACTTTGCTTTGGAGACCCACGACCCAGCGTGCCCATTCCCCCTTAACTACAAAATACGCTTCTAAATACTCGAGTGTCGCATTTGCTGAAGTGTGATATTTATGGAAGGACAACATTCAAATGAGCACTATGGAAAGAATCCTTTTAGAAAATCTACAAATAACTTATACAAACAGTTTCGTCAGAGTTACGTAAGAAAGAAAAAAGAAAAGTGGCAAATGCTTAATTTCCCAAAACAATAGTTTTTATGCGAGGAGTTTTATATACATAACAATTTCTATGTCTCTCGAAGAGTTTAGCATCTCATAACATGTTGATAAATGCATAATTCTTATTATTCCGTATGTATTATCGCGCCTGTCTTAAAAAAGATGTACAGCATTTACTGTAGGCCATAAAAGCTATTGCGTTTTACTTTTGCAGGCGTAAAAGTCTTCAGGATTACTTCACATTGAATACGAAAATGTGTCGCGTTAAAACTGTCTTACTTTTTGCTGCTGTACTTTTCCAGGTAAGGGACTAAAATCATCTAATATTTATAATTTTGACTTACAATTTGATTTACAATTTTAACTTTAATATACTTGCATTTTTACCTAAAATATTTTGCCTCAGATTAATGTTATTCTTGTTTACAAATTATTGTAAATTAAAATTCTTAAAAAAAAGCATCTTAACGGTATTTCGATGTAATTCTTTTAAATTTACGCTACATGTTCGCTGCTGTACAATACAAATTGTCTTCCTAACCTTTTTAAAAAGTTGCAAATGATATATTTGATTTTTCTCACTTGGTTACCATAGACAAAACACACCGAAACAACATATTCTCTAGACACTTGAGAAATGCGTAAAAAAAACTAAATAACGGCAAGTCATATAGTTGAGGCCAGTCAATAGTCATACGATGCTTTCAGTGAAGCATGATTGTATACCAAATGCGGCGTATGATATCAAAAGTGAATTCAGATTAGTCTTTTTAATCTTATTGTACGATTTAGACGTACTATTAGGCATCAAAAGTAGTCATTGTGTGAAAGAGGGTTTCTATTTCGCCAAGGTACTCACGGTCTTATCCCGACTAGCAACTTTTGGGACAGAGGATACAAGCTAGTTAGGGAGCCCCACAGCATACATTAAAATATATATAAACACTTTTTTTTAATGCATATCATCAAATTTTTATGCATATGACATCAGAGACCTAATAGTCACCAAGCGTTTGTTTGGGCTTACTATTGAAGCGACCAATAGCTTTAATTAACAAACCTGTTTTTGTATTGGTTTTTGACTTGGCAACATTTCTGTCGTATTTCTTATCTCCACATTGGGGGCCACTTTTATTTGCCTCACCCTGTACAACCAATACCTAGCAATTCTAATTCCCTATTTCAGCTCGGGATTCTGAAACACCACTCGGTCCGAGCATCAGAAGACAACGAAACCGCCAGCGCCGCAAAAGCAGATGACGAAGCCGCCAGCTCCTCAAAAGCAGATGACGAGGCATCTGCTGGGAGTCCTTTTAACGAGGAAATAGCCGAAAAAGACAAAGACGACGGGGAGAAGAAGACAGATGACGATGAGGAGACGAAGAAAAATGACGAGGCAGTTAAAGACGGCGAGTGTCCCAGACCCTTTTACAGGGAGTACTGCAAGGAAGACAAGCCGTGCTGTCTGTTCAACAAGGGGATCTACACGTGTGAGGCTGTGAAGATGGAAGGTAAAGCTTTGGTTTTCTAAGCTATCGTAGTCGTTGCGCCTGATCGACAAGATGCTTTGGAAAAATTGATATAACCCTTCGCACTTTGTAGCCGCATTTGCGACATTTCGTAGGAGTAGACTGACCAGTGAATGAACAGGCCCCAGTGAATGAACAGTTGCTAAATACATTTAAAAAGTAAGGATTAAAAATCATTCCACTGGATGGATTGGCAACACTGACTTTCTCTCATCTAGTAGGAAGCTATCTGACATCCGATTGGTTGTCCTGGTCATTAATTAAAATCCAACATGTTTATTGACTGGACATTTTTGTGTTCATTCACTGGTAAAAGTACTGTTCATTTACTTGGCTTTTGTACCACTTTTTATTTGGACCCCCAAAAGACCCAAATCAATGCAATATAAAGTCACTACCTTTTTTTTGTAGAATTTACATATAATGATAGATGTGTTCACATTGTCATAAACCCACAAGGTATATTTTCTTAAAATAGATTGTTCTTAAGCTTTCATTCACTGGTTAGTCTACCCTATTAGGAATAAATCCGCTGTCGCCGCATTTGCTACACTCTTGTTTATTACCAGGAAACTGAAAAAATATTTCAGAAATTGAATATCTTTTGAATCAATATAAAAACTAGGAAATTAAATGGCGACACAAAATTTATAGGAAATTACTTATAATTTAACACATGATTGATAACAATAATGGCGGACTTTAAAATAAAATAATTTTTTGACAAGTTATTGATTACTTTTCTTGATCTTTATTTGCACTCAAAACCCGTAATTGAAGTTCTCACATTTTAAAATAATGGAGCAACCCTTTTAACGCATTGATGGCAGTCTATCGATAAAAAATTACCATCGATAGAGGCCGATGTAAAGTAGAAGAACATCCTTTTCGTTTATACCAGTTCTTTAAGGACGAATGCCGATGTACCACGGGTCTCCAAACAGAAGTGCTTCTGTGTTAATGGGAAAATAATGGGGAAAATAATAATTTCGAAACCACATTTTACTGGCTGCTTAGAATATTTTTATAAATGCTTTTTTTATGATAAATGTAGCTGACTTACATACCTCTATAATCCCAATTTTCGAAATGAACTCGAAATAATTTTACAAAAAAAAATATATTAAAACAAATTATATATGAGATAGCGTGATAAGATGATAAAATAAACCCGATTAAATCGCTTAAATGTTTAGTTTTTCGATACATTTGGACTTTTTATGTTTATCGAGTATATGAGGTAACTTGAACGCATAAGAACTATTGTCGAAATGATACTCACGTATTCTATTAGAATGTCAGTGAATTGAAAATCAGACCGACATCTCTCGTCGCTGCGGCCCTCAATGTGCGAAACTATCGTGCTTGACATACTAAAAGTTATTGATTTTACATAATGATTATTGATTTGCGATAACAATTACTGGTATTTTTCAGGTGAAAATTGCTCTCAAAACGCATTTGGCTATAACACTGGGGATTGCTTTTGTAAACAAGGTCTGTTTTGCGTTGATGAAAAGGTAAGAAATTGATCAATTATGGTCCTACCTACCACGTAATTATGGCACACTGGGTCGAAAACATGAAGAAAAATGAAGAGTTGTACTTATTATAAATTCTCATTATAAATTATTTAAATATGATTTATTATTATTCAATTTTCTGCCCGTTTACCGATGTTTTCAAACAGATCCATGGAGCCATTAAATGCGCAATCGGACTAGACTTCACAATGTTAGCGGGAAAATGGTGTAATTCACAAAAAGTTTTAATTGAGACAATGTGTGCCCTCCAGGTTAACTATTCCTTGTCTATTTACTAGGCGAGGTTCGAAAAGACTTTCTTACCCCATCCCTTCGCTTGGTTTTCTAAGAAACGGGGGGAACATCGCTTCTCTAAACCTAACGCGTTTGAGGTTCTGTTGTGAAGCTAACAGTTTAAACGCAAGTAGGGTGGGGAAAAAATACGCTCACTCCATTTCGAAGAAAACCACAGGCGGGATGGGGGAAGAAAAATCCTTTCGAAGCTCACATTCTGGCTAGACAAGGTATAGGATAAACACACTGCAAAAAAATACCGTCAGATTAACAGTTTTAAACTGGCTGCCTGATTGCCAGAAAACAAATTAAAAAAATTAAAGCTTTCTGCAATAACAAAATAACGACGATTTGGAAATCGATGATTTATTTTCGTATAACAAACTTTAACTTTAAGGTTTTCTTTTTTTAATTCGTTCTTCATGGGACTTAATTAGTAATATCTGGGCTGTTAGGAGCCTTGTGGTTAGGATCTCGAGCATTGGATCGGAAAGGTCCCGAGATCGAGTCCCGGTGCCACTGACGACCCATCGAGAATATGCGGAGTACGTGTTCGTTAAATCTGTTGGGTCCGATAGTCCTATGGGCTATCATTGTGCTGTTTCCCACGGGTACAGGTCCCTGGATACTATTTCCCTCCCCTTCAGGGACATCCCTAAATTGTGGAGGTGGCGCGCGATAGATGGCAGCATCACACGCATGTGTGTGACAGAGAGAGTGTGTGTAGTGTCTGTCTTGCCTGGCGAAGATTTATAAGCGGATATATTTCCTGGATCTCTGAGCTAGCACACAAGCCTGAAAATATATGTATGAAGAGTATAGGGGAAGAACCGCTTGATTTATTAGGAGTCTTCCCGTAATTGTGTCTGCTTGGCGGACATTGGCGACAGAAAACCGGTTTGTTCTTTCTTCTTCGCTTGGTCCAAGCTTTGAAATCGTGCATCGCGTGAATTTCGGTAGGTAGAAACTGGTTTCCTTACACCAGTTTAAGCGATAACTCGCTATCATCACCAAAGTGGCCTGCTGAGGAAAGTTCTCTACGAAATCAAGCGGTTTTCCTCCTGAACTCTTCATATGTCTACCATACACTCTTAAAACAAACGAGTGAAATCCACTCCAGTAGGAGAAGTGCATTTTCGACACTGGAAAGGAGTGAATATTAAATCAGACTGAGTTAAAATCACTCGTTTGGAGTGATCCTGTCGGAGGTCTAACACACAAATAATCCACTCCAAGAGGAGAAGTGCATGTTCCAGACTGGAAGAGTGAAAATTAATCAGACTAAGTTAAAATCGCTCGTTCGTTTTAAGAGTGCAGATGGCAGCATCACACGTATGTGTGTGACAGAGAAAGTGTGTGTGTTTTGTCTGTCTTACCTGATGAACTTTTATAAGCGGGTCTCTGACCAAGCACACAAGCCTGAAAATATATATCTGCTAACCAACCAGCTACCTGTAATAAAAATCCTCTTTTGAAGATACTCCACTTTTCCAAGAGTCTGCAAGTGAGATGTGACCTACTCATGTGTCAAATCCATCCCAAATGTCGGCTCTTCAAAATGACTGAGCAGTTTACTATTAATTAAAAAAAATGACACCATGATTTGAAATTTTCACACGCTGCTCAGTCCCGGTTTTCGCCTGGTTAATTCATAATTATTTTACCGAGACAAATTGACAGCGTTGATTGGCGTTTTGACACTGACACCATTCAATTTACTATTCGTGAATATTTAATTATGCATAGATTTAATCAAACTCGAAAAAAGAAACCTTTAATGGTAATGGGGAAGTAGCATAAATTTCAAATTCATTTGAAAACCATAGTCCTTTCAAATACACTTCGAATGAAATCAATGCACTTGTCACAATATATTAAGTTAGTCTAAGGAATTTGCATCATATTGGAAATGTCAGACTAATACCATTTTCTGGTGCATTGGCAGCAGTAGATTCCGAATAACAGCTTAAAAAATCTTTAAATTTACAAAAGATATGTGCTCTAAAACTTACTAAAACTGACGTGACCAAATAAGTACTGTTCAAATTCTTCATAAGTTCTGTTATAAACTACGTATTTGAGTAAGTTAAAAAGTTCATACTTATTTTATATCTTGTTTATTTTTAGTGCACAAGCAAGATTCCAGAAAAACAAGAAGATTTTTGAGGGAAAAATAACTTGTTTAAGAAAAAAAGATTGCAGGTTTTATTTAGTGATGTTTTAAAAAATCTTTAAAAGATAATAATAAAATGGTTCATAAATTAAACAGTATTATATTATTTTATTTAACTTTTTTCATAATATTATTGTTTTCTAGATTTATTGTTTAATGTATATACTGATAAGGACTGTAAGGTAATTTTAAAAATTACGATAAATTTTTAATGGTGAGAGTTAGCATAAACTGTGGAGTAAAAAAGTTCAACCGTTGTTTCACTGAATATTAATAATAGTACAACTGCCACTTTACTTTTAAAAGTATTGTAAAAATACATACGAATTTAAGTATAACTATTCCATTAGTTATGGATATTTTCCTTCAGTTAATTTCGAATTATTCAAGAATTCTTTTCGTAATTAGTATTTACGCTTTTACATTTCCTTTTTAATTCGTTTTTTATAAACTATCACTATTTGATAAAATATGATTCAAACGCATTTATATTATTATTAAAAAAAACAGTGATCGACGATGTTAGAAGGAAATCAAGTGACGATTGTTTAGAAATATTTCGTAAATTGTTTTGAAAATACCCTAATTATATTAATAATAATTATCAAAACAAAAGTATAAAGAAATTGATGCAAAAAGTAACTTTTTCACCTAAACTCCGTGCCAACCTAACTTAGGTAAAAACAAAAAGTAGAAAGGCAGAGGGAAAATCGTGATTGGTCAGCTAGTTGGATACTCTTGTACTGTAATGTTTACAAACAAAATGATCACAATACAACTTAACCAAAATACACTTCATTCTGATAAAATTGCCAAATTTTCTCATATAATACTCAAATCTGTTAGAACTTAAGTGAAATTAATGTTTTAAACATGTTTTCTGGATGGACTCACCAATAATTTATGGAACTCTTTACATCCGCGGAAGGATCTTCTCCATAGCATATTTATATTTACCCAACTTAGGTTGGCACAGAGTGTAGGATATGGGCGAAGTTCTGAAAAAGAAAAGCAGGAAGAAACAGAAACCATTCATTTAAATTGTTTAACTGATAATAAACTGGTGTATATATAAACTGGTGTAGCATATAAAGACAATACATTCTCGGTAAAACCTTATTTTTTTCGATATCTAAATATATGTCTGGTTATTTCAAGGCGAATAATTACTTAAAACAAATAATAAACGATGATTTATTTATTATGCATATGTAATCTAATACAAAATTCAAGAAGTATAAAATGTAGATACTTTTACTTTCCTTTCCGCCAAGAATATGACAACTACAAATTAAAGCGGAATTATTTTGTGATTAAAGCTTCTTCAATGAGTTTTAGCATTATGCATATGCATGCCGTATTTCTTTAAGTTAGTTGCATATTTTCAGTAATTAGAAGTAGGGAAAGTTAAATTTACAAACAAATTTCAATTTACAATTTTTTGCAGTTTTAATTCGGAAACATTTTGTAATTTAAGAGCTTTATCAATTTTTTTGAGCATTTAATTGTGATATTCCTGTCAAATTTCTTGGAGTTAGTCACACATTTTTAGCGTTAGCAATCTAGCAAGTTACACCTTAAAATAAGTATAAGATTACTATATTTTGTTTAACTTGAACAAAAAGTAAGAGTTTCTTTTAAATGAAAATAGCTTTTTTATATGCTGTTTGACATATCTGGATTCAATGTTCGACTTGTCATAGAAAGAGGGTTGCCAGAGCCTATAGAGGCATTTGTTTGACAGTAGTCATAGATCTACTAATTACTAAATCTAGATTTTCTTCAAAATAACAGTCTGCCTTGTATTAATATTTATTCAAAAAGTATGGTTTCAGTAGATGAAGTAATTATATATATATTCTTCTGTTATTAAGTATTAGTGTGTGTAGTCTCAATTTGACTACTTTCGGCAATCAAATTAGTAGGAACTATTGAGAATACTGTAAAACATGCGCATTATTATTTCACATTCTGCTACAAATCAATTACCAGTTATTGCTTGTAAAAACTTCAAATGGCAAGGTCTAAAATATCCGTAAATTAAGGTTGTAAAATAATAAATAAAATGAAGTTTGGACCTTAATGGCGGCTTTGGAAGAAGCATAAAACCCTACTTTTAATTTACATACACAATTTACTTTTAACATATAATTCCAAGCAATGTTGATAGTAAGTCGAAAAGTAAAAAAAATAAATAAATAATAAGTCCATTTAAGATTTTTTAATTACACTCAAGAGCCAACATGAAAGTTTTTCTTTATTTTATGTAGTTTCGCACCACGTATCTTTATTAAAAATTGTTTAGTTGACCTTCTAACCGTTAAAAACATATGACATAATTATTTCAAATTCAGTCGTTCAGAAAAACGTAAGTTGATAAAACTGTTGCTACTAATTGCTAAAAAAAATATTTAGAAACTAGTATTTCTTGCTAATATTTTATGTGCACAATTCCCATTAGTGCATATTTGAAAAAATATGTGTAGGCTGATTTCTTTTAAAAAACAAAAATCATATAAAGATATTTTTATACTTAAAATGTTTAATTCATAGAGTGACAAAATAAACTCATGAAATCCCTTAATTGGTTTCAAAACATCTAAAAAAAATTATATACTCTCAAGAACAAAAATTTAACTTCCTGTAAAACTATGACATTATTTATTTTTTTATTTCTTAAATTTGATCCATATTACTTTCATCATTGACGTTTACAATCTAAAAGTCTAAGTATCTAAGTCTAATCTAAGTATATAAGAGCCCTTGTAGAGGATTAAATTAGAATTATGACTGGTATGTTTAATTACATATAAATAATTCAGAGAGATAATTTGTAAGAGCTATTAACGTCAAACTGAATTAGTCTGAGCAATAAAAAAAGTCAAAACTAAGTATTTAACGCAATAAAAACATGTAATAACTAAAACATATTTTCTACAATTATCTTTATATTACAAACGTATTTGTACAAGATTTTATTACTGAGTACGTTGAATGAATAATCATAAATTAGAGGATTTGTTTCTAAACTTAATTTATATTTTACAATAAAATAGAGTTCAACCTTTACAAAGTAGGTAATAAGTATTTTTACGAGGTTATGCAAGAATATTTTTCTTCCTAAAATTAATTATTCTTTTGAAATTCAATGCAGTCTAACGAACCTCTTATCTAATTTAAGGAAACTGAATGTTCTTTTTTTTTTCTTATCTACCGTAGTTACAAAATTTTTAAACAACAAAATATGTTCTAATGTAGAGAAAGTGGCCTATGTTCAATGTTATATAACAAGTCATTAGCCTTTTTTCCCCCACAATGGTTCAGAAGTATTTTCTTGCCCTTCCTATCTTATTATTTGATAATTCATTCTGTTTTTCCAATCAATGTGCGAAATAAACTGCTTAGGTGCAAGCTTTCCACGGGTGGTACTTCATTATGTTTCTAAATCTTCTTTCCTTTTACATATTTAAAACTAATATTTTTGTCTAAACTAGGTTTTAATTTTCATAACCTTTACAAACATCTTAAAATGAACGAGCGATTTTAACTCAGTCTAATTAATTTTCACTCATCCAGTCTAAAAAATGCACTTCCCCTTTTGGAGTAGATCCTTTTTGTGTTAAACTTCCGCAAGGATCACTCCAAACGAGTGTTTTTAACTCAGTCTGAGTTAATATTAACTTCTTTCCAGTGTCGAAAATGCACTTCTCCTACTGGTGTGGATTTCACTCTTTTGTTTTAAGAATGCACATAGTAATTAGGGTTGCAAACTTTAGCAGTTGCATATGAACCATAACGCATTGTACAAAAAATAAATTACTTTCATACATCTTAATTATGTTTATATTTTGTAAATCATTTTATTAAAAAAACCCTTCAAGAATTCAAGTTAATTCGGAAAGAATCTTGAAATCATTCTTAAATTAGAATTCAGTCATTCGAGTGCCCCCATCTCAAAATCATTTTATATTTCAACTTCAGTTATATACATCAAATCATTCATTCAAAAGATTTTATTCGACTGAATGTTAAAATTATGCGAGAACTTGAATTCAGTGATTCGAATAAATTTCAATCATTTTAAAATTTCAATGTTGTCAGTTATTTAAATAAATGTCGAAGAAATAACTGACGAATTTGAGCTCATAGTATTTTCTCATCATTAAAATGTTAAATAAAACTTTTTCAAAACCAGAGTAGTGGAAATAATACCATTCGAATGCTAATTAAAACCTGTGTAAATGTTATCATTTGAATATTAAATAAAACTGCCAAACCAGCTCAGTGGAAATATGATCATTCGAGTGCTAAATAAACTGTTGAAACAGCACAGTAGATAGTTTATCATTCGAGTGTTAACTAAAACTTTGTCAAAACAGCACAGTGGAAAGGTTATCATACTAGTGTTAAATAAAACTTCATTAAAACAGGTTAGTGGGAATGTTATCGTTCGAAAGTTAAGCAAAACTTTGTGTTTAACAAAGCTGTGGATATGTTATCATTCGAGTGTTAAATAAAACTTCTTTAAAACCGCACAGTGTAAACGTTATCTTTTTAGTTTTAAATAAAACTTTCTCAAAACAGCATAGTGGAAATGTTGAAATGTTATCATATGAGTGTTAAGTAAAACTTTGTCAAAACAGTTTAGTGGAAATGTTACCATTTGAGTGTTAAATAAAACTTTGTCCACAACAGAACACTGAAAATATTATCATTCTAGTGCTAAGTAAATCTTTGTCAAAACAGCACAGTGGAAACATTATCATTCTAGTGTTAAAAAATTCTTTAAAACAACTTAGTGGAAATGTTACCATTCGAGTGTTGAATAAAACTTTGTCAAAACAGCATAGTGGGGTATGTTGACCACCCAGGTTCTTTTTCAGGCCAATTTCCTCGATGAAGACGTCACAGGCGCTTCTGATGAGCCGGACAATAAATGTAAGTGGAAAGGCCCTGTTAACATCGATTTAAAATTACCATCCGAGAAAGGGGTAAAAGGTTATTTTCTCTTTAGGAATTAGGCAATTAGCTGAGAGTTGACTCGGTAATAACTCACCCTTTAACTTTCGCGTTCTTTTCTGAAGGAAGGACTTCACTGTCAAATCCAGGCGTTAGTAGTAAAATGCCTAATGTCCAAAGAAGTCGGTAGGAGTACTTCCTTATGCACTAGTTATACCGAACACTTTTTGTTTAGGCTCTTGTGTAGAAATTTCTCTATGAAAACTTTCCAAATGACTATTTTGAACATTGGACATTTTCCATTTTAGTCCTTAAGCAATGTTTGACACAATCTGAGGTACTAAGAGTTCTTCATTTTGGTTGTAATTGTTGCTCATGCAACCGTTTTGTCTCAGTCCAGTTGCAATTTTGGGAGGCTAATAGTATTGCTTGATTGGACAATTATTGGACAATTGTTCTTCAAAGGGTTAAGATGGGCCAATGATTTATATTTTAAGTGACGTTATGACATCGGATAATCAAAATTAAAGACCTCGTATACTAACTTTTTTTATCTATAAAGTTTTATTTTTGACTCTAAAAAACTTCATAACTTATGATTGACTGAACTATAAAATTTATATATGACTTCAAATTTCGGGCCATCTTAAAGTTAGAGAAATAATTTATTAGATAAAATAATTTAGAGAGACACTTCATACGATTACTTAGTTATTATTTTAAAGAATTTTAAATTTCTAAAATAGTGTCGATAAATGTTGATAAACTATGACGACTTAGTGAATTTAGCGTGTTCATTAAATGTTCTAGAAAATAAGAAAACAAAGGTGTGCAACACTACACGACTTTCAAGCAATTACCACTCCAACACATTCAAAAGTACTATCTATCCTATGAAGTATTTGTGACAGACATACTTGTGTTCAAAAATCTCTTTTTCATAGTCAGCTCTTTCTAAAACGTATAGAAAGCATAAAATATTAATTTCACGGTTCCCCACTCCCTCCCCCATCACAATAGTTTCATTACCTTTTATTTTATATTAGGTAATCAAAAGTTTTTAAAAAATATAACTTCATTTAATATAAAAATTCTTTTTACGATGATTCTCGTAATAATTTAATGATGATGATACCTTTACTATAACTGCTATTTTAAGTAGTCCGGTGGCTAGTTATAAGAACTATAAACAATTTAGAATAAGCAGAAATGAAAAAAAATAATTTACAAAAACATTCAGACTTTTGGAACTTATTCTTAACCTAATAAGTCGTTAAATATTTATATTAATGATTATAATATTTTAACTAATGCTGTATTAACGATAATCCAATAGTTGTATAGAAGAATCATTAATAATAAGAATAAGCAGAAAAGAATCATATAAAACATACAATTTTTTTCTTAAATTACAAAAAAGTTTAGATTTAACGAGAACATTTTAAGCCCAATAAGACGTCAAAATATTTTTTATTAATGATTATGATAGTTAACAATTGCAAAAGAATACCCTTGATTTTACATGCAAAACCTTCAATTAGAAAATTAAAAGCTACTTCGATTGCAAATACAGGCTCTTAAGTAATGAAAAAAGGAACTCGTACTTTAAATGAAATACCAGTTTGTAATAACTAATGCTGTCACGAAAGTTTGAGGACTCTGCAAGACTTTTGAGTTCTTTAACTCTTAGACTATAATTTGCTGAAGGACATTGTGCATAGTGGCAGGTAAAAAAATAGTTTTATAAGGTGTTGTTAAGGAGAATAAGACTTTAAACAGATATGGCTGACTTTTTAAAAGTTCGTTATGCAAAGAAAATTGACTACCTTCCAATAAGTACTAGGTTTTAAACTATTAAAACTTGGATTTTATTTTGATTATGTATGCCAACTAACCTGTAATTTATTAATATAAGTTTTTATTTGAAATGCAATGCCAAGTTTTAATTTTCATTATTGCTCTTTCATTGTTAAATAAATATGTCAAAAGGATTCGGAAATTATACTATAATTACATTGAAACTATTTGCTAGCAATAAAGCATGCACTGTAAAACTTTTATGTAACGTTACTACAGATTCATAAAGTAACGATGCACAAAATATTTGGAGTAACGTGTCTCATAAATAAGGATTTTAGTGTGCAAAATCGGTGGCTGATAGTGCTGTCTCCAATTTTACCTAGTAACTTTACACTAAATTTATAGAGTAACACTACACTGTAAAACAGAAATATGAGTAAACTTCTCTCGTGTACACTCTTTAAACGAACTAGCGATTTTAACTCATACTGAGTTAATTTTCACTCTTCTAGTCTAGAAAATGCACTTCCCCGAAAGAAGCGGATCCTTTGTGTGTTAAACCTCCAACAGAATCACTCCAAATGAGTGATTTTAACTCAGTCTGAGTTAATATTCACTTCTTTCCAGTGTCGAAAATGCACTTCTCCTACTGGAGTGGATTTCACTCTTTTGTTTTGAAAGTGTAACATTAGTCCATAAACTAGGTGTAGCGTTAGCCTATAAAACTGAAGTGAGCTTGGCTTCCACCAGTTTTATGGAGCAACATTACCCAGCACAGTTTTACAGTTCATTGTAAAACTTTGGTTGAAAGTTACTGCGTAAAACCCTTTCTAGAATATGTTGTCACCGTGTTTGCGAAGTAACGTTACACAGCTAATTGGAGGAAACGTCACGCATGGCACGTCTGTTTTATGGAGTAACGAATCATCATAAATTTGGAGAAACTTTTACTCCGCAAACTCCGCACCAAACAGGCTTCATACTTTAAAAAAAAAGGATTTGTTAGTAGTTGCTAAAACTTGTGAAGCATCGAAAACAAATCTACAGAACTTACAAAACTGTACATAATCACCCCAGAACATTAGAAGCCTGCAGTTGCAAATCTCATTCTTCAAAACATAACAAGGATATTGGGCACCCGGCGGCGCAAGGGTTAATGTGCCAGCCTTCGGAACGTCTGGGTCCGGGTTCGAATCCCGATAGGGCATGGATGTTTGTGTTTGTCTAGTATATGCGGAGTACGTGCTCGTTACATCTCTCGGGTCCGAAAGTCCTGTGGACGGTCATTGCGCAGTTTCCCACGGGTACAGGTCCCTGGAGACTATTTCCCTCCTTTCAAGGACATGTCGAAATTGTGGAGGCGGCGCGCGATAGATGGCAGCATCTGTGGCGTATGTGTGTGTTGTGTCTGTCTTACTTGACGAAGGTTTATAAGCGGGTCTCTGACCAAGCACACAAGCCTGAAAATATGTGTCTACCAACCAAGCAACTAAATGTCGCCAATCAACGTACCAGATTCTACATTTTAGTTATACTTTGGAGAATGTGATTTTTGAAAATACAACCTTCATTTTCACAAGTGCATTGAATTTTGCAAAAGTGTTGAACACCATGCTCTATTAAATAAGGCAGTTAAGTGTTACATATTATTAAATACTATAACGAGAAGAACTATGCCAATATATTTAAGAAAGAAAATAATCAAATTCTTTTCAGGACAAGCGAACAAAGTAAATGTCATTTCAACTGATGGAATAAGTATCATATTTTAATTAAGCTAGGTCTTTGATGAAAGCGCTCGTGGTAAAAAAATAATAATGAAATAATGTCGTTCCAAGTGGTTTCATTTTTGGGGGAATCAGTTATAGGAAAAGCTGAAAATTTGACATGTCGGGGCCATATTCGGCCCCAGTCGCCGAGTAGTTAAAAAGTCCATTATTACCTAGGCTGTGAGTTCCACATCCACTACACCAGCACGTCTATAAAAGAATTCGCATTGGTAATGAGAAATAGTTATTTAAGCAACTTGTGCCGAAAATTAAATTTTATTAAGCGAATGGCTTTTATTTCATGAGACCGTAGGTCGAGTGAATTAATGACAAGAGCTTAATAAAGTATTATTTGGCACGTGCTTGCTTACAATATTTTTTATAATAACGTGCAAAAGATTGAAATTAGTGTTCTTACTTTTGTCTTATTTAATTTCCTTTAGTATTTTTTGTAGTACTTGTAGTTTCCATGGAGATATTAGAAAATGCAAAAGTAATGAACCAATAGAAATAAGTGAGTTTCATGACTATTTAGTTTCCATGGAGATATTCATGACATCAATTTGTTTTTCTACCAATCCGATACTCTTATTTTACTTTACCGCATTAGTGTTGAAAGTCCCCCTGTCGGCACTGTCTGTGACCTAAGCACGTAAAGTGTCATTTTCGCAACGATTTATGAATGAATATGATATAAAAAAGTTAATTTTTTTGCACGTTGTTATAAATATATATGCATTTAAGGTAGGCGAATACCCAAAATTCTAAAATTTTTACTATTACTTTAATCCTTTCCAAATCTGGCATAGTGATTTCAAATATAATGAACAATGCTTTTTAGGCAATTTTTTTTTATTTAAATATAATTGATTTATTTTTAACGGTGTTTTTCACCTAAAAAAGGGGGGTTACGCCAACAGTTCTAGTATAAAATGGTTTACGTTAATTTTCTGAAAATTTTTACAGATGCTATTTCAATATATATCTGTGCCATGAACCTCTAACATCTGGTGCAAATATATAAGATTTTTTTTAAAAAAATGTCCAAGTGTAAGTTAATAGAAAAAAATCTCTTTTTTTGTGTGTGGTTAATTTATGACATTTTTCTTAATAACTTCTTTCCTTGTAATTTGTATGTAACTCTAGAGGGTCATTGCATGCATCAGTTCAAAACGAAGAGTTTAACACATAATTAATGTTTATAGGATGAAAATTCAATGTGGTAGACTTGTTAGCGTAAACCTCTTTTTTTAGTAGAAAAACACCGTTCAAAATAAATAAATTGTATTTAAATTTTAAAAAATGACTAAATAGTATTATTCATTATATTTGAAATCACTATACCAAATTTGGAAAAGATTAAAGTAATAGTAAAAATTTTAGAATTTGGGGGAATTTTGGGTATTCGCCTACCTTAATTAATGTAGCTTCTTGAATAAATTCGAATATACATTATTCTTAAAGTCGAGTCCAAAATCACGACTGTGTTAGCCTAGGATGTCGATCAATGGTTCGTTATTTGCTTATCAGATGTTGGACCTGGTTATTTGACTGCTGCTCTATATTACGAGACGTTCATTCTGTTCTATTTTCGCTATTACCTTATTAAACTCTCCACATAAAATTTGGCGTAACCAAATAAAACCCCCACTTTAAATTATCCATGTGACAATTTTAAACATCACTTTAAACTCAAACTTTTTTTATTTCATACTGCAATTATTAAACTTTGAATCCAATCAGACACATAAAAAAACTTACTTAAGTCATATTTTTAAGTCTTGATCACTGTGGAAAGCTCAATTAAAATATTATTATTTGGAGGCAATCCCACGGTTATTACAACTGTTCAATTGATACGCAATGCCTTTACCCATCGAAGTATAGTAACACTGGAAATATCTCTTCATTGGCAACGGATCTCAAAAAGTACAACCAATTTTGCCTCTGGCAAAATGTCGATTTCGTGCGCATAAACAAAAAGGCTACCTTATTTAGCTAACATTTAAAACCTGATGATGGTGATGAATAATTGCAATAAAATTCTAAAAAAGATTTAAAAACAAAACATTTCCAAAGTTATTAAGATAGTCAAATAGTTGTCTCCAGCCAACCCTGCATCGGTCACGTTTTTTAATAGTGAGCAGACCATCCAGTATATATTATAGATCGTTATATTTACCACAAGAAAGTCTGGAAAATGCTTCCGCGGTTAAGTTTTTTGGTCTGATTGGTCTGTCAAAACTCAAAAGGATTAACGTTTATCCGAAAAGAACTATGTGCCAAACATTAGGTAAAATTACCCCGTGTATAGGCGAATACCAGAATTATGTTATTTACCAAACAATTAATTAGAAGAATTAGTAAACAGCCAAACAAAATGCTTACATATTACTCTTCTTTCAGTTTAAAGTTACTAAAGGATGAGAGCATGGTTTCTACCTCTTGTTTAGGAAATGACCCTTATAGGGGAGAGTGTTGTACCTTGGGACGCTTGTACCTTGGGACACTGACAATTTCTAATAATCTATTCGCAATATTCATATATTGTTTATTTCTAATAGTAGCCTTAACCAACAGACATCATCAAAATAAAATTTAACACTAGCATCATTGAATTGATGAATTGGTGACAAAAAATAATATTTCATTACCCCAAAGTAAATATTTTTCTTATTCTAATATAATTTTTTACCTTTGTACTTTTACAAAAAGTCAACTGCATTTTATTTTCTTCATAAAAGAGAAGATTTTAAAATATTTTGGTTATGAGAAAATAATGATAATGCATTTAGATTGGCCACTATCTTGCTTTTATTTAAACCATGTAGTGTGTTGTACCTTGGGACAGTAAAGCATATTGTATCGTATAATTTTAAATAATTTGGACTTGCAATTTTGCTGTATAATTTAAATTATTCTTGAATTATGAAGTTTTATTTGTGTATTTCCTTGAAAAAACTATATATTTTGTTTCCTGACACAAATTAGTTCAAGTGTATGACTAGTGACTAAATTATAAAGTATGTCCCAAGGTACAACATCATGTTGTACCTTGGGACAGTTTATCCTCTCTACTTTAAATGAGTGGCAATTTTTTAATTTCAAGCTGCCAGAATTTTAAAAAATATATTATAGAGGAATATATTGGTGTGTTGAAATGCTGCTTTTAAATTTTTATTTTGACTATAATTTTCGAAGAAAAAAATTAAAATGTAAAAATTGTCCCAAGGTACAACACTCTCCCCTACATTTATATCGAATGATGTATTTAGTAGAAGCATACAATTTGAAAAAATGCTTAGTGAAAAAGACCAAAATTACTTCGATAGAAACCGTATTATTATAGTGTAACCAAAGACCAAATAAGGTAGACTGACCAGTGAGTGAACAAGCCCCAATAAATGAGCATTTGATAAATGCAATTAAAAAATAATTATTGAAAATCATTCCAATTGATGGATTGGCAACACTGACTTCCTCCCATCTAGTAGGAAGCTATCTGACCTATGGTTGGTTGTCCTGGTAATTATGTCCTGGTGTTTATTCACTGGCTAACGCAGTTCCTTAAACGTTCATTTACTAGTTAGTCTACCCTATCTTGTACACTTCTTCATACATTGCAGATTAACGCCAATAACTACAACCAATAAATGACAACATTTGTTTTGTTCTTGTTTTTTAGGTTAGGTTTGAATTATCGTTGCACTAGAGCTACAAGAGGGCTATTGGCAACGGGCTTCGTATTTTAGAGCCACAGTCAAGTAACGAGCCGACACCTGAATAGGCCCCCAACGCAACCGTTAAAGGCGACATCGTACGTGTTAATCCAAAAGAGAAAAAATATTTTCTTTGCCATTTCTCTGTGGTTTTTTATGTGGTAAATGTTGCTGACTTACAGGTCCCGACAATCCCACTTTTCGAAATTGGTACGACTTTTTATCTATTCAATGAATAATTTCACACAAAATATTAGAAGCAATTTAAAAAGGTGGGATTATTGAAACCCAGTAAGTTATATGCATTTATCATTTAAAAAACTGTTTATAAAGATAGATATTCAATACAGCCGGATTCAATACAGCCGGAGAAATGTGGCAGAGAAAATAATCATCCCCCCCCCCCCCCCTATTGGACTAACCCTGAGCCACTTTAGCTTAGAGACCCGTGGTCCAGCGTGCCCCCCCATTCCCCCTTAATTTCGGTAAAATACAATTTGGTTCTTTTAGGACTAACTTTTGTTCCAATTAACCGCATATTTGTACTTACGCTAGCTTTTTGTTATCTGGAAGATTAGATCCAATTCTTCAGGATCTGTGCAGATCACGATTATGTCCGACAAATAAAGACATCACTGGATTGATACCCATGAACTATTTATGAAAAAATAGGCATTGAGATTATTTTTTATGAAAAACAAATTCTTTTAAGAAAGAAATCAGCAGGATGATATCACCATTTTTCGTGCTTTGGGAAATTTTTATGCAATTTTACATCCCCTTTTTGAGAAAAAAACTGGCAAAAGGGAGTGGTGGATAATATGTCTTGATAATCGATTTCGATGAAAATTATATTTTAGAAAATGCTCCGATTTAAACTAGTCGTAAAATTCTTACCACTGATCTGAATCTTGGGATTTTTTTTAAACTTCTAGGACCCAGCAAATTTTGTCTGTAAAAAGGCACGAAATAATGGAGAAATAAAGCAAAGAAGCGAAATAAAAAAAAGTACGTCAGTTGATGGTGCTTTTTCAATTAAATCGAAATAAATAATTTCTCTCTCTAATGTGATCGCTCTCGCCTTTTAAATTATTATAGAAACATGAATTCGAAAGAAAATAAAATAAAGTTTTACTCACATTAATTTGGCTCTGATATTTATAAATATTTTCCAACCTATTTCTGAAATCAAATAAATGCTTCATAAAAAAATTCGTACTTAGTTTCACAAAAAAAACAAGAAGTACAAAAGAACTAAAATAGCCTTTTTTTCCTGTTACTTAAATACTTACTGAAATTATTTTAGGGAAAGAACTAGGTTCGTAACAGTAAGTGTAATTTACAACCGTTGCTACATAACATTTATACACCTTAGTATAAATATAACTAAACACGGAAACCAGCCATAATTTAACTTTCTTAATGCCAAAATCAACTATTTTCATTAATTTTCCATTGCAAATAAAATTAATATTACTTATGGTCTGCTTGATTTATTTGTAGTTCTACGAATAATTAAATATTTATTTATAACAAAAAACATGGAACTACTCCAAACTGCTCTTAAAATACGAAATGTAAATTGAAACTAATCAGGATTGTAAGCAAAAAATATGCCTTGCCACTTACTTAATAAACAAATAATAAATATTCACATATCTGACGTCATTCCAACGGATTTATAACCAAAATAAATTTTACCTCAAATAATATTTTTCAATGAATTAAGTTTCTCATGCCATTGTTTAGTTGGCAACAGCGATTTAAATGACTCGAAATTGAATTTCAATGCTAATTCAATGGAGAATTCGTCGACAAAAAGTGGATTTATGTCCGTCCGATCGTACAGACAGATGGACAAAAAGTATAAAGTTGGGTGTCTGAGGTCATACCTTTCTAACAAAAAAAGAATTTTTGAGAACTGATTTTGTAGGGGGATACGAACGGACAGATGGACGTCGACCGCATGTCAAAACTACTTTTTCATTTTTTTTTTAATTCTTTCGAATTAAAAAAAGAAATGTGGGCTAAAAATGGTCCTTGGCGGCTATGAGGTGAAATGTTTCACCATATTTTTACAATTTGATTAAACCATTTTGAAAGCTCCGGTTTTCAAAATCAGAGAAATGGTTAAAAGCAAAGCTGAAAATATAATGAAACGTTTCACAAACAGCAGTCTAAGGACCGGTTTTTTTTTTTTTTTTGTGAAACCAATTACGAAATTTTTAAAGGTATACATTTATGCTAGAAACCTCACGAAACATTGTAAATATTTCTAATAATATGAGGGGATATTCACCGCTTCCGGCTTTCAATTTTAGATTTCATGCGAACTTTAACTCAGCCAATGACAGTTCATTAACCGATTTTGTCAACAACTTATCTTGATTTTTGATATCAATGACTTTCTAATTATATGTTAAGATATAATGCATATTTTATTTTTGGAAAAATTTAGATCTACATCAAATAGAGAGGCAGTTTACGTCTAATTTAAATGCATGTATGCATGTATTCTTTATTTTCGATTTATTATTGAGTTTTCTACAATTCAAATTAACATAATTTTTAATTGAATTCCAAATTATAGCCTTACGTCTGTCTTGTTGGAAAGGACAATTTTCTAAACTGTTCTTCATCAATCATTCTAATGTATATAATGGATTTGGGAAGGTGTTTTTTTTTTAATCAGACACCTCAAAAGGCTAATCTTTCTATATTCAATTTATGCATGTATATCGAATAACGATTCTTAGCAGCAGAATATAATTTTTATTAAAATAAGGCTAAAAAATGCAAAATCATGCTTAAAGATACCGAAATCGAACTTGATTCGATGGGGATTGTTATTATTGTGTATTGCTTGCATTGTAAATTAAATGTGCATAATCTAAGAAAAACAACGAAAGTTGAAAACAATGTATCTTAATATTTTTAAAAAGTTAAAATTATAGAGAAATAAAAGGATTTCATAAAACATGCTTTATCGGTGATGATTTAAAAAAAAATTTTGATCACAACACAACGTTTATCTCACAATACAAATGTATTTTAAATAAGATGATGATTCTAAAATTATCTAGGGGAGGGTGGGGGCTATTGGGACAAATTTTTTTCAACCTCTGTATTTCAGCAAAAATAAAAGAATTTTAATTTCTTCTTTTACAAGCTCATAAACTGAACATTCATTTACTTAAAAAGTCATTCGACAGATGTTAAAACATTACCATATTTTAGTTGCTGAGCATTTTAAAAAAACATGTAAATGTCCCATTAGCCCCCATGTGAGGGGGCTAATGGGACAGGGTGCAGGGCTAATGGGACATGCTAATTGATGCTTTAATAAAATATTTAAAAAATGGAAAATGAGTCAGAAAATGAAATTTTAAAGCACAAATCATTTAAATAATGTATACATAATGAAATTTTATTTTTTTAAACAATTATTTCCCATTGAAAGATGAAATATCAAAGTTTAAACTCAAAATCGAAGATGCTTCCATAATTTTAGTTGAATCACTGGAAAGGATAGTTTTATAACTGAATCTTTAGTTTTATGGCTAAATCACCCAAATTTATCCAAAACTTGTCCTCTTTTTCACGGTACAAGGATTTAAAAGACCGTCTTTGTCTTCAAATAGCTTACCATCGTTCGACTTTTTCAGATCATTTTAAAGAACATTTTTATTTCATCGCCTTCTTTTTCAGAAATTAATCCAACGAATAAAAAATAGCTTGCTTCCCAGCAAAATTTACCAACAACAATATATTTATCTTCACCAAGCTCTGTTTAGATGTAATTAATGAAATTGCAGGTGAAGATATGTCACCAAAAAGATACTTGAATTTTCACTTATCTGAATAAGATATTATAGACCGAGAGCCCAGGGCCCCCAGACCTAAGTCATTTTGGCAAGGATAAAATGTACGTGATTAGGTTCGGTTTTCATTTACTCTTTGTGTATGCATACCCGTTAGAGTGGACCGACGGCCAATTTAGAGGTATGGGGTACAAAATGTAGGTAAAATATAAGTTAACCTAAGTCATTTTGGAAAGGCTGATTTTTACATATGTTTTAGAAAATAATGTTAAAAGTGCATAATAAATTTCCCAGTCTTCATCAAGCTCAGACTTTGTCAATCACATCTAGCGGCGTGAGAGGGCGCTACAACCGTTCTCGGACATCTAGGAAGGGTAGTTAAGCAAAAAAGAACTATGTGTCTATTGGATATATGGTTGGTTGATTGACTTATATTCCGGTAAAAAAATATCGTATCGATTTAATTGAAAAAATTTAATTCGAAAATAGATTAATTAACAAGTTGTCATAGCTGCCTAGCTTACTACATTTTCACACCTCCAATAATCAAGTACACAAACCGGAATATATATGTCAATCAACCAACCATATCTCCAATAGACACATAGTTCTTTTTTGCTTAACTTCCCTTCCTTGATGACCGAGAACGGTTGTAGCGCCATCTCACGCCGCTAGATGTGATTGACAAAGTCTGAGCTTGATGAAGACGTTTAAAGCGTCTGGGAGAAATATCGGCCCACGGAAAGTGTCTGGGAAAATTATTACGAACTTTTAACATTATTTTCTGAAACATATGTAAAAATCAGCCTTTCCAAAATGACTTAGGTTAACTTATATTTTACCTACTTTTTGCACCCGATACCTGTAAATTGGCCGTCGGTCCACTCTAACGGGTATGCATACACTAAAAGTAAATGAAAACCGAACCTAATCCCGTACATTTCATCCTTGCCAAAATGACTTAGGTCTGGGGGCCCTGGGCTCTCACTCTATTAGAGATTTATATAGATTCTTCGAGAGAAGCAACAAAGCTAGGTTTATTCGTGTCCCATTAGACCCCACTGTTTCTGTCCCATTAGACCCCACAGTGTTGTTTTTTATAAATAACCCAACACAGAAGCACGTGTACTTCACCACAGTATTTGACCTATACTATCTAAATCTAGGATATTTCATCTATCTAAAACTGTAGTTTAATTCATAGTAAGTTTTTATTCAATACTTCAAAAGTGAAAAACAAGGTACACTTTTAGTAAACTTTCAATTCTCCAAAACAACAATTCTTCTCTCCACTTCAGCACATGCGTTTAATGGGTGATTTTTGGCAGTTAAAATGTGAAGTCTAACTGTTACAATGCTGTATTGTAGAAAAATTTGTAAAAAAGTATATTTTCCCCAGCTTTAGGGCCCTTGTCCCATTTGCCCTTCGTCCCAATAGCCCTCACTCTCCCCTATATCTTAAATTAAGCAATGGTATGGCTGGCAATTAAATGGTATGGGCCATGTTTATTAATAAAAAAAATTACATCACGAGACACTTTACTACCTTAATATGCTTACAATTCGCACACAGGTTCTTAATTGAAATAAACATATCGTCCCTTAAGTTCCCACATGAAGAGATCTGGAAAGATATTGAAATGCTTGAAAAAGTTCAGCATAGGGCTACAAGAATGATTAAGGGTTTATCGAGTATTGATTATGATAATAGATTAAGATCTTTAAATATGTATTCCCTGGAAAATAGGAGAACAAGGGGTGATTTAATTCAGCTATTCAAGTTCGTAAAACAGGGAGACATGGAGAGCTTAGGTTTTACCTTAAATAGCCGGACAAGTTGAATAAATCATGCTTTAGAAGGGAGGTAAGAAAACATTATTTTTATAATAGAGTTGTCAACGAGTGGAATTCTTTACCAGAATACGTTATGTATTCGAAGAAAGTGGAAGATTTTAAGAAGAATCTCGATAGCTATTGGAAACTGGTAAGGAATTAGATTTATCTTGGACCAACATTGCTGGGCCTCTGGCCTGTTGTTGGTCGAAAATTTTTGTATTTGTATTTGTATATGGTGCTATCTTATTGTTGTGAAAGGATCATATTTACTGTCCGTTAACCCTTGGCGCGATTTTTTCGGATTTGGCGATAAATAACTTTTTCTGTCAATCGTCTGACTTCGACTGGTAATTCGAATTCTTTGACTTCGCAACGATTACGTTTTCCGAACAGATGGTGTTAAATGAACAAACTAGTTTTTTGTCTCTACCTCGTGTAGCTCTAATGCGACAATAATTCAAACCTATCCTAACCTATCCAATTATTTCGGTTGGGTTTTCGGCCAACTTTTGGCACGATTTGAGAAAGTTCGCCAAGGGTTACCGTTCAGTAAATGTCTACCGTTTCGCAAAGTTAGATAGCACGTGTGGGAACTTAAGTAACGATATTGGGAAGAGAACTGTGTTATGAATTGTCCATACTTCTCTAATTTAGAGAGAAATACTAATCCTCAATAAAATAAAGTAATATCACGAAATAACCTAATTACTTAAATAACACTTTCGACAAATAAACTGTAAGTGAGATATTGGTCTCAACAAACACATACCACCTTCAATCGTCAAAAGTAATATGTTTTTTTATATAAAATTCGAACCTAAACCACAAATAGCGTCGAAAAGAAACCTTGAAAGATAATAAATCCTTTATAAAAAGTTGATCCATATTAGATGCAATTTTTTATATGACTCGCGTTCCGATTTTCATTCTTCAATGTTGAAACCAGTTTTACTGCATTCTCCTAATAGGTAAACTTTTGTTAAAATTCCAAACAGTGGTCACATTAGCCCCTTAGAAAACAGAGCCATTATATCGAAAACAATGTCATCTAAGATGCTTTTAGCGACCACTCATATTTTTCATTTACAAAGCACGTATTGACACACATTAGACAGAAGGAGCTAAACCGAGTTAATTTTCTAACGGTGAAAACAATTTTTTTTCCTAGATAATTTTTAAAGAATTATTTATATACAGATTGGTTTATGTTATATTTAAAAAACATTTTTATTGATTTTGAAATTGAGTAAAATTTGTGGATATTAAGCAATATGGTATTAAATAAATTACA
Source organism: Hylyphantes graminicola (assembly GCA_023701765.1). Lineage (NCBI taxonomy): Eukaryota > Metazoa > Arthropoda > Arachnida > Araneae > Linyphiidae > Hylyphantes > Hylyphantes graminicola. Next base: position 58,171,287 of record CM043114.1, on the reverse strand, counting down.
ATATTATTTACAATTTCTACTTTTTTTGTGTAATATTTTTTCAACTCTATACTAAGAAATGACATTTCTAATGTTCCTTTTTTCTGAATTCCACAGTTCTCATCATCCGACATTATTCAACTTTTTCCAATAAAACACTCTACACAAAACCCACACGATTGTTTATCCACGAACGCAAGAAAAGAAAACTAGCTTTTAATATTAATTGAGTTGTGTCCGTTTAACCTTATCTATTTTATTTCGCTAATGTTTTGGTGATCAAAACCATCTGAAATTTCATTGAATAAATTCAATATTTGTATTATCATTGCTTCTCCAATAGAAAATAAATGTTGGGTTCTAATCATAGAATTCCTTAACAACATCTAGCGTTGCGCTAATAAATAGGAATCTTTTTTAATATGGTGCTATCACTTTTATGTTACGTTGTTGTTTTTCTAAAAATAAAAAATAAAGATGTTTTCATGCACCCGGATTACATCATTAATTTGCTTTTCAATCAGAGAGCCTACAAATCCATGCAACATGACAAGTTTTCCATGAGCATATGGACATTTCAAAGGCCAAATTTCTTACATCCCTAACCAGGAAAATACTCAAGGGCTCCCTACTCCGTTAATAATTGAACATGGTAATTTTTAGGTAAGGTTCAAATCAACATATAAATTTAGTCTTAAAATTCATACATCATGACGTGACACCTTTGACAATTTTCATCCAATTAGCATTATTATCTACATCAGTGGTTCCCAACATTTTCTGCACCATCGCCTCGTTCTTTAGATTGATTAACATAAATCGCACCCTTTTAATTTTCATGTTATGTCTAATCATAGAGTGAGTTAAAGTTAACTATAAAAGTTTTATAACACTTACTACCGTTTATAAAAACAACCAAAGAATCTTTACCAGGTCATTTTTAAATAAAATAGAGAAAACATAACAAATATTTTTAAAGATCAAAAGTGAAATAATTAACTCAGATATTTTTACTGGCTTCTAGAAAAGTTAAGAGGGTAGAAAGTAAAATTGTCTGGTTTGCTTGTGGTTGGAGAATGGTTTTACTGCACAAAGGTACAACATTATTTTAATCCCCCCCCCCCTTTGAATATTCATCGCCCCCTGGCCGCCCCTCAAGTTTATTTGCCCCTAAATAACACAAATCGCCCACTTGGGGGCGATCTCCCCCAGGTTGGAAACCGCTGATCTGCATCATCAAAGCGTCACACTCTATTTGTAATGCAATGAAATACAATTACACTGCTCAAAACAATTAGGGGAGCACTTTGCGTATTTTTGTAAACCCTTTCAGTTTCAGCTTTTTGTTTTTCATTCTAAAAATCTAAAATTTGTGAAATAGATTCCTTATGCATCCAGAATGAAATGGTAAAAAACAGGCGGAAAAATATTAATTTTGTAAACTAAAATTTAAGTGAGGAAAATTGAAATAAAAAAATAAGAATAAATTATAACAATATTTTTTTTCAAATTTTTATTTGAAAAGTTGCGAGTGAATTTTATTTTACCATTTTTTCATATTTTCATTTGATTAAAACAAACATTATTTGCATCCTCAAAAGACCTGATTCTTCCATCTAACGATAAATTAGTGCAAGCTCAACTTAGTGAGAAAAAATCGCAAGCTCATGATTCCAAATGGAAACTTTGGGGTTGAAAGAGTTTAAACCATGCGCTCCGCTAATTGTTGTGAGCAGTGTATATAAAATAGTTTTTTTTAATCAAAATATAAATTAAGTCTTATAACTCATGATCTAATCCCCATTGTCACTTCTCCATCCACATTCCTATCCCTCATCCCCACCCAGCCCAAATCCTCAAGAGGGGGCTTCCCCCCAATCGTTCCATCTACCTGCCGACAGAGGTCCGTCCGACCAATCGGACGGCGCCTCCCGTTCGAAAGGGTGGTCGCGAGCAGACGACTTACTCACCTGGGGAGTTCTCGTCCACCCCTCTTGAGAGAGAGGAGAGTGTCTTTGAGGATGAGTCGCCCATGACCATGCGGCCTCGTTTCTCGCTGACCCATGGTCTGCTGCTAAGGATTGCGAGGACCGTACTCGTCATTGTACTCGTTGGAAACGCGGAGTATCTCAGGTCAGTCGAATTGTAATCGACAATAGTCAGTCGATAATTCTCTTTGTCGACAATAGTCAGTCGATAATTCTCTTTTAATTATATATTTAATTGAATCTCGTACACTCTCAAAACAAAAGAGCGATTTTAACTCGGTCTGATTTGATTTTCACTCCTTTCGGTGTCGAAAATGCACTCCCAATATAGGAGTGGATTTCACTCTTTTGTTTTCTTAAATCTCAAACAATCTCATAAAAAAAGAGTGATTTTAAGGTGATTTAGGAGTAGTTTTCACTCCTTTCCAGTGTCGAAAATACACTTCTCTTATAGGAGTGTATTTCACTCGTTTGTTTTAAGAGTGTATATTTTCAATGTGGCTAGACATATAATTTTTTGTCAAGGTCCTTCCGGGAAAAATATAAATAAAAGTAGATTAAAAAAAAATTGTGAATCCTCTTTGTTAAAGTGACCTTAAAAATTATGTTTGGTCCTCTGTTTTATATATATTTATTTACTCAGGATAATAGTAACTATCTACTAGTTATGTGCTTTTCATTAGGTTAGTCTTAGTATTTATGCCACTGCTGGAAATTTAGAGAAAGGGGTAATACATAAGCAATTGTCGGATACGGGGGATAAAAATTTGAACTTTATATATATGGATTGATTGGGATTTGTAAAAAGTGCAGTAGAAATCCACTTATCCATCTCCAATGGTATCATTCTGCTCTACTTACTCTTACGCTTGACATTTAAAGCGTTGCATAAAGAGCTGCTACTGTTTAAAAGAAATAGCTATTTGGTATCTCAGGTGATTGTAATTGAGTGAGATAAATTGGCTTATGTCGGACTTGTCGAAAGTAAAGGGCTCTAATTATCCGATCTCGAATGGTATCAATCTGCTATATTTAAGCTTGACTTTTGTAAAGTTTTGCATTTTCATTAATGTAGAGCTATATTTAAAAAAAATAGTCATTTGATATCTTAGGAGAATGGAATTGTTTGATATAAATTTATTTTGATTTGTCAAAAATACTGTGAATTCAAATTATACAATCTTCAATTATCTCTTCTTCTCTATCCAATCTTATTCTTGGCGTGTGCAAAAGTGATGCCCTTTCATTTAATTAAAATCAGTTTTTCTTCAATAGTAATTTTTTTCCGGCCTTCATTAAACCTGTAGTAATTAATTAATATTTTATACACAGTTTTCAAATACAATTAAAAACCTCATTACCAAAACTTTAACTCTAAATGTTCATGATTCAAACTTTAACATTATAAATTTTCAAATTTTTAACTTAATTTGTCGTACATGAAGTGTTTAGTACTGTGATCTTCATTTGTCTTACAGTGTGCTTACATTGAAACTAACTTAAGCTAAAATATGGGTTAAAATAAACTCTTTTCGAAAAAAATTTCAAAACCTTGGAAGTTTCAATATCTTCATATCTTTTACCGTAAATTTTTATTTTTTAAAGTTTAACAACAAAAATAATTTAACATGTAAAAGGAGCAGAATTTCTATAAGGTTCATTCGGAGAAAAGGCCTTCAAATATTGTAAATTCAAAATTTCAGTAAAATGTAAGCTGTATTTTTTAAGATAATACAAAATTTAATTTTCTTTCTAATATTAGGGTCTCACAATACGTTTAGCTGGACTTAGATGTTGACATTAAACTACGTAATTGATTTAATAGATGTTATTAAAAGCTTGTAGAATTGACTTGATCATACGCGAATTCATTCTCAAAAGTTTCGGTAAAAAAGAATAAAATATTTGTTGTGACCATAGTTCGTGTTGTCCTAGATTATGCCCTGATGAGCCAGAAACGTTGGGACCATCAGCTGATATGTCAGAATTTTAGTTTTCAACTAATTTGATAGAATTTTAGTTTCGACTAATTTGAGAGAATTTTAGTTTCAACTAATTTGAGAGAATTTTAGTTATTTGTCAAAAATATAACTTCCCGACAGCCTTTTATGGACTAGTTTTCTATATATTCAGAGCTTTTAGTACTCCTGATTTAAGAGTTATCTTTCTCTGGGAAGTTCTTTACGAAATCTTTATTTATTGTTTCTCTTTTTTAGTACTGATATAGACTTGAATATTAGATTTTTTTTTCTAAATTCAGAACTTTTAGTATTTTTCATTTACGAGAATTCTTTTTTGCAACTATTAAAGCTACTTATTTGCTAGCAATGTATGAGAATTTTTAGCCAACTGTTAGTCAGATCTGCATGGGAATGTCTTAACAATACATATTAATAAATTATTTTGATGTATAATTTAAATTGTTTAGTGCAATAAACCAATGCATTAAAAACTAATATAAAATAACGTTAATAATATAGATATTAACAAGTGTGTTGCGTCAAAACCTTCAGCGCGTTGAAACTATAAGTCATTGAATTTTCTTTGCACTACTAGAAGTCATTGAAAATCTCAGTGAAAAATCAAATCCGAGGAATTCAATTATTTACCAAAAAATAATGCTCACTCTAATAAGGCTATCTACTTATTAATTTTAAAAACATACATAAATTTGGCTTTGTATTTAAGCATTTAATAATAGATAATGATTACTATTTTTTTGAGAGGTTTTTCCATTGTCTCTTGTTTCTGAACAGATATTTATGGTATTTAAAAATCAATTAGTTTATTTACGTTTCGAATCTGATATATAGTTTCAATATTGTATGTTGGTATACATTATTTTACTTCCTTTTTAAGCAATATTACATCTTTATTCCTTGAGATGCAAATAAGTTTAACAAACAAAAAATAAATATTATTGAATTTTCGATGAAAAACAGCTTTATATTAACGTTTAAAAATTTAGTATGGTGATAATGCTGTGTTTGGCCCTCTTTTAGACTCATTTTTAATTTTGTACAGAAGCAGTGCTAAATTACAGTTTCTGTTACAGACCTACTTGTGTTCATTTGGTTACGCATGTACTTACTTAATTTGAAACCACCAATTAATGCTTTATGAGTTTGAACGCTTACGTTTGACTCTTTTATAGTTACGCAAAATTAAGTTGGAAAGAATTTATATAAATAATCTTTTCTAAGTTATTTTTATCCATACTTCTTTTAACTATTTTATGGTAGTGAACACAAGTAACTATATTGCTTAAAACTTTAAAAGGAAATTTAGCTATCATGTTACATTTACGATTTCCTTTTTTATTATTTCTGTGTAGTACTTGAACAAAATTTTGGGTTTAATTATTTGTTTCGTATATAAATACTTATATAACAAATGATATCAATGATACACATAACAGATTTTTAACGCCTTCATTTGAATAAGTAAACGCCAATGCTGTTAGTATTACGCGTATATAAAAATCGCCGTATTTAATATCATAAAAACCATTTTGTTGACCAAGAACTAAAATTTTCATTGCTAATATTAACGTCAACAAGTTGTGAAGTTATTTTTTCTCAACTTTTCCAAGCTATAAACATTATATTAATGAAATTCAAACTTTCTCTGAAATACTATGATTAGTGAATGTAAATATTTTTAATCACAAAGAATAAATAAAAATATAGTTTTTAGCTGTCGCAATTATATTTTTACAATTTTGTATTGTTTTAGAAATTTAACTAAAATATTTTTACCATACCTTTTTATAACGTTTACTTATTAATATTATCTTCCGGAGACTTTATGCACTTTACGTTGTTAAGAGTTTCGAAATATATTCAATATATTTAAAAATTGTTTAAAAGTTGTTCATAAATTTAACAGTTTGATGAGTTCAATAAAAAGTCCAGTCTAGAGTTAAATTTTTACTCACGCATTTTCTTTAACTAAAATTTCACAAAATAAAGGGGTACTGAAAATTCTTCTAATTACGCCCCCCCCCCTTTTTTCATTACGTAAATCTTACGTAACATGCATCCTTATACTAAATCTGTCAATTGTTTGCTAAATTTTTTTTATTGCTATTTACAGTAAAAATCCTGCTTTTATTTACGAACTAAGAATTATAACTGAATTGAAAGATATTGCTTAAAAAATTCTTAGAAAATATGTGAACATAGAATAATACCTGTTCCACAGAGCTATTTATAACTTATCAGTAAGTAACTAAACTAGTGACTTCTTTGCTTCAGAGATACACAAACGTAGATCTTTGTAAAATTAGTTTCGAAACTTCAGTTTACATTTTTTTAAGTACTTACTTTACTATTATAAACTAGAATGTTCAGGCTTTCCGAAAATACTGATTCCAAAGCTTCTGATATATTACATATAATAAAAATTACGTAGCAAGAGTGTCAATAAGATTTCCGAGGTTTTGGAGAAAAAATAAGTTTTTTCAGCGGCTAATTTATTGGACATAGTATGGTATAGTATGGTAGGTACATATATATTCCAGCTTGTGTGCTTGCTCAGAGAACCGCTTATAAGCTTTCGTCAAGTGGGACAGACGCAGAAAGAGTTTTTACAAGCACAAGATACACACAAAGAAATGGCAACACAAACACATCGACAAATAACAACATTTATTGACGGTCACAAATATCCATGCCTAACCGGGATTCGAACCCGACCCCAGCAGCTTCAAAGGCTAGCATTTTATTGGACATTTTGGTTTCAAACGAATATTAAGATGCTTTATTAATCACAAAAAACTGACAGAGTTTGTCTGCTTATTAATAACACACCAATAATCAATAGCTTATACAAAAATAATATTTTTATCCCTTAACACCTCGAATTCCACTAAATTGACGTAACACTCAAACAAATGTAAAAAACATTTTTTTTTTTCAAAATTACTTCCAAAACACACTTCTAAATTTATAATTGTTTGGAAAATATGTTTATATTAAGAACATATGAATAGATTTTTTTGAAGGAGTGAAGAAGTCCAATTATTCTTAACCAATCGGTTACTAAACCAAGTGAAATTTAATTAATGCATTATCTCCTGTATTGTGTGCATGCTTCGAATATTCATGAAATATGTTACACAGAAGGACTACATAAAGGCTAAGAAAAATAATATTTTAATGCTAATTAACAAAAACACAATGTTAAACTTGTAACATATTTATGCAAATTGCAGTTGCCTGGTAACATTTGTAACTGGTTTCTTTTTGATGCATTTTTTTATTATAGTGGTAAACTTGCTTTTTATTTTAATACTTCAAGAGATGGGAAATTTTGATCTATTTTTTTATGTTATCATAACTATATAGGATTCTTGACACTTAAATATTCTTGAGACAGCTTCATTTGAATAATAAGTTACTGATAGAATCCGTGCATTAGGAATACGGTCATTATATTGGATTACACGGTGGGGCAATTTATTCACTTTCGATGTCTAGTCGAACTGGAAGCTCAAAATATCAATCAATTACATTGAAATATACTATAAACGATAATTTTTTATATGCTAATACCGTAGACACTTTTGTTAAACATTGTTACTAACTTGATTGAAGTTGTGCTAAACTTGTATCATATTAAATTACAATGGGAATACAATGTATCAAGTTAGTATACACATTTTATATTGCTATACACATTTTATATTGCTAATACTGTAATACTTTTACTAAAGATAGTTACTAACTTGAAGTTATGCTATACTCGTAACAAAGATATATAAATTACTATAGGAATACAATTTTTTTTGTAGAGATAAACTTGAAGTTATGCTAAACTCGTAACAATGCTATATAAATTACTATAGGAATACAATGTAACATGTTTTTTTGATGTAATTTTTTTGTAGAGATAAACTTGAAGTTATGCTAAACTAGTAACGAAGTTATGTAAATTACGATAGGAATACAATGCAACATGTTTTTTTTTTTTGCTGTAATTTTTTTTGTAGAGATAAGCTTGAAGTTATGCTTAACTAGTAACAAAGCTATGTAAATTACTATAGGAATACAATGTGAAATGTTTTTTGCTGTAATTTTCTTTGTAGAGATAAACTGTTTGTTGCTTTGTAGCAATTATACAGATAGATTGGTTCAAAGAGAATGTTCATTAATTTTTTACTATTAACTCTGGGTTACTGATACTTTAATATTCTTGAAGCATTCTCATTTAAATAAATACAGGCAGATGGAGTCTCCATAATAAGAAAAAGATTATTCTGTTACATAATATATTACTGTGTAACGTACGTATAGGTAATGTGATTTATTCATATTTGAAAGGGGTAAGTGTCCAGACTAACTAAAAGTGCTAAAAGCAAAAAATTACACTGAATTAAGTTGCAGTTAAATCTGGTAAACATAAACTATCGTAACATAAATTTCGTTTATTGTGAATAGTAACTCTTTTCCCGACCTTTTAAGCTTTTACATTGCTTAATAAAAACTTAAAATTGATTGCTACATTTGAATAAAAAATACTTGTTTTTATGCATGGATATTGTTTAATATTTATAATGAAGTGGTTGATGAATATTCTAAAAAAAAATTTTTAATGTTTTCACTCTATTCTCTTAGCTTTCATTTTTTACATTGTTTTAATTGTTGTTTCTCTAAATACACATTTAAAGTATATTTTATATCGTAATTTAAAAATATATAATAATAATTTAGAAACATTTTACGCTTTCAATGTTTTATAAGTTTAAAAAATTCCATTCTTTAATTATGTTAGCATGAATTATTGCAGTGCAATCATGTTCATGAAACTTTCTTGTTAATGGAACAAATAACAACTACCAACTCCAAATGGTTTCTCCAAATTCTAAAACTAAACCTTTTTTATGTTTTGAAAGAGTATACAATTGATGAGATTACTTTTGACTAAGTGCTAGAAGAAATCTGTTGCATCATATTTTCAAAAAAACAAAAATTATTATTAATCCTTTATGTGTAATGATTGAATCATTACATATCTTCTTCTGCTTCAAATTCTACAAACATTGAGAAATGTTGACTTTGTGAACTGTAAGTTTGGAAATATAACAAACTGGAAGGTATTAAATTAATTTTCATTAATTAATTCATTTCATTAATTAATTTGGTTTGAAAAATAAGGCTAAATAAGTAATATTTTCTTGAATTTCTTTTTGCATTATCTATTAAAGACATAACAAATTAGTTGTTGGCATTACTTTTGCAATAAATTAATTAAATTTTACATTATTAAAACTTTACGTCTATTACATTTATTTCTGTTAAAAATTTACATTTTTCAATAATAATTTTCAATTTAATTTAATCAATTTTTCTCAAATGAGAAATACATTTCAACTGAAAACCATTCTCTCTCACACACTCCCATATTTCTTTCCGACCTTGTTATATATTTTCTTACAATATTTCTCTTCTAAATCCAATCAACTTTTTAAAAATTAAAAGACTTTTAACAGCATTACAATAATATAATCTGATAATCTGTCACTTCATATAGAAAGACAAAAAAAAAACTCTTCAATTTCACCATTTCGGTCAAGCAACAACCCACACAATTTTTATATTTTTATAACGAATTTAACCTAAGCAAATAGTATGATTTTTTTTTTATTTTTATCTTAACTTTTAAGTGTAGGTTTGTACAATAATAATTGATTTTAGGTTTCAATTAAAATAATGGTGGGTGTACTTTGGAGGCAGTTGTTATCAAAGAAACTTGAATGTTAATCATCGATATAAATTACTAATCGTTAAATAATCTTTATCGATGAATAATATGCATAACAATTTCCTTTGATACATGAATATATAAAATGACGCTTTATTTGAGCATGAACCAAGTATGTGCACTGTTAAAAATTCTGTGTTTGGTTTCATCATAATAATGGTTCCTAGTAGCTGCAGCGGCTGAGTGGTGAAATACTTCACCATATTTTCGGAACTAAGGTTGAACCATTTCTCAGGTTTTTGATTCCAGAACCTGAAAAATTGTTTAAATGAATACTGAAAGCATGGTGAAACATTTCACCACGTTGCAGCTACTAGGAACCATTATTATGGTGAAACCGAACACAAAATTTTTAACAATGTGCTTTACTGATGGATGCAAATAATGTATATTTCCCTTCAAATTAAAAAAAAACATATATTACTTTTAAAAATTAATTACGATAATTTTTTCTCAAGATTATTTTAATCAATAGTACACAGAAAAATACCAATATAATGGAAGAGCTTAGTGGAAGGACATGCTTAAGTGATATTTTTTAAGAAAAAAATATTATTCTCCGTTTTTATAAACTTTTAGTACAGTTCAACTTTTAGGGTTTGCAATTACCATTTTTAACATATCTGATCATAAAATAAAAAAATTTTAATGCTCATTTTCACGTTTTCAATTATTTTTTTGTCACTTAGCACGTTCTTCTCATTAGCTCTTCAGTTGTTAATAAAAATACTTTGTAAACAATTAATCAATATTTTAAACGAACAAAGAATGCCAAATTTTTTATAGAATAATCAAAGAATAGTCTTATAAAATAATCAATAGAATGTCAAACATCATAAAAGCAAACACAATTGTTTTACTTACTTTTTTTTCATCATAGGCATCTTATTTGACTAATCCCAATTGAATGTATGTTAATAATGATAATAATAGAATAGTGCCAAAATAATCAGATTATTATTGTATAAATTCTTAGAAACACTGCTTCGAACAAAATAATGTATCAATTTTCAAAAATACAAAATTAATTGACTACAATTCATCAGCAACTATTTAAAAAACACTACTTTGTAACACGATATACATTACAAGCGTATAGCCTTTGGAAAATATAAATCTGATTCATTGCTAATTAAAATACTAGTTTGCTTTTTTCACAGCATTTTTATCTTCTTGTAGACTTCTTTCAATACAACGTAATTTACGACGACCATAAATTTGACGCATCAATACAATAGTTTGATAAAGTTCTAAATGGCGTGTCATTTTTAATAAAATGTATTTGAAAACAAGAATTAAAATGAAATACTTATTGATTAAGTTATCCAGTTTATTTTGCAACTTACAACATGATTTCATACCCAATTTTTTAATGCATATTTTGATACCAAAGTAAATATTTTATAGTGATAGTTCGAATCCCCGCACAAAAGTTGCTGCTCTCTCGCTCTCTCAATAAACAGATTAATATATTTATCCCCGACTGGACGGTTGAATAGCCAAGGAGCTGGTTGGACAGTCAGAAGGTCTGGGGTCCGAATCCCGGCTTATGGGCATAGATAATTGTGTTGTGTTTTTGTATTTATTTGTTCCGAATACACAGCGGTATAATTGCTAGTTAAATCTGTATAGTCGAAAGTCCCGAGCAAGCGCAAGATGGTAGCACCGGTTTGCTTTGGGTCCCGTTAAGCAAAGAGTTCTTTAGTAGGGTAGAGGACCTACTCGTACTGAGCTGCCATCGGCAGCCATGGCTCACTACATAGCCCGAATAGAGTGACAAAAGTGCTTTTAATTTATAGTTTTGACACTGAGAAAGGAATTGCACCCAGGGCGAAGGCAGGAATTGAACCCTCAACCGTTACAGCGTGCGGACTGCTAGCGTTACGGCCTGCATTCCAGACCACGCGGTCATCGGGCCCCACATGCCATATTGTATCCGTGTTGGTCCATGGTGTGGTATTTGTAGGTTCAGTCTCTACCCTACTACAGAGCTCTTTCCGTTCAGGATCTAACCTCGTCACTTGAGCACAGTTCTAAATTACGGACAAAATTTAATTGTTTTAAGCTCCATGGAGTCTCGAAATAGACAGCCGGAAAGCTTGCTGCAACCTATAGTTATAAAATTCTACTATATTCAACATTCATTCTCGTTAAATATATCGAATTGAAAGTCCCGAACAAAACTCACGATGTCTCTACTGGTCCATTTTGCTTGCCGACTCAGATGTCGACCTCGTCATTTGACCACAGCTCTAAATTACTAGATGTTGCATAGTTGCGATGAAGCTCCTTTAAAGCGGCTAGAAATAGACATCTGGAAGCATTCAACTCATCCCAATGAAATGTAGCCATGTGTTTGTGCCCTTAGGTTGTGCTCTGTGGTCATTTATCTACCGACTCCATCACTTTACCGCGGTTTGAAATTACGTTATCAGTCTCTAATGACACAAGTATAACTACAGTGTGGCGTAATTTTAACCAACATAATTTATGGCACGAAAATATATCACTTACGATTTTTTTTATACAACCGAGCTAATAATGTGACTTGAGTATACTAATAAATTTCTGCCTATCTCATTTTGCATTCATTAGGTAATAGATCTCCATAAATTTATTAACCTATTACTTTACTTTTACCCCTTTCGCTGGTCTACCTGAAAACCCTTTCCAATAAAAGAACCTGCGATGCCTCTATTAAGAACACGTTATGCTAACGAATGCCTCTCCTCTCCAAACACATTGTAGTGTAACCTCTCGTAAATAATAAGTGGGATGGTCAACCCCGTAGACCAATGCATTATTGGGGTGAAATTGCAATATCTGTTCAAACTAATGCCTTAGACTGCAAGCATTTTTTCACAAGTTTTGAAAAATATATTTACTTTGGTTTAGTTTAGTTTGAATTATGGTCGCACTAGAGCTACACGAGGGCTATTGGCGACGGGTGTCGTATTTTAGAATTTAGAACCATAGTCAAGTGACCAGCTGACACCTGAATAGGCACCCAATGCAACCTGAAATTATAGTTCAAAAAACAAATTTCAAAGTAAAATGTAGTCCGTCTCTCATATATCCAGGCATTAGGTTCTTTGTGTTTAAAAAAAAATCAGGATTTTGAAAGAATTTTCAATTGCTGATTTAAGACATTAGATATCAAGTTATCTTAATTGATTGAAAGGCTGAAAGAAATACCCCATAAAATTTTATTTAAAAGCTGCTTTACTAAAAAAAACAAATGACAGTTTACTAACAAACCAGATACCACAGTAGGGTAAGGTGGGGTAAGTGGGCCATTGGGGCAAGTGGGCCACCCCCCCTGGCATTTCCCGAATTATGGACGTAAAAAAAATCTGTTACAATAATTTTACGTATTTACCCCAATAGATGCAGGAAACATTATGGCATCATTTTCATTTAAGTATGTAACAAGGTACAATCCTTTTTGTGAAATTTTTTAAAATTGCACCTTTTCGTAATTCACGCCATCATACTATTTTCTTATTTATTCCCAAACGGTTCATGAAACAAATCAAAATGTTATATATTTTGAAAGTGTATAAAACATAGTATCTTTTTATAGTGTCATGTACTTGTGATGTTGATATGGTTAAAAGAAAATTGGGGTGGCCCAGTTGCCCCGCGTTTGGGGTAAGTGGGCCACCACAATGGCGGGGTAAGTGGGCCAGGGGTAGCCCACTTGCCCCAACTCTTTAATATACTTAAAAAAAAGTCATATTCACTGATTCATAGGGTTAGTCATATTCACTATTCATAGTCCTATTCATTGACATAGGCCAGTTAAAAATCTGAAGCCCTAACATTTTTTTTACACTACATGCAAAAATGACAAGATGAAAATTAACGTATTATTTCTTGTAGTAAGCTTGCATGCCAGAAAAAGTTGCTATGGGAGAACTATTGAAGATACATCATTACTTTTTTTTTTCAAACACTCAAAAAATCATGTAGATTATTCCACTTGCTCCACCTTCTCTCTACCAGTTATGTGTAAAAATATATTAGGGGGGTGGCCCACTTACCCCACCTTGCGGGGCAAGTGGGCCACTCGGATGACCAAAATGAAACACAAATTTTTTTAATTTATTTTTTGCCAATTTGTGTTTTGGTTGTCATGGGTACATTTATAACAAATGAGAGAATGGACCACAAAAAAAAAATAAGTTGTTAGGCCGATTATATCCAGTGGTATGAGGGTCTAAAGTCGAATTATGCCAAAAAGGTGGCCCACTTACCCCACCTTACCCTATAAGAAAAACTATATCATATAATTATTTAATAATTAATTTTGAATGATTTTTCATTTTTATGCAGGTGTCAATAGTTTTAAGCAAAATTGTGACAGGTATTGGGACGTAAAAACTATTGGAATAGATCTACTGACCTTCTTAAATTACGCCTAATAAATAAAGATGAATCTTATTAAAAGAAATCACAATACTAAGATTTATCTTAAACGTATTTTCTAATATTTTTGTTGTTAAAACTATTTACGCATTAGACATTAGTTAAACTTTATTTTCAAATGTTCTTATCTATTACTTTTACATGTTGTGATCATTTAAAATAAAAGATTGCTAAGAAATCATTTAATACAAAATAATGACTATTTAGGGTACATTAAATCTTAGTGGCTTTCAGAAGCTTATATTTTTTGTGGACAAGAGTTATCTTATTGTTTATTCAAAGTTAAACATAATCTATTTTAAAATTTTTCATTTACTTGAGTACTCCAACATACAATTCACTTTTCATGTAAAGGGAAATCTTTTTTTATGATAATCTTTTAAATTGTATGTTTTTAAGTTTTCTTTTCTACTAATGATATTTTAAGTACATAACGTATTCAAAACGATGATGTTGTTAACGTTTACAGCATTTAGTCACGAAATACTTGAAAAATGTGCGTGTTATAAAGCACAGGACGCTGCTAGTCGTAAACTAACCACCATTACTAACTAGTCTGTCGTGTTATTCGACTTAAAATGATAGTCCCCCCCCCCCTTTTCCTGTTCACGGTTTAATGGTAATTTGTAGTTATAACTCGTTTTATCCATACATTTATGTTAAAATGTTTCAGAGATTTTATGTTTGTTATACAAGTTATTAGAATGTTTCTCATTTTCACTGCTTCCTTAGTAAAAAAATCATGGGAAGACCGTTTGAGTTAAAAAATTTATAGTTTTATGTTTTAGATAGTATAAGAGGAAGTTTTGTAGATTTAACTGCAAAAACTTGTTTCAAAAAAGCCACAATTAAAAATATATATATATAAACAAAGACAACTTTTTTCTGTCTCTTAAATGTAAATATTATTAATTATAACAAAACACAATCAATGAACTAATTTTAATAAGTTTCTTAATGTGCAAAAAAATATTTTGGTTACAATTTCTTTCACCAACTAATACTAACTGATAAATCTGGCAAAAAAAATTTGACGTTATAGTTATTTAGGCAACAAATGAGCAAAGGAAAACTTTTTAAACAGAAGGAAATAATTTTTCATAGTTAAAAAAAAGTTTAATTTACGCAAGAGAATTGGATACTTATTTATTATCCTACTTTCATTTTTTAGAAATCGAAAGAATAAAAAAAAAAGGAAGAGTTGGTAGTGACATGCTTTGAAGGTCCGTCTGTCCGTAAACCAAATTTGGTTATATACGTCGTAACTTAAAAATCATTTTTTATTAGAAAGATAAGAAATCAGATACTTGTATTTTAATTTTTTTTCTCCGACTGTCTATAAGTCCAGACTCACATCTACCTACATGTTTGTTAACGGTGTTGGTGCTAATTTATTTGCATTGAAATTTAAATTGTATTCTGTTAAATCGCTGTTGCCACATCAACAATGCCATGAGAAACTTTATTTATTAAAAATTAGTTTTTGAAGGAAAATTTATTTTTGTCACATAAATAAGCTTGGAATGACGTCAAAAAATGTAATGTAGCACAATTTTATTCTTTGATTGTTCATTCATATACTTCCTGTCGGTCTGCCCGTTGTTGTATATTTTATAAAATGCCTATCGTTATTGAATTTTATAATAGTGTTTCTGTTCAGTATGTATTTAAAAATCTTCACACAAAAAAAATACAAAATATACACTTCATATAAGTTGTTGACGTCCAAGATAACATGCAACGATTACCAATTCCAGGCTAAGACCATCCAAATGTACTGCGAAATTGCTAACAACAAGGTGCGCAATCGCTTTAAGCCATCCTTTTCAAATAAAAATGACCGCTTATCCGCAGAACCTTCTAACGAAAGTTGCTAAGTACTTTGTGCTATTAAACGAGATAGCAGAAAAGACTTCATCCAGCAAATAACACCATGAGATAGTACAAAAGACTTCGTCCGGCGAAGATAGCACAAAAGACTTAGAAGAGAATAATGCGTAGATATCAGCCTTTTCCTTTGACCGCCGGGGCTGGGATATCATATACGGTTTCCAAAACTCATAAAAACTACAAATTGGACATGCCCGTCGCGTGATCCCAATCTCGAGAAATGGGAGATGCTATCGATGAAATATCGAGTTCGGCTCAACCTGACAACCCTGTCACTTCTTATCTGCGGTAATTAAAACGAGGCGCAGCCACGTGAAAGGCAGGAATGGGTTTGGTGTCTTACTCGTAGAAGAAAGGTCCATGTCCGAATTAAGTGGATATGATTGTTTCCATAGCGCATTCGCTATAAGACAGTAAAAAGGAAGAGTAGTTTCTGAAGAAATCTTTCTATCATGATTGTTTTGAAAGACTTTCCACGTGAAAGTCAGGAATGAGTTTTGGTGTCTCACTCGTAGAAGAAAGGTCCATGTCCGAATGAAGTGCATATGATTGTTTCCATAGTGTATTCGCCACATAAGAAGGGAGAGTAATCACTAGAAAAAACTTTCTATCATGATTGTTATAATATCATCCCTTTTTTCTACTAAAGTACAAAGTTTATTCATGTTTAGTAGAATAGAGATGGATGTCCGATGAAGGGGATAGGATGAGTTCCATAGTGTATTCTCCATCCTAGACAGTAAGAATGAAGAGTACTTTTTGGAACAATCTTCCTATCTTGATTGTTCTTATGTAATACCTTTTTTCTTCAAAAATACAGAGTTTATTCATATTTAGTAGAATATGGATCGATGTCCTATGAAAATGATAGGATTATTTCCATAGTGTATTCTCCGTCCAAGCCAATAAGAGGGAAGAGTAGTGTCTGGTTAAGTCTTTCTTTCACGATTGTTTTGAAAGACTGGCCACGTGAAAGCAGGAATGATTTTTATATCTCAATCGTAGAAGAAAGGTCCATGTCCGAATAAAGTGGATATGATTGTTTCCATAAAGTTTTTTCTATCCAAACTGTAAGAAGGAAGAATAGTGTCTGGAGAAATCATTCCATTTTGATTGTTCCCCTTTTCTACTAATGTTTATCCTATTTACTAGAAAAAGGGGATCGATGTCTGATGAAGAGGATAGGATTATTTCCATAGTGTTTTCTCTATACAAGCCAATAAGAAGGAAGAGTATAGTGTCTTTAAAAAATTTTCTCTCTCTCTCTCTCTTTATCATGACTATTCTTACATTTTCTCTTTTTCTATTAGGGTATAGAGTTTATTCCTGTGACTAGAAAATGGATCGATGTCGCAAGTTTCGTTTTACATTGTCCCCTTTTCTACTAATATAGCGAGTTTATACCGTCAAAATGTAATATCCTGGGAAGGTTATCAGTTGCTGCTTAGATTCACTTTCGAGAAAGAGTATTTGGAAAATTGAGTTACTCACGTTTCAGATCCTATGGTTACTTCTGAAGAGATAAAGATAAAGTTTACACACTAAGTTTTTAAAAGACTATATGTGACATGTAACTGCCAATCTTAGGTATTTTTTTTTTGTTACTGGATTGCTTCAAAAAAAATTTCACAAAAAACAATGTATTTTTGTTGTTATATAAGCTAAAGATTTTGCTTCAACAAACAACGGGAAGGCACGCTTAAAGTAATTAAAAAATCAGTAGAAAATTATTAGAAGAGGTTAAATACTTATAAACGATTTTCGTTGTTGTCCAAAATTTCAAACAAGCGCGAGAGAAGTATTGTTAAAGGCGATATAGCTTTGCTTAATTTTTAACTTAAATGAGACAAATCCCACTTATTCGTGAGGCTTGTCGTTCGTTCGTGAAAGTGGGTGAAATACAAATTGACGGGCGTAGCTTTTATAAAACTTAAATTTTTTCGCTTTTTGCATTTTAAACGCAGAGTGTAAGCAAATGCGATGTGAAAACTTTATTTATTACTTGAGCAAGTATCGTTGTTAAAACCGTGAATACGATACTTTTCCCTGTCGCGTTTGAAAGTTCCAAACTTCTTATAGAGAGTCGAGTGGTTCTATTTCACCCATGTTAATTTTACTAATTTTAGGAACATTTTTCTCAGGAACTATATGAGATATCATTATAAATATCTTTAGTTTGTTCCTTACATATAGCTCTTTGATTTAAAATAAGGATATTTCTCAGAATAAAAAATACTTTACAATTATTTTTTTTGAAAATATGTATTTAAAAAAAATCCGATTTAAAGTTATGTAATTTTAATTTGAGCAGAGATATTTCAAATTCCTAAGTTTAAATCAAAGAACTATTAATGGAAACGAAGTAGTAAAACAAAACATGTTGATATCTTTTATAGTTCCTGAGAAAAATGTTCCTAACTGTTGAAAACCCTATATTTCAGGAAACGCACAAGAAAATTAAGGTATAGGTAAGAACTGATATACAGAGTTTCTGCAAAATGCTTATAAAAAGAAAACCGCTAAACAGAAATTGATAATCTTGGTCTTAAATTGAAGCTATAGGTATGCAGATTAAAAATAAAAGAAACACAGAAAGTCGATATTTTTTACCCAAGCACCCATCCGACTTCCTTTAACATTTGCTCAACGTGAGCACGTCAAATTTTATCGTAATCGTTGTGAAACTGGATTAAATCTTAATTGTAAAGAGTTTTATGAAAGCGAGGATTGAGTTGCCATTTTCTGAAATGTCCTATTCTCAGAGGGTTTTCAGTTTCCATAAGAAATACTAGCTAAAGTCAGTAGCTCACGTTTCATTGCCCCGAGCTGCTAGGGAAAAAATATGGGAAAGTGGGAATTTTTGAAACACTTTCATCTGATATGTATCTGTCATTGTAAAAGATCAGCCTCAATTTTGTCTTACTTTTATTTTGTTGATTAAGAACCTATGTGCAATTCAAACGTTTTCTTTCTACTTTAAGTATATCACTTCGTCCACACAAAAACGATACGGATATTTTTGACCCAAACACCTATCCAACTTCCCTTAACATTTGCTCACCATGAGCTATTCAAGTATTACCATAATCGTTGTGTGTGAAGCTGGATAAATCTTAATTGTAAAGTTTTATGAAAGCTATTAACGAGTTGCAAGTTTCTGAAATGTCCTGTTCTCAGAGGGTTTTCAGTTTCCATAAGAAATTCTAGCTAAAGTCAGTAGCTCACGTTTCATTGCCCCGAGCTGCTAGAAAAAAAAATATGGGCAAGTGGGAACTTTTGAAACACTTTCATCTGATAGGTATCTGTCATTGTAAAAGATCAACCTCAATTTTGTCTTACTTTTATTTTGTTGATTCAAAACCTATGTGTATTTTAAATGTTGTCTTACTACTTTAAGTATATCACTTTGCTCAGACAAAATGAATTTCTATTTCGAATAAGTTTTGATAGTTCTTGGCAATTCATATTACGTCCATCTAAAAAAAAAACAGACGATCCTTAAATAATCAACCAAAACACAATTATTAATTATATTTGATACTACATTGTCTAAGAAAACAAAAATATCGTTAAATTTTACACGCTTGAAAAGCAAAATCTGTGCCTCAGTGGTCATTAACGACAGTATGACTATTTAAATTGCTTATAAAGGTTATGTTATTTATTAAGACAGTATATTCACTTCCTTCTTTAAATATAAGACTTCATACTTTTCCTCCCGCATTTTGGTGAATCTGTATTAATATCTCCCAAAACGCTAAAGAGGGGAAATACTTAATTCTTATACTTGTAACGTACTTATGAGTTATCAATATATTTCTAGGATATAATTTTTATGTCAATTTATTCAATATACGTTGACATTGTTTTCTGTTCATCAAAAGCAGTCTTTGAGTCCAAGAACCATCAAAAGTCATAATTAAAACAGAAGGTCTAGAAATAGCAAGAATTTTTTCAATGATTTATATTATGGGCATTATATAGAACAACTAAAAGATACCTATAATTAACATTATCCAATTCAGGACTTCGTATGACTAAAATAAAAGTTTTACTAAAACATCACATTGAACATATATGACATATGGCAGTGATTGCGCCCTCTAGAAGGGAGAGTGTAGGCTTTATAGCCCATTACCCAGCTCGCCAGAAGAGACATTCACAAGAGACACACAAAGAAGGACGACACAAACACATATACAAATAACAACATTTATTGACAAGCACGAACATCCATGCCTTTACCGGGATTTGAACCCGAGCCCAGCAGCTCCAAAGGCTAGCTCATTAAACATACTTATCCTCTATTTTTTTAAAACATTTTTTTGTATTCAAGGACCTCAACATACTTGTCCCCATCTTTAACTTAAAGAGACCTTTCCCCCAAAAAAACTATAAATATATTATTTTGGTCTTAATAATAGAGAAGGGGGTTAAAGAACTGAAAAAATTCTCAATGGGAAAACTTTCTGTGTTCCTGATCCTTCAATCATATTGTCGACCAGGGCGTTTCCCTAGATTGATCACTGACTTAAGGGGCATTTGTCACATCGGAGTTCCTAAAATAGGCATTTTTTGGAAACCGTTTGTTTGTGGTTCAGTTTTTTTCTTTTAAAGTTGCCATTTACTTGGAGATTCTCCAGAGAGGAGATCTATGACTACACTAAGATTTCCAGATATTTGACAAAACTATGCTATATTATACCCTTCCTCATGATCAAATCCTTAAATCCAATTAAAAAGCCCAAAAATAAATAGTTTGTTCCGTTTACTAGAAAAAACTAGAAATACTTCTTTGGTTTTTTTTTTAATATTTCTTTTATATTTTCTTAAGTAGAGGAAAATTGAGGAAATGCTCTCCCTACATTGCACCTATCGGATACCATAGTTTATCTACTTAGGTCGATACCCCTTTAAAAATTGAAAAATCGTTAGATTAAATATTAATAATCAGATCAATTTTCCTAATTTGTTTTATTTCATTGTTATTACTACTTTTGTACCTGGTGTAAAATGCATCTATTTCCCAGATAGCTCACACTCTTAGAAATAACACTTTCATTTTTGACGATTCATGAATCCTCAAGCCTCATTTTGCTAATTTTGAGGATTCATGAGGAGGATTGATTGATTTTTGAGGAATTTTGAGGATTCTTCATTTCGTCAAACTATCACGTGGCTTTTGAGTAAAGGCGCTTTTTCACTTTTGCAAGGCAAATTTTCACTTTTACGATCATGATTTGACGATTCTGTATCTTGATTTTGAGGAAACTGAATCTCATTGTTGTACTCACATGCTCAAAAATGATGAAATATTTCTTTAGATTAGACGACATTCAAATCCTCATTAAAATGACGATTCAAATTTCTTCACTTTGAGAAAACGAAAACTCGGAGCATTTGCCAGTAACGGAATCGTCAAAATTAAGGAAAATTTCGTCGTTTTTGAGCATTCATTTTTTAGAGTGTAAGATGTTTAAATTAGTAACTGGATTTATTTAACAATTATATCGATAAAATATTCAACTGGTGAATTTATTTCTATACGTGTTTCAATAGGTGCATTGATACGGTGTACGATTCCAAAAAGAATAATTACAATATCCAAATAACACTCACACCTATCTTAAAGAGCAGGTACCAAACTGCTATGACCTTTTATTGCTTCGCATCTCCTCAACAAGACAAGAGACTGAGAACCTCATCAGTGACGCGCGCACCTCAACTCCCGGCAATCGAATAATTTCGTGACAAAACCCTCAGTTCTGTCACTGCGAATCTCGTCAGGGGCCTTTAATTACCATCCTCAGAGGCGATGAGGCTTTAATAGGCCCGATTCCTTCTCCTGATGAGACGTTTTGGGTCCAGAATTAAGGATTGTGTGGTCGGTGAAGATCAAAGGTGGAAGCTATTTTTCTCTCTTCTAACCGATTACTTGAGACGCTTAACTAGTAATTAATTCCCGTCCGTGAGGGGAATGTAGATCATCCGTGGGAAGTTTGGGGTATTATAACTGTTATAATATATAAAATTTATTCATTCGTGGCTTAACTAACTTAATCCTTTAAGTTAAGTTATTTTATCATATAGAATCAATTCATTACTTTTGGAATCGTACATCGAATCAATGCATCTATTGAAGAAACGCTTGACTAGTAATTAATTCCAGTCCGTGAGGGGAATGTAGGTTATCCGTGGGGAGTTTGGGGTATTATAACTGTTATAATACATAAAATTACTCATTCGTGGCTTAACTAACTTAATCCTTTAAGTTAAGCTATGTTATCATGTATAGAATCAATTCATTATTTTTGGAATCGTACACCGAATCAATGCACCTATTGAAACACGTATAGAAATAAATTCACCAGTTGAATATTTTATCCATATAATTTTTAAATAATCCATTCACTAATTTAAGCAACTTATGAAGAATGAATTCAATCTTTTAACCAGTTAGAAGAGAGTAACCAGTAAATAAGAGAATTCTTTATAGTGGTTTAAACTTTTTTTCTGGTTTAGCCTGTGCAGCTTGAATAGAAGGATAAATAAGTTCAAGACATAAAGAGCTTTTAATACCATGACTACTCCATTCCTTCCGTTCTCTTTGAGTACTTACTTACTACACAGACCAAAACACAAAAAAAGGCATCAAATCGTTTTTTTATAAACCCTACCCTCTGTCTTACCCAGAAATAAACTGTGATAAACAAAATCACTACCCAATAAGTAGACTAATAAGTACAGTTTGGACATCATATGGGATTACACAGGACAAACATCAAAAAGTAAATGGATAAATTTGCTTTACATTAGCAATCTCGAATTAGCTGAAACCACATACAAAACGCTCCCTTACCTCTAATCATCCTCCATCTCATTCAAATATAAAAACTGACGCTAAAAGTTTAAATTGTTTTTTATTATAAATACTGGAAAGGCTTATCTGTAAGCCTTTCTGACGAGCATACAAAAACTGCAATTTATCTTTTTTGATTTATTGAAAAATAGTATCAAGCTTGCACGTTACAAATAACTCAAATATTACACAGACAGATCTCTGACATAATTGCTAACAGAAAGGATATTAAAACAAATCATGTTTTAGAAATACATAATAACATATGTTTACAACTTCAACTAGATGTTTTCTCTGAAAGTTTACTAAACACTTTTAAAAAATTCTGGTAAGACGAAAATTGTCCTTGTGAGAATGAGTCTTCAATGGAAAAGTAAAGAAATCATTTGATAAGTATGTAAATCTAATTAACTTTCTAAATACATAATGATGTTGCGCAATGTAGCACGAAGTACATAAATAGATTTTAGTGATTTTACTGAAGAAATTAAACAAATGCAATAGTATGCATTTATTTAATTTAGCATAAACGCACAAACAAGTACTAAACATTTTATGGTATTTCTGAACGGCTATAAACTTTATGTGCAAATAAACTGAGATGTCTTAATTGGTTGTAAAATCCTGGGGTGAAAAGGTTAAACTTTATGGACCGAAGTAACATTTAAGTGATTGTTAACTAGTTTATGTCTGCAATTTTTTCTATATATTTATAAAAAGTAATATTTATGTCTTGTTTATTTTTCCCCTCGGTACCCAAGGGATGTGGATTCTAATGCAGCTTCTCGTTCATGAATAATTATAACCTTTAGGATTCGGCTAGGTACCTAACTAATTCCCCGGCACTGCAGTCCGTGCTGGACCATGGCCTCTCTTACAATACGACTCCATAATACTTTATTCTTCGCTTTCCAGTTTTTAATTTTTGTGTCCCTTACATATCTTTCCACATCATCTATCCATCTTTTTCTTGGTTTTCCTCATCTTCTCTCTCTTTGACATTGCCCCTTGAAAATTTTCTTTGTGCCTCTGCTATCGTCCATTCTCTCCATATGCCCCAGATATTGAATTCTTCCTAGTTTTTATGATGTTAATAATGTCTTTCACTCCAAATAGTTTAAGCACTTCAAAATTGTATCGTCTTCTCCAAACTTTACCTTCTTTGATTAGTCCAAATAGGGCACTGTAGGCCCCAATTCAATCGCTTCTCATGAAAAAGAGCAGGAACCAAAATTCTCTCTATTAGTTAAAACAAATTTGATCATACAGGGACAAGGCAACAAACTCGAAATTGGAAATTTTGCACAATTTCAGGAAATGTCTTAAAATTACTCACTCTACCTTAAAATTCTAAATGCAGACATATAAACATCGTTTTAAAAATCAATTCACCCTTGAAACATCGTATGGGAAATCAGTTCAACAAATTTAAACATCTTATAAGCAGTCAATCACACTTTAATCTGTTCTGAAAACAGCAGTTTTCCATCGCATTTTAACAATATTTTCTGAGCCATACTGGGGTCTATGATTTTATTGAAGGCTTTTTTGTATACCATGAAATCTTGCAAGCTATTGGAAGTAAAGAAATAAAAGTAACAATATCACAGACCAAGAAGACAACTTTAAAAAAAAAAACATGCGTTCTCTTTTGATAATACGTGAACTTTTTATTCTGTAACAAACTATTAATTTTAATAACTCTTGTGACATTTCATTAATGTTTCATCCCGACCCCTTTTAATTACCCATCCGACCGCAAACGGGTAACACAATGGGCATCAAGTAAAATGGAATGTGTCGACTGGGTCAAGTAAAAAAAGGACCAATTTTGATCGATAGATGAGTGCTCTTTCTATCACCCTTGGCCCTTTGCGGTTGTACTTTATTTATTAAGGTTTTTGAAAGAGAGCAGGAGCTCTTGATCCGATTTTTTTTCAGCCGGAATGGATTGCTAAAAACTGACTGTATTTTGTTAAAAATGAAAATCTTAAACTGTTAACTTATCTTATACTGCTAAAAATAAAAAAGAACACAAGAATGCTTTGATATTATTGTGAGAACATTATTCTCATAGTGTATATATAAATCAATATATTCAATAATATTATATTTGCTAGGATATTTTTCCAAAGTTCTTCGCAAGATTTTTTTTCAGTCAGAGCGGATTTTTAAAAACTGATGGTGCATACGCTGTCAAAAAAGTTATTCTGAAAAAAGAACATAAGAACATAAGGATACTGTGATGTTTTTTTTTTTTTTTTTTTTTTTTTTGTAGCAAAAATATTCTTAACAGAATTCAAACCTTAGATATGAGCATTGTTAAAACTACTCTCAAAAAACGAGCACTAGGATGTTCTCATAGAACTTGATACGATTTTCACAATCAGAACGGATTTTTTTAAAACTGAAGTTTATTTACTTTTTTTTAAACTGACAGTTTTCTACTTTTTTTTAAACTGACAGTTTTTCTACGTTTTTTTAACTGACAGTTTTTCTACTTTTTTTTAAACTGACAGTTTGCTTCTACAAATGAAACTCTCAAAAAAGAATAATAGAATGCTTTGATGTTATTGTGAGCAAAATAATATAAAAAGTAAATCAATGGAAACCACAAATTCAACCACTGTTAAAACTACCATAAAAATGAGAATCACGGTGGACTTATTTTATTGTGAAAACAACCGTCTCAAAAATAAATACTTTGTAAACTTAAATTATTAGATATCTTTCATGTTTTTAACTTTCAACAACTTGCACTGGCTCGTGTTTAAGATTCAACTTCGCATGCTTGCCTGGCTATTAGTGGAGATCTTCGCATCGTGGTTTCAAACCCGCGGTCTGGAATATCACTTATTTCCGAATTATTCTCCAAAATAACAGCATGCTTTTTCTCAAATTTTAGAACAATGTATTCAAAACTATTACGAAACAATGGTGTTTTCAAAATCAAGAACATTATTTTCAAAATTGAAAATCCATTTTTAACAGTATGGTAGAGTTTCCGTAAAATCTACATGGAATTGTTGGAATCATTTTTAAAGAATGAAAACTTTTGCTGGCTTATTTTTTAATTTATTGCTTGAATATTTTATAATTGTTATTTTCAGTAGGATGATCTTTTTAATTTCAAAAATTGGTCGATTTAAACAAATCATTGTTATTCATCTGCTGCTCTGTTCTTCATTATTGTTCTGTTAATAATTGGCACCATCCACTATGCTACAGCTATACCATAGATTTTGAAATTAGCAGATCTTCCTCTTGGGGGAAAGGTGAAGCTACTTGTGAACCAGTATCCCATAAGGCAGTTCGCAAGCCCTAGCACATGGCATGCCATACGCCACCAGATGGCACGATGAAATAGTTCGAATAATAAAAATATATATTTAATATTAACTAATTAAAACTTTTTACCAGTTTTGCTAGCATAAGTTTATAGCTGGATAGGTATTGATAATTTCTGACAGACATGAGGTATATATTCATAAAAGACGCATGTTAAAAATGCAGTTTTTATTGCATGTAACTCATCGGCAAAAGCTTTTTTTTTGTGTGAACCAGCATCCCATGATGCATTACGAAAACGACGAAGTATGGATTCATCACACAATCGCGAGGTTTGTATTGCGTTGTACGGGATTGCGTAATCGATGGGCATATCTGCTACTTTCTATATCTATGACAGCTACTAAAAGACCATCATAATTTCTTTCTGCTAAGCTTACTATAATTCCTGTTTTCTATTGTTGCCCTAACAGAAAATAAATGCTTTTATAACGCATTAAAATAAGTTTTTAAAACACGGTTGTGAGCCTTGTTTAGGTTATTTTTTAATGTTAAAGTGAACCTGTCACTATTTCTTTAACAGCCTAATCTACTAGCTAAATGCCCCCATACCTATGGTGTCAGCAGCTTAATAAGCACAGATGATTACGTCTGTGCTGAGGGAAAAATTGACCCGCTTTATTGATTCGTTTCGCCCATCGGGGCATCTGACGGTTTCGGGTTGACGAGACGTTTTCGGTTGTGACAGCTTCGTCAGTTAGCACCTGAGACGGACTATTAGAAAGAGAAAAAAAAATGTTTTTTATATTGTCACGAAACAAGATTTTTTCATGTATTCACAATCTTCAGTTTAACGATTTCGACCAATTTCTAGTGATTGGGAGAATATATATAGCCGGGTTTTTTTATGAGGGCCTGTCTTCGATTGTAAAAGCTCATTCCACATTGTTCCAATGTGGTTTCAATGCTGAATGCGAGCAATTACAGTAAAAAAAATTAATTCAAGATTGCACCTAAATGTCTTGAAACTTTCTATCAACCACCACATTTACCACGTTTGCGGTGTATCAACTATTATAGTTTTATTACAAAATTACTTGTTCCAAATAGTTGTAACAGCTAGAAATTTCCTGTATTCCTGTACACTCTTACACCAAAATTTAAAACATTCAACTAACGTTTTTTGAATGAAAGGAAATCTTGCTTTTTTATAACAGAACCGCCTAATAGACCCCCGAAACTTCCCTAATTTAAAATTACTTATTTTTGTAAAAGAAATTCGTCATTGAAACAAACGCTATTTCATACCAAGACCCGTTAAATCGCCTATAATACGACGCGAAAAACCAAATGTCACAAAGTATAGATTTTTTAAAAAAAAAAAGCCCTCGGAATTTTCCAATCAAAAACTCTAACATAGCAACTCATTCAATGCCATAAATTATTTATTAAAAATACATTTTGGAGTGCTTAGCGACGCATTCACAAAACAATTTTCGAAATATTATTTTAATGAAATAGAATTGAATTCGAGCGTCATTGAAATCATTTCAAAATTGTTTTGCCGATCACTCCAAAAGTGATTTCGCAATAGAATTCAATGCTTATTTCCTCTTAGTAATCCATCATACTTGGGCATGACTAATTATATTGATTGTAAAAAAAGCAAACATTGAACTTTTGAGCATGGTTGTATTTACGGCAGAATTTCTAGGTAATACTTACATAAGATTGCGTGCCATTGGTCCATCTCTACCATTACTTGCAGAGCTTGGCTTCAATTTAGGTAGAGGCGAAACTATAGAACAAATAATTAGTGGCTCGATAATAGTTTTGGGGGTAAGAAACAACGACATAAAAATAATAGTTAGAGGTAATTCAATTATGCACGCATACTCCCTACTGCGCTTATAATTATTCATACAATAATGAAAGTAATTATTCCTATAATTGCTCATAAAATTGTTTATAGACGATGAAAATCTACTACTACATTCTACCATTCGAAAAACTATTTTTTAATTGTATTACCATATAATATTAATATATAAACTTAATTTTCATTTATTTGCTCAAATTCTGAGGGTTTTATTTAAGTTCTTAAACATGTTTGTGAAACATTTAAACTAATTGGAATTTTTCTACTTCATACTTAAAAGTTTCTTAATTAAAGCCATTGTAATATATACTACGATAAAAAGCTTTATTTCTCATTCTAACTAACTTCATATAGTTCTGTAAATAATTGAATTTAATTTAAAACGACTTATCATAAGGCTATAAGCTTATTATTGACAAAAAAAACGAACTTTTTTTTTGCCCCACCAAATGAAAAATGACATTGTTTGTTGCCCCATCTTACAATAATAAATTGTCTTATCCATCCGGTTAGAAATATGATATTGGGTTAAGGAACTGCTTTAAGTACACATTGATCAAAAATATTTCTGTCCAATTCAATGGTTTATTTTCCCGCCTTACCAAAATGAACTGCAACACCCTACTATTTAATTAAAGACCTCAATGACACATGAACTAATTAGATATCTGTGTTGTAGTTTGTGTGTAGCCGATGAAAAATGTTTTAGGATGAAAAATGTTGATGGGCTTTAGATGTGTCTATTTCCATTGCCAATACTGTTATTAAACTGGGGGCAAGAAATAGAGGCGAGAAAATAATTAAATACTTTATTATCTAGAAAGTTTCAAGGTTTTATAAAGACATACTGTAAAAAATATGTAAACTCATAATACAGTTTGAAGTTAATTGTTACCTCACTGAATTGTTATTTTAGTTTTGCAGACAATACACATTTTCATGAGGTACATAGTCTCATGAACACCGTACTCTGCATCAAACCATTTCTAGCAATACAAATATATTCAGCCGGTACAGCAGAAAAAATACTGTAAGAAATATGTAAACTCAAAATACAGTTTGAAGTTAATTGTTACCTCACTGAATTGTAATTTTAGTTTTGCAGACAATGCACATTTTCATGAGGTATAAAGTCTCATGAACACCGTACTCTGCATCAAACCATTTCTAGCAATACAAATATATTCAGCCGGTACAGCAGAAAAAATACTGTAAGAAATATGTAAACTCAAAATACAGTTTGAAGTTAATTGTTACCTCACTGAATTTTTATTTTAGTTTTGCAGACAATGCACATTTTCATGAGGTATAAAGTCTCATGAACACCGTACTCTACATCAAACCATTTCTAGCAATACAAACATATTCAGCCGGTACAGCACAAAAAATACTGTAAGAAATATGTAAACTCAAAATACAGTTTAAAGTTAATTGTTTCCTCACTGAATAGTAATTTTAGTTTTGCAGACAATACATATTTTCATGAGGTATAAAGTCTCATGAACACCGTTCTCTACATCAAACCATTTCTAGCAATTCAAACACATTCAGCCAGTACAGCACACAAAAAATTACATAATATTTAAATTCACAGCATAGGATTATTATGGCAGCATTTTTATCGTCAACCTGTTTTGATATATAAGGGGATTTTTTACAGTGCAACAATATCTTGGTGCCTCCCCGGTGACTTAATCGTTAGGATGCTAGCCTTTGGAGCTGCTGGGGTCGGGTTCGAATTCCGGTAAGGCATGAATGTTTGCGACCGTCAATTAATGTTGTTATTTGTCTATGTGTTTGTGTTGTCCTTTTTTTGTGTGTCTCCTGTGCTTGTAAAAACTCTTTCTGTGTGTCTGGCCCACTTGACGACAGCTTACAAGCGGTTCTCTGAACAAGCACACAAGCTGGAATATATTTTGTACCTACCAAATACCATACCATACAACGGCTTGGTTGGATTAACGTCACACTATAGATACACATAGCCTATTTGTGATTTATTTCGTAATTTTAAGCAAAGGTCAAGTGACTTCAGTTAACACCAAAGCAATCCCCCGACGCAACTTATAGTGATATAGTAATTTACTAGTTAGTATTTTATCAAAACTATGATGAAACAGATATAAAATTTTTATCTAATATTTACGTCTTTCGATATACTTTATTTGGTAAATATGAATAATTTATCGATTAGGCACTATTTTAAAAAAAAATAGTTAATACAGCATCAAATGTAAAAAGATTGTTTGGACACTGAACGGGGTGGATTTTAATGGTTATGATAATTAGTAGCTAATAATTAGAGAGAAAGGGACAGTAATAGAAAGAAATATGGAAGTCCATTCTCTTCAATTTATTGCGTCCTAAATTACAATCTTTAGACTACGCAAACAATTATTATTATTATCATCTTATGCTATAATTTCCAACCATCATTAACTTATCTATAGAATGGTCAACGGCAAATCCAGACAGGAAATGTGGTATTGATGCAACTAAAGACATTTTTACTATCCTTGTCTATTAGACTATATAATTTCAGGCCGGTGAAACGGATATTTAGGGATTCAGGCGACTACTTCAAAATGTTTATGGATATTTAAAAGGAGCTCAACTAGTACACTTTCAAAAATGAATGCTCAAAAACGACAAAATTTTCCTTAATTTTGAAGATTCCGTTTACTGGCAAATGCTCCGAGTTTTCCTTTCCTCAAAGTGAGAACATTTGAATCGTCATTTATATGAGGATTTGAATGTCGTCTAATCTAAAGAAATATTTCGTCATTTTTGAGCATGTGAGTACAACAATGAGATTCAGTTTCCTCAAAATCAAGATACAGAATCGTCAAATCAAGATCGCAAAAATGAGGATTCGCGTTTGCTCAAAAGTCACATGATAGTTTGACGAAACAATCCTCAAAATTAACGAAATGAGGCTGGAGGATTCATGAATCGTCAAAAATGAAAGTGTTATTTCTGAGAGTGTAGATTTTGGCTTTCAATTGATGATTAGGACAGTGTGGAGAGTGGTTTGTTTTTGGGAAAGTATACAATGCTTGACGTAACAGTAGGCGTGACTGTTCTCTAGTTTGTGCGAATTCGCTGCCGGATGGCTTGCTTTCAAGGTTTATAACAATGGTTAGCGTAACTGTGACTACACTTTAAACTTAGATGTTCTAATTATGTCATAGGCAAGTAAACTGAAATATCCTTTCTATTCTAAAACCTACCTTAAGTTTGCAGCAGAGAAATGTACTGTGCAGAGGAAACTGCGTAAACAACGCAGCTGGCGCCGAAATTTCGCCTGCTCTGACTGGCTGCTTCTTTGACCCTGATATTCGTTCACCCTGTTACGTCAGAATCGAAGGAAATAATTAAAATTACACTCTAACCGAAGCTAAACTAATTAAAGTAATAAATTTATGTCTTGAAATAGCAAATAAAATTGTTTATTGAATGTGAAACACCTTTTTTATTCGATTCTCGCACTCGAAAATGAGAACTATTTACCCTTTTTCTTGTATAACATTCGCATACTGCAAACTTAATGTCGGTTTTACTGTAATGACTTGACAAATTGTTCTAAACACTCAATAACCTCAACCTATAACAAAGTATACTAACAGACTGGTTATTTAAAGGACATAAATTGTTCTATGCATTGCTGTGGTTACTTCAGCTTGTCTGTCTATTGCAGAATTGTCCACCCAAGTATTTTACTATCAAGAAACTAAAAACTCAGTTAAGTAACTGAATCTACACGATACTATTTATAGATTGCTATCACCAAAAATTTTGTATCTTAATTTCAGCTTACAGCATTGGTAGCTTAATTTTTTTCGGCACCAGATCTCATTCCCATCACACACATAAAAATCATCCTAAAAGTTACTGACAGAACTTCCACACGAGTCTAACGAAGATTTTTATAGCCGCGGCACGCGCTACATTATCTTTTTACCCAAGAAGAATTTTCAACGCACGTTTCACTATGTGATAGCTATCGTCACACAGACAAACTACTCTTATGATAACGTACAAAAAGTTGGCATTCATAGATCACCGATATCATGAGTTTAGGTTATATGTATGCCCTTGTCCTTTAGCTATCATTTAGGCTCTAAGCGAAGGGGAGTTAGTATTGATGACAATAACAGTTTTTTATTTTATAAGATTATTATAAGAAGCGAATTCTGAAATGTTTAAAAAAGCATGATTTGTCCATAGGATTTTGTGCCTCATATAGTCTACTTCATCTGTTGTAATTGGATTTTGTAAATTAGTTATCATTAAAACTCTAAACGAAGGGGAGTTAGTGTTGATGAAATCAGTTTCTTATTTTAAGCAAAGAAGCTGATTCCCAAAATACAAAAAAAAACTAGATCTGTCTATTAGATTTTGGTTCATATAGTCTCCGTCATCTGTTTCAATTGAATTTGTTAACAGATGCATATCTAAGTTCAAAATGTTACATAATTTCTTTAGTAATTTAATGCAATTTTTCTTATTTCCTTTGTTATATCTAGTCGGTTCAATGACAAAATCAGGAAATTTTCAAATTCCTGGGATTATTTGGATTTTAAAAAACAGTGTAACTTAATAGTTTTCGGTTTTCCTTCTCTGTAATTTTGCACATTCAGGGTTGTGCCTTTTTATAGACAATATCATTGAGGGTTTTTTTTTTCATATCAAACTTCCACAGATATTTAAGTTGTTTAAAACAAATTTCAAAAATAATTATATTTGAGATGAAATGCAAAAAAAAATTAGTAAGCAATTCAATTATTCGGTTTTGAAAAAATTTATAGCAACAACATATATACTAACAACTACCCTCTTTTTTCTTAGCTTTGAGCTTTATTTAATGTTAAGCATTGTACATTAATTAGACTAATGATATTTTCTCAATCCATACAGCACTTGTAATGTTTGTCAAAAAAATATTGGATATTTTTGATAAACTTACTAAGCATAAACTCTTTTTTAATAAAGTTTTCTTTAAAACTTATAAAGTTACTTTTGCAAGCAAAATAAGTTACTTACTTTAAAACACGCTGTAACGTAGTATCTTCATTTAATAACAGTTGTTCAATAGCAATTACAACAGTAAATAATAAAACTAAAACCCAAATTGATAATCGAGAAGACGTGACCGTTAAGTTATATGGAATGATTTGCAAGATAATTTGATTTACGTGATATTTCTTACGAGAGCAACTAATAACTGGTTCATTTCACCATATTTTAAAGTTATTTGTAATTTTTCATACGTGCCGATAGCATTATATTCGATTCATCATTAGCATATTGCCAGAAGGTATTACTTTCATTGACATACATGTAAGTAAAAAATTTAGCAATATAATTTAAGTCCATTAGAAATCTTAACACATTTGTAAAATGCCGTGGTTAGGTTTTGTTAATATTAATTTTGCTTTGATATCATTAATGAAAATTGTTGTTTTAAGTAACTTAATAAAATACAATTAAAGTAATAATGATTGTTATTATGGTATTTTTTTGTACTTAATCATTGTATTTGGCTCTCATAGTTCAAAATTTAAATTTGATTAATTAAAACTTTTGTCATATAATCCCATGACACACATGTATTCCCAGAAATGCACACATTTAAAACTTCTATTTGATTGTTTACATGAAAATGTGACAAAAATGTTTTACAAATCTAAAGTACTTCACGAATGTGAATTTTGTAAAATCTTAACTATTTAAGAACTTTATCCATCTGAGATTCTTAAATAAAACAACCCCATAGCTCTTGGTGAAACTATGTTTGCGAAACACTTTGCACTTTTCTAAAGCATATATAAAAACTAATATAACATTTTAAAATAATAGTTTAGGTTAGAATTTAAATATGTAATTAATTTTTTTAACTATTCTATAAGTCACAACTAATACTTTCAACGGACAAAAATTACCATACAATCCCGTGCTCAGCTATAAATAAATTATTAAATTATTGTTGGTTAAAACTGACAAAAAAATCTGTGCAGTTACTTTACTTCACTTTATTTCTCAGTGAGTTACACATAATAAAATCTCCCTCCATTTTGGGTGGCCAAACTATCTGGCGTAAACAAATTTGTAAGTGGGAGTTATCGCTCCCTCCTTAAAAAATGGTCGGAATTAGCCACGGTAAGATATGGCGAATTGCTCGCCGAATCGGGCTTAGTTTCTGCTTCTTGGTGGTTATCTTGTGTGCCATCCTTTATTGCTCCGGACACCAAAATGCTTTCAAAAGCACTTTGCTTATCATCGAGTACCAGTTATCCCATATATTTTCAATACGTCACGGTACGATAGAAAATAAACATTTGTGGTACCGTTGAATGGAGTACACTCTTAAAACGAACGAGCGATTTTAACTTAGTCTGATTAATTTTCACTCCTCCAGTCTGGAAAATGCACTTCTAATTTTGGAGTGGATCCTTTGTGTGTTAAACTTCCGACAAGATCACTCCAAACGAGTGATTTTTACTCAGTCAGAGTAAATATTCACTCCTTTCCAGTGTCGAAAATGTACTTCTCCACTTGGAGTGGATTTCACTCTTTTGTTTTAAGAGTGTAACTTTGGACCAAGCGTTTCAACCTAACAACTTCTCATTGAATATTTTTTGAAAAAAAATCATTGCCTTTTTCAATAAGTGGCAGCTCTGCTTTGAACTTAGAGTAAATAAATATATATGGGTAATTCCATGGCAGAAGAGACCGGGACTGCAAAAAAAAAATATTTTTTCCCGCAATTGTATCTTTTATATTTGCTTTAGAAAGGTTTGAATTTTATTTTTTCTGTATCATTAACTATTGTTGTTTCGTCTTTGCCAACACAGCGGCTTCAAAATGGCCGCTTTGTTTCGAAAACATGATCTCGTGTTTTTGCATCATTTTGAATCCTTGAATTTTCAGATAAGAAATACATTTTATCAGATTTTTTGATAAAATTATTAAAATACACTATCAGAACTATGCTAAAACCACATTATTAATTGGCATTTATAACTAAAAGATATTTAATTAGGAAGATAAAAATCTCCTTTTTGAATGTAGTGTCAGTCACGAAAAGATATAAAAGTTCCCATAACTTTTTAAAATAAGGCTTTACTTCAAAATTTTTACGATATTTTCTTACTATAGTAACCTCTGTGTAATTCCAACCGTTTTAATTTTAAAATAAAAAACATTTTCTCTATTTATAACACATTTTAGATTTGTAGTGTCAGTCACGATGTAGTGCTAGTCACAACTTCTTTTTGATCTAGATGTTTTAGATTAGCTAAATACTTGTGGATTTCTTGTATTTTGATAATTTTGATTTAAGATGGCTATATCAACAGCTAAAAGAAAAAAAAGAGCAAAGGGGATGTTTTTAAGACGGGATAAATTTTAAAAATTTAAAGAAAATGAAAGCAAAAACCATTTTACGGACAACACTTCAATTACAGGTAATACACCTCTATTGCAATCCTCGAACCGTTTGACAACCTTGTCTGGTAATTCTCTTCCAAAAGTCATGGTCATCTTTGAATTCAAACATGATGAAGGACCAATTGATGGACTTCGAGATACAGTGAGGAGGGGATAATGGAAGTCACACTTTCTAAGAAATTTGACCCACATTTTGCTAAAGATTTTTTCACTTTGTATAAGAAATCTGCCCAAACATATAACTATTATACATTTCTGACAACTGTGTAAAGGGCAAAATAGATAGATTAAATTATATATGCCCATTAAAGAAAGTTAAACCTTACAATTTCTAGACACACAAAAATTGCTTCGTTTTTTAAAATTAAACAAATGCCTACTTAAAATAACTGCCAATGTTTTATTGAATCCCCCAAAATACTACACGGTTAATTAAACAAATTTAAATGTTGTAAAAAGAAATACCTCTCAACAAAATTCTGAAAATGAACTTGATGCTGGAAAAAGAGCTTTATTTCCTTTTGTAGTTAAATTATCGCTAAATATTTTGTGGGCAAATGTTAAGTAAAGTTGCTTATTCAATAAAACTAAAACATCTGCAATGGTCGGGGGTCTTTTTGCATGGCCTGAGGAGGAAGGTTTTTCAGAAAATGCTATTGAAGAAAGAAGTAAGAAACTACCAGAAACCAACTCTAGGGACGTTGCGTAACTTTTTCTAACTGCATATTTTTACCATGTACGCAATTTTTAACTTACCATGTTCAA
Source organism: Hylyphantes graminicola (assembly GCA_023701765.1). Classification (NCBI taxonomy): domain Eukaryota; kingdom Metazoa; phylum Arthropoda; class Arachnida; order Araneae; family Linyphiidae; genus Hylyphantes; species Hylyphantes graminicola. The sequence goes on along the minus strand of CM043114.1, from coordinate 58,134,998 downwards.
AACTATTCATATGTTATGTTATTACTGCCTAAATTTTCATTTCTGTGATACGATTCACATGGTGTAGTGAGTCACAATTTGAATGTAGTGTCAGGCACGCACAAAAGTGTTAATAAATTATTTCCTATGATATTTCAATACTTTTTTGCAATTAAATGATTAAGCTTTAAACCTTATAATTAAAATAAGCACTGGTAGAATGTTGATTTACTGCAATTTGAAGAAAAAATTAGTGTTCAAGAAATTACCAGAAACCTACTTTAGAGGACATTGTGTAACTTTTTCTAACCATAATTTTACCATTTATGCAATTTTTAACACTCCTTTTTACAAAATTATTTACATATGCTGTGTTATTATTGCTTGAAATTCCATATCTGTGATACAATTCACAATGTAGTGTCAGTCACGAAATCAATGTAGTGTCAGTCACGCACAAAATCGTTAATAACTTATTTCCTATGGTATTTTAATACTTTTTTGCAATTAATATATTAAGCCTGAAACCTTGTACTTAAAATAAGCAGTGGTAGAATGCTGATTTACTGCGCAATCAGAAGAAATTCGAATTTTTCTGATAGCCAAAAATCTACGAACTTTCGTGTAGTGTCAGTCACATCAGGACATTTTTATTATTTTTTAGTTAAATATTAAATTTAAAAAAAAATTAAAGATAGCTAAAAATACTATATGCTCAGGGGTATACTGACATACAATATTTTTTTTTCACAAATAAAAAAATAATTCTGAAATATGCAAACGAAGTTGGTTTAATCGTTCTGATGTAGTGTCAGTCACGCGTGGAAATGCCCATATACAAGAAGAAAGTCAGTACTAGGTTTTTATGCAAGGACCAAAGTTAAACCATTTGAAGGTACAAGAAAAAAAACGTGATGTAGTTTTATCGAATTTTTACTGGGTAACAGCCTCTTCTGTGAGAGTTTTTTTTTAATTTCAGACTGATAGTATAGTTATCCAGTTATAGGTTTTTTGTAAGCGTAATTCTTAAATGAAAAATTAATCAATAGTTAAAGGCTTTTATATTCCGTTGTAAAATTATTTTTAAAAAAATAACACATTTATTATTTTAATATTTGTAATTTTATAAAAAAAATTTAATGTAACAGACTTGTCTGTGTCAGTTTCCTTTCATCAGGCTAGCCAGTGCAGTATCCAGTGCTAGGTGGGGTTTTTTGCAAGTGTAATTCTTAAATGAAAAATTAATCGATAGTTAAATGTTTTTATATTCCGTTGTAAAATTATTTTAAAAAATAACACTTTTAATATTTTAATGTTTGTAATTTTATACATTTTTTTTTAAATGTAACAGATTTGTCTGTATCAGTTTACTTTCATCAAGCTAGCGTAGTTATTCACGCTTTTTTGCAAGTGTTATTCTTACAGGGAAAATTAATCGATAGTTAAATGTTTTTAGGCTCGGTTGTAAAATTAGAAAATAATTAGCACGTTTATCTGTTTGTGAGGTACAAATATGTGACCCTACTTAAGGCGGCACACGAAAGGCAAGTAATTAAGATCAGAAGTTCCTATTAGTTAATACCTTCTATCGGCGGATGATCACATACAATTATTCCCATCAGCGATAAATCTTTAAACGCTCTTACGCGTCATTTCTCTTTTAGAAATGATCATTGCAATCGTCATTTGGGAGACACCAATACGTTGGCAAGACAAAGCTGTTAGTGACATTTATGTCACACGTTATATAAGAATTTGTATTGCTACCAATGAATATGTACGTATGTATTTAAATAAACATACGTTATATAAGCATTTGTATTGCTACCAATGAATTGTACATTTAAATAAACGTACGTTATATTAGAATTTGTATTGCCACCGTTGAATATATACTTTTAAATAAACATACGTAATATAAGAATTTGTACATATATTCATTAGAATTTGTAAACATACATTATGTAAGAATTTGTATTGCCACCGTTGGATATGTACTTTTAAATAAACATACGCTATATAAGAATTTGTATTGCCACCGTTGGATATGTACTTTTAAAAAAACATACATTATATAAGAATTTGTATTGCCAGCGTTACATATGTACTCTTAAATAAACGTACGTTATATAAACATTTTTATGGCACCGTTGAATATGTACTTTAAATAAGCATACGTTACATAAGCATCTGTATTGCCACCGTTGAATATGCACTTTTAAATAAACATACGCTATTATCGGCATTTGTATAAACAATGAAGCATTGAAAAAAATCTTCCTATTTTTTTAATTGTATGTCAGTTTAAACGTCTTTCGAAACCCCTTATAGGACTCAACGGATATGGAATTTTTTTTAAAATATATATTTGATCAGCTAAAAATATTTCCCAGAAATTGTAATATTCAAGCGCAAACTGGGCAAATCATTACTTTCTACAACATGTAATTGCCCTTAAATTGCAATCGTATTTTCATATCTATTTCACTCGAAATCAACCAAATGCTAATAACAACCTTCTCACACCAAATAGCGGCATCTTGTAGAATCACACCTGTAAAACTGTGCATGACACCTTCAGCCCCATTTTAACTCCAGATTACAGGCTACGGAACCGCAAATAGCTGGCATTTCTAAGACACGTTAATGAGTCCAGAAGTGCGTTTCAATCGGACACTACATATTTCTGCTATTTTATTTATCATTAGACATTATATTATATACTTTTATCCCTTCGATGCAATAAAAGAATATCTCTACGACGGATTGTTATCATTATTTCAAAGGCCAATGAGATATCAGTTGAAACCTGTAATTTTTCGCGCGTTAGGGTGTCATTTTTTTGGAGAAAACAAAGAACTATTTAGGTCTAATATTTCCCTTTCGTTATTTCGTTACGTCGTTAAATAGTGTTACGTGAGACAGATATAATATATTTACGTAGCCGCTCTAGGGCAAGAGTCCAACTTCAAATGAGTCTGAAAATATTCGTAAGCTATTAAATTTAAGTATTATTGCTTGAGATATATTTTCATTACAGATGCCAAAGAATTAATCTGAAATAAAAATTCTAATTTTTTAATTTGACTCGCATTTATTAGTCTTTATAAAATTAAAAGCGATGTTTATTTGAAATAAATAGAGATAATACAAGTAATCAAGTCAATAAATTGCAGAAATACGTATCTGTATGAATAAGAATATAGTACTTTGATAGGTGGTTTGATCAGCTTTTCCCATATTGTTCAAAACAAAAATTGTGTTTTTCTATAGAACTAATGTATTAATTACGAACACACGTTTCATTATATTTTGTAATTAGCATATGTTACAGTCTTTGAATTTACCAAACATATTTGCAGATTTGATTTATTGAAATACAAAATTCCCCATTTATACAAGTATCAAATTTCCGCCATAGCAGTTTTAATATGTATGATTTTGTTGGTAACACTTAATAACGTAGTGAATAAGCAGAATTCCTCTTGTAAAATACATTAATGTAAAATTTGTCAGTAATGTAAGTGGCTCAAATTTGAAGGGAAAGTATCATCTGGTTATATTGTTAATTTTTAAGTTTTAAAATGTGGCCCAACTCTCTGAAGATTATTTGGGATTTTAAAATTAATGCATCAGCTTTATGGGAATGACAACGGCTGACCATCCATCTTAAAGGGGAATGGGCACGCTGGATAGGGGTCTCCAAAGCAAAGTGCATCAGTGTTAATCCTGAAACGAAGAAACATACAAATGCATCTGTATTTAAACCTCAAATCATGAAAAAATATATTTTAAAAACTTAGTTATTGCAATGAAAAATGAAATATCTCCCCGGCTTTAATGTTTGTGCTAAGAACAGTTCGAAACGCTGTCATCCACAATGCCATGCAGTTATGCCATTCATATAACCGAATCAGAAGACCTAATCACCTAAAACTGATCATCACTCTTAACAGTAATTAAAGTCATTTTTGTAAAAATTTACAATTATTATTAACTATTACAATTATTTACGTAGAAACGAAGAAAGAGCAAAATGTTGCTGTTGTGCAATGTCCTTTTTAAATACATTTTAATCCATAAAATGTATCTGTATTTTAGCCTCAAATCATAAAAAAAAATATTTGAAAAAGCATTGAAAAATAAAATATCTTCTCGGCTTTAATGTCTGTGCTAAGAACAGTTCGTAACGCTGTCAACCCCAATGTCATGCAGTAATGGAAAACCGAATCAGAAGACCTAATCACCCAAGACTGATCATCACTCTTAACAGTAATTAAAATCATTATTATAAAATTTTACTATTATTCTTAACTATTACAATTGTTTGCGTCGAATAAAGACTCGTACAAATCCTGTGAAGCCGTTCTTTTCTGTATTTTAACCTCAAATCATAAAATATATATTTGGAAAAAACCTAGTTACTGCAATGAAAAATGAAATATCTTCTCGGCTTGAATGCCTGCGCTAAGAACAGTTCGTAACGCTGTCATCCCCAATGTCATGCAGTTATGTATATTCATAGAAAACGTACCAGAAATTGAAAGGTTAAAATAAGAGATACAGAAGAAGAGAAGAAAGTAGAAACGAAGAAACAGCAAAATGTTGTTAAGTCTTTTTTTTTTAAATACATTTTCATCCATGAAATGTATCTGCATTTTAACCTCAAATCATAAAAAAATATATTTGGAAAAAACCTAGTTACTGCAATGAAAAATGAAATATCTTCTCGGCTTTAATGTCTGTGCTAAGAACAGTTCGTAACGCTGTCATCCCCATTGCCATGCATGTTATGGCCATTCATGTAACCAAATCAGAAGACCTAGTCACCTAAAACTGATCATCACTCTTAACATTAATTAAAGTCATTATTGTAAAATTTTACAATTATTCTTATCTATTACAATCGTTTACGTCGAATAAAGACTCATCCAAATCCTGTGTAGCTGTTCTTTTAAATATCTTTTCATCAATAAAATGTATCTGTATTTTAACCTCAAATCATGAAAAATACATTTTTGAAAAAACCTAGTTACTGCAATGAAAAATGAAATATCTTCTCGTCTTTAATGTCTGTGCTAAGAACAGTTCGTAACGCTGTCTTCCCCAATGTCATGCAGTTATGTCTATTCATTGATTACGTACCAGACATTAAAATGTTAAAATAAGAGGCAAAGAAGAAGAGAAGAAAGTGTAAGTGAAGAAACGTTAAAATGTTGTTAAGTCCTTTATTTAAATACATTTTCATCCACAAAACGTATCTGTATTTTAACCTCAAATCATAAAAAAATACATATTTGAAAAAACCTAGTTACTGCAATGTAAAATGAAATATCTTCCCGGCTTTAATGTCTGTGCTAAGAACAGTTCGTAAAGCTGTCATCCCCAATGTCATGCAGTTATGGATATTCATAGAAAACGGACCAAACCGGACTGACCGACGACTGATTATCCCTCTGTAAAGTATTTTAAAATCATTATTGTAAAATTTTGCAATTATTGTGAACTGTTACAATTATTTACTTAGAAACGAAGAAATAGCAAAATGTTTCAAAATCCTTTTTTAAATACATTTTCATCCATAAAATGTATTTGTATTTTAACCTCAAATCATAAACAAAATACATTTTTGCAATAACCTAGTTACTGCAATGAAAAATGAAATATCTTCCCGGCTTTAATGCCTGTGCAAAGAACAGTTCGTAACGCTATCAACCCCAATATCATACAGTAATGGGAAACCGAATCAGAAAACCTAATCACCCAAGACTGATCATCACTCTTAACAGTAATTAAAATCATTTTTATAAAATTTTACTATTATTCTTAACTATTACAATTCGAATTACTATTACAGTCGAATAAAGACTCGTCCGAATCCTGTGTAGCCGTTCTTTTCTGTATTATAACCTCAAATCATTAAAAAATATTTTTGAAAAAACTTAGTTACTGCAATGAAAAATGAAATATCTTCTCGGCTTTAATGCCTGTGCTAAGAACAGTTCGTAACGCTGTCATCCCCAATGTCATGCAGTTATGTATATTCATGGAAAAAGGACCAGACAGGACTGACCAACGACTGACTAAAGTTTGCGCATATTGTTAAACTTTGCATATGTAGTTGTAGTTAACTATTACAATTATTTACGTAGAGGCGAAGAAACAGCAAAATGCTGCTAAGTAATTTTTAAAATACATTTTCATCCATAAAATGTATCTGTATTTTACCCTCAAATCATAACAAAAATATATGTGAAAAAAACCTAGTTACTGCAATGAAAAATGAAATATCTTCCCGGCTTCAATGTCTGTGCCAAAAACAGTTCGTAACGCTGTCATCGCCAATATCATGCAATTATGTATATTCCTAGAAAAAGGACCAGACATGACTGACCAACAACTGACTAAACTTTGCATATATTGTGAAACTTTGCATATGGTAGTTAACTATTACAATTATTTGCGTAGAAACGAAGAAATAGCAAAATTTTGTTATATCCTTTTTTAAATACATTTTCATCCATAAAATGTATCTATATTTTAACCTCAAATCACAAAAAATATATTTGAAAAAAACCTAGTTACTGCAATGAAAAATGAAATAGCTTCTCGGCTTTAATGCTAGTGCTAAGAACAGTTCGTAACGCTGTCATCCCCAATGTCATGCAGTTATGGCCCATTCATAAAACCGGATCAGACCCATTCAGACACATTCCTACAGGTGGTTAAAGTTAAACACTTTTACTTCGCTATAATCGAGCAGGGCATTTGTGATTCCGAATCCGTTTCATCCAAATTAATCAACTGGAATGTAATTTGCAGTAGGCTAATGTAATCTCTATCATTATGAATGTGCGCTACTAACTAAAGATAAGTATAGTTTATTTTATTTTGCATTTTGTCACCATGCATAGTTTGGGTTGATTTAATCAAAATTGTTGTTTTGCAGTAAGGAGACCCAGTAATCTATGTTTTTAAAACCATTAAAAGCTGTTGTTGAAATGAAAGCTCTTTTAGTTTTACTTTAGATTTGGTATGATGGATAGACGCTAACTATAAATATTAAACCACCATTAACGGTGAATTCATTAGTACCATTAACACTTTCATTTTCGACTAAAAATGTTAACGTTGAGGTATTTTTTAATTCGTTTTTAGTATAATTTAATTTGTCCTACCTAAATTGTCTTCATTTAAATTATATTTGTTGATAAATTGCTTAAATTGAATATAATTGTTTGATTTCTTCTTAAGTTTATCTTAATAAACAAAGGAGCTGGGGAGCCCAGTCGGTTAGGCACTCGCCTAGCATGCGAAAGGTCCCAGATTCGGGTCTGGGCATCGCCAAAAATAGCTGCCGACCTAAAACCGCCCGTTCAGCCAAAAATGTCAGATGAATAATACCTCGTGTTGCACGTTAAATATCCTTCAAAGTCCTAACGTTGCGTACGATGACGCCCTTAACGGTTGCGTTGGGTGCCTATTTAGGTGTCGGCTCATAACTTGACTGTGGTTTTGAAATGTGACCCCCGTCACCAATAGCCCTCTTTTAGCTCTAGTGCGGCGATAATTCAAACCTTACCTAACCTTAATAAACAAAATATCTCTATGTAATATAATGTAGTAATTGTCGGACGGCTTGAAAGCCACGTGACTTACGCGGCTTGAGTCAATCAGAAACGCTGAAACTAAGTGTGGCGGTGTGCTTGTTTTGTGCCGGGGCTGCTTCAGGTAGTGTCCCGTGGCTTTGGTAGAGATCGTTGCTTAGCGCTAGAGCTACGCGATGCCCTGGAGCAGTCGAAGGGGGCTTTGTCCCCTAGTTTCCTTCATTTATCTTACTAGGGGGCTTTGCCCCCTAGTAAGATAAATGAAGAACATAGTTCGGGTCTGATGGGTTTAAAAATCTATTTTGTCTTCAGATCTAATGGGATATTTGATCTTCGGGTCTAATGGGTTTTAAATCTATTTTGTCTTTATTCTAACGCAGACAAGCTCTCTCGCCTACAGAAATGCTAATACTAATAACGCCTAATGTACTTAGCAATTTGGGACTGAATTTGGTTGTGGTCTGTAAACCAGCTTACACGTTCAACTAAAATTTCGCCCCAAGTCCATCAAGGTGGTCTCCCATTCATCCAACAGCCTCCCCATGTTTCCATGCCTACCTCTCGGGTTTCTTACGATATTACAACACTTCCCCATGTCCAATTAACAAGTCCAGAGGCTTCATAATCCACAAGACATATAATCACAGGTCTAACCTCTAAACTGCTGCCGTGCCCAGGGTCTATCTGCCTAAAATATCTGGTAGCCCGGGGGCCTCGCATTCGAGATTTGATGCCTAAATTAAGCAGTTAGACACTGTCGCTTCGGGTGCTGTACGGTCTGAAATATTGGCAAGTAGAACGCCGACTTGAAGTGGAAGACCTTTAGACAGACACGTGTGCCCAGTTTATTATTGCACAGAGGAAGGGGGGGGGGGGGGACGCTGTCACTCTCAAGATAACATGTAATTCCCCTAACATTTTCCGTCCCTGCCAATTATATCATTCGTTCTTTTCGCTTTACTACATCTTATGGAAGCGGACAATTTTTGTTTTATGTGGTAACTACCACAGTGATCGCCACTTTATGAGTTTGGTCATTAAGTTACCCCTGGGCCCTGTAGCACGTCCATTGGCAACCTGTAGTTTTGTGGCCGCTTGATATCATCTTTATTTTTTTAGCCTTTTTTTTAATTTACCTTTACTCTTTATGACTCTTTTCCTTTAAAAAGAGTTTTTAAAAATAGCAGATATGAAGTTAAAAAGGAAATTTAAAAAAATTATAAATCGTTCAAAGAAAAAATACTTTTAAAATATTTTTTGCATTTATTTTGATGATGGTTTACAATTTGTCACTACGAACGGAAACATAATTATCGATAGTAAAGGAAGGGAAACATATTTATCGATAGGAAAGAAAACTTATTTATCGATAGGAAAGGTAACATAATTATCAATAGGAAAGGAAACATAATTATTGATTTAAAATTATTGTTAAATAATTTAAACTGAATGCTTATGCAAACAAACCTTTCAATGAAAAATTTCGAGGATATTCCTATACATAAAAGCAAAACTTCAGAGATAGTGAACTCATCTGGGATCCAATTGTGTGAAAAAAACTATTTGTTGTACGCAATAGGTGTGTTTACCACTGTGATTTATTAACGGATAGCTTGTTGGTATCGTACTTTTAATTATAAGTGAAAAAAAAATAGTTGTCCATTCTGTAGGTCTTACAAATGAGGTATGATATTTAAACCTTATGCGAGATCTAAATGTACAAATCTAAATTAGCAGTTAAAGCAATTAATTAGCATTACATTTACAAATTAATTAGATATCTAAATTAGCAAAAATCTAAATTTACTCACTTCACAAAAGTTATAAAAAAAACTTCAGCAGCTTAATTAACAATTTGATATATTTGAAATTTCCGATTTCATATATTTAAGGGGTTCTCTTAAATTACAGTTCGGAATTAAAATATTTTAAAATTCTTCATTTTAGTTAAAATGAACAAATTAAAAGGTTTATATATTTCGAAAAAGAATACATATGTTGCGCACAAAAAAAATGATACTACCTATGGACTGATGTCTGAAAAACCTCAGAGAATATATATCAATCAAATTCCAACGATAAAATCGCAGCCTATAATCGATATTAACATTATCGGAATTATCCCCGTCGGGGACCATTATTCTGCGCCATTTATTTACATGGAGTGATTGCAGAGGACCATCGCTGCAATTTATTCTACCGCAGACAAGCCCCCTCTCCTACAGAAATGCCAATACTAATAACGTCATCTCTGTTTAGCAAGGAAAGAGATGGAAAAAAAAACGAGTTATTTTCGTAAATTAGCAGTTCTCTGTTGTTGTAGCAATGGGGATGTTCCTTATGATGTCACGTTCTCCGTTCTGCGATTTCATTAGTTGTTTTGTTTTCTTTCCGTACTACATGACATAAGCCCAGTGGTTTCTTATGACGTCATGCTCTCTGTAATGTTGTTTCATTGGTTGTTTTGTTTTCTTTCAACAAGTTCTACAAACAAGCTCACTGAAGAACTTGGTGGAAGAACGTGCTAAGTAACAAAAATGAGCTGTGAAGATTTTCGTTAGCACTTAAAGACATTAAAAGCGGCACTCACAAAAAGTTCCAGCTGCCAGCGCTATTTTGAGCTTTGTTCACCCCTTTTGCGGTGTATCAATGCTATGGTTTTACCACAAAATTGATAATTTCAAGCTCCAAGTAGTGGTGACAACTCGAAAGTTCCAGGATTAAGGTGCGATTCTGCATCAAACTTTTTAACAGTGCATCGAAACATGGCTCATTCTAAAAAAAATACAATTTCCATTCCGTTACTGATAGCGCATTGAAATTTAAATATTATTTTACCTACGAAATTTGAAAATATCCCATCTACACATTTGAGTATATTTTACAAAAACATACGATCCCTACTATTTGCTGAGAAAGTTATTAATAATTTCTTTGAATTCTTTCTATCGTGCAACAACATTTTTAACAGCGTATCGATTATTGCTTGGTTGAAATACAACATTTTGTTCTCGTCTCTCGCATCCCTCTTCGATAGATCCCGAAAGAGCATGATCACTTAGCGGTCTGGATGCTCCAAATAGTGGTGGCAGCTAAAAAGTTCCCTGATTCCCGTGCAATCTTGCTCCAAAATTATTAACAGCACGCACTCTCAGAAATAACACTTTCATTTTTGACGATTCATGAATCCTCAAGCCTCATTTCGTTAATATTGAGGATTGTTCGTCAAACTATCACGTGACTTTTGAGTAAACGTGAATCCTCACTTTTACGATCGTGATTTGACGATTCTGTATCTTGATTTTGAGGAAACTGAATCTCATTGTTGAACTCACATGTTCAAAAATGACGAACTATTTCTTTAGATTAGACGACATTCAAATCCTCATAAAAATGACTGTTCAAATTTCCTCACTTTGAGGAAACGAAAACTCGGAGCATTTGCCAGTAATGGAATCGTCGAAATTAAGGAAAATTTCGTCGTTTTTGAGCATACACTTTTAAGAGTGCGTAGATCATTGTGTGGAAAACAACGTATCGTTCTCGTCTCTCGCATCCATCCTCGATGGATCCCGAAAGAGGATGATCACTTAGCGGTCTGGATGCTCCAAATAGTGGTGGCAGCTGAAAAGTTCACGGATTCCGGTGCAATCTCGTTCCAAAATTAGTAACAGTGTAGATCATTGTGTGGAAAACAACGTATTGTTCTCGTCGCTCTCATCCCCACCTCGATAGATCCCGAAAGAGGATGATCACTTAGTGGTCTGGATGCTCCAAATAGTGGTGGCAGCTAAAATGTTCCCGGATTCCGGTGCAATATCGCTCCAAAATTCTTAACAGTGTAGATCATTGTGTGGAAAAAAAACTTTTGTTCTCGTCTATCACATCCCTCCTTGACAGATCCCGATAGAGGATAATCAGTTGATCATTCAGCGGTCTGGATGCTCCAAATAGAGGTGGCAGCTAAAAAGTTCCCGGATTCCCGTACAATCTCGCTCCAAAATTTTTAACAGTGCAGATCATTGTGTTTTTAAGAGTGCGTAGATCATTGTGTGGAAAACAACGTATTGTTCTCGTCTCTCGCATCCCTCCTCGGTGGATCCCGAAAGAGGATGATCACTTAGCGGTCTGGATGCCGAAGGGAAGCGAGCTTGGCCCAATGAAATATGGGTCTGGGACGTGAGTTGCATCGGAGGTGATGGCTACTGGACATCGGTGTAGCGGCAGGGGGCGGGACAGCTATCCCAAGAGCGAGCGTGACAAAACAATGCTCAGGGATTTTTCGAATTGGACTGGTGGAATTTGTTGACTAGACTCCACTTATCTGATCTCCGACTGATATCATTCTGCTCCATTTGTTCATCCATAAAAAGGCTTCACATGTTGAAGTGGAATGCTTTCATTTCTTTAGAGGTCTTTTTTTTCCCATTTCCAACCTACATACAGTAATTAAAAAAACCTTATTTTTTTAAAAAAATTGTTTTAGTAAATGAAATATTTATTTCCTAATAAGGGACCGGTTCAAATTGATTCGTATATTTGGGGCTATACTCTGTTGTGCGTTTGCTTACAGATTATGTAAAAAAAGGAGAAGGGAAATGTGGGAACCAAATGAATTAGGGGGATTCTTTTTGGTGAGAAGTCATCAATGCAAATCAATTAAGTTTCATGGGTTTAATTTCAACTCAGGAAGTAAGGATTTAGAATTAAATATTGAAATCACTCTGAAGAAACAACAGGCTGATACTGGTGCAAAAATAAAATAAATTGATGATAACTGGCTCAGCGATACTGGCTGGTCAAATGAAGCATCTTATATCACGACCTATTCATAACCATCTAAACAAGAGTGATAGAATAAAAAGACGGCTGTCATAAGAAAGGAACTCCTGCTATGCGAAATCCATAAAAGACCCAGTTGGTATTGAAAAAACTCTCAAAAGCCACCAACAGGGCCGGTTTTCTAAATAGGCTGTAGCCAAGAGCGGCAAATTTTTGGGGCGGCAAATTTTACGACCAATTAAAGCGGCAATCGGCACAAAAAAAATTATTGAAAAGAAACTAATATTTTTAAGAAAACGAAGTAAGTAACATTCATGCGTAAACCATAAACGTACATATAGTTCTTATATTTAGTAGCAAAGATTTCCGCTGCGATGGAAATTCCACCATCTCCACCGCATTTAAAAGAAAAATAGGGAGACAGTTTAAAAAAAATTGCCTATTATTTCGATTTTGATTTAGAGTGTAAAATAGTGTATTTTCCCTTTTTTATATTCGTTGCAATAATTTTATACATCACCCACCATTACTAGCCTATTTTGCAGCTAACCAGCTATCTTTCAGCGAAGGGGATTATACTGTGACAAGGACGGCAAATCGAACGTTTCCTACGCGCTAAATATTTAAATCCAGCCCTGGTCAGCAAGCTGATACTTAAGGATTAAAATCTTTATGAAATACTTTTTCAATCCATCTCAACGCCTTATCTACCGTGGTGAGCAACGAATCCAACACCAGCAGAGCCGTCTTAAACTGGGCTGGGGCCCCTGGGCACACAATAATTTGAGGCCCTTTTGGAAAGTAAAAAAAGTGAATTACAATAAAAAAGTTTTACTGAGTATGACCATTTATTACCATTATTAATACCATTAATCAATTATTACCATTATGAAAAGCATTAATAGCATTGGCGCTTGCATAAAATCTAGTTTTTGAAGGATACTTCAGGACTCTTATTTGCACCTTAATGCTCTGTCAAAACTTTCCGTCGTTTTGTCGAAGCTGAAAAAAAAATTGTACAATTCAGCCATAAACAATGTTGACATTTATGTTGGTTCTTGTTTCGAACAGTGCAGCTTGATTTTGGAATCGGAGCGACAAATACGTTTTGAGAATAAATGTGCGAAAGAAATTGTCGGTGCTTTGGGGCCCCCCTGAGAATCGGGGGCCTTGGTCACGGGCCCCGTGTGCCCTTATGGTAAAGACGGCATTGAACACCAGTTCTTGATTGCTCCGCGAGCCATCGATCGATCAAAATTCAAAAGTGTGACAGAAACAAGCAAAGTGATGGGCCATGGGATCGGCCCTCACCTTCCAACGTCACTTTATGGTAATGACCAGTTACATTTTGATTTTTTGACACTGGTTTAAATACGTATATAATGGAGTCTATAATACGCCACTTATATATTTAAAAAATAAATAATAACCTATATAGAGGCTCATGTTGAATCTTTAAGTAATGCCTTATGCCTACAATATGTTCAACATTTCCTTGTTCATTGTGTTCCATCAATGGATCAAACATGATACTGAAATGAATACTTTGGATACATTAAAAAAATAGTGATGTACAGGTTCCACCCTTGCGCTCTTTGGTTACATTATTGAAATTACTTTCTTGATTCTATAACTTATATTTGGGGTATGAGTAGTATATTTATAGTTGGATTTCCTGGTATGACCGGGTGTTACAAAAATATTGTAAAATCAAGATGTGCAAAGCTTAACGAGACAAACTAGTTCAACGAGGCAACTCAGAATGACCCAAATTTTATTTTAAATTTTTTTTTGTCAAAATGCTCTTGATTTCAAAAATGTTACATTATTTCTCTGTACACAATTTATCATGTCATGCATAATGCTATTGCCGAAGTAAAGGGAACACCCCACAAGTAAATCTTATTTTATGACCATTTTAAACCACAATTTCAATTGCAATCGCAATGTAGGTTAGTGTCATTCGCAATTCCTTTTAATTGCTTTATTACTTGATGTTTTCATGAATATTCGTTAAATACTTTATATTCACATATACTCATTAATAAAAAAATATGCAGAGTGCATTTATCATTAGGTTCCTTCTTGGGATTCCTCTTGAGTCGGATCTTTGAATTTTTTTAATATATATTCAATGTATATATAAGTTTGTTACGTTATAGTACACTGACTCGAAATGAACATCTTCAGTTCAATTATTCATAAAAAATTGTAACTGAAACCTTATGTAGTGGTTCAAATTTATTAATGATCTGTTTAGGATCTGTTTGTAAAATATTCATTGATCATGTACGGACATAGATTAATTGATATTTTCTCCTTTATTTTTCACTTAACTTGCATGCAAATGCATTTGATGTCAATTTATAGCATCGTTTTTCTATTAATTATCTTTACTTATTCCATAAATCTTCTTCGTGTGTGGTGATGATGTGATTGATACTCGCTGTACTTTATCGTTTTTCAATAGTTATGGAATCATCGTTCTTAACTAAATCGTAAGTCCATTGATTTTAACTAAACAATTTCTGTATTGAAGATAGAGTCACTAGGTGAAGAAATTGCATTCATTATCTAAATAGTGCTCTAGACTGGGAATTTTTAATAGTAGCCAGTGGCTACCAGAGTGAAAATAAATGGTAGCCACATTTGCATTTTTAGTAGCCAGTTTTAAATTTAGTATATATGACAAAAAAAAGTGCTATTTTCCACAAAACAAAATTTTTTAAAGACATTTTTTATACGAAAAGAGTGACAGTAAAAAAAGGATCGTACCAATTATGTAAGTATGTGATTGGCCATTATTGAAAGGAGACAATTATTTTATGTACATACTGTTCAACTACAGAGGTGCGTAGCGAAAGTTCATTATAAAAATTAGTCTTTCTTTCCGACAGAATCGAATTGGAGGGTTTTATTAGTATTATTTTAGAAATGCAGCTTCAGAATTAATTCTTTGTAAACAAAAAGGGAAAAATTATGATCGCCACTTTTGGCGACTGGGGTTCGATTTTTAGGTAGCCACTTTCGATGTAATAGTTGACAGTTGGCGACTGGCGACCGCTAATCTAGAGCTTTATATCTAAACGTCTATTTTAAAAACTAAGTGGTTTTAGGCCGCATAACTCATTATATAAAGGATGATTTCAAACTCATGGAAAAGGTTGAAGGGACTATAGAAATCATCTTAATAAGCAATGTTAGCCAAAAAACTGGATGGAGAGTAAGTGGTGCGCCGCTAAGAAGCATCCGTAACTATCACATGAAAAAATAATTGATGGGATAAATGTGCATTTTACTGATAAGATGAATGTCAAAATGCCGTAACTTGGGACCCGGATGGCCGAGTAATTTGGACCATTACACCAGCAGTCTGCGCGTTGTAACTGGTGTGGGTTCGATTCCCGCCTTCGCCCTAGGTGTACTTTCCTTTCTCTGTAAGAATAAAAATTATTTCTGTGCCTGTCTTAAGGTAGGCGAATACCCAAAATTCTAAAATTTTTACTATTACTTTAATCTTTTCCAAATTTGGCATAGTGATTTCAAATATAATGAGCAAGGCTTTTTCGGCAATTTTTTTTATTTAAATATAATTGGTTTATTTTAAACGGTGTTTTTCACGTAAAAAAAGTTGGTTGCGCCAACACTTTTAGTATAAAAAGTTTTACATTAATTTACCTGAAATATTTTACAGATGCTATTTCAATATATATCTGTGCCATGAACCTCTAACATCCGGTGTAAATATATAAGTTTTTTTTTAAATGTCCAAGTGTAAGTTAATCGAAAAAAATCCTTTTTTTGTGGTTAATTTATAACATTTTTCTTAATAACTTCTTTTCTTGTAATTTTTATGCAACTCTAGAGGGTCATTGCATGCATCAGTTCAAAATAAAGAATTTAGCACATAATTAATGTTTATAGGATGAAAATTCAATGTGGTAGACTTATTAGCGTAAACCTCCTTTCTAAGAAGAAAAACACAGTTTAAAATAAATAAATTATATTTAAATTTTAAAAAATGCCTAAATAGTATTATTCATTATACTTGAAATCAGTATGCCAAATTTGGAAAAGATTAAAGCAATAGTAAAAATTTTAGTATTTTGGGGAATTTTGGGTATTCGCCTACCTTAATTTGACGAAGGCTTATATAAGCTGGTCTCTGATCAAGCACACAATCCGAAATTTTTTATGTACCTGCCACTACCCCCATTCCGTTGCTTGCTTATCTGGTGACGGACTAACTTATAATAACTATAAGCATCTATTTTGAAATATACGTGATGTTTCGTCTACATAACTCATTATAGAGGGTGATTCAAATCTTACGGGTAACATTTTTAGGGGTGATAGAAATGATCTAAATAAACAATTTGCCCATAAACTGAATGTAGAGTAAGTGGTGAGCTACTATAAGAGGTATTCATTCGCTGTAAAAAAAATCTCTCTTTTTGAAATCCCTGCAATAGAAGTGCTGCTATCACCCTGTGCTGTGAATTTACCTATGATGTAAAATTTATTGTATGGTATCGGCGAAAACGTTTACTTCACTTGCAGGGATTGGACGTTAGAACGCTATTGGAGTAAGGTGCTCTTGTGACTGCACGTCAAGACAATGCCATCTTGCTGCAAAACAAAATGGCATTACAGCATTTTATTGCAAAAATAAGAACAAAATACGCTGCCATTTTACTTAATTTTTTACAGCCTAACTATTCCATGGAAAAGAGCAATTAACGTGCAAAATGGGGGCAAAGTGACATGGCTCACTTTTCTAGTGACGCACTTCAAAACTTGCATCCTTTCTTCAACTAACAATTGAACAAAATTGAAGAGTTTGATGGAAGAACATGCAGTGACATTTTTAAAACAATTTAAATTTTTATGTCAATGAATATGTTATTACCCTCTTTAAAGATAAGTTTCTCCTTTTTCAATAGCTTTAATTTTAGTATTTTTTTTACACTTTCCAGTTATCTTTTTTAACTGATCTAAGTGCAAACGAAAAACTTGAAAGCTCATTTTCTCGCTTTCACTTTTCTGGCACTTGGCACGTTCTTCCTCTAAACTGAGATAAACCGATATATACAGGAAAATCCACCTCGTCCATTTAAGACATTGCTCATTTTCTTATATAAGAGATAAAAAAAAATTCCCCATGACATTTGATAGTCTACCGATTCATCAGCGATGTCCTATTTTATTGAAACCCGAAACCACTTGCTGAAATTGGGCGTAAACAAAATCTATATTGACAATCTGAGGTGCAGTGCGCAGTCAGGACCATTAATCAAAATCTGAAACGGACAATGAAGAAAGTTCGGGACGTTAGACAGGTAATATTCAACCTCAAAAAGGGTGGGGTCTCCAAAAGTGGCCGATAATCAATATATAATGCATTCGAAAAGTACAAATGCCTCAAAAATACATAATTTCAACAATGTTTCATTAAAACCACAGTTTCAGCACTGTAGCCAGAAGGGGGGGACTTCCGGATGTCTATTTATGGACTCTGCTTTAAGAATTTTAACACAGTCGATATGCGACTTTCTTGTGGAATTTTAGTCAAAAGAGATCTTGAAACGTTCAAATCAGTTACAGCGTTAATATGCTTTATTATGGGAGAATGAGAAGGAGAAAATAAATTATAATACACAATTTCCAGAAAAAAATATAGCAAGTCTCTAATTATCAGTTTTGAACAAGTTTTTAAAAAGTAATTTGCAGAAAACTGAAACATTGTCTAAACTATCAAGGTTTCCCTGTTACAGTGAAACTTGACGACTGCCAAGGTCTAGAATTTTTTTTACGTTTTTCATAGAAACTATATTTAATGTAATTTGTAGTTGTTTTTTTAAGTTCGCAAGCTCACAGAAACGATATTTAAAAAACTTTATGTACTAACTCCGGAATAATGGAAATACTTAATTTTTCATTAATTGTTTTATTTTGTTAATTTTCCAAAGTTTAATGCCTTCTAATAGAACCAAAGGTTTCTGATAAACGATAGAGTGAACATTGACAAACCAAAACAGGAGCAAACATGAACACTTAGTAGCCTATGACAGGGTGAACAGGTTACAGCGGTAGGGTACATAAATATGTTACAACATTAACTGTCAGGCTACTTTTGGGCAACCCTGTATATATGACAGCGGTTCCAAACCTGTAGGCGATCTCCCCCAAGTGGGTGATTTTGTCATCAAAGGGGGCAAACAAAACTTGAGGAGCAACCAGGAGGCGATGAAAGGGGGAAAATTAAAACAATGTTGTACCTTTGTACAGTAAAACCAATCTCCAACCATAACCAAACCAGCCATTTTTTACTTTCAACTCTCTTAAATTTTCTACAAGAATCCAGTAAAAATATCTTAGTTAATTATTTCACTTTTGTTCTCTAAAAATACGTATTTTATGTTTTTTCGATTTTATTTAAAAATAACCAGACAAAGCTTCTTTGGTTGTTTATATTAACGGTAGTAAGTGTTTAAAAAACTGTTTTATTGTCACACTTTAACTCAAATTATGATTAGACATAACAGGGACATTAAAATGGAGCGATGGATGTTAATCAAATTAAAGAACGTGGCGATGGTCCAGAAAAAGTTGGGAACCACTCGGTATATGATATAATCGCCAATGACGGATTTATCCAACAGCTTCTTTTTATCATTAAATCCCCTGTCCATATTTCATTCATTGTGTATGGATAGAAAACTTTTTTTGTATGCCTGGGCGTGCTCTCGTTTTGACACATTAAAAACTCCCACCGGATTATGGAGGTGAGACGTTGTGAGCGACGCTGTCGGCCGTCCCACAGACCGCAGGCCCTTGTTGACTCAAGGAGGTCTGCTTCCGGCAGCATACCGAAACGCCCTGTTGTTTGAATACGGGACTGCCCTTGGTTGGTTGGTAGACATATATTTTCAGGCTTGTGTGCTTGGTTATAGACCCGCTTATAAACCTTCGTTAAGTAAGACAGACTCAACACACACACGTGGCACCATCTATCGCCACCTCTGCAACTTAGATAGGTCCCTGAAGAGGATGGAAATACTCTCCAGGGACATGTACCCGTAGGAAACTGCGGAATAACCGCCCACAGGATATTCGGATCCAACAGATTTGACGTAAGGCTATTTGAAAGCATATTTGAAATAGCACTACATCTATATACATAAAAGGCGACTTCTGTTTGTTTGTTTGTTTGTATAGGACGCAAAAACTTAAGAACCACGCAACAGATTGTCACGAAATTTGGCACAAAAATTCATCTCATCTCCAGAACAAGCATAGGCTAAGAATTTTTCGAATTGGACCATTCCTTCTATCGTTTTCGAACGTTTTAAGGGAAAAAATACACCACTTTCGCTCAAATCCAATCATTTTTTCTCTTTCGTGATGCCATCAGGTAGAAAAATTTAAATAAAACTTTTTAGAAAACAATTGAAATTGAAAATGTTTAACTTATTTAATATTTGTTCATTGCCTTCAGGAACAAAATTTATAATTTGAAAAAATAGTTGAATATGTTTCAAGTTACGTAATCCTACCAGTCTCCATTCTATTATTTTATTGTGTATATATGATTTTAATTATGAACTTTTTAAAAGTATAGTTAAGCTTTTACTGAATTATGTTGTTGTTGTTTTTTTGAAGACCGTTGCACTACAGATGCATATTAGGGTTTCATGTCTTCCTTCTTTCGCCAATTACTTTCCCAAAATCGCCAAATTATTACAAAGAACGTGCAAAAGAGCATTTTTTTAAATAGCTGGTTGGTTGTGCGATGGACTTTGCGCTAGAGCTGAATGGGTGTAATGGTAGCTATATATTTTCCTCGCCAAATTTTTCAAACACGCCAAATGAGCCTAAAATGTGTTTATTCGGGAAATTACTTCGACATTATCTGTTATTTTTATAGCATTTTTTAAATTTTGAATTTTTAATGTAATATAAGTAGCGGGATTTTGTACTTTAATAACGAACGGTATCAGCAACATAAGCTTATTAAAAAGCAAATGAACTTATTAAAAAAAATGCAAATCGTTTGCTGTTTGCTGGAGTAGCTTATTTTTAATTCTTACTCATTATTTTTTTTTTACTTAAATATGTATTCCCTTTAATTTTAGCTTCTTATCAAAGGTATTTTTGAAATTAATATTAATTATTACAATAACCAAGATGGGTAATTAAATGGAAAAAATTACTGGGTAATCTTCATATCTTATGTAACTCAAATGAAAGAAAAAATAGTTAAATTGACTATAAAATTATTTTTTCACCTCTACCCGTGCAAGGTCGGGTATAACAGCTAGTTGGTATATAAAATGTAATTACATAATCAAATCATATAAATTGTATCTGAAAATACAGTATTGCCTTGAAATAGCTACCCCTCTATTGACCAAAAACATTAGTATGTTATAATGAGGGAACGTTGTAACGGATTTCTAAAAAGCTAGAAAAAGAGTACCATAAAGTAGATACTATTAAAGAAGTATTAAAAAGAGCATTATACTTTCTCAAGGCATTACATAACATAACTAGCACAGAATTTTAAACTACCTAATCACATCATATCAAGTGCATCTAAAAATGTAACAGTATCAAAAGAATCTTAATTGTTAAGGTCAATATTCCGGTCACGGTGACAGCTACTTGAATTAAAAGATCATTTTTCAAAATAAGGAATCCCTTTCAAATATGAAAAATAGAAATGGAATAGTTGCGCAATTCTTACAACAGAGCACACTGAACTCCATCGGAACAAGACGTCGTATCCAAATGACATTCCGAGACAAAAATTAGAACATTTTCGAACACTGAAGGTCATCACTAGACAAAATTCTGCCATCTTGTCTGTTCCAGACTTCTAAAATACCGCTCTAGCACGCGTCTGTTTTACGCATGCAAGTTCTAGACCGAAAATCAAATATCCGTTGGATATTCCGACCACGTCTGTATATTAATATATTTTCTAAATGAAGGAACGTGCTACCGATGTCGGGAAGAAAAAAAGAAACATAAATCCATGGACTTGTGACACTGACAGAAGAAAAAAACATGTCGCTGTGATGCCCAGCTCCGAATAAAGACAAACATGCGGTTAAAACTGTGCACACTTCGACAACAAGGGTTAATCGGGAGACAAATTTATGGCACTTAAACGAGATTCCATGAATCATTTCACGTTCTCGGGTGAAAACTGAATCTCCAGAGGCATAGCTTTGGCTAGTAGTGCTTCGTAGTCATGGACTCGTACTCCGTTTGAAATGCATTTAACTCTACACTCCGTGCCAACCTGACTTAAAAATAAATAGTAAAAAGTCAGGGGGGGAAAGCGCGATTAGTCCGTTTGTTGGAAACTCTTGTTATATACATACAAAACGATCTGAATACAATTTAACCAAAAATACACTTTTTATTCTGATAAAATTGCCAAATTTTCTCAAATAATATTCAAATCTGTTAGACCTTAAACGAAATTAATGTTTTATACATGTTTTCTGGATGGATTCGCAAATAATTTTTTTCACATCCGCGGAAGGATCTTCTCTATAGAATATTTCTATTTACCTAACTTAGGTTGGCAAAGAGTGTAAATGCAATGCAACGTATTCATACATTTATAAAACTCGAGATTTTGTTATACTTTATTACATTTAAGCTATAACATTACTGATGATGCTGAAATTTCCGTACCTGTTTTTTCTTTCGACTTATAGGTCCCACTTTTATTAGTCCCACTTTTTTCCCAAAATCAATAACGATTTATCCCAAATTACATGCTTTCCATACATTTAAAATCCTCGTATTTAAAAGCTTTGTAGTCATGGAATCGTACTCCATCTGAGTTGCAAGTGAAGCTCATTTAACTCTAAATGCAAAACAATGTATTCAACCATTTTAAGACTCACATTTAAAATCCTCTTTTGAACTTATTTTGATAACCAAAATGTGATGAGACTAAAGTATGTATGTTAAAGTAGTTTTTTTTTTTTTCGGAATACTATTTTCAAGTAAAAAAATTCGAAGTCTATCAATCATAGTTGAAAAGAAAATATACTTTTAATAATAACTCCAAAGAAAAAACAAGTCAATGCTACCAATTTCTAAATATTGATGAAAATATCCTAGTTTTAATTACAAATTTATTCTAAATGTATATTTATTTGGTTTCTTGTAGTTACGGAATACTTTGCTTACTGCATTAAATGTTGTTGGTTTTTTTGCTTATTACTTACATCAGTGGTTCCCAACCTGGGGGCGATCGCCCCCAAGTGGGCGATTTGTGTTATCAAGGGGGCGATAAATAGTTTGGGGGCGATAGGGGGGCGATGAGTATTCAAAGGGGGAAAATTAAAATATACTATAATACAGTAAAACCATTCTATTTTTTTTATCACCGTGACAAGTTTCAAACTAACATTCTTACAAGATTTGAAGATTTGACCAAGTTAGAAATTCTTGATTCTATTGTCGATACATTCACTTTTGAATCTGTGGGTTGTGGATAACCTTCATATCCATAACTCTTTGCAGACGGAATTTGTAGATCAGAAGTATGACAGTGAGGCGAAACTCCAGAGAGGTTATCAGTTAGCCTGCATGAAACTTATTTGCACTGATCCTTAACTGTGGTAAAAAGCTGAACTATTTCTCATTTCGTTCCGTCAATATATTTAGTTAAAAAAATTTAGTTCTGTTATCCAGCTCCTCACCAAACTAAAAAAAATCAATTGCACATTTGCCTCAAAGACTTGCGTATGAGCTTGAAAAATATAATAATTGATATAAAAAGTGGAAAAAAATTAATAAAAAGTTTTCAACATTCATTTTTTTTCTTTAATTTTTATTGTCAACTCTTAAATTTTCCAGAATTGAGTTTAAAGATCTTAGTTAATTATTTCACTTTCATTCTTTGAAAAATCTAAATAAATATAGAAAATTAAACATTTCTTTTTTCGATTTTTTTTGTAAAAGTAACCGGATAAAGCTGCCTTGGTTGTTTTTATTTCTGGTAGTAAGTGTTTGAAATTATAAAATTGCTTTATTGGTTACACTTTAACTCAAATTATAACTGGACAATTTATAAATATTAAAGGGGGGCGATTTGTGTTGGTCAACTTAAAGAAGGGGGCGCTGTTACAAAAAAGGTTGGGAACCACTGACTTACATCTTGGATTGGAGTTCCACTAAAATAAAATATTTTTTTTAATATTTCCGAAAAACATGAGTCTAGATTTTTAGAGTCTGATTTTTGGTGTGACTCTTACAATACAATTAAATTATAAGGTATTTGATGTGCTTGTTGAAACCTAGTTGCAAGACTTCAAATTTCTTTTATAGCGTTTCGTTACGTCATCCGATAATTTACCGCACAAGTCGAGTAATCGTCCACCTCTCGTTTCGACATCGGACTTCCACTTTCCAATTTAATGAATGGCGATAGTTGGGAACCTCGAAAGATATTTATTAGTCGGCATATCCAAGTATACCCATTTGGTTTCTTGTAGTTAACGGAATACTTTGATTACTACATTATATACCTGTAATTTAATTGTTTTTTTGTCTTACTTAATACTTACATCTTGGATTGAAGTTTCACTAAAAAAGTTTTTATTCCTTTAAATATTTCCGAAAAGCACGAGTCTAGATTTTTAGACTCTGAATTTCTTTTTAACTTTTACATTACAATTAAATTATAAGATATTTGCTGTGCGTGTTGAAACCTAGTTGCAAGACTTCAATTTTCTTTTATAGCATTTTGTTACATCATCCGATAATTTACCGCACAAGTCGAGTAATCGTCCACCTCTCGTTTAGACATCGGACTTCCACTTTCCAATTTAATGAATGGCGATAGTTGGGAACCTCGAAAGATATTTATTAGTCGGCCACTAACTCTTGTTCGCACGTTCTCGCTAGACAAGTCATCAACTAGGCATCAACCTTCAATGGAACTAAAAAAAACACGGAAAGGATGCGGCAAAAAATTGTGTTTATATAGAAAAAGACCCAAAGAAAATTGGGCGGAATCTTATTCACGAACCCCAATAAACGCTTTTCTTTTTTAATCCTGATAACCGCTGCACAGTTTGTGAGGTTTATTGAGAACAGTTATTTTTAATTTTATTAACTTATGCGTCTCATTAATTATAATTATGCTTATTTAAGTCACATATACGTGTTTTTTTTTTACCCCCTTGTGACGAATTTTTTTTCAGTAATGTTTGTTCTGTACTAATAAAGTGTTTGTTTGTTTATTCGTTTTTGGTCTAATTGTTAAGGAAAGCGAGACTTTAAAATGGTAATTTTTTTAGAGAATGTAAACTACACTGTCGAAAAAAAATCCTTGAATTAACGGAAAAACTACTGGCAGCAAGTTGCCGGGATTTTTCCGTTAATTTCAGGATCTTCTGTTTTGGCATTTTTCCGTTATTTTCAGGGTCTTTCATTTTGGAATTTCTCCGTTAATTTCGGGATCTTTCATTTCGGAATTTCTCCGTTAATTTCAGGATCTTCCATTTCGGAATTTCTCCGTTAATTTCAGGATCTTCCATTTCGGAATTTCTCCGTTAATTTCAGGATTTTCCATTTTAGATTTTTTCTGTTAATTTCAGGAATTTTCATTTAGATGTTTCCTGTTAATTTCATGAATTTCTAATTGGCATTTTTCTCTTAAATTCAGAAAACTTACATAGTATTTTCTAGTTAATTCCAAGACATGTTTGCTTTTTTTGTCAATTTTGTTTCTATATACTATTTAACCATCAATCATTCTAAATATATCCATTTATATATGGTGTTATGAATATAATCATAGGGAAATTTAAACATGCATCCTGTTTGTTATATAAAGCGTAAGCAAATAATGTCTTCATACTTCAACCTTAAATCTATTCAAAACTAATACATTCTTAGCCTTGTGATATTTTTTAACCATATTTGGTGAATAATATGAATAAAAAGGACATTGTTCACATTTTTGAAATTTAAAAATTACCAATCTTCATATATTTAAAATAATTTTAATATGGCAGAAAAATTTTAATATTTTTTCTAATTTTGATAAATTTTCAGTCATATTTTTTATAATGTATATATTTAGTGTATTGTTCTGTATCTACACAAATGGTATAACACTTTTCAGTAGCATATCCAGGGGAAAATCATGGGTAGGGGATAATGAGTCGGGTGTCTTAGGGGTTGAACACCCTTTTACAGAGAAACTATTTTAGACAGTAAAATTTGTAGTCAAAAACAATACATCATTAAGTGTCTGCATTTGTACTATACATACATTGTAAATTTGTATAGTCTCTGATAGTAAAAAAACAACAAAAATATTTAGTACATGGGGACGAGAATTATCCCCCTCCCTGGATACACCACTGCTGCAATTTAACAAAATATGAATAACAAAAGAATTACAAAATATAATTAGGTTTTATTTTTCTTTCACAATTGAAAAAGACTGTTATGGTTTTCAAATCCTCAACTAATTTAAAAAATTGTACAGGAACTACAGATTAAGTCGTCTTCTTTTCTGAACTTTCGACCCTCTTTGGAGATTCATGATAAACAAGCACCTAAAAAAATAATATATTAATATATATAAATCCAATTTCGTATGAATAGATCTAATATAATTAAGCAACTGGTAATCAGGCGTTAACCAGACAAAATCTTCTTTCTAAAATTAAACAATTTGACAATTTTAGGCTTTTTTTTTCGAGCAAGTTTTCCATAGAATCTGCACCGTAATAATTTAATATCAGAGTTCGAAACGCTTTTTTTTTGTGAAGAGGGGGGAGGGGGCAGACAAGGCATGGATCGTAGAGTACCTTTAATTAATTTATTTATCCAGTCCAATTGATTATTATAGTAGAAACAAAACAGAAGTGTTCTTGAATAATGTATATCATTACCAAAAATACAATTTTATAATAGTATTTAGTATAGAATAATAATTTTAATGTAATTTAATAGTATTAAGCAATAAAATACAATTTTATAATTATTATTTTATTAAAAGCTAATAACAATTGCTTTTGAATATCACCGACATGTAGACGGTGAGCCGAAAATGAGATTAGCAGCTATATCTAAATAAACACTAAAATAGCGTTTACACTTGTTACACTTGCAATTACTAATTTTACACTTGCAATTCCTAAATTTTGAATTCCGTTAGAAAGCTTGCATTTAAATGGAAATTGTGTATTTCTTAGTAAAGACTTTTCAAAACAAAGATCATTGACAATAGTGTATGTAACCTCTGAATCGAGTCAAAGCATGTGATCTGCATACATCCGTAATCACTAATTGATTCATTAAAATCAACAACAGAGTATTATTTATTAAAGAGAAAGTTTACGTTTGTATACTAGCATAGTTTTTAAAATAAACCATGCTGATAGAGACAGCGTAACCGTGCTTTTCAATCGAGGTTAGGTTTTGAATTATCGTCGCACTAGAGCTACACGAGGGCTATAGCTTTTCAATCGAATTTAAATGTAATAATTTCAAATCATTTCATTTTTTTTATTAATGTGCATTTGTTTGTTGGTGAACTTTGTTTATTTCATATATTTGACAGCTTTTTCAAACATTTAAATCAAATTTACTTTGTTGCGCGTGTTGGTAAACAAACGGAATTATTAAATTCTGGAGTCACCCCACGGTCAATTGTAGGACTATAGAGATTACAAAAACAAATAATAAATAGAGAAGAAAACGGGATTCTATAGATAGAAAAGGACGATAGAAAATATATAATCTTTAAATAAAATCATATTTTATTTAAAAAAAAATGAACATACCTGTATATTTATCTTTCTTGCTTCAGATGTGGTCAAAACAAACAAACAAAAAACATGGTGGCTGAGTCGGTCGGCGGATGTGTCGAGGCTAAAACCTGTTGGGTGCGAGGTTATATGGAGAATTTACGTTCATACGGGTCTTAAGTGAAATTCTGCACGCAGAAATACGGTGTTTTTCCGTTTTCGCTTGTCAAGCGTTTAAGGAAAACGGAAACAAGCTGTATATTTCAGACAAACCGTCTGTTTGTTAAAGAAACGCAATCTTTCCGTAAATTCCCGAAAATAATCACAGAAATATGCACGTAAAATTCAGGTTTTTTTTAACAGTGTACATTATTTAGTTTACATTCGTTAATATTCTTTATTCTACAGTTTAAACATTAGGCACGAAACCCAATAAACACTTTTCAATGCAAACGAGGCTTTTTATTCGTTTTTAGTCAAGTTTCAATAGAAGTTAGACTTTAAACTCTTAGTAGTTTTGCAAAGAAAATTCGACAATCTTTAGTTCGAAAAGTTTCTAAAAAGTTCGTTTAAAAAAAGTTTAATCTTATTCACGAATCCCAATAAACGCTTTTATTTCTTAGTTTGATTACCGTTGTAGCTTGTGTGGTTTATTGAGAAAATTTTTTTATTTAATTTTTTTTAGTCAAAACAGCGGGATGTTAAAATTTTACATTTTTCTATCAAAAATTCCACGTTCTTTTGGGAATTATTTAGTGAAATGTTTTTCAAAAAACTGAAATTTAAATTTCAAGACATTACATGAATAGAAAAATGTTAAAACTTTGTTTAAAATTTCATTCTTTTCAGGTTTTCTCCTTTCAACTAACTTAAATATTACACTTCAATTCAATTTTAAAAGAGTAAATAAATTTTCAAAAATATTAGCAAATGACAAAAAATATTATAGCTTCATCAACTGAAAATAACGCATCAAAATATTCCTTTAACCTTATCCTTTTTTCGAGAGAAATATTTTTTTTTTTTGCGTAGGCTTAAAATAAGCGAACCCAATCGAGGTATGGAGATTCGAATCGCCTCAAAATTATTTCAATTTAGTATGAAAGACCCTTTCAAAGCAAAACTGCGCGAAAGAACGTTTTGCAAGATCTCAAGTTCCGTCTTTTTAAAAGATATATAAGACTCAGAAAATAATTCTTTGATAGACATTTGTCAGTGATTGACACAAGCCTCATTATTAACGACATTCAAGAAGTGGGAGGCACTTTGGAGAATAATCTCGCGCGTACTTTTTGGGAAACTAAAACTAAAAAGTTAAGTTTTTAGTTCTGTTTAGTTTCAGTTTCACAAAACTTAAACTTTCGCTAACCGATTTTTTTTAAAAAGTAAGTATAATTATATATTTTTTCGCTGCAATTGGTATGGTATGGTATGGTATGGTATGGTATGATACATATATATACCAGCTTGTGTGCTTGTTCAGACAACCGCTTATAAGCTTTCGTCAAGTGGGACAGACACAGAAAGAAATTTTACAGTCACAAAGAAATCGCTGCAATTGTGTTCTGATTAATAGGCAAATAATGATACAGTAGAGACCCGTTTATCCGAATCCCGGTCATCCGAAATTCGGTTTATCAAAATACCGAGCCTTCCGGTTAAAATATGAAATGTATTTGCATAAATAAATACACAAAAAATAAGTACGTACTTACAAAGTTGGATTTATTTCTCCAAATATGCAGTATTCTTTTTTTAATTTTCTGCTCAATTTTGGTAACGTTAATTTCGGAAAAGTGGGACTATACTGTACTTAAAGATATATTTGACACTTCCTTAATAAAAAACAAGTAAATGAACATTTATACCTTATGATTGTTAAATTCTTGTATCGGTTGTTCTTGACACCATTCTTTACAGGTATCGAAAAGTACTTAAAATGTTTCCAATCGGGGGCGACAAGGAACTTTTCTTATGGAGGGACCTGTTAGCTATATACTAAATTTATTGTTTAATTTTCAATACAAGTATAATTTTTCATTCATGAAATAAAATTTATGATGTCAAAATAATAAATATAGGTTTTTGCATATGCAATTTATATTTTCTTTTATGTAAGCTTTTCTGTGTTTATTTTCTGTTCTTTCTTTTCTAAGCAAGGTTTCGCTATTTGATTTTCTTTCTTTCTTTCTTTTTTTTATTTTTTTATTATTTATTTATTTATTTTTTTTAATTACGCACTTACATTGAACCATACTCATTTCTGCTTATTAAAAGGTGGTGTCACAAATGGCTACTTGTGCACATGGCAATTACATTTATATTTAACCACAGTGAGGCCGTAAATTCACAACACAGTGTGATGTGAATTTTTACACTTTTACACATCTTACTAGTGTTGGTAAATTATAAGATTTTTTTACAGTGTCGACCTTTTTTTGATAATTTGCTCCAAATTGACTCTGTAGTAACTTCTCACTAGATGCACGTAGTAAAAAATTCATCTTTTCAAATCATCTCCAATATGAAAATCATTTATTTGTCACCAACATTAATTAGAATTATAAAATTTTCTGAAAATGATCCGTGCGGTAAAATATGTTTTCAAAATGTCTTAAAAAATGACTTTAAACATGTGTTTTTGTAACTTATCACTATCACAGTGTAGTGTAGTAGAATTGTGTTTATAGCATCAGCTGCAATCAAAAGCAGGAGAGTGCGATATGAATATGCGGAAAAGTGCAATAGTGTAAAAGTGGGTAATGCAACTCAAACATCCAAACTTTTATTCAGTGTTATTTATGATAAACTTATTATGTCGATATTTATAAACTTATTTTAGATAAGAACGAAACGAGTGAATGTCTATTAACTCTTTAGATCAGAAGAGAGCTTGCAGCGAAATGTTGGGCATCCCTTCACTTTTACTTTTTTTTATTCTCATCTTCTACAATTTCGACCCGCCCCGGTGGCTCAATCGTTAGTCTTTGGAGCTGCTGGGGTCGGGTTCGAATCCCGGTCAGGCATGGATGTTTGTGACCGTCAATAAATGTTGTTATTTGTCTATGTGTTATTCCTTTCTTTGTGACTGTAAATATTCTTTCTGTGTCTGTGTCACTTGACGAAAGCTTATAAGCGGTTCTTTGAACAGGCACACAAGCTTTAATATATACGTACTTACCATGCCATACCATACAATTTCGAGGTAGAAATAAACAGGTGATTGAAACGAGTTTGTTATTCTATCTTCTTCCCTGATTAGCCCTTAGGGGTCAGTGTGGCAAGCTTTCTTTCTTTCTGTGATTGCTTTCTTCTTCTTTTTTTTTCCTTCTTTTTTTGGAGGCGGTGGCCTCCTGGGGGCAAGGTTGACCTCCGAGTGCTATGCTGACCTATCGCGGATTTCTCCGCCACTTCCAAGACAGTGGTAGTTGCTTTTAACATTAATTTGATTGAATTTTTTTTCATGGAATTTGATATAGTAATAAGGGACATTCTTTTAAAAAAGGCTACAATGTTCACTCCTTCACTGATTGTGTATTGGAATTGCAAGATTATTTTAGCTGTGTAATGGTATGGTGGTATGGTATAGTACATATATATTCCAGCGTGTGTGCTTGTTCAGAGAACCGCTTATAAGCTTTCGTCAAGACACAGAAAAAAATTTTACAGTCACAAAGAAATGAATAACACATAGACAAATAACAACATTTATTGACATTCACAAACATCCATCCGGGATTCGAACCCGAACCCAGCAGTTTCAAAGGCTAGAGTAGCTGTGTAATGTAATGCTATCGTTTCCAGCTGCCAATTTCTAGCTTCCTTTAGGAGCTTAAACACAGCCAATTACGCCTCGTAATTTAAAGCGCTGGTCAAGTGACGAGGTCGGCACCTGAGCGGGCACCCAAAGGAACTCCGGGCGACATCGAGCGCTAACGCCGTCAGGACTTTCGACTCCACAGATCTCCACTCTAGCACGTATATCGCAGCGTACTCGGGCACCCCAGTGATTTTTAGAGGATTTTTTCTACCACCACGAATATGCGTCTGTAGTATGGCTAGTACAAGTGCATATCCAAGAACCTTCTCGGTGAGAGGTCTCGCTCACACCTCTCGGCCCTCGGGGGGCCATGGGCTGTGAAATTTGAAAAAAAAAATCAGCCATACATTTGAAAATATTTGTCACAATATAAACAACCTATAACGTTCGCAACGGAAGTTCTTATCTTTTAATCGGTTAAATTTTTTTGCATTAAATTTGATGTACTGTTAAGAATTTTGGCCCAAGATAGAAAAATTGCAAACAAATTATTAATAACTTCCACAGAAAATAGCCATGTGTTGTATATTTTTTCAATATTTTCAAATGTATATGTGAAATGTATTCAAATACTAGAATTTCAGATTTCAAGTAATAATTAAATTGCAATACACTATCTGTAAAGGAGCGGACATTGCTTTTCGTTTTTTTACACATTTTGTTGAGTTTTGAAAAATAGCAAAGTTTTTAGTCAATGGTAACAAAACTCTCCAATATAAACTTCACTTATTAGTCAACAATATTACAAGTTAGAACTATAAAAATTTCTGAAAATAATCCATACGGTAAAATACATTTTTAAAATGTCTTAAAAAAGCACGTTAAAATGTGTCTTCGTAAAAGGAGAATTTAATTTTTTGCACATTAACGTAACCCTTTCAGAGCATCAAGTAGTATTAATTTTTTCACAATCAAAAAAAATATTTTATCTTGAACATATTTCTTTGAATATTTTAAGCTTGAACCAATTTGCACACGAAAACTTACTATTGATCGAATACTTAAGCAGTATCATTAAGAAAAAAGTTTTTTAAAGTTGAAATAATTTGCTTCATTGTACGTAAAGCAAATTCTTTTAAGGTTAATACACTTTTATTATAAAATTGGTTATCACTTTTAATTTAGTAAGACAACTTTGTTGCATGCCTCAAGAAAACCAATTCGAATTCAATTATATCCTCTATTCATTTCATCATTTGACAATGAGCAAAATTTTTTTTTAAGTATTTTTTTCTCTTGGAAAACTATTTCATCTTTCATCAATTGCAATATGTCATTAAATCCGTAGATTCAAAGGCACCGGGTCCAACTTGAAAAATCTATCATCACGTTAATTAAAAATTAAGAGATTATCTGAATGATGTGAAGTTGTAATCACCTTTCGTTATGTCAATCTAGGCACGTCACAAGGCCTTGGCTTATTAAAAATTTTACTTTTAAATCTACGGCCAAGGTATAGTGTTCTATCATTGTTTATCAGCCCTTCTACCACTAAAATATAAATTTAGACTCGTACTGATTCACTAAAGTTACAAAGTCATTATTTGTATATCTGTGACTGTTAAAACTAGAAAAGTAATTAATGTATTTGCCTTTGTGTGAAGTAAGATGTAAAAGTAACAAAGAAATAAAGCAAAAAAAAAAAAGAAGTAGATAAAGAATTAAAGTTAAGATGCTAGTACTTAAGAAGCACACAAAATATAACAAAGTGTATTCAAAATATGTTTTTATCGTTATGAGAGGTTATATAATTACTTTCTGCACACATCTAAAAAAAGTTTTTATTCATTTTATTGTTTAAAAGTAAATAAATCTCTTTCAGTGACGTAAATAAAATTTATTATTACTATACAATTCTTATTGGAATTCAAAATAATTGCATTATACTTATTTGAAGTAAATATAGAGTTTAATAAAACATAGTAAAATATTTTTTAATTCCTAAAATTTAAATGTTTTGGAAATGACAATCTTTGATAAACAAGCACACAAGCTGGAATATATATGTATCATACCATATCATACCATACAATCTTTGAAAGTAAACAACAATAAAGAGACCGCATAAGGACAGTCGGAATGAATAAAGAAGATAAAGTCAATAAAACTTTCATTTTCTCCTTTATTTATAAATTCACACTTAGATCTTAATTCAACGTTTATTTGAAAGTTTTCGTTATATCTTATCATTAACCATATCCCTTTCACTGTTTCAAACTTAAGTAATATTTTCAAATTATAATAACCTATATGAAAAACTTTATTTAATTTTTCTTCTTCAATCTAATGACAAGCTTCCTTGCTTTGTTTTGACTAGCTTTCGTACAAGGAACAATCGTAGAAAATTATAAATGATAGCACTACAGTTTTTATTCTATTTTAAATGACTTGAAGTTAAGTCTAAGCAAATATGTATCGCGCCGCTTTGAAGTAAAGTAGCATAATTTTTTTTAAAATACAAATTAAAAATATATAAAATTTCTCTCATGCGGATTTTTATGGTAATTTTAAATACCAAAAAATTAACTAACACACTATATTTTAAAATAGAAAGCAGGTAGTTACAATTTTTTAGGGATAAAAAAACTTAATTACTTAATTTGTTTATAAACTTAATAATGTTTTTAATGCTTTTATACGTAATTAATAAAATCAATTTAAAGTAGTTTTGTCGCAAAATAATAAATGAAAACAATCCAAAGTAATCCTGAAATTAGTTTAGTGTTGATATATTTTAACAAACTATCTTAAATTTCAGAAATTTTCTTATAAAATTCAATTTAAAAAGTAATATGCATTTACAGTAATAAGCAGTTCAGTTTCTAAATTTCAGTAATTTATTTTAGGCTTGTGTTCATTTTAGTTCTTTTTCCAGAAAGTTATTTTATCTTTGTTATTCTGGAATGATTAAAGAAATTTTCCTTTTTATCATCATCATTATCATTTTATTATATTATTATTATTATTATCATTATCATTATCATTATCATTATCATTATCATTATCATTATCATTATCATTATTATTATTATTATTATTATTATTATTATTATTATTATTATTATTATTATTATTATTATTATTATTATTATTATTGTTATTATTGTTATTATTGTTATTATTGTTGTTATTGTTGTTATTGTTGTTATTGTTGTTATTGTTGTTATTGTTGTTATTGTTGTTATTGTTGTTATTGTTGTTATTATTGTTATTATTGTTATTATTATTATCAGCGGCAGCATTACCATAATCATAATCATTATCATTACTATTATCATTATTGTAATAATCATTTTCATTATATTATATTAGTTATTATTATACTAGTCCCTATACACTGTTTAATCACGGCAACAAACATCTAGGTAAGAAAGGCGTAATTTAAACACACAGACCTTTGCCACCGATAGCTAAAAACTCTTATTCTATTTCAAACTCGCAATGACCAAATAGACATTCAGTAGAAGTTAAGAAAAAATTCTGATGAAGGTAATATTAAAATGTAAGCAGACGCTCCTGAAAAGTTAACGTGACCGATTATGTCAAAAGGCCGATTCTCTGCGACGATTCGATTAAAAAAAAGAAAGGGACATACTTGTCAGTTAAGATATTAAAGAAATCGTTAGCAATTATCATTCATCAGTTGTAGTTTTTAAAATTAAGCAGAAATGTTGTAATGCTAGATCTGGAACTTTTTCTTAAATTCTAAGAAATATCTTTTTCTTTGCGTTTTTAAACACCTTTTATTGAAAATAAAACTGTTACATTCTTTTCAATGAAATTGTTCCATCAACAATTTGTAATACAAATACAATTATTTTTTTACCCTAATGAAGTTAGTGTTTAACGATTCTCATTAAAAACAAATTGTTTATTCATAAATTCGAAAGAATATCTTTATATGATAATTTGGGTATTATTGACACTAGTTTCTTATAAAGTAACTTTTAGTTTACCTTAAACTTCCGAAAAATAAATAAGGGTGAAAATGAATAGATGTTTTCACTTCAAGCATTTTTTAATTTATTTGAAATACCCAACTTTTTTGTTTAAAGCATTTTGAAAAGTTCTATTTTTGCAGAT
Source organism: Hylyphantes graminicola (assembly GCA_023701765.1). Lineage (NCBI taxonomy): Eukaryota > Metazoa > Arthropoda > Arachnida > Araneae > Linyphiidae > Hylyphantes > Hylyphantes graminicola. The sequence continues at coordinate 58,099,932 of CM043114.1, read as the reverse complement.
ATGATTTTAAAATCTTTTGGAAACAAAACTGTACATTATATAAAGAGTGTTATACATAAAATTTTAAAAAATATGTTATTGTAAGAGACTGATGCCCAAAATACGGAAAATGCCGGGTCTAACACTTGGGAGATTAATATGCAATTGCTTATGAGTAGATGCGATTTTAAAATCTTTTGGGGAAAAAAACGGTACATTATATAAAAAGTGTTGCACATAAAATTTTGAAATTTTTGGTTATTGTAAGAGACTGATGCCCAAAATACGGAAAAAGTCGGGTCTAACGCTTAGGAGATTAATATGCAATTTCTTATGAGTAAATAGTATCCCTACTTATTTTTATTTATTTTTACTGAAAACTAACACATTTTTTACTGAAAACTAACACATTTTTTACTGAAAGATAACAAAAACTGTTGGCAATATCCCCATGTAGCTCTCCTGTGACTTTAAGAGGGACTGTCAGTCCTATAAAGCTAATGCATTTGTTTTGAAATCACAATTTTTGCAAAGGAATTGCTCGGCCATGTATCGGCCAAATATCACCAGGTATATGGGAATCATTATAACATCAATTTAAAACAAAACTTAAAAGAAATAAGACCCGGTTGTTTAATTATTAGTTGATCAAGTTTTAAAATAGTGTCGCCTTCTGCTGTATATTTTTGGTATTTTAAAACTTCATAAACATATAATTAAATAACTAATTAACATTTTCGTTTCAAATTTGTTTTATTTTGATATTACGTTGATTCCCATACCTGGGGAAATATTGCTAACAAGGCAAAGTAATACTTTTGCGGAAGTTGTGATTCCAAAACTAATACACTAGCTTTATGGGACTGACAAACCCTCTTAAATAAACGAAACGAAACCTTAACATAAAAAAACTGAAATATAGGGCAACTAGTTTCTTGATGGAATCCAGTCATTCATATCACGAGCTCCGCTCTTTTGATGTGTAGTGTCAAACCTCTTTTTAAACCTGCGAATTCCTAGTTGAGCATAGCAATTAATTAAAAATAAAACTTAAGCCCAAAGTGAATGTCTGATTATGCTTATCAGGCCGACAAAGCATCTTAAGATTGATGACCTCATTTTTGTCGTGTTCAAAGGTGTAAAAACTTAATGTTTACTAAACTCGACATGCAAATTGTGAGCACTTAATCATTCTAGAACTATTCTAGATTTCTTCGTTTTTTTTTTTCAGATTAAAATTATTTTTTAATTTATTCTAGTAGATAATAATGGAAGATTTGTGTTGGAGTGTTGGGAGAATGTTTTGTGCTTGTTGGCAATATGATTATGCATACTTATGTAAAAAAAATATATTAACCTACTTGGGAAAAAATAAATTTTGTGTGAATTATAGTGTTATTATGTAATTGTTGTTGTTTTTGTACTATAACAGCGGTTCCCAACCGGTGGTACGCAGGAAAATTTCAGGTGGTACGCTTGTGTGATGTGAGCAACATTGTTACAAGTTACTTGTGAAAGAGGGGATTTTCAGAGCTTTTGTACGCAAAAACAAACATAGAAACAGAATAAGTGTTGCAGAAGACTTAAGAGAGAAGATAAGTTCCATTACTAGTGTTGATATTTTAATCACATTCAAACAACAACAAGTTTCGCTCTAAAGACTTAAAAGTATATTTCGTATGATGATTAGTTTTTTGCTGAGCTCGTGCTATTTTTTTATTTTTTTAGACCTATGGGTAGTTTATAAAACTGTAAATTAATACAATTTTAAAAAAAATTTATTTCTCCTTTTTTTATGCATGTTATAAATAAACAAATATTTAACAATTAAACATGAAGTTTTCTCGGAAATTTAATTTTAAAAGCCTTTGAACATTTTTAGTAGAGCAAATATTATACGTTTATTAAAATATTTAGGTTAAATGGTGAGCCAAAATTTCTGATAGAGTCAAGGGGTACGCACGCGCAAAAAGGTTGGGAACCCCTGTACTAGAATATATTACTTACGATCCTAAATAATAAAGTAACTAAAAGTTGGGTCATGTGTCCCTGGTTCCCCCTACTATGTTCACAAATATTCTAAGCAATAGATAGCCCTGTCCGTCCCTTGTATTCGAGTGGAAAAACATGACTTTTTATTCATGTGACGACTTGCTTCCTTAGCCAACTCAGTTTTTAACCTTTAACCCCTCAACAACTCTTCTTTAAAGGCTAATCTTTATTGGACTGCTCGAAAGGAAATGGTCTTTCCGACTGACTCCTCGACGACGTAATTAAAAAAAAAACTCTGTCCCCAAATAACATTGATTCAAGAATCGAGGTTTGAGAAAGACTTTATTTTCATTCAGCATTTCTGTTTTCACTCACGAAACATGCCCATTTAACTAATCGTTTGCGCTTTTGAAGGGATGCATGTTCGTTAGATGTTTCAATCGACTTGAATCTTAAGATAAAACTCTATAACTATTTTAAACGTACTTTTAAACTATCAATCGTAAAGAAATAACAAGGCAATCATTTTACAATATTACTAAAATTACATTTTGAATTTTATTTATATACAGTTGAGGAACAAATCTATAAAAGGTAAATCCTAGCCACCCTAGTAAAATTGAACATTTTTTGATAGTGTATAACAAACATCCTGTCATCTTGTTGACAAGCATCCTGTCCCTCAGTTGCTGAGCCTCGTTTGCTCCATCACGACCAGCGAGGAAGAAGAAATTCAGTTATCCTAAACAATAGAACGAACTATTACTTTTAGAAGGATAACTCTTTTGTAGAGAGGTTATCCCCTGCCACTCAAGCTACATTTAAGGGGGAATGGGCGTGCAGGACCGGGGGTCTCCAAACTCAAGTGCCTCAATGTTAATCCAATGGGAAAAAATTATTTTCTTTGCCACATTTCTCCGGCTGTATTGAATATTTTTACAAGCGGATTTTTTCATGTGATAAATGTAGCTGACTAACAGGTCTCTATCTTCCCACTTTTTGAAATTAGTAGGAACATTTTTTTTAATATTCAATAAATTATTTTACACAAAAAATTCGAAGCAATTTCAAAAAGTGGGAAGATAGAGACCTTTAAGTCAGCTACATTTATCACATGAAAAAATCCGCTTGTAAAAATATTCAATACAGCCGGAGAAATGTGGCAAAGAAAATATTTTTTTCCCATTGGATTAACATTGAGGCACTTGAGTTTGGAGATCCCCGGTCCTGCACGCCCATTCCCCCTTAAGCATTTGTGATAGTGCATAACCTAACATCCTTTGATCTCCATTCCCCAGGTTGTTGGGCCTCGCCGCCGCGTTCACGGCCAGTATCATCTGCGGCAAGATCCCGGGTTTGACCCCCGCCCAGCAGCGACTGTGCCAGGAGCGGCCGGACTTGGTGGTGGCGGTTGGGGACGGCGCCAGGATGGGCATCGCCGAGTGCCAGCGCCAGTTCAGGAACAAGCGGTGGAACTGCACAGACATCGGCAGCAAGCACGTCTTCGGGCACGTGGTCGTAGTGGGTGAGTCTTATGGATAACACAACATTTTAAACTGTGTAACACAACATTTTTTAATGTGTAGCGCAATATTTTTTAACTGTGTAACACAACATTTTTTAATGTGTAGCACAATATCTTTTAACTGTGTAACACAACATTTTTTAATGTGTAGCACAATATCTTTTAACTGTGTAGCACAACATTTTTTAATGTGTAGCACAATATTTTTCAACAGTGTAACACAACATTTTTTAATGTGTAGCACAATATTTTTTTAACTGTATAACACAACATTTTTTATCAGTTTATAGTATTTCCACAGCACTCTTGTGGAAGCACCGTACACTGTTAAAAATGGTTTCTCAATTTCGAGAACGAAGTGTTCCTTTTTGAGAATAAAGTGCACATTATGGGAATAAAGTGCTCATTTTTGAGATCACCAATGCTTCATAATAGCTTCGAATACATTGTTTATGAGTTTGAAATAATGTATGGCCTTATTTTTGAGAAAGATTGAGTAAAAAAATATAATTCTGACATGGGGAATCGAGCCCACGATATGATTATCTACTCGAAGCCTGTACAGTGTGAGTTAGCTAAGAGTGCTAAGTATTCACTTTTGACAATATTGTTTTTACAATAACATGTGAAAATTCTGATATTGCTTTGTGAGAGTTTCAATTTCAACATTCGATGTAAAAGTGGTAGAGTAAAGGAAAAGTTTTCGGGTAAAACTTCTTCTCCACTAAAAAAAAGAGAGAGAGAGAAGCGAAACATCTTCTAATAATCAAAAAGTCAAAATTACAACCACTACGCAACCAATATGAGATATTCTACAATTCTGAGTTTCCTTTTTTAACTCTGAAGTATAGTTTCTTCAGAGTCTTATTAGCTCTTAGAGCATACATAGAAAATCTATGTTGGTACAATTTATCTGCATCTTATTTGCATTAAACGAGTTGTCATGAACCTTATATTTAATTTACCAAAAAAATAAATACTTTTATGAAAAGTGTTTTTTCCACGAAAGAGGTTGAATTCAAACTAGTAAGAACCGAAAAAAAGCTCAACTGATTATTAAAAATTTACAAACATAACTGCAATAATCATTAACATACTTATTCAAACATTATAACCTTACTGTAACAATGGGCGAAAATTATACGGAATTCAATAATAATTTGCATTCGCTGTCATTCAATTACCAGTTAACTTACAACATCCCGACCGTGAATAATGGTTGCTTTTTACCTTCAAGTTATCTCCTACATATAAGAAGGTAAATTCATTGTTCTTCGTGCTAAAAGGCCATGTCTCAAATCTATTTGCGACAACAACCGACAACCCCAAGCACGACGAATTTACGACCTTTTCCTCACATCCACATTTCATCCTGTCGTCGGTATTGAATTAATGTGAAGTCTGCTCATTGTTAATTACCCAGAATAAAATGCGTACGCAGCTCATTATGCACTTCCTAACAGATGCAATCGACTGCAATGCACTACATCTATGCGATATTTATGGATTACAACCTTACTTTCCAAGCTTCTGCCCACTGCTGATGCCTTGTTTTTTTTTTCTTTCTTTTAATGGTCGGGCAGTCATAATTCTTCTTTTGCCGTGCTCGAATGAAAACCAAACAAGTGTGGGAAATATACCCTCCCAACAGATAAACATAATTCATCCTGCCCTCTGGTGAGTATATACTCGCTAACCGGACTGCAGTTTTTGCTCGAAAAGAGCTCTGACAGCTGAAGCGGTTTGATAATACAGAGTTATGGGTGACCCACAGCGATAAGAATTATGCTCTGTAAATCATATTTATATGGATATTCGAACTCTTGCCGGAGACCGTTCATCAAGGGTTGACAAATAACACGAATCCCTCTTGGCGAGGTTTCCACTGTAACGTTGCCGATCATAGATTTATAGAAAGTAGCAGATATGCCCATCGATTGCGCAATCCCTTACAACGCAATACAAACCGCGCGATTGTGTGATGAATCCGCATTTCGCCGTTTTCGCAATGCATCACGGGATACTGGTTCACAAAAAAAATGCTTCTGCCGAAGAGTTACATGCAATGAAAACTGTATTTTTAATATGCTTCTTTTTGAATATATGCCTCATGTATGCCAGAAATTATCGATACATATCCAGCTATAAACTTATGCTAGCAGAACTGGTAAAAAGTTTTAATTAGTTAATATTAAATATATATTTTTTATTAGTCGAATTATCTCATAGTGCCATCTGGTGGCGTATGGCATGCCATGTGCTAGGGCTTGCGAACTGCCTTATGGGATACTGGTTCACAAGTGGCTTCACCTTTCCACCTAGGGGCAGATCTGCTACTTTCTAAATCTATGTCGCCGATCCCATGCCAGTTGGAGAAAAGGAGGCAATTATAGTCATCATCGGCGCCTCTTTTGAGATGGCCGAGGCTTTTATCATTCTGCACACCAATTACACAGTGATCATGAATTTACCACACAGCTATTAAGTAGCAGGCTTGTGCCGTATATTATTCTCTCCCCTTTCGGATATCCTTGTCATACTAAAATAGCAGCAATTCAAAATTCCTTCAGATGCAATTCCTCAATGACTCAAGTTACGTTATTTAAAGATTATTTTTAAATTTCATTTCAGCCACTGACCTAGAAAAATATTTATTAGGACATTTATTTTTTTTTTAGATGGTCACACATAAGGACGTTAATTTCAACAATAAGAAGATTTCTCTATTTGGCTCAAGCATATTATGGTTTTTAGCTTTTTTTATCGCCATAATGATGTTTAGAAATTAACGGAAACTTCACTGCTGAATAAAATTCAACTTTTAACATCTATTTCTTAAAGTAATTAATAAGAAATGCATTTTAAAGCATTTAGTAAGTATTGACAATGAAACCCCAATTAATAAGTTTTTCTGTGTTATGTTTGTGTTTATACGTTTATGTATGTACGTGTATTGTATGTACGTTATGTATGTATGTTTGTGTTTATACGTTAATTACTAACTCCGAATCATTTTATCAAGCGATATTTGTTTATCAACCGAAAATTCCATTAGCATTTTCAGGCGTTAATTTTTCAATGTTTTTAACAACATTGAATCGCTCTACACAACAAAATAACCACAAAAAACAATGATACAACAATCGGAATACCACTAAAAACAAAACTAAGCCTCTTTAGCTAAGAGCCCATCTCCACACTTTCTCTTTCCCCTTCGAAAATTCCATTATCATATTTCAGGCGTTAATTTTTCAATGTTTTTTAACAACATTGAATCGCTCTACAGAACAAAATAACCACACAAAAAAATAATGATACAACAATTGGAATACCACTAAAAACAAAACTAAGCCTCTTTAGCTAAGTACCCATCTCCACACTTTCCCTTTCCCCTTCGAAAATTCCATTAGCATATTTCAGACGTTAATTTTTCAATGTTTTTTTAACAACATTAAATCGCTCTACAGAATAAAATAACCACACAAAAAACAATGATACAACAATTGGAATACCACTAAAAACAAAACTAAGCCTCTTTAGCTAAGTACCCATCTCCACACTTTCCCTTTCCCCTTCGAAAATTCCATTAGCATATTTCAGACGTTAATTTTTCAATTTTTTTAACAACATTGAATCGCTCTCCAGAACAAAATAACCACACAAAAAAAACAATGACACAACAATTGGAATACCACTAAAAACAAAACTAAGCCTCTTTAGCTAAGTACCCATCTCCACACTTTCCCTTTCACTGCCATTAATTCAGCAAAGGCCATTATCGCACTATTAAAAATGGAACATAACGAGAAGATTACCAAAATATGTGTAAAACAACTGCTCCGTCTTACTCCATTACCATTAAATTGACATTACCGCCAGTATCAATGAACTTTCTGCACCAGAAGTATCCGATTCGAAACCACACAGTTACATTTGGAGCAGGGTACCCCGTAGAATTCTAATGCCCGATTTATTCTTGACGTTGGTTGGTTGGTAGACCTATATTTTTAGGCTTGTGTACCTACTTGGTCAGAGACCCGCTTATAAACCTTCGTCAAGTGAGACAGACAAAACACACTCACACGCACGCACACATACGTGACAGATGGTGCCATCTATCGCACGCCACCTCCACAATTTAGACATGTCCCTGAAGGGGGAGGGAAATAGTTCCCAGGGACCTGTACCTCTGGGAAACTGAGCAATGATCACCTACAGGACGTTCGGACCCAACAGATTTAACGAGTACGTACTCTACTCAACAAACACAAGCATCCATGCCTTACCGGGATTTTTTTCCGTGCTCGTTAAATTTGTGGAGTCCAAAGTCCCTACGGCGTCAGCGTACGATGTCGTTCGAAGTTCCGTTGGGTGCCCGCTCAGGGCCGACCTCGTCACTTGACCAGGGTTCTAAATTACGAGGCGTTATTGGCTGTGCTAAAGCTACTGAAGGAGGCTAGAAATCGGCAGCCGGAAACGATTACCTTAACCCTTACTGGGATTTGAATCCGGGCCCAGAGGCTCCAAAGAATAGCATCCTAACCATTGCGCCACCGTGACGACAATTTCTTGATGTTCTTATAGCATCAGCAAGAAAGGGTGAACTCTAAAGGCCAAGTTGGTGTGTTCTTCCAGCGAGATAGAATGCACCTCGCAATTATCGAATCAGTCAACGGCCTAATTGGTAAATCGTGGATTTGCGCTTACCTACCTGGGCTCTAACAAGCCATCTCTGGACATTAATTGATCACCTAGTTGATTAAGAATAATTCCCTTCAACGCACAGTGATATCTTACTTTGGGCCCGCCACGTACCTTGTAGTTCCAAGCCTGCCATGCCACAAAGAGGAAATGTTGAATTCGGATTACAAGTTCTGTGTTGTTCCCATTTCTTAAACCATTAATTTCAACATTATTTTTGGATTTCAAAACCTGCCAAATACGTGTAGTTAACAAGTATAATATGCCCCACGTTCAGAGACCTTGTAGATTTCAGCCTCTCATGTCAAAAATATTAAATGCAGCACTTGGAGGTTACGAATGATTTGTTGTACTCATTTCTTGAACAATTAATTTCAGTATTGTTGGATTCAAACTGAACATATTTCATGTCGTTCACGAGAATGGTATGCCGTGTTCGGATATTTTATCTTTCTTGGCTTATAAATTTAATCGTTGCAAAAAATAAATGTTTTGATTGCAAGCGAGCTTCGTTGTACACATTTCTAGAACCATTAATTTCATAATTGTTAAATTACAAATGAAGTTCCACAGTTGTTTACAGGTGTGGTATGAACAGTGTGATGACATGTTCCTTTCAATGTAAGACCAGTCTAGAACTTTTTTTTCATCATCTGGAACTTTTTTTTTTAATTCCAGGTTCATAAGGTGACTAACTGTGTTATCAAGAATTTGTTCTCAAATGTGGGCTTTTTTTTTGACACCGGTTATTCCCCAAAACGGAATTGAGAAATCTCCAAAAATGCAGGTATTGCAGCATTATGGGTAGTTCATTTGAAAAAAAAAAGTTCAAATGTACAAGAGTGTTTTTTTTTTTTAAAGTATCTTCAAATGTATCATGCAGGTATTACAATACTGCAGGTAGTGCGTTTGAATTTTTTTTAAAGGGACATGAAATGTTTTTAAAGCGTCTCCAAATGTATCTTCCTTTGTAAAACTTAGGACTAGATAATATTTCTGAAATATAAAATTATTATATCTAGCCATACTTCAAAGTTAACCTTTCAAATACTTTTTCTGCCATAACACTTGGATTAAATAAATTTTATTAAATACTTTTATTTATATATATATATATATATATATATATATATATATATATATACTTTCAATTTAAACAGTTTCGCCGTAAGTCAATATTATACACTTACATAGCGAAACTAAACACTTACATTAGTTAAGTAAATATTGCAATAAGTAATTGTTAACGATGTTCTTCAATTCGCTATTAGAAAAGGCAAATAAAGAACTTCAGGACTTCAAAGCAGTTACTTTAAGCACCTGAGCTAACAAATAAAAAAAAAGAAGAGTTAATTCTCTTATTTGATTTTGAATGTCAAGTTGAAAGACATGTCTCTTTTGAACACTTGGAGAAAGTAAAATGTAGCGATTGGATTTTTAGTTACATTGTAACCTTGTAACAAGTACTATTTTCATGCGTAGTCGCATTTGATCTAATGCGGAACAGTTTGAACTTTATTTTATTTTCTTAAAATCGGTAGACTATTTTGAAAAAATATTTCTTACAAATTCAAACTTCAAATAACAGATATTGTGCACTGTGCAGTTGCTACAACTAAGCAACCTTAAGAAAACTTAAGGGGGGATCATAGTTAACAAAAACCAAAAAATCGAATTTTTGAAACCAGTATTTTCTGATAGATGGAATCCTAATCTATCGAATAAGACCAATTTTGTATCGATCGGTTAATTATTTCTTATAAAAAATTAAAATTATAAAAATAAACAAATGTGCCACGCCTCCTTTGAATTACTAATTGTATGCTTGTATTATTTATATATATTACATTATAAAACATGATTTTTTTTTGTGTTGATATTTGAAAACTATTCACTGGCTCAATGTAAAACAAAATTCTGACGATTTACATGAAATTCGGCTAGCAAGAAATGTTTTGGTGATCATTTCGAGTTCGTGTTAACGGGATCGACTGTATTTGTTTTTCGCGTTTTTCTCAAAACTATAATTTTCAACACTTAGGTACACTTTTCTCCAAATCTATTGAATATATTTTAATAATTTTTTTTGTGTGTTATAAAACCATTTTAGATCTATTTAAGTCACCTAATTTAGTTTTACAAATTTAAAAAAATATTTTATTATTCTACACTTTTCTTCGTTGAAAATCAGAATTTTTATGAATGTAGAATATAATGCTTTTAAAATAAAATTTAAAAATTATTTTAGGCAAAAAAAATAGGTGACTTAATTAGATCTAAAATGGTTTTATAACACACAAAAGAAATTATTAAGAAATATTTAATAGATTTGGAGAAAAGTGTACCGAAAAAATACTTGTATTTTTGAAAATTCGTAATTGTATGTTTCAAAAGATGTCTTTTTTCAAAAATAATAATTTTTAAAAATAAGATTCTTAGGTGTAAATATAATAATAAAAGTACAATTTATAATTTGGCAAAAAAAAATTATTGTACCATTATTTTTAAATGATTTAGAGCCTTTCGAAATCAATACTAAAGAATTGGTCATTTTTGCTGTCGCTAACTATGATCCCCCCTTAAGATCATGAAAGAAATAAAGAAATTACAGTTGTTGAATTCCTTGGATTTAACTAACAAGATATAACTAATTGGTCACGTAATTTCTCATTTTCATTACATTTCTTTCACAAATCCAGTTAATATTCTTTATCGTTTGCTAAGTTAGTTTGTAGTTCAAAAATTATAAAGGTTAGTAAAATTTTGCTAAAAAAATAGAAGTTGAACGTATCGTACCATCGTTATTATTCATGCTATTTAAAAGAAATCGCGCAAATAATCTATTATTTGTATTTTGACCGTGTTTATACATACGTGTTAATAAACGCTGAAAAGTGAATGCGTCAGTACTTGCTCAAGATGCAAATTCTACTTTAAAATTTTGCTTTCAAGCGTTACAATTTAACCCTTTCAGTTCCAGTGATGCCATTTGGAATCATCACCTTCAATATTTTCTCCTAAATGTTTATGGCCCGTTATGACATCCAAACACGCATCATTCAATTCTTCACACTTTTTAATATTAAAAAATATTTTACATTAATCGCAATGAAGTCAGAACTACTATTTTTTTATTTAGAAAATAGCTAACAAAGTTTCACTTGATTTTTGAAAGTTCACTTCAGTTCCACATATTTAAAACCCAATTTAAACTATTTCATTTAAAATAATTACTAATTTTTTTTTAATAATATGGTCATATACCTTAAAATATATAACTCCAAGTGTTCTTAGGTAATGTATATTTTTTTTATTTTGTTGTTTTCCACAGTTTAAAAAATGTTGGCATTATTTCAAAAACCATATAAAACCATTAAAAATTTTCAATGATTTTTTTTTCTTCTGGAATTCTTATTTTTGAACTAAAATAAGCTTATTTTTGACCTAAAATAAGCTTATTTTGTGAATATCAGATGTTTCTGTAGTGTAGTAAATTTTTGGGACTGAAAGGGTAAAATAAAAACAGACCTAACGCTTTTCAAACTCATCGGACTTAATTATAATTTAAAATATTTTCTAGCTATAACCAATCGTATTAAAACTCGTTACTTAACTGTTATTTATTCTCGAGAAACTATGTTAGTTAACTAACTAGCTATTCTTACTCACTGAACCCTTTTTAAATGCCAATACCCCCAACATCTTTAAATTACGTTTGCTTTTCAATGAGCATAACCACTTTCGAATTTCCAGCAAAGCAAGAGGTCAGTCAAAAAGAAAACGAGCCTTCTTTACCAGTTAGTGTAGATTTATGCTCCAAAGAAGCGGCCTCCGTACATCATAGGTAATGAGGACTCAAAAAAATCAAGAAAGAAAGCTAAAGAGACAGCTCTAACACCCTGCTGTGTTTTCGTTTCTTGACATCAAGAAGCAAAAAAACAGACTTTAAGAACTGTAGTAGGGCTGAAATCTTATTATATTGTTAGTAAAGTCACAATTTTTTTTCTACTTGACGAATGTAGTTGCTAAACTCACATTCTCCGGAGCAGGGCCGGATTTAAAGATTTGCCACCTCTAGGCTAAGATCGATTTGCCACCAGAAATAGTTTTATTTACTTTTTTTCTACATATAAGAATCATTTATGTACTTACACTGTAATTCGAAACAATATTCGATTTTTTTTTAAACTGTTCTACCATTTTTCTTTCAACTTCCAAATCCGGGGTAGAGGGTCGCTTTAATTGGTCATTAAATTTGCTGCTTCAATTATTTGCTGCTCTAGGCTACAGCCTACTTAGCCTATTAAGAAATCAGGCCCTGCTCCGGAGTATAACTAAGAAAAAAGGTCTGTTTCGTTAGAGAACATTGATAATGATAAAATCAATTGGACAAAGTCGCCAATGAACTTGCCGATTTGAAAGATTTTAATGCAATCTGAAAGTGAAATTTGTATGTGTATGCTTCGAATCATTTAATGTTATTGAATTTCTTGTGCGAGATTAACACTTTTGATTTTTTTACCGATTATCATAACATAAGAATAGCACTATTGAATCTTGAATTCCTGCACACATGCATGTCTTAGCACATCAGCTACAGCGAAACCGTAACGGAAAAATCTTTACGTAGAAATTTGTTTACTTATTTATCAAAAGTAACTCACAATGATAGAGATACTAGAAGTATTGGTATCATTGGTAACGATAATATTAACGGTATCATAAAGTAACTATAATGATACCGTTATCATAAAGTAACTATAATGATACCGTTATCATAAAGTAACTATAATGATACCGTTATCTTTTCATTTTCAAACTAAAAAAAAGTTATACCTACTCTGTTAGTATGTACCACTTGCTGCACAAGAAAATAACTAACAAGAGCTAACAAGAAAATAACAACCATACAGTGTTAGTCAAAATGAATAGGACAATAAGAAAACTATTTTTAGACGAATGTATGTTTATTGTAACCAAACTACAGGATGGTATGGACAGATAAACTCTCAACTATTGTCCTATTCATTTTGACTAACCCTGTATTTCCTAATTTATAAGTAGTATAACCATTTAGTAATTTACAGGTACAACTAGTATATATTATTACTGAATTAATACTCCACAACAATAAGATTTAAAATAATAAATTATAGTTAAAAAAATTTAACACAATTTATGCAATCTGTAATATTACTTTTATCTCGTTCTTCAGTTCAGTTCTTCTCCATCACTAAGAAATTTGGTTGGGATTTTTTTTTTACTTTACCACTGACGAGTAACACAATTTAAAAAAAAACACAGTAAAAAATAATTAACACAATTTATGCAATCTGTAATAATATTTGTCCCTCGTTTCTCAGTTCAGTTCTTCTTTTTCTATAAGAAATTTGGTTGGAATTTTTTTTACTTTACCACTGACGAGGTAATGATGACGATGAATCTTCATTTATAATGTATTTAAGGCAGTGGTCGGGCAATTAAGAATATAGATCTATTTTTAATTGTGAGTCTCGGTTAACTCCCAAGCTGGTATTAGGCTCTTATAAAGACATCTTCATTCAGAAATAAAAGCTATTCACTACGGAAATAGCCTTAATTAATATACAATTTTGCAAGTTGTGGACGTGGAAATGTACCTCAAATATGTAGCAATGAGATCTTCAGACTTGTTTTGCATGATCAGAAATGGAACAAATTAAGTTATATATGCTCATCATTTAAAAAAAATAGATACAGTTGGCATCTTAATAAGCAAATCTATCATATTAAGAGATAATCAAGATGATTTTTATTCTGATAAAAAAGGAATAATAACATTCTTATGAGTCAAATATACAAATTTGAATATTCTTATTCAAAGTATTTTGGGCGTTCAAAGACGTACTATGTTGAATGGGGATTATTCATTGCTTAGGTTAAGCTCTGGGTAACATTGTAATTGGTGATTATATAATAATAACTGTAGGCTTCAGAGAATTGCTTGTGGTACGTTAGGCACATTGCCCTCTTTGGGTATGAAATAATATTCTGGCCCCTCAGATACTCGATCACATATTTCGCGTAATCCTGGTAGCCTTATCTGGCCAGAATGAATTATCTTCCTTCATGGTAGTGGCAGTGTATCAATTTGCGTTTTTCGAATTTCTAGCAATAGTTTAGCCAATAGAATTGTCCCATTCTTATCGTGGAAGCTCTTTATAAATATTTTTTATATTATATTATAGAGTACGTATAAATAATAATTACATTTTGCAACCCTATAATAAAACTATTTACTTTTAAAATAGAATCTCGGTAGAAACAAGAGAAACTTCCTTTATTATTAAATTGAAAATGGACATTTTTGTAACCATAATACAAAACAAAATTGCATTTCTAATAAGCACCTTACCACTAACCAGAGCCTGTTCTGCCACAAGGCTTGGTAGGCCTGGGCCTATGGCCCCCAAATTTCAGGAGACCCTAAATTCCAGTTTCTATTATGCTAAATGCTGCAAATCCCCAGAGTATTAGTAAACTTTAAAAAATTCTGATACTCCACTTTGCTATTGGCTCGAATTTGATTGAGAAATTGTCCTAACGTGATTGTTTTGATCGATGTTTATAAGGAAAGCCAATAAAATTGCAGCCCAAATTTGATACATAGGTTATTTAGCACCATCATTACTGAAAATCATAATAACATTTTTCGTAAAGGGGCCCCAAAAATAGGATGTGCCTATAGTCTGAATTTTCCTAGAACAGGCCCTACCACTTAGTCAAATAACGAAGTTAAGAATCCAAACAGAAACTTTTTTACTGTAAACATCCACTTACTTCCTTTTTTTCTATGCTTCACTTTCACATACTTACTATCCATAACTATTTTGAGTGAGGATAGTATTAATGGCGATCGCTGTCACATTCGCTTCATCTTTTCAATGTTACAAAGCTCAAAATCTGTCAACGGCTATCGTCTCCCTTCCTATTTGAAGTGACTAATTAAATCGCTTAAATAATTATTATAGGAATTTTAATCGGAGAGGCACCTGTAACGAATTAATATTTCATCACGTATAAATATTTTTTTTATAACATACGTATAAATATTTTATTTTAGGATTGCAAAATTACATCCCTATAATAAACTGTTGGTGCGTAAAATGTTTTTAGTCAATGATAAGGAAATTATTTTACAGCCTATATTTTAAAATTCACACTTAAAATACACATTTTGGTAAAAACGAGACCGCCCGTATTATTTAAGGGGGAATAGTACCGAGAATCGGCTTCTCAAGCGAAGGCTTCTCTCTGTGTTAATCCTATGGGGAAAAAATAAAAAGTCTGCCACATTTCTCCGGCTGTATTGAATATTTTTACGAGCGGTTTTTTTTATATGATACATGTAGCTGATTTGTAGGTCTCTATCCATACACTTTTTTGAAATTGGTTTAAATAATTTTTTGATTATTAATAAATATTTTTTCAATATAAACAAGGTCGAAATTTGAAAAACTGTATGGATAGAGACGTAGAACTTTAAATTTCCTTCACAATGAAAAAAAAAAGTTTGAAAATATCTCAATTTTTAGGGTAGAAAAGTGGCAGCGAAATTATGAAATTTTCAATATCCAGTCTTATCCAGGAAGTAGCGCCCCCTAGGAGTAGAAATTAAGCTCCTCCCCCTAAAGTTAGCTCCTCCCCTTTTAGTTAAAGATGCTGAAACTCAGATAAGATAAGGTACGTGTAGTTCAATTTCAAGAGTCTGCGAATTTTAACTTCTGCTCCGTAAGCTAAAGTTTCAATTCATTGTGTGTTTTTGGACGCCGATTTCGAAAATAGAAATGGATTTTTTACTATAGCGTCCAGTTTAAAAGCTTTAAAAAAAATTAAGTGGCATTGATTCATTCTATTGGATTCTAATTCTTAATTAGTAAAAAAAATCTTTTTTAATTTCTTCCAAATGATTTACTTGAAAGAGTTTGAAATATGCTTTGGGGACTTGAAGTTCAGAAAAAGGCATTACAAAGTGTGAACAATTGCACAAATTTGGACTTTATATATTGGTATATATTTTTGTTGAAATATTAATTTAAGTTAAAATCCGAAAAACATGTACATCTTGAAGTTTTTGTTGTATAATTTACCATTTCTTTCAAAAAGGATTTTTGCATAACGTTTTAAATCTGTTTTGGCATTAGGTAGCAGTATTGGCGTGTTTTATATTAGGTAACTTTTTTCAGTTTTTCATTTTTTAACTTCCGCGATTTTAATTAAGGATTCGGTTCCACTCTCAATGCGAGGTCTTGTTGTGTTCTAATATAGTTTAGTTTTAGGTTTGAATGAGCTACTAGAGCTACACGAGTGCTATTCTCGACGGGCGTCGTATTTTAGAACCACAGTCAGGTGACGAGCCAGCACCTGAGTAGGCACCCAACGCAACCGTTAAAGGCCACATCGTACGCAGCGTTAGGACTTTGAAGGATATTTAACGTGCACTCCCTTACACGGGGTATTATTCGTCGGACATTTTTTGCTGCACGGGCCGTTTATCGGTCGGCAGCTACTTTTTGGCGATGCCCGGACCCGAACCTGGGACCTTCCGTATGCTAAGCGTGTGCTCAACCGACTGGGCTCCCCAGCCACTCTAATATAGTTGAGTAAAGTTAGTTTGAAATATCTTCGCACTAGAGCTATATGATGGCTATTGGCGACGGGCGTCGTAGTTTACAACCGCGGTCAAGTAACGAGTCGACATCAGGGTATGCACCCAATGCAACTGTTCAAGGAGCCATCGTACGCAGTGTTGGGACTAATAAGAATATTTAGCGTGCATTCCCAATGCAAGGGGTATTATTCGTCGGACATTTTTCTTCACGGACGATTTATAGGTCGGCGGTTGATTTGGCGATGCCCGGACCGAACCTGGGACCTTTCACATTTAATGCAAAAAAAAATGCCTTAACCAACTGATCTGTTCTGTCTTCTTTATGTGCATCATTTTCTTATTCCTGTAATTTATTTAACCTTTATCGCTGCATACTCGGCATACCGAATATCCCGTATAAATCCCAACCAGTAGTTTCCGCGTACGAATCCCGGTTGGTAAGCGCATGGATGATTGACTTGTCAATACAGTGTTAGGTTAGGTAAGGTTTGAATTATCGTCGCACTAGAGCTACACGAGGGCTATTGGAGAACGGGCATCGTATTTTGGAACCACAGTCAGGTGACGAGCCATCACCTGAATAGGCACCCAACGCAACCGCTAAGGGCGATATCGTACTCAGCGTTCAATACAATGTTAATGGTCTACATGTTGGTCTTAATTTGTTGAAAAAGATGTCCATCCTCTCCGGACGCTCTGGTAACATTCTTCCATAGGATATCCATGATCACAACAACAGCATTAAACCTTATTAGTTTCAATTAGATTAAATTTTCCCTAACTCCTAGAAGATAGCTAATTATTCGAGGTAGCATCCTTCAAATCCAGATTGCCAAATTATTTTCAAAGAAAATTGTAATTTGGTTGTTTTAGATAATATAAGTTTCCAGTTTTCATTTTTGTCCATTGTGATTTTATTGGTTGTTTCAATTTTACTCTAAATGCTCGATAAAAATCGCAGATATTTAGTAATGGGAATTTATTCTAAAGTGTCTTCCATTTTGAGTTTGAAACAAGCATGAGAGGATTCACTAAAGAAACCACGTTATTGGCGCAAATAGTTTATTTGTTGCTGTACAAATTATACAAGTTTCGGCTCGTCTTCTTCAGAAAAACACTACACAACTATAATGGTGCCTCTTATAAAAAAAAAGATTTTAATTTTTTTCAAAAACTTCATTTTATTTAAGACAGTTTTTCTTTGCAAAATTGGAAATTTTTGAATCGTTACGTCTCGATCCTCATGTTGGCGCATACCCTTCCCTCCCCCTCTGAGCGTGCCGTAATTCATGTACGTCCCCTTATCGAAAAATTTAATATTTTGAAGCATATTCAATATACTTACTTTCAATGATCTTTCAATATTACTTTTATGATGTGGTTTTTTAATCTATCAATAACATTTGTTATAATTTTCAAAAAAGGATACGAATGAATTTTAAAAAACACACTTTTGTCAAACATATGATTTTTTTTTGTTCTGGAAAATAATCGTATGATAATTTATGTAAATATACATCGTAATAAAATGTAAGTTTTTAAAGAAAATTGTGTGGAATATTTTTGAGAAGAAAAAATAAGGCATTAAAGTGTTCTTCGATTCCAAGCACCACAAACAACCATTTCACCGATCAAACTGAACCGATTCCAAACACCACTATACAATTTCGATTAAGCAAAAAAAAAAATGCCATGCAAGTGCATATTTCATTAAGGGGTCACAGGAGTCTTAAAAATGTGCAAAGAGGGTACTACAAAGTATAGTTTGATCTTTCATGTAATTTTTTAACTACTCAATATATAAGTATAATTTTTGGATATGTAATTCTACACGATTTATTTAACATAAAACAAATTTTAAAATTTATGAAACTTTAGCCAAAACTAAAATAAATGATATTAAACATAAAGCTATTTGAACGCATTGGGATTAGTCTTGCGCGGCAAATTTTGAGGTCAAAATTGACAAAATGACCAAGAAAATGACTAAATATTGTACAAATATGTACAAACAAGGACTTATACCTAAATTCTCAGCTCAATTTTAATTAGAATTTTTTTTTTTTAAAATTTAAATCAAAATTTTAAAATTTTTATTAATGTTTTTAGAAAAATGTTCTTAAAATAATTTCTATTTAAAATTGAGCTGAGAATTTAGGTATAAGTCTTTGTTTGCACATATTTGTACAATATAAAGTCATTTTCCTGGTAATTTTTTCAATTTTGACCTCACAATTTGCCGCGCAAGCCTAACCACAATGTGTTCAAATAGCTTTATGCTTAATATCTTTTATTTTAGTTTTGGCTAATGTTTCATGAATTTTAAAATTTATTTTATATTAAATAAATCTTATAGAATTGCATATAAAAAAGTTATACTTATATATTAAGTAGTTAAAAAATTACATGAAAGATCGAACTATGCTTTGTAGTTCCTTCTTTGCACATTTTTAAGACTCCTATGACCCCTTAAAGCATCAAATAAACCAAGATTAGTATAAAATACATTCTTCTCGCAGGTATAGCTGTAAACAAGTTGACCTGCAAACCCAGAGATCCGATGCCTGGATTGAATGTAATCCTTCTATAAATCATAATATCAATCAAATATCTACCGTATAGAGAGGGTTTGTGCACATTAAATCCATTGCGGTGCAATGTTTCATAGCCTTGCACAATATTACGAGTTGGTTCCCAGTCAGATCCCCCAGTGACGGCATTTTAAAATTACGAGGCACGTCGACAAAATTCCACAGATAGATATAACACAATGTTTAAATAACTTCTAATATAAATTCTAAAACCGCGTGCAGTAGAACTTCAATCATCCGAAGCATGAATGATAATCCGAATGTCGGAAAAAAAATTGCACCCGACCCACCTGGTAATGTTTGTCTTTGTTGGATGTCATACCTGATAATATTTTTGAACCAACCAAAAAATTACTAGGCATGACATCCAGCAGAGATTACAACAATAGGTAGGCAGGTATAAATTTTTATGGTGTCACATAATAAACTTTTGTACCAACTGTAACTGCTTCCCCTTTTTGTAGTCACCTGTTATTTATGCAAATTATCTTTTTTTAATGCGTATAGTAACTCAACTTGCCAAACGATACTTTATAGCTTGGATTTGATTGGGCTGATTACGACCGAAACTAGAATTTACGTGGTGAGTTTAAAGATCAGGCGTAGCTTTCGTGCGACGGTATTCAATTAACCTGCAAAGTGAGTCATCCCGTCTTCTCATAGGGAAAATGGTTGGTTGGTACATGTATTTCCGGGTTGTGTGCTTGATCAGATACCCACCTATAAACCTCGTCAAGTAAGACAGACATAGACAGATTTTTTACTGGCACACAGATAGAGAGGAATTGCACCCAGGGCGACGGCGGGAATTTCTCGAAGGAGGTGTGAGATACGTTGACAAGGGGAGGAGCTTAGGAAAGGTAGTTTAAAACTGACCAATCAGCTATTTATAGAAGGATTGAAAAATAAGATGAAAACGTCAATCAATGAATTAAGCATTTTGATTTGCTAGTTTCCGAATTCTCTGAACCTCCCTCTATAGCAGTTCCGATATCTTCACCAGATGTCGCCCTCGGCCACAATGAGTTGCCTGCTCGGTATGATCCCGCCTTAAGTGGGCATCGACCCTTTTGTAACAAAACAAAATTGGTTTTCCAATTTTAATCTCTCAAATAACAAAGTTAAGAATCCGAACAGAAGCATTTTTGCAGTAAACATGTCATCCTATTTTTTTCTAGGCTTCACTTTTCTTTATAATTCATATCCATAACTATTTTAAGTGAGGATAATATTAATGACAATCGCTCTCCCATACGCTTCATCTTTTCAATGTTGCACAGCTCAAAATCTGTCACCGGCTGTCGCCTCCCCTCTATTTGAAGGGACTAATTAAATCGCTTAAACGATTATTCTAGGAATTTTAACCGGACTGGAACTTGTAACGAATTAATATTTTATCACGTATAAATATTTTTTTTATAACGAAAGTCTAAATATTTTATTTCAGGAATGCAAAATTACATTCTTATAATAAGTTGTTGATGAGTAAAATGTTTTAGTCAATGATAAGGAAATAATTTTGCATTCTATATTTTAAAATTTACACTTAAAATATACATTTTAGTAAAAACGAGACCGTCCGTATTATTATGGTATGGTATGGTATGGTACACATATATTCCAGCTTGTGCGCTTGTTCAGAGAACCGCTTATAAGCTTTCGTCAAGTGGGACGTACACAGAAAGAATTTTTACAGTCACAAAGAAAGGAATAACAAATAGACAAATAACAACATTTATTGAAGGTCACAAACATCCATGCCTGACCGGGATTCGAACCCGACCCCAGCAGCTCCAAAGGCCAGCATCCTAACGATTGATCCACCGGGACGGCTCTGTATCATTAAAGTGAGCATCGACCCTTTTGTAACCATGGTAGGAAACAAAATTGCATTTCCAGTTTTAATCTCTCAAATAACAAAGTTAAGAATCCAAACAGAAGCATTTTTACTGTAAACATGTCATCCCATTTTTTTTCTAGGCTTCACTTTCTTTTATAATACATATCCATAACTATTTTAAGTGAGGATAATATTAATGACAATCGTTCTCCCATACGCTTCATCTTTTCAATGTTACACAGCTCAAAATCTGTCACCGGCTATCGCCTCCCCTTCTATTTGACGGGACTAATTAAATCGCTTAAACGATTATTATCGGAATCTTAATCGGAGAGGCACCTGTATCGTCCAATCAATCTTCGTCCTAATTGGTCTAAATTTCCTGCGATCGGTGGGTGGTCTGTTTTTTGAGACAAAATCGAAATAAGTCTATTGACGTCAATGGTGTCCAATAAACGGTGGGTTATGTGATAATAATAAGTAGAGGTTATTTTTTATTAAAATGTGAAAAATTCGAAATTTAAATAACCTTACACTCTTAAAACAAACGAGCGAATTTAACTCAATCTGAGTAGTTTTCACTCCTCCAGTCTTGAAAATGCTATTCTCCGAAAGGAGTTAATCCTTTGTGTGTTAAACCTCCAACAGGATCACTCCAAACGAGTGATTTTAACTCAGTCTGAGTTAATATTCACTAATTTCCAGTGTCGAAAATGCACTTCTCCAACTGGAGTGGATTTCACTCTTTTGTTTTAAGAGTGTAAGGGAATTGAGTGTACACTTTTTTCTCAAAATTGAAATAAAATAATTCACTTGACTTCGGAATTGTTCAATAAACGGTGGAGTTTTGTGAAAACTATCCACTATTATGTTGTTTTTCCAGCGAAATGTGAAAATTTTTAACATTTTAAATAACTTTACTTGTATTCAATACGTCCTAAGCTGACACTTTTCCGACAAAATGTAAATAACCTTTTTGATTTCAATGATGTCCAATAAACGTAGAGCTGTGAGTAAAAAGCAGCCTATGATTTTTATCTTCTCGAATCGAAATTTTTTTAAAAAAAAAAACCTCAGTAACTTTACGGTTATTCAATATTTTCTATATATACAGATAATTTCCCCCGCAAAATTGAAGTAGTCTCTTGATGTTGATTGTGTTCGATAAGTGGTGCAGCTAATTTGATAGTGATTTAGATATGCGAGCTTTTCCTCTTACAATATGTAAAAACTTTTCTTATAACTAAATTACTTTTAAGGGTTTTCATTAAGTCTTTAACTGACCACTTTCCTTCAAAGTCAAACAAGTCTCTTGGTGACAATGTTTTTCAAATTTTCTAGGCTTACCACATTAGGAAATCTGCACGACAAACGCAGATGCTCAATTTTGAATATTAGGAGATTGCAATGCCAGTGGTTGAGTGACGCTTTTAAGACGCAGCCAAGCCACGTTAGAGTCAGTCAGAGCAAAAAAAAATCGCATATCAACTGGAAAGAAATAACTAAAATAGTATTTAGCACTCCGCTGTGTTCCTTTCTAAACTTTTATGTATAACCTGCCTATAACGAGTACAGAAAAATACAAGCAATAAACTAAACAGAAAAGTTTAAATTTATTATGCTTTGATTCTTATCAATCTTCTTATTTTATTTGTATTTTTCATGATTAAAACATTGGTGAAAAATTAATAGCGTTAATAATTTGTTTTTATTGACGATTGGGAAAAGTAGGACATGGGGGCAGTGGATAAAACTGTAAGACCAAGCCCAAGGTGTGACTTCACATTACTCACGATTTTATGTCATTTATATAATTGATTGTAATGGATTAAAATTCTAAGTATATGTCGCCATATCTTAAAATTGCTTAAAATAAACTCTTAACACATCACGCCAACTATTACGATATTTTAATTCCTATCAGTCATTATTTATTATTGATAAAAATGTTGGTAAGAAATCAATATTTTTGGCGTGTGCTGTAACGGAAAAGAAAGGCATTTCGATGGACATGCGGGCAATAGTTAGCACTTTTGGACCCTCTCGCCCATGGTGAGATGTCACATTGCTCAAGATTGTACCTCATTTGCATAGTTGATGGTAATGGATTAAAGTTCTAGGTGTCGCCGTTTTTGAATAGTTAAAATCAAGTATTACAGCATGGTGGCCAAAAAAAAATATTATATATGATTTATTGATTGTCTCTTGCTTGTTTTGCAAAAATTTATCTTGCTCCCAAAATTATTTAACTATAAATCATTTTCAGTTTTGAAAAGATCATTTTCTGTAATTCGGCGCCTAACCAGTGTAGTCACAGAATCCCGAGTTTACAGGAGAGCATGGAAACCGAATAGGATATATGTAACCTGGAGGGAAAAGGCAATGCTGATTTGTATAGTTGATGGTAATGGCTTAAAGTTCTAGATTTCGCCATTTTTGAATAGTTAAAATCAAGTATTACAGCATGGTGGCCAAAAAAAAAATATTAAGTATGATTTATTGATCGTCTCTTACTTGTTTTGCACAAATTTATCTTGCTTCAAAATTATTTAACTATAAATCATTTTCAGTTTAGAAAAGATCATGTTCTGTAATTCGGCGCCTAGCCAGTGTAAGTCACAGAATGCAGACTTTACAGGAGAGCATGGAAACCGAATGTGCTATATGTAACCTGGAACAAAAAGTCAATGCTGATTAGCTGATCTTACTAATATTAGTCGCTGGCCATATAAAAGACAAATACGTAGTATTCTTGACTTCGTTGCTTGAATTAAATTCATCAAGCTGAATAAAATGGCACAGTAGTTAGTTTGAATAATAAGATTCGATCCTAAGTGTTTCAATTTCACATGAAACTGCTTGCCTAGTATGCTACAAATCAATGTGATCGTTTTAAGTAATATAATCGCACATAATCGATCATTCATGATCATTTTATGACATGATACCTGTCAAAACTAATGAAGTGATAGATCGATTGAAATAACCTTGTGGCATCATCCAACAAGTATAAGCTTTGCTTGACCTTAGTAAGTTCAATGTTTCTCCAACTATAAACAACCGACAATCATCACTGATAGACCCTTCTCTTACCAGGGTACAGGTTTTTATTCACAAAAATACTCGATCTTACGCCGTTGGCCTGCGAATACTTTCCATGAGAAATTAAATGTCCATCCATTCCTTTTCTACTTTTAAATGCATGGCAGATATTCCGGTGGCTGTCTCAAAGAAGTGCGAATCCGCCATCATCAATATCATGATTAGCATGGCATTATGGGGGTTTTGAACTTTAAATGGATATAATCCAGACTGACATCGTTTACTGACAGACATGTGAGGGGTAAGCGTGAGCGGGGCTGTTGGCTGTCAAGCTGGCTGTTGCAGTCGAATTAAATGCAATGGACTCGACTGCGATAACAGGATTAAACGTGTAAAGGTGATTTCTTAACATCAAGGATATAGACCTCCATTTTTTTAAAGGTTCTTTAGCGAGAAAAAAAACTGCCAGCAGCTTATGCAATTATAATATTTAAGTTCGTATTACAGTTTTTGTTGAAGTTTTAGCATGACAATAACGTACTTCAGATGATAGTTTTAATTCCACAATAAATTGAAAATCGTTCTTTTGAAGATCACTTCTGGATCGAAAGTACAGTTTCGCCAGCAGTTAGTAGTCTATAGAATCATTCTGCACAATCAAATTTGCTGATAGGCCCTTCTCTTACGAGGGTACATATTTTTAAGACACAAAAATACTCGAACTTACGCCATTGGCTTACGAATACTTTCCATGAGAAATTAAATTTCCATCCATTCCTTTTCTACTTTCAAATGCATGACAGATATTCCGCTGGCTATCTCAAAGAAGTGCGAATCCGAAATCATCAATATCATGATTAGCATGGCATTATGGAGGTTTTGATCTTTAGATGGATGTAATCCAGACTGACATCGTTTACTGACAGAAATGTGAGAGGTAAGCGTGAACGGGGCTGTTGGCTGTCAAGCTGGCTGCTGCAGTCCAATTAAATGCAATGGACTCGACTTCGATAATAGGATTAAACGTGTTTAAGGTGAATTCTTAACATCAAAGATAGATCTCCATTTTTTTAGGTTTCTTTAGCGAGCACTGCCAGCAGCTCACGTAATTATAATATTTAAGTTCGTATTACAGTTTTTGTTGAAGTTTCAGCTTGACAATAACGTACTTTAGCGACTAGATGACAATTTTAATTCCACAATAAATTGGAAATCAGTCTTTTGGAGATCACTTACGGATCGAAAGTACAGTTTCGCCTGCAGTTAGTAGTCTATACTCATTCTGCACCAAATTTTTAGATGGACCCTTCTCTTACGAGGGTACATATATTTAAGTCACAAAAACACTAGAACTTACGCCATTGGCCCACGAATACTTTACATGAGGAATTAAATTTCAATCAATTATCTTTCTACTTTTAAATGCAGGGCAGATATCCCGGTGGCTGTATCACAGAAAGTGTTGAGTCCGTCATTAGCAACACCATGATTAGCATGGCATTATGAGGGTTTTGATATTTCAAATTGATATAATCCAGTCTGACATCGTTTACTGACAGAAATGTGAGAGGTTAGCACGAGCGGGGGTTTTGGCTATTGAGCTGAATATTGCATTCTAATTCAATGCAATGAACTGCTTGCTTTGATAATAGAATAAGTATTTAGGTGATTTCTTCAGCTCAAGAATCTAGATTTCTACTTTTTAACTTTCTGAGAGAGCCCTTAACTGCAGGCATACGTCGATACATTTTTTGTTTTGAGTTTTAATTTTACAATGGCGCACTTTAGAGACCAGATGGTAATTATAATTTAGAATAACATCATGCTATTCCATTTGTATTTTCAGTTGCTTGTGTACCAATAATTATAATTTTTTTTTAAATATAACAAGATAAATTTTAAGAAATGGATTTCTTGGTTCGTGTGAGGTTTTTTTTAGTATATATTTAAATCAATGTTTGATGCCCTCTTTGAGTAAATCACCGGCGATATCTTAAACATCTTGCATTTGAGTACAAAATACTTCAATGTGCATTTTGATAATTTAAATACAAATTTTTAGTTGTGAATAGTTAGTTATCAGTAGTAATACTAAAATTTTAGCTTCAAAATATACTTATGTCACATACCAAGTATGTCATACTTTTACAATTGCCAATACAAATATTATCAATACTCAACAAGAGATAGTAAAAAAAGCATTAATTCTAGTCTGACATGGCTGTTTAAAACTTCCACACTGCATATTTCTTCAATGAAAAAATCACAAACAATAAGTTGTCTAAATGCTTTTAATGATTTCTAATTGCATCGTTATAAAACACTTAGGCGTATTTAATAATGCTTAATGAAATATTCCTAATGGATTTCTTTTAATGATACAAGGTAAAATAACATGAGAGAGAATAACCTAAGTCACGCTGCTTGCCACATTTGCAGTACAGAAGGGAGAATTCACACAAAAAAAAAGTTCCTACCCAAAACTAATAACTCAATTACACGCCACAAGTAAATTTATATATGACTTAATCAACAGCATACACACTATAAATTTTGAATAAAAAAACTACAGCGAACCTTTTCGATGAATTTCAAACTTAGGCTAGTTTGTCTCGGAAGTACGCTCATAAAGATGCAAAGAGGCGATGAAGAGTAGCCATGATTGATGAATCTTCACGTATAGTTAGCGATATGTCAGAACTGATAGCATCTGACGGGCGTGAAGCAAAAGATTTGTAAAACATTAGCTACTTTTACTCATGCTGACTGAGATCTGTGCCTGGTTTAGTAGGGTTTGGACTATCATGCTGATCTTTAATATACGTTTCCCAAAATGGACTACATGTTTTTAAAAATTAATAAAAAAGAATTGGATAGAGATGTTAACATAATTCTTGCAGAAAACGAATGAATCATGTCTGGAAATTGATATGGAATACTTTGTTATGTTAGTTATGTTTATTACGTTACTATGTTATTATACTTTATTGTAAACAATTTAACCGATAGACAGCACTTCAATACCATGTGTTGGCTGTATGAAAGAACTAGACATGCGTACACACCAAAAAGAAGGACGCGTGGTAAGAAATATTCAGTCTTCTGAAAATATCCTTCTTTTCGGTGTATACGCATGCCAGTTCTTTCATATAGTCAGCGCACGGTATTGCAGCTCCGTCTGTAGGTTAAATTGAACGTAATAAAGTGTAATAACATAATAACGTAATAAAGATAACTAAAACTAACATAATAAAGTGGTCCATATCAAACTCTAGACATGACTCATTCGTTTTCGGCAAGAATTGTGTTAATATCTCTATCCATTTCTTTTTTATTAATTTTTAAAAACAGGTAGTCCATTTTATGACACCGTGTATATGGGAAACAGAACTTCTTGTCTTTATATAAGTTACTGAAGACAATATGCCGGAATTGAAATAGCAAGATACTTCGTTTTTAAAGTATGTCTATTATTTCCTACATCTACACAATTTTACTATAGTTTGTATTATAGGATAGTTATATTTTATGACCTGAATTTAAATGGCTGTAAAATAAGACTTTGTAAGAATCTGCCAAAAGTTTGCTTTTTGATATGACAATGCAATTGGCATCCTTTGTAAATTCTGGAAAATATGAATCAAAATAAATATGTTTCATTTCTGTAAAAATATATATATATATAATATATACTAGGAGTGACTTTTTTGTACAATCATTAAATGCGTAGAAATTACTGTAGTAACCATCTTATACATAATCACCTGCGAAAATTGAGGTTTTATTACTTCCTTTACGAACTACTTTGCTCAATAGAGGTCTATACAACTATTTAGAGACTAATTTTTTCTTATTCCATAAGATATTAAAACAACTTATAACAAGTACATTTTGTTTCATATAGAATTTGTCTTTCAGTTAAGATTTTATTAAGTTTTCATGTTATTTGTGATACACATTAACCTACTAAGTTTTAAAGGAAATATTTTTATTTCATAATATGTCCTCATCAAATAACTATAAGAGTACACTACCATAAATTTGTCTCGTCCATACTTTATTCTATAATTACCCCATTTAGACTATTATGGGATTTTTATTCTCCACTCCAAAACTCTTTGCTGTAGGGGGCAAAACCAAAGACAAAACGAGAAACTGACAAAGACAGCGTCGCTGCTAAATGTGTCAAAATAAAACACTTCGTGGATCATTAAAACTTAATGAACAAAAATAACATTCGGTGATTGGCTCACGGGTGGTCCAGCCCATCTCACGAAAAGGCACGTGTAAATAGAAGCACAAAGCAAACTTGCCTAAGCCTCCAATAAAAATGTGCGCACCCCCTATAATTATCCAATAAATTACGAATCGTCTGATGGGTGATCCTTTTTCGTGACGATTTGCTTGCATTGGAAATAAAAAAGAACATTTAAGAAAGTTATTCATATTGACAAAAATTAGCCCCTGGGAAGATTCTGATAGTGATAAATATGTTTTTACGAGCGACAAAATAATATCAAATTATGAGCCTTGCCTAATTGATCCGACCGGAGAAGACACAGGTAAACATAAGTTGAAAAATTATAACCTAGAATTAGAGAAATAACTGGTTGTTTCTTTTAAAACTGAGTACAGATAATTGTACCCTGTCCCTCTTTAAACCCAAATCCTTTTTAACCGGGTACAATGTCCTGCCACTCGTAATTGTTACGTGGCAAAAGACTGTCAATTAAAATTTTTGCTTCCAAACATTAGGTTTAAAAACTATGGATACGAAATGCACTCTTAAAACAAACGAGCGTTTTTAACTCAGTGTGAGTTTATTTTCACTTCACTCGGTATCGAAAATGCATTTCTCCTATCTGAGTGGATTTCACTCTTTTGTTTAGTGAAACCTCCAACAAACGAGCGATTTTAAGACGATCAGGAGCGATTTAGGGCGATTACAAGCGATTTAGGAGTTAATTTTCACTCCTTTCCAGTGTCGAAAATGCACTTCTATAGGAGTGGATTTTACTCTTTTGTTTTAAGAGTGTAGTACAACTCACGCTAACCATTCGTTCCTCATCTAGCCCTTTATAAATTGTTCTCAGTTTCTTCACCAAGGGGTACTGAACTGTTAATAATACTTTCACCAGAATGTTAGAGATGTTATAATTCATATAAAAGTTATTCATACAAATTGCCGGTCCACTGGCACAATGGTTAGTGTACTAGCCTTTGGAGCTCCTGGGCACGGGTTCGAATCCCTTTAAAAGCATGGATGTTTGTGTTTGTCAATAAATGTTGTTATTTGTCTATGTGTTTGTGGCGTCCTTCTCTGCGTGTCTCTTGTGACTGTCTCTTCTGGCGAGCGGGGTAATGGGCTATATAGCCTACGCCCTTCCCTTCTGGAGGGCGCAATCACTGTCATTTGCCATTTTTGTCATATTCATACAAATTTGATTTTATTAAATATCAAATAATGTGAAAATTCAAGCATAGAAAAGCCATTTTGTTGCCGCTATCTCACATCCTCGAACTTCTTTAACATTACAAAAAAAACTGAAAATATAAAACTATCATACGTATGGCAATGTGAGCACATACACCCACGTCCTGATACTGCTAAATGCTTTGCCAATTTCCAACTGTTTCCAAGATATCGCTCAACATCAATGACTAAATCGGCTACACCAGAAAAAGATTTTGTGTACGTTTCGGGATTTTTATCAAATAATCAAATAAAATGTGTTTTGTTTTCTTGTTGGCACAGATAGCGATATATAGCAGCAGAGACGGACCAACGAATATGCTCGAAGCCAGGGTTACTCTTCCAATATTCAAATGGCGCCAAAATGAGGACCTTCAAACGCTTTATCAATTTCCATCAGTTTTTCTGCAATGTCTCTCAATACCAAAATATACGAATAATATATCGGTCTGACATCAAATTATATTGTATGAAAATAGGGATATTTTTGTCAAGTAAACTACAACCCTTGTCTCTTTTGTGCTTCAGTTAGCAGGGAGGCAGCGTTCACGTACGCCGTGAGCAGCGCCGGTATCACACACGTGCTGACGCCTTTAAATGCTTTTTCAATTGTCAACATTTCCACCGATATCTACTAAATATCAAAATGTCTGACTGATATTGCATTGATATCAGACGGATATTGTGTGCAATTGAAGAGGACAAGGGAAAAACCGCTTAATTTCGTTTAAGGCCCTCCTCAATAGGCCTCTTTGGCGATAGTGAAAAAACGCCTAAACTAGTGTAAAGAAACCGGTTACTCGCTTCGTTTTTCTTTCGCGGCTACCCTGATTCACGCCAGCGATCAGTGGACACGAGTCACACGTTTGTACGCCAAATGAAGAACCGAAAGAAAAACCGGTTTCCTTTCGCCAATATCCGCCAAGCAGACACAATTACGGGAAGACTTCTAATAAATCAAGTGGTTCTTCCCTTGTACTCTTCAACTATTATCTTTTTTTTTAATATTCTATAACTCTTTATTGGCCAAGGTCCTTCATGGACTGTAGTGCCGAGTAGTAGTAGTAAGTATAACTCTTTATTTTTTGTTAGTACAGGTAGAAGGGAGGCAACGCTCACGTAAGCCACGAGGTGACGCTTTATCAATTACAATAAGTTTTCCACAATATCTCTAAATATCAAAATGTCCTAATAATACCAGTTTAACACCAAATTACATTGTGTGATAATAGGTATAATCTTTATAAAATAAACTATAATTTTCTCCTTCATGCTTTAGGTAGCAGAGAGGCGGCGTTCACCTACGCCGTGAGCAGCGCCGGTGTGACGCATGCGCTGACGCAGTCCTGCAGCCGGGGGACCCTGCGCTCCTGCGGTTGCGAAACGAGCCGCGATGGGCAGCTGGACGCACGCGGGGGCTGGAAGTGGGGCGGCTGCTCGGCGGACGTACGTCACGGTATGCGCATGGGCAGAAAGTTCGTGGACGCGCGCGAGATCGAGGGGGACGAGAGGTCGCTCATGAACCTCCACAACAACAGGGCGGGCAGGAAGGTGAGTGGAAGTCCAATTTTAAAGAATTTATCTGTTCAACACCGAGCACACTGAAACATACACTCTCAGAAATAACACTATCATTTTTGACGATTCATGAATCCTCAAGCCTCATTCGTTAATTTTGAGAATTGTTTCGTCAAACTATCACGTGACTTTTGAGTAAACGCGAATCCTCACTTTTACGATCGTGATTTGACGATTCTGTATCATGATTTTGAGGAAACTGAACCTCATTGTTGTAATACTCACATGCTCAAAAATGACGAAATATTTCTTAAGATTAGACGACAAATTCAAAATTCAAATCCTCATAAAAATGACTATTCAAATTTCCTCACTTTGAGGAAACTCGGAGCATTTGCCAGTAACGGAATCTTCAAAATTAAGGAAAATTTCGTCGTTTTTGAGCATTCATTTTTGAGAGCGTACGTGCTGCTCCTTAAATCTGTGGAAATAGGAAAAAAATCTGATGAGATATTCGATAATTCTGTTTAATAAAATATTAATAAAATTCACTCAATTACGGGTTTCCCCGAGTACATTGGCACATACGTGCCTTTTGAACCTGTGAAGTCCGAGAGACCTGTGAAATCCGCGAGCGTACGACTTTGCTCTAAATTCCATTAGGTGCCAACTCAGAAATCTTCAGGTTCTAAATTTGGAGACTACATTCATTGACCATTGATGGATTGCATATCAAATGCTGTCATTCTTATGGAAGCTTCCTTTTTTTTTCTATGCCGTCTTGCAACTGTCAGTGTCGACATTAAAATCCATATCAATAACTTAATGTTTAATTGTTGACAGTTTCATCGCCTTTGCTCTCACTCAAATTCATTATTGATGTCGCCCTTAACGGTTGCGTTGGGTGCCTATTCAGGTGTGGCTCGTCACCTGACTGTGGTTCTAAAATACGACGCCCGTCGCCAATAGCCCTCGTGTAGCTCTAGTGCGACGATAATTCAAACCAAACCAAATTCATTATTAACTGACATTGGATTGAAATAACGTCGCATTAGAGCTACACATAGGCTACAGACAACGGGTTTTATAATTTTTAACCACGATCAAGTGACTAGGCCTTCTTCTGAACTGGCTCCCAAAGCAACCTTATAATGCGTTATCAGGATACTTTAGGTTCTCCATAGACTAACATGAACTAACATGAACCAATGTCATATACATTTGAATAGTTAAATGTTAAAAGAGGTAAAGCAACGTTATTTTGCTTGTTAGTCAAATTTCATGTGTTAATACATTCTTGCAGTAGAGTTGCTAGATAATCATATTAAAGGTCTTTTCAAGAAATAATCAAGTTACTTACTCTAGATGTTGAGAAAAAAGTCAAATATGGGACTAAAACTCTTTATACCGACAGGTTACTAACGAGAAATGGCACACTGGGACTGGAAGGGTTAACACTATTACTAAATACTCTAAATTTTCTCTGGACAGAGAATCTTCCCATACTACGAAATGTCCAGTGGCCACAAAACTGTTTTCAACAAGAACTCTGTATTCCACTGATAGTACTCTAGAGCAAGGATTATTCCTTTTCAAACTTTTCAATAACCAAATAAAAATGTATAATGTAAAAAAATCGTACGATAAACTTTAAGATTACAGTTAAATTACAAATCTTAATACAGTTTGTTTCAATGTGTATAGTGTTGCTTTTTATGTGTTTTCCTGATATATTTTTTCTTATTTGTGGCTTTTGAGTTGGTTAATTGTATAACAAAAAAAGTTTAAATGAAACCTTGTTTCAATGTGATTAAAACGAATTATTGGCCCGTTATGCTTATTTGGGTAAGATACAAATTATTCATTTAAATTCTATCCGTGGTTCTCTGAACTGGTCTTCAATTTAGCAGTCATCACCTTTCGACTTCCGTTAATAAAAAGTGGAATTATATTATAATTATAGCTGGTGTGTCAATCATACAGTTAAAAATTTATAACTATTTTAACTAATGAAAATGAAAAGGTTTAAAAGTACATATACGTATATCCTACCAAAGACACAATTTCCCGTTGTTCCAGCACCAAAAAGTAGAGACATTAGCAGTGTGAAACAACCATTGCAGCCAAATATTTCACCCCTCAAAAATATTCTCTACCACTTTAGGGGGTGCAGCATATTTCTGCTTTTTATATAAAATAAATACTGTGGACGATTTAGCTAATATTTCCATATACAGCAATAGTAATATTTTAATCTGCCAGTAAGTTTTTACTTTTAACTTTACAAATATGTATTTTTAAAGCCAGAAGAGTTCTAGTTGTGCACCGGAAACTATTGAACTCTGAAAATAAAAGTACAAACATTGATAATATCATTCTTTGGAATACGCGACATTACTGGCACAGAATTTTAGAGATTATGAGGAATTTCTGAGCTAGCATATTGCATCTTATCATATTCATAGTCATCCATTCACAGTCATAAATCCTTAGTTGTGCACCGGAAACTATTGAATTCCGAAAATAAAAGTACAAATATTGAAAATATCATTCTTGGGAATATGCGACATTACTGGTACAAAATTTTAGAGATTATGAGGAATTTCTGAGCTTGCGTATTGCATCTTATCATATTCATCCAATGCACACACAAAAAAATTCCCTTGTGCCATAAATTGGGTAAACATTCCCTTTTTAAAAATAAGCTCTTCATTTGGGTACTTACAAAATGCCTGCACGTTAGAAAAAAAATATATTTGACAAAAAAATAATAATAATGGTATTCCGCGTTTGTGTACCGTCATCTAACAGGAGGTCTTTCCCATCAAAACTCATAGAAGAAAAAAATGGAAGATCTCCCGCTGAACCTAACCACTCTCAACCCCCATGGAGTCCCTGAAATGAGGAAGGTAATGATCGAGGACCTTCTGACCCCGTGGGCCCCATTTTCGCCTGCCCCTCTAAAAATGTAGGAAAGGGAGCAATACACAGAGTTATGGAAATGCTGCCGGATAAAAAGCAATGCAAAAGTTAGGATGCCAAGTGAAGGCATTGATCGCTTTGCCGTAAGCCCAAATAAACGATCTTGGCTGAGTATTTGGCGATATTCTACAGTGGAGTTTGTGGGGCTACAGTGGAGTTATTGCAATACATTTTCCTCACCTGTGAAGGAAACTACTATTAAAAAAAACTAACTCCCCGGCACTACAGTTCATGCTCGACCATGGCCTCTCTTGCAATACGACTCCAAAGCCGCCTGTCTTTGGTAGGGTTACTGGAATATCTGCGTATGAGGGTTGCGACATGATGCTCTCACCTGATTGGCTGGAGCATAGCCATGCTCCAGAGATACGGCGCTGTTATTTTTCCTCCGTAGACATTACACGGTGACCCAGCGAAGCTCTAATAAATCGCATCTAAACGATATAATCAAAGGAACGTAACCACTATTTGTTATTGATTTTGTTTTTAATGATCTATATTCTTCAATATTTATTCTTTTTTGGATTAAAATTCTTAACGGTAAAGCTGTAATCCATGTTTTAATACCGGCTTGTGTCATTGCTATGGAATAAAAAAGCTGTTTAAACTCGGAAAAAAAGGTATAAAGCTTTACTTTTTCATTTTTGTATTGTAATTAAATATCATGTGGACTATTACATTTCTAAAAATAGTATTTTTTATCATTATACTACCAGAAAATGCCATTTTTAATGTCGAAGCTAACAGACGGTATTTGGCATGTCTTTGGCATGCGTTGGCGGAACAATAGTTGGCGGGGCAACGTAAACAAACCGCAAATCAAAGTCATTGAACTAGTTTTGTTTTATTGGCGAGTTTGGCTGAGCGATAACGATTTTAGCATGGCTCACCTGCTAAGCTCCTTGTCGTTACCCTGTACAGCACACAGTGTATTGAAGGTACCCTAGTC
This sequence comes from Hylyphantes graminicola, assembly GCA_023701765.1. Taxonomy (NCBI): domain Eukaryota; kingdom Metazoa; phylum Arthropoda; class Arachnida; order Araneae; family Linyphiidae; genus Hylyphantes; species Hylyphantes graminicola. The sequence continues at coordinate 58,064,690 of CM043114.1, read as the reverse complement.
TTTGGTCTTCGCTTTCCAGTTCTTAATTTTCATGTCCCTTAGATCTCCATCCACATCATCTATCCACCTTTTTCTCGGTCTTCCGCTTTTCCTTTCTCCCTGATGACATTGCCCCTTGAAAAAAAATTTGTGCCTCTGCTATCGTCCATTCTCTCCATATGCCGTTGAATTCTCATAGTTTTTATGGTGTTAATAATGCCTTTCTTTCCAAATAGTTTACAGCCACTTCAAAATTGTATCGTCTTCTCCAAACATCATCTTCTTTGATTTTCCCAAATATGGCTCTTAAAATTTTTCTCTCCCAAATTGTTAACATCTTCTCTTGCTTTTCATTCAAGGTCCAGGTCTCCGACTCATGTATAATGTTGGTCTTACTACAGTTATATATATACGTAGTTTTGTTTTCCATGTAATTACTTTAGAACGTATTAACTGCTTTGTTTAAGTTAAAAGAAACTTTGATTCCCTGCATTCAGCCTTTGTTTAATTTCTGGCATAATATCATTATTTTCAGTGATAACTGAACTCAATCCGGTCACAACTTCAAATTCTCTAGAAAATTTGTTCTGTACTCTTTACTTTTGCTTTCCTTGAGGTGATCGTTATTTTAGTCTGTAATAAGAAACTACTATACCATCTTGTAAATTCAGATCTCGTGCTACAGCCTACAACTGCGCAAACCGTCATTTTTTAATTTTTAATCCACATTTTTTAAAGAATAAAGTTATGCGTTTTACTTTGAACTAACGTTGAGTAATCGGTTTATTTGGGCTTACCCATGGTTACTTGGCGACATTCTGGCACATATTCACTTTATTTCTTCCTAACTCTATAAGAAAACGGAGCAATACCTGGACATTGTTGCCTTCTTTTTGGAAGCCACCGGGCGTGGCTAAAGTAACTTCCATTTAGTAGCCATCTAAAAAAAAAACCATGTAGTTTATGTTCTGAAGCAGGGGTTCCCAACCTTTTTGTTTCTGCGTACCACTTGACTTTTTGAGAAATTTTGGCGCACCACTAGACCTAAATATTTTAATAAACGTATAATATTTACTCTTTTAAAAGTGTTCAAAGGTTGTATGAGCAAAATTCATGAAAAAACTTTGTATTTAATAATTAGATATTTGTTTATTTATGATATGGTTATAATAAAGGAGAAATAAAAATATTAAAATGGTATAAATTTACAGTTTTGTTTATTACCTATAGGGATATAACATGCAAATACAAAATAGTATAAACTCCGCAAAATCCGACCCAAAAGTTAAAGATTTCCTCTTTAATATAATGTTAATGTTTATAATAATGAGTAATATATTTGCGTGCTCACTGCATATGCGTACAGAAGCTATTTATTGCTTATCATGTTGCTCACATCACTCACGCGTACCACCTTAAATGATTCCGCGTACCACCAGTGGTACGCGTACCACCGGTTGGGAACCCCTGTTCTGAAGTCTTTAGAAGCCTTGTCCCACATCCGTTCCTCTGTAAAAACCCGAATCGAATTCCTTTTGTGGACGTTTGTTGGTACACAGTGGGCCACAAAGAGATTGACGTGGAATGAAATTGTTCGGTATGACGTGCTGCTTTTTTTTTTATTTCATAAGGGATTTGCCTGAATAATCTTTTTGAAGGGTGGCGGGAGGTTAAGAGGGATTATAACGTGTTTTCGGTTGCGGTTCTCGAGGGGGATTGTCCAAACGAAACCTAATTTAAATATTTTGACATGAATTGAGCCCCTCCAACAATACATGAAAACGCTCTAGGACATATGTTGGTAGTGCATTATTCCTTAATCCTGCTAAACTAGTTTATATATAGTTCGGCACAACGGTATTTTGTACTCGCGCTAACGCATTCACTCGCTTTTTTTACAGCATAAAAATTTTAATTCTGAACATTGATTTTCCTAAATAATCATTTATTCATACGTAAATTCGAAAAAATGCACAAAATTCCATTACAACAGAGAGGGTCTAAATATAATATTCTAAAAAGTAATTTAACATTTTAGAAATTGTTGCAACATGAAATATTATACTGATTATAAATTGAGGATAACAGTTTGAGTGACATGGCCCAAAAGTCACTCACAAAGTCATATACTGAAATAAATTCTTTGGCTCAAATAACACAAAGAGATATAAAAATGACGATATGATATGATGCTATACACGATATCATTTATTCCATTTAAAAAGCTTTTTTTTTATTGTCCAAATCGGAAAGATGTTTCCTTCCCTTATACTTTTATTGTAAAAGAGTGGAATCTTGAAAGGTCAAAAATTCTTAACTGACACTATACTAGTTGAAAACTCACCTAATTTCAAATTCTAAAATTAACAAGTAAAATTTTCTTTGAACGTTTAGAAATTCATTTTATTAAATGGTTTTAAAATATGAATGAATATTTTTGTTTAACCATGCCTTTAATTTTGCGTTTATGAAATTGCATTTTTTTTTTTTGTATAAAGGCTTCTAAACAGTTTTCTATTTAGATTTACCTAATTAACTTTACTATAGCGAGTTTTAAAAAATTAATTCTCGATTTCAATACAAATTGTTAAGTCAGGTGGTATAAATAAAAAAAGTCTAACTTATGTATGAAAAAACTTTTTAGATTTCCAAATTCAACGAATGTTATTTGATGTTTAAAATCAAATGCCGATTGATGCACAAAAAATCCCATAGACCAGGGGTTCCTAACCTTTTTGCGCCTGCGTACCACTTACTTGACTTTTTCAGAAATGTTGGCGTACCAACAAACCTAAATATTTTAATAAACATATAATATTTACTCTTCTAAAATCTTCAAAGGCTTTTTGAAATAAATTTCTGAGAAAACTTCATATTTAATGATTAGATATTTGCTTATTTATAACGTAATTATAATAAAGGAGAAATAAAAATGGTTAAAATTGTATTACTTTACAGTTTTATTAATTACTCATAGGTGTAAAAACATACAAATAAACAAGCTTAGCAAAAAACTAATCATCATACAAAATATACTTTTACGTTTTTAGAGCGGAACTTGTTGTTGTTGTTTGCATGTTAGTAAAATATCAACATTAGAAGTAATGGAACTTATCTTCACTATTAAGTCTTCTGCAACACTTATTCTGATTCTATGTTTATTTTTGGTGTACACAAGAGCTCTAAAAATCCACTCTCACACAAATAACTCGTACCAATGTTGCTCACATCACTCAAGCGTACCACCGGTTGGGAACCCCTGCCATAGACTCAAAACTTAATATTGGTAGCAAAAGACTTGCTGGAGATGTTTGAATTCCTTTTAAGTGATTAATCATAGGAAAAAGCACGCACAATCTATTATTATAGTAAATTGACCTTTAAAAAAAGTTGCATTTGTTAAGCAAATTTATAAAATAATGTGTTCAAATTCTAAAGTCCTTCTCTCGCTGTTCCAGGCCGTCCTCCACACAGTCGAGACCGAATGCAAGTGCCACGGCGTCTCCGGATCGTGCACGATGAAGACCTGCTGGAACACCCTGCCCCCGTTCAGCAAGACCGGAGACTACCTCATACGGCGGTACCACAGCGCGAAGCGGGTCTTCGCCCACTTCGAAGGGCCCAGCACGAACAAAAGACCCAAGAAGAACCGCCGGCCGCTGTTCCTGAGGACGGGCAGGTCCGCCAAGGGACCCCACCGGAGACCGCGTCCCAGGGACCTGGTCTTCCTGGACAAGTCCCCGAACTACTGCGAGGCGGACCCCATGAGGGGGTCCACGGGTACGTCCGGGAGACACTGCAACCGGACTTCGAGAGGGACGGACGGTTGCGACCTCTTGTGCTGCGGACGAGGTTACAACACGCATCAGTACACGAGGACTGCGCAGTGCCACTGCAAGTTTCACTGGTGCTGCTATGTGGACTGTCAAGTGTGCACCGAGAGGATAGAAATATACTCATGTAAATAGTCATGTAGTTTTGTTAGCCATTCGATTGGAACTTTTGGAGTAAACCTTTTTTCCTCAATTGAACAAGTGGTTGCGGATTACAGTGTAAAGTTTTTCTGAAAGTTTCACTGGTGCTGCTATGTGGACTGTCAAGTGTGCACCGAGAGGACAGAGATATACTCGTGTAAATATTCATGTAGTTGAGAGAGTCATTCGGTTGCAACTTTCGATAGTTTTGGAGAACCTTTCACATTTATTGAACAAGTGGTTGCAGATACTCTTTAAAGTGTCAAGTTTTTCAGCAAGTTTCACTGGTCCTGTGTGGACTGTCAAGTGTGCACTGAAGAGGACAGAGTTATACTCGTGAAAATAGTCATGTAGTTCAGTAAGTCATTCGATGATAACTTTTGATAACGTCGAAAAACAATCATTTTTCTTCAATTGAACAAGTGGTTACAGATACTCTTTACTGTCATGTGTTTGTGCTCGCCAGACTTCGTTCAGAACTTTTAGAAACTCTTAAAAACAGTTTCATAAACTCTTAAGAGTACTAGATAGCGATGGTAGAGGAAGGTTGAAAACCTAAAGTAACTTATAACTTATTGCTGTATGTATTTGTAAATAAAAGAAAATACGTTTTTGAAGGAATTACCAACAAAATTAACCAAAACTAGAACAGCAAATTTGGAACAACTTAGCGCATCAGTTCAGAATAGAAATTCTACCGATTCTTCTTGGTTGACCACGAAGTGTACATAAAAACAACGATCTAATCATGTAAATAGCTGTGGTCTTTCAATCATTCTTTCACTTAGAACTGATATCAGCTGAAGCTGACGAGCTAATTTTTAAGGGTAAAAACTTTTAAATATGAATCCGTCATTCCATCTTCAAGCATAGACAATCAATATATGACAGTGCATCCACAAAGCCCATTTACAAAGCATTACCCTTTAAAATACCAAGATGTTCATATAAATAACTGCATTGTAAACTTTTTCAAAAGCTAAGTCGTAACAAACTAAGCACAACCAAATACCTGATATTTTTTTTATGTTCAATTAGTAATTTTCTTCCAAAAAGTAAAATATGTGTTGATGTAAGTGATCGTTTAACAAAGGACAATTCGAAATATCTAGAAATTACCGCATAATACGCAATAATGTATATCATTCCCTAAATCAACGAAATTAGTGGTTTTGAAATTAGAGAAAGAAATTAAAATTATAGTTAATTAAAAGTTGTTTTAATTAAATCTAAGCACAATTCGCTTGTTTCAAAAAGGCTTAATGAATGGTGCAATAGTAAAACTCACATTCCCCAAAGTTTAACTAAAATATAAGGTCTGTTCTGTTCATCAGCTACTTTTGAGGATAGTAAATTCAGTTGAAGGACGAAAACACCAATAAAAGGGCTGTACCCTACAAATGGAATTTTGTCTCTCTGATTGGTCGCTCTACGCGATACGTCAGCCCTGATATTCGTTCGCCCTCTTACGTGAAAATCGAAGGAAAAAATAATTAATATTTCACTCTAACTGAAGCAAAAACAAATAAAAATAATGAAAATATGTCTTGAAATAACGAATAAATTGATTTATTGAATGTGAAAAATCTTTTTTTATTCGATTCTCGCATTCGGGCAATAGAACTATTTACCCTTTTTCTCGTACAACATTTGTATACTGCATACTTAAACTGTGGCGAGTTATAGATCTGAATTATACTTTGGAGAATGAAAATTTACTTGTAAACTTATTAAATAAAAAAATAGTAGAAAGTGGGAAAACCTTGTCTTATAAATGCCTATAACAAAATATTCCATTACATAGCCCCCTAAATACTGAGAAATCATTTGGAAATAATTTTTGTGAAAATGGTTATGAGTTACTTTTTTGAAAATAAGCTCTCATAATTAGGAAGCATTTTAAAAATTCAGTAGCTTTTGCATCTGACTTAATGAGAATCCCAAGAAAAACATTAGAATTCAGAGAGATAAGTTGTGAAAATGTACAGAAAATATAGATGTATCAATTAAGACCAGTCAAAACTGTCATTGTGATTCATGAAATGAAAATGTATAACTTTTGTAATGAAATGTTTGTAATAAATTTTAGTTATGAAATTTGATTTTAGATTTCAAAAATACATAATTCTTCTTTGTTCAACACAATTCCTACAATTAGTTCTTTTTATGTATTACTTTTGCAAAAAATAATGAAATAAAGTTTTAAAATACAATCCAAACTTTAATAAAACTTGAAATTTTTTTTTAACTCTAAGATAGATTTTTTACCTATGTTTGCATACTTATGTAAGTATACATATTGCATAGTCAACATACTTCTATCTATTTGTTGGCATGTTTGTATATAAATGCAAGCAAATTCGCACAAACGAATGTCACATATGAATATGCACACATATTCGTTGTGACAAAAAAAACTTGCAGTAAAACCTCAAAAAAATTGACTACTTAAAATATTAAAAATATTTATTTATTTACTATATAACAGTGAAAATAATTTCATGTTCCCATGATAACACACCAACACAAATAGTTTACAGTCCCAACAAAAAGAAAACTTTTAATACTTACTTGCAATGCATTATTGAATGCATACTACATTATGGAAAAAAAAACAAATTTCCAAAACTTAACAACATAGTTATAAATTCAATTCCAAACATCAATTTATCTGATTCAAGACTTTTTTAATATGCAATATATTTTTTTAAAAAATGCAAAATTGCCATATATTTGATCAATCCATTTTTATCCCTGCTCGTTCAACAGGAAACCCTCAGAAGGGTGGCATTGAACAAAATGGCAGATCCTTCAGAGAAATTACATGAAGATCTAGTTGACTTTTGAATACTGTCATTTACCATAGTACTTGATTTTCTGAACAAGGTCAAAGAAGGGGGATAAGTAAAAAATATATTTGAAGATTTGTGTAACCAGAAGTTTGAATAAATGTGATTTCATTAAGTATTTGATTAAAATTAAGTGATTCAATTAAAAACTAATTAGTGCTTACTGTAACCTCAAGTAACCAAGAAAAATACTTTTTTTGCTGTGAATACCATAATTTTAATGTACGAAAGTGTAGTAAAACACAATGCGTAATAGTATTAAATAAGTATAAATAGTAAGAGATGGTATAAGTATAAGATAGTAATGTAATAGTATGTGTAATAAAACAAAATGTAGGGGAATACTTTATATTGTTTATAATATAAAAAGTAATATCTACATACAACAACTGAATGTCAGAGAATTTCTTGCGATGGCAAACCAGTGTAAAAAAGGTTAAACTACATATTACATTTAAATATGCAAAAATATTACTTAAAGGTACAAAACTTTTTAAAATAAAATTATTAAAGTTTTCAACACCCAAAGACAATGCACAAACTTCATATACAAAACTTAATTTACATATTTACATCCGAGTAAGAAATATATTAAAAATGTACTTCACAAACACAAGACAGGTTTTGAATTTGCACTTTGACGATAAAATGATGGACTAAATGTTCATCTAACACAAAGGTTTTGATCTAATATGAAGTTTTCCTTGATCATTTTGCAGCTGTAACCCAATTTCTTGAAGTATTTTGGAGTCAACAATTTCACCCGATTTTGACATCCCAGCCAATATAGCCTGATTTTCAGCATTATTTTCCATGATGTTTCTGATGGCCAAAATACACCATTGTGTGATATCTTTTCAAAATGTTAAGAAATAACAACCGGATTTGAACCATAAATTACATAAACAATCCAGTTCCGGTAATAAGCTAAAGAAATTAAAATAATAATGATAATGTGGTATGTAGGATGTCATGCAGCAAATATCCTTCATAAAACAATATAAATTTTTTCAAGCAATAACATCCAGATTTTATCTATAAATTACACAACTATCAATATCCCACAATAAGCAAAAAAAATAATAACACTAATGAGATATTTCTGATCTCATATATATAAGGTGTCAATATCCTTCACAAAACAATATTGAGCATGTAATTTATGCAATATGGAAGAGTACTTTCCACTCTAAAGCTTGAACTAAATGAGCTACCAACTGCAAGTTTGTTAGGCGAGTTCCTAGTATTAGTCGGACTTCGTAAACTTTTTTTCGAGAAAAACTATCCACTATATAACGTTTTAAGGTTTTAAAGCTATTGAATTTAACTTTTATGGTATATAGCAAATTATATTTAAATGTATTGATATATTGAGTGGTAATTGAAAGGTGTAATGTTACACACAAACAAATTGCAGACTACTTACACTTAATAGAATAGGTAATGGGCCGTGGATAGCCTAGTGGTTAAGGCGTCATTGTCGGAATCGAAAAGGTCACACGATTGAGTCCTGATGCCACTGAAGACCCGCCGAGTATATGCGGAGTATGTGCTCCTTAAATCTGAGGGTCTGAAAGTCCTGTGGCGCAGCTTACCGCATGTACAGGTCCTTTGAGACTATTTCCCTGTCTCTTCGGAGACATGTCTAAATTGCGGAGGTGGCGATAGATGGCAGCATCTGTCTGCACGATGCCATGTAGTCTCTACATGTGCATCTCGCCTCAGGAACCGCACCCCTATGCCTTTAATCCTTGCCCACTTCGCGGGTTGGATTACACAAGTGGCATTTGTAACAACAACAGAATGTGTAATAAAACCTTAATGTTTGAAAAGATTCAAGTTAGACATTAAACAGGTACTTCAAATCTTGATTTTACTTAAAGCTAAGACACAATGCAACTTTATTAAAACAAATAATATAACTACAACTACACTAATACAAGTAAACGAGTATTCAAAAAATATGTAACTAAAAACCATAATCTAAACAAACACAAAGGATACATGGATTTTTGGCATCAAATTTACAGCAATCAAAGACTAAAGGTATTCCATCTAGCTGTCTAACCTGAAAGGTTTCAAAGGCTATTATAAATACCTTTATTCAGAACTGTTGATAAAATGTAAAGCTAAAAATCAAATTAAACTTGCACAACCAGGACCTTATCTAACATAGGGCCTGGGCCTAGAGCAACCACATTTTAGGGGGTCCTCCATTAATTATAGTTTCTTTTACGAAGATGGGCTCATTTGGCTAGGGTGTTGTCGGCGAAATTAAATCTCAGCATACTTCAATAATCAATATCCACAGAGATCATATTCATTGTAATCTGCGAGTCAAAAGTTAGCGAGAGTTGCCTAGAAAGTGCCACAAAAAATGGCTCTCAGTTCTGGAAAAAATACCGAGTATGCAAAGACTGGACCACCAAAGTTGCAGCCCCATTAGCGAAAAAAATTATGAATGCTGTAAACCCTCAAAATGTAAGTAAATTTTAAAATATTCCAAGACCCCACTTAAATTTTATAGGGTGACTTTAATTCAGACGTTGTCATAACCTGATTGGTTTGATTGATGTTATAAGTAAGCTGATAAATTGGCAGCAAAATATGATACATCGGCCTACTAGCACCATCATAATGAGCTATCATACATAAAATTTTATGTAAAGGGCCCCCTAAATTTGTTGTGCCCATAGTTTGAGTTTTCTTAGATCAAGGCCTACTTGCAAAAAATAATAATAATTTTAACTCTCTAAGATCATTCAAATTCAACTAAAGTACCCTTACTCTAAATCCCTAACACACACAAAATTTGTTTTACTGAAGAAATAAAAAAAACAATCCTGTTATTTCTTAGAAACAAAAGATTTCAAACACACAAATCCTTATTTATTATTATTATATTGATTCTTTTATAAATTTAGAACCCTTTTTAAACAAATTCATAAGCCTATTTAAAAAGAACAGGGTGAAACAATTTATAGGCATTTAAGGTCATAACATACAAGCATAATACATTTGCACATAACAAAAATCATAAAACATTTTATTAATAAGTAATGTAAAATATATTTATTAACCATTTAACAAGCCCATTTATTTCATAAATTATTTGTATTTCTGCAATGCATTGGGGTTGGATTGAACTAACGTTACAAAGGAGCTACATGGTGGCTATTGGCGAGAAGCCTCACAATTTCAAAGGTTAAAAAGGTTTATCTTCCTCTAATGGGGCTACAACATTGGAGGTCAAGCCTTTGCAGACTCGGCATATTCCCCAGAACTGAGAGCCATTTTTTGTTTCACCATTTAGGCGACTCTCGCTGCCAATTTTGATGTGCAGATTGCAATGTATCTGAGCCGTCTGTGGATGTTAAAGTATGCCGCGATTTAATTTTGCCGAGAGAACCCAAGCCTAATGGGCCCTCCAGGGATCTTTTACATGCCCTACAATCATATGACATGCGTGCTCAAGATTTTCCCATCAAGAAAATCCGACTGCAAGGTTAAAAAGTTGACATGCAAATTAACTTGTCAAATAAAAAAAATTAAAAAAATTCTCACCAAGTCTTGGTTATCTCTGCAGTTGTAGCAGAGATTTCCGATTAATCGAATGAGATTCTTCTTGAAGCCATAGAGAGGATGCCCTGCGATTTCGGCACTGAACTGAGAGCTCATGTGTTTAGTCTCGCTTAAGCTTGAAAACACATTGCAGCTTTCCTTACCCAGTATGTGAATGCATTTCAGGCATTCTGAAATGAAAATAAAAAAAATTAGAAGAAATTCTAGTTTATCCTTCGTAGTTAAACCAATAATCATCTATAAAAGATAAATATAAAAATATTGAATAGAAGAAAATGTTTCTGTTGCATAAAAGAAATTATTAAACACATTAATCGTACATTTCATGCGAACGGTTACATATTTGTAAGTGTTATCAAATGATTCATGAAAATTTACGTATATTTGCAAACAGGAAGCATTAATTAAAATATATTAAACAATTTTAATAAGCATTAATATACTATACAGCCACATATTAAACATAGTTTAAATAAAATTTCCGCATTTATGCTCATTCTGCCTGTTGCAAAAAATACTGAATTTTAAGTAACAATGCAAATATTAACTTATTTTATGAACTAAACAACAATTTACAAAGTATGTATAGTCTGTGCAAAAGTTTAAACAAATAACATTTTAACAAAATTTCACAAAATCTGACTCAAAAGTTGTGAAGTGGCGTTTAGGCAGGCATACACATTTTTTTTATTAATGAATGACAAAATAAGTAATGATAAAAGTCTTGTTTGGAGAAATTGTGAAAAATTACAAAATAATATGTCTCAAAAGTTTGTAGAAAATTAACTTAATGCATGTTTAATGACCCAATTTCACCTTTTTGTTACTTATTCGTATTACTCAAATGGGAAAAGATACACGAATGGGCAGCATAATTTCACTGTGAGAGAGTTAAATAGCTAATATTGGCTGCTTGGTATAAAATTGAACCAGAAGTGTAACAAAATATTGTAAACTCAATGTTTTAATTTATTGTATAGGAAATGCAATTCAATAAATAAAATGCAATGCAATATTAGATGCTATAAACATGCATTAATCATTTTCTCTAAACTTTTAGAGACATATTTTTTTCTCTTTTTTTTTGTAATTTTCACTATTTTTTCAAATAAATAAATTGTTGTTGTTTTTTAAATATTTCTCCATGTCTGACCTTTACTACCACAATGTTTGTCTTCCACAAAATTTAAGTGAGATTTTGCGACTTGCTTTTTGTCAAACTTTTGTGACAGACTATAAATAAAGCAGCAGTTAAGAAAAAAATAGTTAATTTCAACAGTTACATCTTCAATAAAAAAAAGTTTAACACAAACAAATTGGATCTTTTCATAATAAACTTAGATTTACTTAGATCATAATATCCTTAGATTTACTTGGATCATAATATACTTAGATAAATCATTATTATGAAGTACTCTGTAGCTTACCTATGATTGCTTTAAAGAAATCTTTATTGTTCTGTAAAATTGATATGTAAGCATCCGATATAGAAGCAGTACACAAAATGGATAACATTGAAACGGTCTCTGAGGGATCCTGCCAAAACATAATTACACATACAAAACCAATACTCAATAAAAGTACAGAAAGTGCATAGAGGGAAAGATACAGCTGTGGCTAATATGAATATTGGTGTAAATAAATTAGACATTTTGCTAATAATTACTAACAACAATTACTTGATATTTAGTAAGTTTTGTCCATTATATACATTATACAGGCTAATTATTAATGCCAGTAATATTTTTCCAAGTCAAATTACCTTGACATAAATAAAGATGTTTGACTGGAAATCATGCACACAGATATATATTATAAACTGGCATAAACATATAGATATTAAAAATTATGTATTCATTTAAAACCCATGATTATCCTTTAAAAGCTTTGAATTTATTTTGTTTTTGTACAAGTTTATTTACAAAGTAGGAAAATGCAAGAAAAGAGATAAAAAGTACTTGAAAAGTAAAGAAATTTAGGGATCAAATATCTTGAAGTATAACTTTAAATACAATCTAAATATAACACACAAAAAATAGATGTGTGTACCAAGATATCTAAATGACATTCTATAAATTTTACAAAAGAGCCAACAACTTACAAACTACACAGTGAGCCTTTATCTTTAAATTAAGGTTGCAAATAAACTTCACTTTAAGTGAAAACTCACCATATCAGAAACATTGGTATAAAGTTGTGACACATAACCCCAAAACATGTTTCTGATTTTTTCAATAGATGCCACAGAAATCGAAAAATACCCATCATCTTGAGAGCTTTTTAGCCTTTCAGCCACAATATCTAAAATAAGGAGCCTAAATAATAATAAAAAATATATACATCAGTGTAATCTTGAATAATAAAGATTTTAAACATAGTTTTGGTAAAACTCATCATTAAGATAAAGTGACATATTAAACAAAAGCTGAAAAAGCAAATGATACTTAAAAATTAATAGTCCTTAATAAGGCTGATTTAAAAGTTAAAAAAAAAAACTAGCAATTATGTTACTTTTATTCTTGACAATTACTTAACTTATTTTTTGATGATATGTAGTTCACTTCAAAAGCGATTGTGATGAAGAAACTTTCTCAAATCATGTAGAGTTGTTGGCATTTAAGGCAACCAAAACTTAATATTATGTAAAGAAAAGGGCTCTATGTCAATTTTACAAAATGTTAAATGTTTAAATTGATAAGTTATATGTTATAAGCATTTTTTAAAATAACAAGTGTTAAACAATAATTTTTATTTCCAATATCTAAGAAGCTATGAACCAAAATAAGGTGAAATTGTTGATCAATATATAATCAACAATTTTCAAAGTATCGTTACTATTAATCGTTACAACAAAACAAGATGAGGAATCAATTCTTAACAAGTTTATAATTTTAATTATAGTAGTATTGGAAATGCCACTCATAAGCTTTAGAAACTTGTTAGTAAATTTCACATTAATGATAATTCATATTAGACACACAATATTGCAGATTAATTCAAATGTTAATATCAAATACATAATTTAAGGTACAACATGTTTAGATCCTTATTTTATTACTATACATATGATTAACTTTTCCCAATGAGAAAAATATTTAGGAAAATGACCTTACCTGTTGGTTAATGGCAAAACTGGGTAAGAAGTGAAAAAATCTTCATGCTTTAACAAACATTCTATGAAAAGTATTCTAAAGAAAATAAAAAATGTATTGTTATTGATAATGGAGGGATAAATACATAAAAGTGCAAATTAAACAATGATTGCATGTTATAAATACTCATATTAAATTACTAGTTAGAATTATGCAGACAAAAAAAACTTTACAAAAATATTGCCACTACAGCTTTTTATGATACGGAAAATGTTAGCTCAATATTATTTTTTTCCTCCATTTTTTTTGTTTTGAATGACAAAAAGATTAGAAGAATCAAATGATTTTGCTACTAAAAATGTATAGAAGTTTATTTTGAATATAATGAATATTTTCTAGCATACACATAAAAATTATTAAATGCTCCACACTCTATATATAGTTAATTTTAATATATTTTATAAAAAGAATTTCAGTTTATACCAAAATGTGCCAGACACAAATTTTTATAAATCTCAAATTTAAGTATTTCAACCAAAGTTATTTGTCTAGTAACTTTGCTCAACTTCAAATGATGAAACAGAAGAAAACAATCCAAAGAGTAGTGTGGTTCATTCTGGGACATTAACTAGTATTACAATATCTGAACTATTTTTTTTTCTGTGCATGGCCGAAATAAAGTATGGGAGGAAAACCATAGAGAAAGGGAAAAAACGATTTGTAGCGGTAATTTTTTTTTCAAGAAAAAATATCATGAACTATCATGGCATAAATTTCAGGAGTTATAAGGGTCCTTAAAAAAATGAAATTCAGAAGCTTTTCAGGAAATTGAGGAGGTGTGCGAACCCTGACTATAAGAAAACATATCGAAAACTACAAAATATTTTAGGGCAAAAATGATCCAATTAATCATTGTGGTTACTGTTGTTTACCTGACCATGGCAGTTGACATTCACTATAACAAATACAATGTTTGAGATTAAGTTTCAAAAGAAGACAAATTAAATATACCCCCAATCAATTTGGTTCTGAAGTAGCGTGTTCGTCACGTAAAGAAGAATTTCATGGCCTTCTTTGGTATTAAGAACACGGTGGGCTGTTTCATCACACATACAATTGAAAAGGACCATCATGGTACACTCTTGGACTGTCTGGTCTTTGTGCTGTAGGAGCAATCTGTATGTACAAAAAATAAAAATACAACATGTGATTTTAAAAAAGCTAAGAATCATAAAATAAAATTGGAAATCAATTTGATCTATTCCTTAAGTTTTTTAAAAACAATATTATACTATTAACACACAGTATTATATGAAATCTTTCCCCTATGGGAACATTGAGATACGAGTACCATCTTACATGCTAAATCTGCTTTTAAGTCAATAAATATTTAATTGTTACACATGAAGTTTATTATACCTACTAATAATACTCAAAGAAATATTATATATTATTTTTTTTTTTAATTAAGTTACTTTATTAAAATTAGGAAAAAGATCTGAAAAATATCAAAATTAATAGGACAAATCAGTTGTTACTAATATGCAGAGTTTTCTCTAAAATTCTGCATAGCAGTAGTATCTTAAATCTCAGAATGATTATATTAGTTACTAAATGACATTTTACCTAAAATAATTTTCATCAAAAAATATACTCCACATATAGGATTTGGAGTTCTCATTTCCAACTAGGATATTGCCAAATAACTGAATGCAAATCTTCAAAGCCAAAACTTCTATAATTAAAAAAAAAATAGATTACAAGTTAAATTTTGAATATCAAAAGTTAGGAAAAACATTTTATACAAAATTATATAAATATTTCTATGCTAGATGTCTTTGAAAAATGTATATTGGAAAACCTTAAGAAATATAAGTCAAAAGCTTAACTACAGAGTCAGAAATGTACTTTAGCACTTTGTTGATGAAATAAATAGTAGGTAAATCTTAAAATAAAGAATATTAAACTTAGTGTAAACTAAGTTTAATAATATCAATACAAATACCAATACAATTTATTGCAATCTGTTCTCTACTACTATCACAAAAGTTTACTGAACTATTTATATATCTATACATAGAGCTTTCTTGGAAGATTAAAGGAACAAATAAATTATGAATTTTTTCTTAAAGAAATATTTTTTAACTTAACAATTAACCTATTCATTTGATACATTTGAAAATAAAGTAAGCTAGACTTATAAAGTAAATGTACACTTAAGACATTAAGCATTTTATTATGGAAACTATTTAAGTAGCTATGTCACATGATGAGAAGGCCTAGAGGAGAGAATATAATTTGTTAGGAGATTTCAGATACAAACCATTGGAAGCTTCTTTTGGTAAATAGCTTCTTAATACCAGCTTGGCAAAGTCCAACATATTGCTAGAAATTTTAAGAAAAAATTACTGTGAGTGATGCATCTAACAAAAATTAAGCAGAAAAACCAAAAGCATAATTCTAATAAACAACAAATATAATTTTATTGCAAAGTTAACTTTTTTTATATATTTTAAGATATTTATGATAGAACTAACTTTTATTAAATGAGCATTTGCTTTTTTGTTATTGCTTTCAAAAACTAAAATATTGTGTTAATTTTAAAGCTTTCTTCAAGAAATCAAGCTTGTTTACAGAACTTTGCAGAAAAGAAAGAGCTCATTACAGGCTCCAAACACAAATTCACTTTATTATTACTATAACTATTTTGAGAGAAGTTTTAAGCTATTGAAAAAAATATTAAGCAAAATAACTTGGGTAACTCGGTGCATTTAAAAAATATATTTACCTTAAAATAAAATTTTGATTGCCTTGAGAACCACTGCAACAATTCCGAAGGAACCTAAGCAATTCTATAAGTAGTTTAATTTCACCATCGACTGGATTATTCTTTGACAAAGTATGGGAAGACGCTTTGGACAACATTATTACAGGCTCCCAAAGCTCATTGCTCAGCTCACATCTGCAAATAGTAATAAAAATTTGCTTTTATTAATTGAACACTTGCTTGCAAGAGTTTAGTACCTACATAATATTACATAGCACTACATTTTCTGCTTGTACAAGCTTGGAATGTAGGTTTAGTACTCATTTTAATATTAATAAATTTTAAAAATTGACTTGTACACAGAAATATATAAATTTACTTCTAAAATCGACTCAACTTTTTTGGTCAGGATATAGGAATTTTCAGTTTCTGTCAATATAATATCTAATTTTATTAAGATAGTCTGAAACTGGTTAAGTGCCAGACAGTTTACGCTGTTAGTGAGGAACAACAATAAAAAAATTTCATACTTTTCCGATATCTGGACTAAAATATCATCCAATTATAGAATTCGTCACCAAACACTGGTTGGTATAGTCTTCAATAGCATTATGTTGTAGTCACCGCCATATTTGGCCGATTTATTTTTTGCTTGGCATTGTGCGAATGGCAAGCAGAAAAGTACCAAAACTTTTAGTAACCATGCCAAGAAAGTTTGATTAATTCTGTTGACAAGCAAGTCAAGCGAAAGTAGAAATAAAATCAAGGGTTGCTATAGCAAGATGAAAATCAAAATAAATATGGTCAGGTAAAAGCATGTTACACACAGCTTAGCTGAATCTTGAGACAGAACCAAAGAATTACGGAAACTTAGTTATTTTTCTTTCATTAATAATATATGGCGATGTAAAACACCAGAGCAATGGAAATCGAGTTGATTTAACCGTCTCCAAAAATGTCCAATTCTGATGTAAAACACCAGAGCAACGGAAATCAAGTTGATTTAAGCGCCTGGAAAAATTTCCAATTGAATCAGTGAGTGCAGAAACAACGTCAGTCACAAATTTCAAATTTTTCAGGAGGGAGTAAAAACGTAATACCTCCTCCTCTATTTCTGCACTCAACACTTGAAACAAACATCCTGTATTTACGGAACTACTCAACAGACTAACGTAGTTTTTGCACCCAACGCGCATCTTGCCTTTCTACGCTTATTTTCATTGAAAACGAGTTTTCGGATTTTGTTTAACTGAAGTGGTTTCTGCACTCACCGATTCAATTCAGACATGAATAAATGCTATGTGTGTCTACGTATTTAATTGTGAATAGCGGATTGGGACTATAATATCTCAAACTACCAATGATCCCAGGATTCATCATGTAATTGGATTACGAAAACCCAAAATTTAAAAAAATTACTCTGTTGTTAAAAGGTCTGGAGCATATTAAATACGAAAGGACTTTTCAAGCTTGGCGACATCAAGAAATCCAAGTTTCTCTTGCATACCTGGCTGTGCTTACGATATGTAACCCTAAAACTGCTCTAAATAAGGGCCTGGATGTGAGTAACTGTAGTTTAAGTAACACCTAGCGTATCGGGGCCATAATGCTACTTGGCGACTTCTCGAGCTGTGATATTCCTTTTAAAAAAACGCTGGTACCCCGTTAAGCTTGGCCCCGATACGCTAGCTGTACCTAGTTTTCAACCCCTTCTGGGGGTGCCAGAATAATAATTTATTACTCTTTGCAAAGTCGCCAAAATTCGTAATTTGTCGTCGGAATCGAAACTGGGATTTTACCAAAGTTTTTACAAAAGAAATGAACAAATATTGGTGTCGCATATTTAGCATGATTAATATACAAATATGAAGTGAACATTTTTCTTGCCAAAACTTGCATGCAAATGGGGAACACCTAGCGTATTCTCGGTTCGGCTAATACGTTTTAGCTACTTGGCTGCAAAAGTTAAGCCGCCAAATCGAGACCGGGCCGAATACGCTAGCGGTACCGCAAATGGCACCAACGTTCCCTGTTAAACACTGAATAATTTGGTGATAATTGATTTTGAGTTAAGGAGAAAACAATATACCTTGTTTCAGGAGAACGCATCAAACCAGTTAGTTTCTGCAAAACTTGAGTGATTGATTCCACATCACCACCATCTTGGGATACGAGTTGCTTTAAATTGAGGATTCCTTCGGCTACCGAATTGTTTACCATACTGTAGCTTGGAGTTGAAAACACAATCTCAAACTCGAATGAAGCTCATAAAAAGTGTCAATGTCAATATGTCATTTATTATGCTTAAATCTAAAAATGCAGATCAAAGTTGTTTGTTGACAACCTCAAAGGGAAAAACAGAAAGTTCTAGAAGTCTTCTTGATTGGAGCATGTTTGTTGCCAGATTCAAAAACAGTTACTTCTTTATGGTTGACCTAAATGGATTCGCACTAGAGTCGTAAACACACTATGGACTCGCTCTTTGAATTTACTGTGAAATGTTTGAATTAATTTTGCAGATAATATACAAGCCTGTTATATTTAATGGGGAACATTCATGTGATGTCATGCGGTTTGTTATCCTACTTCCTGTCTACGATTTGCTATTCTACTACTTTGTTATCCTACTCTACTTCATGCGGTTTGTTATCCTACTTTGCTATCCCCGAGCCACGCCTCGTGCTAATGTTATCTTACACAGCTCTCAAACCACTTGGTAACGTTATCCTACTGCTCAAACCTGTCTAACCGCTTGTTTTCCAGCGATTTGGAATTGAAGCTCAGGTGGATATGGCCGTGAATGTCCCCCATTAATGGTTTAATAATTATATACAACTAGAAATAAAATCGAAAAGTGTTTACCATGGGGTTGTTGTCAAAAAAAACTTTTCTTCAAAACAAAAGTGTTTGTGTTACCAGTTGATGCTTACCTCTACATCGAAATGAAATTATACAACATTCAATGAAAAAAATTTTAGCAATCAGTTCAGATTTATTATATCATTGCACAGAGTACAATGGAATAGTACATACATATTATTCGGGTTTGTGTGCTTCATCAGAGACCCGCTATATAAAACTTCGTCAAACACAGAGTACAATTAACACATTGAAATTATTTTGTGCTGAGAAAAAAAATCTACCAGCTAACCTCTTTGGATTATTGGCTTTTTTAATATGGTATTTTTTTATTTTGTAAAAAACATGATTTTTTATTTACTTTCAAATAATAATAATGTTTTATTCAACACAGAACACCACATACAGTCTAGTATACCAAGGAAATAGAGAAATAGATATTATGTCTCACCTGACAAATCCCATGAGTTTTTACCAATCGTAAATAAAAAACTATAATTACAATTGTGTAACGAATGCATTACTGGTAAAAATACAAAGCCATAACAAAAAAAATCATTTATTATAATCCATAAAGTTCAATACAAAGAAGTATTTAAAAAAAAGGTAAATTCAGAAACATTTTAATATAGTGAAAATGCCTTCTTCTTGAAAAGGGCAGCATATTTGCTACTGCCTTTTACGCAAAACTGGGAGGTGACATCGCATTGGGTTCCGTACGGGCAACAGTGGACCCTGTCGGCACAGCACTGGGCGGACGGGTACGGGCAGCATCCGTACTGACCGGATGACAGAAGGCAGCAAGTGTTTCCGTCGGGACAGAAGTATTGTCCGCCTGGGCAGTAGACGATTTCGACCTTTTCTGCCACTTTCATTTGTGTTGCTGACACCTGTTGAGATAATTCAAAAGTTTAGTTTCATATTTCACCATAGGTTAATTCTGCGTAACTGTAGTGTGAGTCACAATTTAAACTGGCTTTTTTTTTAATTGAAAAATGAATAAAATTAAATTAAACTCTTTACATTAACATTACTTAGTTGCAATAACTGCAGATCAGCTATTCAGCTATTTTTTCATTTAATGTTAAAAGTTATAGTCTACACAAGTGACTTATACTACAAAAAGGGCAATTTTGAATGGAATTATCCCATAGCCCTCTTTCAATAAAATGCTCGTCCAAATCTAAATATAACGTGTGCAAAAGTAAATAAGTATCGAGAGCCAGAATACCGATAACGTCATCGATTTGCCAGTGTGGTATACACAATCTATGTATCACAGTTTATTAAACTATTATTATTATTATTACACAGGTAAGTTATTGGATGACTCTTGCTAATATCTCCTTTATGCGTGTGTCGTGCCAACTATTTAATTACAGTTAATGGCTACCTCTTTGATTAAGTCCCAGTTTTCCAATTGATGGTGCAATCTATTTTGTTGCTTATTAGTAAACTTGGAAGTATCTGGTAGTATATGAACTAAACTGACAGAATGCTATGATCCAGCATGAATCAGTATAAATGGGTGATAAATAGGTAAAATCAAAAAGATTAACTCGATAGAACGAGCAAGGGAAGTTGTACACCTGAAATGTTTTTTCGAATTACTATCCTTAGGTACCTGATTCTTTTCAAAATGTTTCATGGCTTTAGATTTAATTAGAAGGCCACTCGATAAACTGTTAGCCTAAATTTGCTTATGGCAGAAATACCCCTAAAATAATCATTATTGAAATATATCGCGAACAGCCGTGAGTGCTCGCTGGTTAAGGGGTCATAGGACTCTTGAAAATGTGCAAAGAAGGTACTACAAAGTTTTGTTTGATCTTTCATGTAATTTTTTAACTACTCAATTTATGAGTATAAATTTTTTATATGTAATTCTACACGATTTACTCAATATAAAACAAGTTTTAAAATTTATGAAACTTTAGCCAAAACTTAAATAAATGATATTAAACATGAAGCTGTTTGAACACATTGTGATTAGGCTTGCGCGGCAAATTGTGAGGTCAAAATTGAAAAAATGACCAAGAAAATGACTTTATATTGTACAAATATGTACATACAAAGACTTATACCTAAATTCTCAGCTCAATTTTAGTTAGAAATTATTTTAAGAACTTTTTTCTAAAAAAATTCATAAAATTTTTTAAATTTTGATTTTAAAGTTTTTTAAAAATAATTTTTAATTAAAATTGAGCTGAGAATTTAGGTATAAGTCTTTGTTTGTACATATTTGTACAATATAAAGTCATTTTCTTGGTCATTTTTTCAATTTTGACCTCACAATTTGCCGCGCAAGCCTAATCACAATGTGTTCAAATAGCTTCATGTTTAATATCATTTATTTAAGTTTTGGCCAAAGTTTCATAAATTTTAAAACTTGTTTTATATTGAGTAAATCGTGTAGAATTACATACAAAAAAATTATACTTATATATTGAGTAGTTAAAAAAATACATGAAAGATCAAACAAAACTTTGTAGTACCTTCTTTGCACATTTTTAAGAGTCCTATGACCCCTTAAACCACTTCCAATTTACTTAAGGGGTCAGACTCACTGTTTACTTATATCAATTAGAGACACATAGTAATGTCATAACGGTTATCCAATCAATTCCAACATAACTATCTTCGTGAACAGCCAAACAGAATTTTGTTATTAGTTTTACTACAGCACCAGCAATTAATTGCTTTTTTTAATTGAATAAATCGTTGGCTTTAAGCTCTGCAAAATGTTAAGTGGATAAAACGTGTTTTTATAAAAAATCAAAGAAAAGGGCGATTACTTTTTTGTTTTTGTATTTCGTTGTTAAATCAAATATGTAAAAATAACCTGTAGTCTTGGTTGAAAATTTAAACAATATTTAGAGGAGAGAAAAGCACATTAGGACACTTTTTTAATTTTAATCCCTTTAGTTCCTGTAAAATAATCAGCCGAAAAAAAAACCAACCCGTTGCACGCTCATACCTAATCAAACCTCAGTGAAAGGGTAGGAAAAAAACAATTTTAGTTCTATAGTATGTGATCAGCGGTTCGACCCTAGTATGTTCGAGTCTAGCTAGTGCCAAAATATCACTAAGCATTTTCTATCATCAATGCCTTTAACATTTTCTATCATCAATGTCTTTAACATTTTCTATCATCAATGCCTTTAACATTTTCTATCATCAATGCCTTTAACATTTGCTATCATCAATGCCGTTAACATTTGCTATCATCAATGCCTTTAACTTTTCAACCTAATGCATTAACCTAATTCACCTTTCTCTCTTTGATCTGTGGCCGGAAGACGTTAGGGACCATGAGGCTGTTGCTGGAGTCGCATGTGCCAGCCGCCAGGTTGCAGGTGGTGTCAGCGGGACAGCAGTGAAGACCGTCGCTGCAGCAGACAGCATTGGGCTGGGGACAGCAGCCGAACTCGCCAGGGGTGGGGCCGGGACAGCAGGTCTCGCCTGATGGAAAGGAAACTCACATCAGTGTTATACAGAAGTCGCTTGCTAAAGACTGGTAATCAGGCCCTGATCATCGAATCTTACAATGCCCGGGCATTTTGGGTCCCTTAATTTCCCCAAAATGTCCTCTTATTTCTACGGATCCTCAAAATTGGCTGTATATTTAAAAAAAAATGCTTCACATCTAGAGTAGTATTTTTAGACACAGGTTACAATTCCATGTAAATTAACTTACTTTTTTTTATAAAAGCCCATTTTATACAGTCGATTTTGATCATTACCAAAAAATGTTCACATTCGAAGGTCAATTACTTAGAGACACAGTTGTAAATGCACTTCAAATATTGCAGTTTTAGACCCAGGTTACAAATGCATTGCAATTAACTTACTTTTTTTTATTACAGTCCATTTTATATCTCCAAAGTTATAACTGTATGCATCTATCTTTACTTCTCAAGGGCTGTGCAAAAAGCTTCGCATTTTATATCATAGATATTCTTAACAAAATCTTAAACATTTTTAGAAATGATAAAAATGGACTTATAAAATGAACTGCAATAAAAAAAGTAAATTAGGTGCCTTGGATATGTAAGTCTAAATCTACAACATTTAAAGTGTATTTACCACTGTCTCCAAGTTATTGACTCTTCGCTCCCGGAGTAATAGACCATTGAATCTGGCCATTTTTGGAAATGTTCGACTTTGAGACCCTGTAACTACCGAAGTAAAGGGTCACCCATGGTGATTTATATTTTTCTATGTACTACCCTAGTGCGTGTAATTAATCGAATAATTATTTCTGGGGAGCACTTATGGCTTAAGCAGATAATCAGGCAGAAACATGACAAATATCGACGAAAATTACCTATTTCAAAGGACCCTTTGACCTTTAAAGCCATGAGTGACCCACCAAACTAATTATGCTGACATGTTCCTAGTACCTAGTCGTAGTGTCCATATTAAAAAAAAATCATGGAATGGCTTTAGAAGTGGGTGGAAGAATGATATAATGTACACCATTGATCCATTACCCCGAATTTTGACCGACTCTCAAGGTTAAACAAGTTGGATTTAAAAAAAACTGAGATTCACTTTTTCTTATTTTAGTACTTACTAACATATCCTGAAAGTTTCAAGAAAATCGAAGACACCAACTATCACTCCACTATTCAATTTGGTTCAGGTTTTTTTTTTTTAAATTACTCCTAATGATTAACGAATGCACATGATGGGTAATATTATAATAAATAATTTTAATTGAGCCGCGGTAGCTCAGTCGTGTGAAGCGTCGTGCTCGCATTGGAAGGGGTTGTGGGTTCTGTTCTCGGCGGCGCCCGCAATTCTGATAGTCGCTGGGTCGGCGCTTGTCCTCGGCAAAATTAAGACCGCCGTGTTGACTAATGGTGGCTGGGGCACGTTAAATATGTCGTGGTCACAAAGTTCCCCATGTTCCCATCCAAATTAATACCTCTGGGGGTGCCAGATCAGGGGGTTATCGGCCCTTGATCTGGACCGATATGTGAGTGAGAATGGATGTGTGAAAGGGACCTTCCTGTTAAACGGATGTGTCATGCTGACGGGCAACAGTCGGACTTCCTCCCCTGTGGGGCTCAATAAAAGCGGAAGCCGCCCTCTTCGCCTTAAATCGGGTGGTCCTCTACTCCGGGCTCGGTTACCGAGTTTCATTAGAAACAACAACAACAAATATTATAATGTAGAACTATATAAAAGCATAGTATACTCACTGCTACTGCACAGACCAGCAGGGCAATCATCTTCCAAGGCACCGCAAATTGCCACGGTAAAGGCCAAAATTATAAGGCAACGCATTTTTACAATCTGAAATTAAAAAGTATGTGCTCTATAAATTGTGGATTGTCTAGTATAAAACAGAATTGGTATAACTAAGTAAACATGAAGGTTATAAAGAACTCGAAGACTATTGAATTTAAATTTGACTTTTTAGATCCAAATGTTAAATTTTTTCTTATCAAACAGCGGTCGATCTGGCTCATTCACCGTCAGAATGACTGCGGGTTTCTAAACCAAATTGCCTCTGCGTTAATTCAATGAGAAAAAAATATTATTTAAGCCACATTTCTCCGGGCTGTATTGAGAATTTTTACAAAGTTTTTTTTTTTTTTTTGTGATAAATGTAAATTACTTACAGGTCCCTACAATACCACTTTTTGAAATGGGTTCAAACATTTGGTGTAAAATTATTATTATTTTTTTTAATATATTCGAAGAAATTTTAAATGGTGGCATTATATAGACCTGTAAGTGAGCTACAGTCATCTTATTGAAAACCATTTGTAAAAATATTCAATACAGTGTGAAAAATATTTAATCAAAATATTTTTTTCAATTGAATTAACACATGCTTTTTGGTTTGGAGACCCTCGGTTATCCGGTATCATTCGCTTTTAAATACAATGGCAGCATTACGGATATCATTAATATTATTTAAGCCACATTATAATTCTATCGGAATACTTTGAAGATCTGACCAGGCCAATGTCCTACCTTCTCATATTTTTTTTATCTTTCATTGCTACAATTTAAAATCTATTTGTCCAATATTAATAATTTAAAAAAAAAAAATTAGAATTCATTTCAAAAAGTGCTGTTATAGTCCTAGATACCTTAAAATGAGCTACATTTATCATATAAAAATAACGTTTATAAAAATATTCAATACAGCCGGAGAAATGCGCTTATTTATTTATTTTCGTTGGAATACTTTGTTTTGACGACCCTCGTTCATTCTGTCTCATTCGCCTTTAAATATGTTAACAACATCACTGACATTATTCGATCGGAATACTTTGAAGCTCCGAAGGCCAACACCCTACCACCTGCCCAGAATTTCGTTATCTTTCCGTTGCTACAATTTAAAATCTATTAGTCAAATAAACAACGTTTAAAATTCTTATAACAAATCAGTATTTAAACGTATCAAGCTAAAAAAAACACGGGTATCACAAAATATTTTTCGACGAAAATATTACCTGAAAGAGAAAGGAACAGGGAAATATTGTAGATGGGAATTAGATTGAAATGTAGATTGAAATATTGTCACAGGGAAATACTGTTAACAGTCGTTGCCGATTGATGATAAATTATCTGGAATAGTGATTTTTACGTGCGGTATCAGCACTTGAACTGTTCGATGTGTAATTGAATATGTTTTTTCGGAATACTTTGAAAATCTAAAGGCCAACGTCCTACCTTCTCAGAATTTCATTATCTCTCCATTGCTACAATTTAAAATTATTGGTCCAATATATTAATATTTTTTTTAATAAAATTAGAACCCATTTCAAAAAGTGTTATTATAGTCATAGAGACCTTAAAATGAGCTTCATTTATCATATAAAAACGCTTATTAAAACATTCAATATTGCCGAAGAAACGTAGCTGCCGAAATATTTTTTTGTTCCGTTGAATTAACACAGAGGCCCTTTGGTATGGAAACCCTCGGTCATTCTGTCTCATTCGCCGTTAAATATAGTATTAACAACTTCACTGACATTATTCGATCGAAATACTTTGAAGCTCCGAAGGCCAACACCCTACCATCTGCCCAGAATTTCGTTATCTTTCCGTTGCTATACAATTTAAAATCTATTATAAAAAATCTAATATGAGAAATTTTATCGTCAATAATTTTAAAGTTTAAATTTAAAGTTTAAAATAATAATAATAAATCAGCGTTTTAAAGTATCTAGCTAAAAAAACGAGTATCATAAAATATTTTTCAACGAAAAATTTACCTGAAAGAGGAAGGAACGAGGAAATATTGCGTCCGAAATTGTAAAATTCGTTGCCGATGAATGACAAATTTTATCTGTAACAGGCGGTTTTTACGTGCGGTATCAGCACTTGAACTGTTCGCTATATTTGAATAGCGTTTTTCCTTTTTTTTTTTTTTTTTTTGCTTTTAACAATCAAAGATACACATGTAGTGCTCATTTCTATTTTTTTATGTATTTCAAATGTTAGTATCGGAGGGTAAAGTATCAACCGTCTATTTGGCGGAAGTGATAAAGTTAATTTTTGAAAGTTAGTTTCACTTTGGAACCTCAAAAACATAAAATTTCGGCAGTTTAATGAACTATAAATGAAAAATACATCGTTGCGAAAACGGGCCAATTCCATGTAACTGTAGTGTAAGTCACATTTAAGAGGATATTAAAAGCTTTTTAAATTAAAAAAAATCTTATTAAATTAAGTACATTACATTATTTAGGTATAAGTGTCGATAAACTATTCCACAATTTTTTTATTTATTTAATGTTAAAAGTTGTAGTGATAATCACTTTTTACTAACGTGACTTGAACTACAGACAGGATAATTTTGCATGGGATCACCCTAGAGTATTAACCGTTTATTTTTGGCTGAAATGATAACGCTGATTTTGGAACGAAACTGTCCCTTGGAAACCGATAGCATCCCAACACATTTTCGGTAGTTCAATCCATCTTTATAATAGCCAAAAAGAAGAAGAAAACATCGTTGTAAATGTAAAACATGTTCACCAGGCTAACACCCTGGTGTACACGGTTTGCCATTACGCGAATGTTGTCAAGACTCAGTATTAGGGGATTGCTAGACTGGAGATCTGAAGATCCGTGGTTCGATCCCATACTTTGACAATCTGTTACTTCTAGGTTGTATATATGTCACGCGGCATACCGGGTTTTGATTCCTCGCCAGAATAGAAGACTTTTTTGCTGTTTTTAATTTGTCTGTTGAAAAAAAAATTGTGTTGATTGTTTGTTCGTAAAATAAATAGATTTTCCTTGTAAATTATACTGTATTTTTCTGGCGCACCACTTGACAGTTTTTTTCCAATAAAAGCATTTTTTAAGGTGTACCACTTCTGGTTTATATATAAGATAGTAAAACTAACACTACGTCTTCAACATAAAAATCAAGAGCGTTCCTGGATGTTTGCTTGCCAGCCGAAATTGAATTACAATAAGAAAAAGACTTCTACAGGGTGCCCAGAAAACCCAAAAAAGGTGGTTCTACACTTGTAAAAAAATCAATCACAATACATTACTATGGGTATGTAACACTCCACGACTTCCAATTACCAATCAATAAATCAATACATTTTTTGTGTTATTATGTATCCTAAGAGGTAATTTAATAAACTTAAAACTCGAAAAGTTCTATGACATGTATCCTTTGCTTATGTGGGTCATTCCTGAGAAAACGTAAAATTGGAGGTGATAAATATCGAAAAAAAAATATATTGATGAAAGTTTTTGAAACTTTGGATTTGTGTTACACTTACATATACTACATTTGAAATAAAGCATCGGTCCAGATCATATAATTAATATTAATTATTAGGATTGTAAGTCTTAATTTAATAATGTTCCATTTAGAAAAGTTTTAACCCTCAAAATTCTCATAAAAATATTTTATTGATATGTTACACTTTTATAAAATTTCAGCTTTACTTAATTATATTAGTTTACGGCAAAATAAAATGCTACTGTAACGCATTTTATTTGTATTTATAAATTTAGTCTTATATAATTAAAACGTCATATCCGTGGACCGATGCATTTTTCTCTCTCTTTCCCGTCTCGTGCACTCCCCCCGCTGGCCGGGATTTTATTTTAATCTTCCTGAATGTTTTAGTTAATCTTTGAAAATTTAAATTTGAAATATTGACACAGTAAATTGTAAATAAAAATCTCCGATTTAACATCTACGCTTGTGTTGTGTCTTCTGTAAACATTGACCGCACCGAGCCAAAAGATGGTAACTGACGTTGAAGCAACGCAGTAACTAAAATCTTGTCAGAAGCCTTTTTTTTTAAATTTTTAATTTCAAATAACTTTTTATCTACTACGGTATTCAAACTATCAACTTGACACAACTTTTTGCGTGCACTATTAAAATTCTAATACGACTGAAACAGAGTACTGTTGTCATTTCTATAGATATTTATGCATGCTACATAATACGTTGCCCACCGACATGACGAAAATGTAAAATTAAAGTGTGGGACATTTTATTTTAGCATAATTTATAAATTTATATTTATTTATACCGATTTTATTTTGTGTTGTGTATGTTCTAGTAATGCCGATTTAATTGATAAACAATAATTATTGTAAAAAATAGGGTTTTAATTAGGATTTACTAAACAATACAATCCTCGGACATGACGGTGAGACATCATATGGACATGATTTTTCATAGTCTGTGGACAAAAAATTTTTACACGGAATAATTTTTTTTAATTGTTTCGACGCTAGTAAGTAGATAAAATATTCCTTATCTTAATTTATTCAAGTGGAAGCATAACTTTTCTTCATGTGAAAGATATCTTGCGTAGACACGTTTTTGTATGTTTTCTCAGGAATGACCCATGTACGATATTCTCGAAAACGTTATCATGACGTTTGACAAGTATTAGGAGCTCGTGAACTAGATTTGAAAACCGTAGCTTTTTTCGCTTTTCAGCATTATCAGTACAACCTATAAAGTTCTAAGATTCACCCTTTGAGGCATGCTCATTTCTCAAAAACCTTTTTATGACGTCTAATATCAACTTAGATTTCGTGTCCTAAGTTTCTCCGGATAATAAAATAAAATCCGGAGCTCTTTTAGTTCGAGCAGTAGAGTGGATTCAGACAGACAGGCTGACCAACGTTGAAAAACCACTTTTTCGAAATTAGCACACTCCAAAACGTGTAGAGCTCACGAAATCTCCATTCTGGGTTTTCAACCCCATTATTATACTTTTACAACAATATATTTTATATCAGATAATTGAAATAAAGAATAGTCATGTTTATAGGTTCATTCCCCACTACACTTAAACCCTTCAATATTTTAATGAAGGTAGAACCTCATGAGGAAACCTCCCTGCGTTGACCTTTCTTTACATTTAGGGATTCAAATAAGTCCTTGAAAACCTGAGGGTCTAAAGATTTTCTGTTTTGAACCATCATCTGGTGAAAATGCCCTAATTTTAGTTAACTTTTGTCAGGTGACGTTTTTCTTTTACTTTTTTTTCACTCCTTTCAACGATCTATGCTTGAATCTGGGCTCCGTTCCCACGTGATATTGATTCACCAATCAAGGCTCGAGACTGTATTTATTTTCATTCAGCATTTCTGTTGCCACTCAAGACCTAATGCCTGCCTCATTGACCATGATTTTTTTTTTAAATATTACCTTTTTCAGTATAAAAGATAGGAACAACAAGTTTTAGAATTAAGTATGATCGAGTGGTATTTTTACATCAATGAAATTGATATAGTTATTATTTTTAGATAAATATTACAAGAAAATTACGTTATTAAATTTATTTTCTTACCTGATCAGTAACAAAAACAATGTCTTTATAGTTAAGCTTTGGTTTTGTTTATGATAAAATAAGTTTTCACCTTAATATTTATATCTTAACTAGCCGAATAACAAAGCATCACTTGACTTGTTATTATTGATTGCATTTGCAGAAAAGTCATTGTCTTATGAGTGTAATCACCTGCCCATTATCGGTTAACTGATTACTGATTATCGGTTTACTGATATGCCAATTGAGAAGTAGGAGTGAAAATATTCTCTATGAAGAATGTAAATAGGGTATTTGACTTTTTTTTGTCATCTTAAATTAAGTGAGTGCACAAAATAAAAACACACTTTTCTTTTTTCAAAAATTTTTTGAATAACAATAAAAAATATGAATTTTAAAATAAGGACAAAAAATTACGCCCGGAAACGCTTTGTAGATGTCACGTGGTATCTATGACGTCCCAAGTAACTGAAAACAAACTATGAAACACCATTTTGGAATCTATTTTAAGCAAATTTGAACTATCTGCTTCTGTAAAACCTCCTTCAATTATCTATATAACTTTAATTTTTAAGGTAAATTAGATTAAATCCAGTTTAATAACAAACAAAAAAAACATCACACCGGTTTGTTTATATGTACTAGTGACGTCGTCCAAATCGACGTGTTTGTGATCACGTGACGTACCGATGAAACGAAATTTAAATGACCCATATTAAAAGTACTTTACAAGAATAGTAGTTATCAGAAAATCCTTTAAAAAGCAAAAATATATGTCAGTTGTCACAATATGTGCTTAGCCCAACCTATTCTGAAACCAGAAGTATACCACAAGTGTGTTTCATAGCTCCAAAAAACAAGGTTTTCTAAGTTTTACTTTTAAACTTTGTGAACTCATTTTTGAAAAGAATATGTGTTTGGTGACATGTTGGGCGGAAGCGGGTTAAGTGACACATTCTGTTTAAAAAAAACTACTTATTTTATTCTATGTCACAACACAAGGATTTCTCTATCTTTTATTATAACAAGGGTCATTAAATGTATACAGATAAAAGAGAAGTACACATTTTAAAAACAAACATTTGTCAGTTTTATTTAACCATTGTCTTCAGTTACAAACCGTTAAATTAAATTGAAATTGAAGTTTAAAACTTTAACATAAAATTTATACAAACTAATCCCCTAAGGGATTTTCAAAACATGTTTTTAAGAGAGGAATGCTAATAAAATAAAGATATTCGTTAGCAATCTTCTTTCAAAATAGTCATTTCTTCGACATGTTCTGGGGTTTCCCTCTTCGTAGTTTTCATCCAATAACGAGTAACTGGACTTAGCAACTTTGAGTCACTTGGAATAATATTTTTGTTGCAATCTGGAGGGAATATATATTAATTCTTATATTCTTATATAATACACTGTTAAAAACAATTAGGGGAGCCCTTTGCGTAGGGGGGTATAGTAAGGGTTACTATACTATACTATACTACACTATACATGTTTAAAACATTACAAGTCATATACATCACTATGGTGAAGAAAAAAAATCGAAAAAATTTTCCCCATGTTAATCCAATGGGGCTAATGTTAATCCAATGGAGCCCATGTTATCTCTATGGGAAGTTTCAGTTTCACGAATTGGGACTTTTTTCGGTAAGGGTATAGCCTTGGGAGAACTAATAGGCGTAGGAAGATGAAACTTAGACCATTTTTCCTCATTTTTGATATAATGCATATGACTATTTGATTGGGGGGGGGGGGGGTAGGTACATTACATACACTGCGATTCCAAAGTTTAGACAATGACATTTTTAGCTGTAAAATTTAGAATTGTGATAGTAGAATTTCAAAACATACCTAATGCCATAATTGAAACATAATTGCTTGAGTTGCCATAAAAAAATTTTTTTTCATAAAATAAAATTTTGTATGGTCCCAAAAGTTTAGACACAAATACGAGATTATGTTAATTTAAAGTGCATAATTTCCTCAATTTAACGCCTATTTTCATTGTTTTAAAATTATATACACTCCTTGTCAAACTAAGTTGGGTAAATAGAAATATGCTATGGAGAAGATCCTTCCGCGAATGTAAAGAGTTCCATAAATTATTTGTGAATCCATCCCGAAAACATGTTTAAAACATTAATATCATTTAAAGTCTAAAATATTTGAATATTATTTGAGAAAATTTGGCAATTTTATCGGAAGGAAAAGTGTATTTTTGTTAAATTGTATTCAGATCATTTTGTATGTAAATATTACCTTTCAAGAGTTTCCAACTAACGGGACCAATCGCGCTTTTTCCTCTGTCTTTTTTCTCTTTGTTTTTACCCAAGTTTGTTTAGCACGAAGTGTAGCTTTATGTATTTAAAAAAAAGTGTGTTTGTAACAAAATCTGTCACTTAACCCGCTTCCACACAACATTTGTGTTCAACAGGAAAGGTGCCGAACATAGTATTAGTTTTATATTACATTTATACAAGCAAAATTTGGCTGGTTTAATTTATCTTGTCTCGAAAATTTAATTAATATTTCTTATCGTTTTCAAAATTAATGGGCTTGTTTCACGTTGAATCTGGCAACAGCTCCGATGTCTTGTTTTCATTTTCCTGAAATCACTTTTGTTATGGTATACGAAAGTGAGCTTTCCAAGAATAATTTAGTTGTTAATTTTTTTAATGCCAACTTTTTGCTGTGATGTTGGTTGTTCTGATAATTTATTAAAGAAAATTTGCAAAGGATTAAGAGTTTATTTTCATCTATTTTTGCTTTCTGATCGTGAATGAAATCGTAGTACGGAGAGTGTGACATCGTAAGAAACATTACCATTTATATTTCAAAGTATAAATGTCTGATTTCCTTGCTTTTAAATCGAAGCAAAACATTTACTATCAACATACAATCAAAGAATGTCATTATGAAATAGTGACGTCATTTCGAACTGATATTTTCTATCGACTTTTGTGAATGGCAATTGTGATTTAGTTCTAATAAAAATAGCTTCGTTATGCTTTTTAAATGAGCATTACATTTTGCTTGGTTTTTTTTTAATTAAAGTACTTTGAATTTCATTTTTCTTCTAAGATTTTTATTGTCTTCTAATTTCGATAAGCTGAATTTTTTTTGATCTATCACACTTGCTTGTAGCATTTGTAGTTTTGGCTATGAAGGTGGGTGACGGACAGACAGGCTGAACGTTTTTAATGCATTCCACTTTTTAAGTTATAAACATAGTGTGGAAGCTAAAAAGAGGCGAGGTGATACAAAAAATGAACTTACCTAGCAATAAACTATTGAGAAATAGTATCAAAGTTGTGAATACGAAGCCCATCATTGGTAACCAAAAGAAAGAAATTTTGTACAAAGGAAAGATTTCACTGAAAAAAGTTTCGGATTTAGTATACACTTAGTGTTACACAGAAGTACAGACTACTCTATGCTATCCATTAAATTTTCTGGAATGTAGACGAAAAAATTTAGAAAATATATATTTTATTTATTACTGCGAATGTAAACTTGTTTAACCATAGCCTTTCAAAAAATTTGCACTACGTTAAAACAAAAAAAAAGCTTTTTTGCTAAGGGGTCACAGGAGTCTTAAAAATGTGCAAAGAAGATACTACAAAGTATAGTTTGATCTTTCATGTAATTTTTTAACTACTAAATATATAAGTATGATTTTTTATATGTAATTCTATAAGATTTATTTAATATAAAACAAATTTTAAAATTTATGAAACTTAAGCCAAAACTGAAATAAATTATATTAAACATAAAGCTATTTTAACACATTGGGATTAGGCTTGCGCGGCAAATTTTGAGGTCACAATTGAAAAAATGACCAAGAAAATGACTTTATATTGTACAAATATGTACAAACAAAGACTTATAACTAAATTCTCATCTCAATTTTAATTACAAATTATTTTTTAAAAAAATTAAAATTAAAATTTAAAAAAATTTATTAATTTTTTTAGAAAAAGTTCTTAAGATAATTTATAATTAAAATTGAACTGAGAATTTAGGTATAAGTCCTAGTTTGTACATATTTGTACAATATAAAGTCATTTTCTTGGTCATTTTTTCAATTTTAATCTCAAAATTTGCCACTCAAGCCTAATCCCAATGTGTTCAAATAGCTTTATGTTTAATATCATTTTAGTTTTGGCTAAAGTTTCATAAATTTTAAAATTTGTTTTATAATAAATAAATTTTGTAGAATTACATATAAAAAAAATTATACTTATGTATTGAGTAGTTAAAAAATTACATGAAAGATCAAACTATGCTTTGTAGTACCTTCTTTGCACATTTTTAAGACTCCTATGACCCCTTAAAAGGAATCGCATTATAACAAAAAAAAGTGGGTGCTCAAGTCCGACTTTCACGCTATGGTACTCATTCTGGCAAACTTAATATCACAATTACAGATTATGCTGTCGCATGGACAAAAAACCTTGGTTTTCTGGAATCTGTCGCCAGAAAATGCGACCGCTATTATACGTGGATGACGTCACCCTACCGGCCGCCGTTTCATAGGAACGTTACGTTGACACGAAACTGGAAACCTAGCTAACTCACTCAACTAACTCTGTTGTTGTATTTAGGTTCATCGTGATTTCTCACAAAGTCATTAGCATTTTTTCCTCCGGCAAGCTTATCACAACTCTCGCCTTTCGTCATTTCCTCAATTTTTTAATTTTTGGCAAGCACACCACGCAACAGACAACAGCAAAAAAAAACGTTGTCATCAGGATTTCCCCAACGCACTCAACAGCAACTCAATCTGACGGTCGTGTTGAGTTGTCCGGCAGCGTTCCCGAGGAAAGACTAGCGTAATCGATGTCAGTAGTTTACATGACGTCACTCACCGCACTTGTCCGACCGCTTAAATTTGTTGACGGAGTCCGAGGAAAACGAGGCTTCAATGAGCAAAATTGACAAACCCCAACGCACTTACTTGTTGTTCTTCGCAAGAGTTTTAAGGTTATCTTCCACAGTTGAAGATAAAAGAAAATTTTCGTCAGAGTGGTTTGTGCTTCCGTTCTGATTGGCTGGGCATCCGGTTGTCGTAAGTGGTAAAGACGGAGAACGATATCCTCCGAACAGAGATCCAAACCCAATCCAACCAACAAAGCACACCCCCGCAATCAGACCAATCACTGCAGACTGGAAGAGAACGTTGCAGGAAGTACGAGGACTATGGAGTTACCTTAAGTTTTAAGGACTTTCAAGGTACAAGGAGGAGGAGGAGGACATCATAATTATATTACAATTAGAAAAGATACTTCAAAGAGTACCTGAAGAACGACAGTGCTATAAAGAGGATGGCAGGAGGAAGACATAATAAGGATGTTACAAGAAGGATGATGCAGACCATTAGTTATCATACAAGAAGGAGGAGGACAACATAATTATATTACAAAAAAGTTGCTGCCAAAGAGGACACGTAGATTGAAGAATGACGATGATGCTACAAGGAGGGTGATGACAATAAAGTTGCTACAAGCAAGATGGCAAGAAGAAGACTATTAAGATGTTACAAGAAGGATGGAGACAATAAAAGAATGTTACAAGGAGAATGAACAAAATGAAGTTATTGCCTATGTTTTAACGGTTACAATGAAGTGGTAAAAGGATGAGAAGAATATGAACGTTACAAAGAGTATGCGGTCAATAAGTATGTAAAAAAGAGAAAAATAAGGATGCTGCAGTAAGAATTTTACAAGGAAGTTAAAGTCAATGAAGGGTAAGCGGATACAATAAAAAGATGTTTCAAGGAGCATAAGGATAAAGATGATGAAGAGTCATAGAATTAATTTATTTACAATTTGTGTGTAGTGAGCTGAAATTTAGCCCATTTAGGTTTGATTAAAACAAACATTATTTACATCCTCAAAAGACATGATTCTGCCATCTAATGATAAATTAGTGCAAGCTCAACTTATTGAGAGAAAAATCGCAAGCTCATGATTCCAAATGGAAACATGGGGGTTGAAAGAGTTTAAACCATGCGCTCCCCTAATTGTTGTGAGCAGTGTACTTCCAAATACTTTCACATTACATGCATATAGTAAAAAAAAATCCAAAGTGCATTACTTTGTCGCTGACTTTTCTGGTGAGCATTCCAACTAAAAAAATTGCCAGAATCGGACCTTCGTTCAAGCTGAAGAAAGTAACAACCGCTTGCAGAATGCTCTTTACATTAGACATGGTGTAGGTAAGACCTATGCAGAGTGTACCGTAAAACAAACCTATGAAAACATTTAAATTTAGAATAGTAGCATATACTGTAAATAAAAATAAAAAGTAATTTTTAAAATATCACAGAAAAAAAAATCGCCAGAAAATATCCTTATTGCAACGGAAATCATATTTTGACAGATTTTTTTTCCGGAAAAAAACAACAATAACCACGCTCTGTGACCACTGACCACTGCATTATCATTTTTAACGATGAAAATAAGAACCGAAGTTGGCTTCAGAAGGGAAAAGTGTAATCTGTGAAGTCCATTACTCTATTAGCATAAAATGACAAAAACATGTTAGTGGTCCATTTACTCCACTCGATAAAGAGGGGATAGGTGATGATGGTATGTGAGGAAATCATGTCAATATTGCATGCCCCCACCAGTATATATGATACACCGGTACAGTGGACTCGCTGTGGTACCCATTTCACTTTAACTATGTAAGTTTGTATATTTCAAGGGTTCTTTTTTAATAAAAAACGGAAATAATCTGTTTTTATGTGCATCAGTAGTTAATATTTTACCTGTTTCAAGGGAAATTGTGTCTTTTGACGAATTGAAATATATAGACACACACGCACATGCAGCTTAGTCACAAGCTTACCCAGGAGCTTGAGGAAATGTGTCTTTGACGAATTGAAATGTATAGACACACACGCACGTGCAGCTTAGTCACTCACTAGCTTACCCAGGAGCTTGGCCACGATTAGTGCTTTCGTACTACTGAGTGCCGGGAAGTTCGGCTGCACGAAGTCCACCATAGTGACGGTGGCCAGGGAGTTGAGGGCAGACGACATCGAACTGAGGGAGCCGCTGAAGATGCCCGCCATGCAGACGCCAGTCAGACCTGGGATTGAATGCAGTCGGGACACGATAAAGTAAGGCACAATCTGTGAGGTACAAAAGACATGCAAGTGAACCGTGCGCCTTGCAAAGAGAGTAGTCAACATTCGACAAAGGTATTCGATGACCTATGCGGCATTCATACAAGTACACTTAATTATAAGAACACCAATAATTATTTTAAAACTAGAGAACTAAGTCTACAGCTCGCTAATGCTCGCCAATTTTTTTGTCCTATAGTTTTGCTCTCGACAAACTGCAGAATTGCGCTTCTTTTAAAAAACGAAAATAAATTCACTAACTCAAAACTAATTTGTTATTTTTAAACGTTGGACTATCAGTTCATTTCTTTTTCATATACCTTTACCTAGTATATGGATATGACACGATAGATATCTATGAACCATAGCTCTATCTGAAGCAGAATTTTTTTTAAAAAATTTAAGCGTTACAAAAATAGCTCAAGCAATATTATCCTCATCTGTAATTTGTTCATATAACATGTTCCAGAAATATTTCTTAAAAATATTTATAGTTACAGATTTTTCAGATAACTGCCAAAAATTTCTGAAACAGTGGCAATAGCAGTCGTTTCGTATATTCGTTGTTTTGTCATTTGACCAACGAATAAGAGAGTAAAAAACTTGATTTAACATCGACATAGTTTGGAAGAGATATTTTTCAAAATGGCGTTTAAAATACAGACGCCAAATTTGGTTTTTTTTTTGTGATTTTGCAACTGTGACAGTGATACTCTTAATTTTTTTGATGCCTAAATATAAGTTTCTAAAAGTAAAGTATCGATTAATGTGGGGTTTTTTTATTTTCTCAACTACTATTAATCAAAGAAAATAAGCCACGTGGGATATTAAACAAGGAATAAAAGTGCAATACTAACAACATTTCATTTGGAAAGTGATATTTAAATTTATACTATCGAATAATCTGAGTCTCCCCTTCTTACCTGATCGTATTTCGAAATCCCTGTTTCATCGGCCATCTGCACTGGATCACACAAGTAAAATACAGCGTAAAGTAGAAGACCAATTATAACAGCCAACGAATGCAGACAACATACAGGAAAGATGCTCCAGTACAGTGCCCTAAATTACATTTTCAAGTTTTAAGATAGTCTGGAATGATTCAGTGGGAGAGGCCAGGACTAGTTTCCCCATGCTGTAAATAGTATGTATAGTACACAGTAGTTTTTAGAAAATGTGTAATTCTAGTTTGTAGATAACTATGTAAAGAAGACCATGATATCTTATTTTCTTCAAAATAAATAAAAGTAAAAATATACGATCGGGAAGAATGTCAACACATGATTAGAATCAGCTTTGAAAGGATTCCTACAGGATTTTTTAATTATATTTTTTTGGGGGGAGGGGTTGAGAGAGAGTGCATTTATAACAGCGTGCATTATCATAAAATGTTAATTGATGATCATATATAAATTTTAAATATTTTAAGCAAAACTGTTTGTAATGCGTAGATTTGCTCATTTAAAAGTTTCAACTCTTCGCAACTAAAAAATGTAACAGTTTTAAATTTTTATTAATGATATTTTTTTAAAACCCTACAACCCTTAAGGTTGAGATAAAATCATAAAATTTACAAATTAAAACAAAATGGGACACATTTACGTCCATGGTTCTTAAAGCGTTAAAGCATATTCTACCTTTGAGCTCTTTTACAGCTGCTCATGCTGAGCCATCTTTGGACCTCAAGTTGGCTTGTTCCCCAACATGCTAGCCCGAAGCTAAAACCTCGACTCAAACTGTTCCAAACTGTATATCTGGTCACGAAGTCGAACCGAAAGCTGTCGAGAAACACAAGAATTAAAAGTACAATCCTTTTTTTTTTCAATCCAAAGTAATTTCTGCCAAACTTTGGTGGGCGAGGGCGTTCTTTGCTAGTCTCCAACCTAAAGTGCCTCTGTGTTAATCCAAAGGAAGAAATATGTTCTTAGCCACATTTCTCCGTCTGTATTCAATATTTTTACAAACGGGGTTTTTTATAAGATAAATGTAGCTGATTTGCAGGTCCCTATATAATTCCAATTTTTTAAATAGGTTCGAATATTATTTTTAATTTTCAATAAATAATTTTTACAAAAATGTAGAGACCTGCAATTCAGTTACAATTATCACATAAAAAAACTTTTTTTTAAAATAATATTCAATAAAACCAGAGAAATGCGACATACGAAATAATGTTTTCCCTTTCGATTAACACAAAGGCACTTTAGTATGGAAACCTGAGGTCATTATTCGCCGGTAACATTTCCACTAGTGATCTAGCAGCACAATAAGTACTAAAATCTACCAGAATCATTGTGCGTGAAATATTAATATTTGAAGGCCGGATAGCTAAGTTGTCTGACTTTATGTTAGTGGATCAATTTCGTGCTTATGACCAGTAATCGTCCCTCACTCGATCTCGTATGAACTTAAAGATAAGCAATATCTAGCCATCATTGGCCAACACCTCAAAATCGGTCTACCAATGTGGTGTTACGTTGCTTAGTACTTAGACCATCTAGTCTATAGTCTATAGGTGGTACTGGTGAAACGCATCTTACTCCAAGTAGTTGAGTCTCCCTCCCTCGCTGGCCCTCCTGGCCACTTCGTGAAGCGAGCCCACTTCGCCCAGGCTGGCCGCGAATAGGCAGATGAGGCACACGAACATCAGCACGGACTGGAACAAGTCACTCCACAGCACGGCCTTTATTCCCCCCTACAATTTGAAGTATTTTATTTTACGCAGTAGAACCTCGATTATCCGTCCCTCTTTTATCCGGAAATCGTTGTTAACCGTCCATCCCTAATTCCAACATAAAAAAAAAACAATGCTCAACAAGTCATTCTCTGTTGTCCACTAAAGAAAGTCTCTGAAATCTACGGCGATTCTTAAGTTTGGAATCTCCGGCGATTCTGAAATCGAGAAGTTAAGAAACGTTTATGAAATTGGGAAATTCCGAATTTGAGGTCCGTGGGACTACTATGCTCCTCTGTACTATGTTTTACTATTAAATGAAAATACAGCATACATTTATAAATTTCATATTTTTTATTTTAAATTGTATAAATAAGTACCTTTAACTTGTAAGCATTGTGTATTTAAGATAAGTTTTATTACATGCATAAGATATGGGACATTTATCGACCAAATTTATTGTATTACTATTACATATTTTAAATACTTGAATAATTTTTATTCACATTGCAAGGTCATAAATCATTGAAATTACAAGTGATGTAATATACATAGTGACACGCTTTTGACAAAGTACAGGCCTTGGTTGAAATGACTTCTGATAGTTATAATGATATGTTAGCCAAAATTCTTTTACCAGAAGGAACGTTAATTTCTTGCGGTGTCTACTTGTTCCAGCAAGAAAATGCTGCTGCCATCTATGTCTACAAAAGGGAAATAAACATTTGTATTTTTTTTATATATTACACATTTCAACACTTGATTGGCCAGCAAGAAACCCTAATCTAATTTTAGAAAAATCCCCCAATGGAAAATTTGTGTTGTATTCTGGTGCACGAGGTATAAAAATAGCACTCATTACCATAGCTAGGAAGAACCGATGTCGTCTATAACAAATGCCTGGGAAAACATTCCCATAAACATTCTGAAAGAACTTTACTGCTAAATTAGAGACCCGGATGGGGACACCACAAGCAACCTTCAAGTTCAAAGATAAATGAGACACTAACAATTTTACAATGGTAACCTACTGGTGTTATTATTTATTGAATTCCATCTCCGATAAAAATTTTGGGAAGGGAGTATTGTGGGAGCTGCCCGCAGGAAGACAGCCAGTAGATGGCGCTGCTCATTCCTACCAGTAATCTAGTTAACAATGAAAACAGTAGTATAAAAGACAGTGGTATAACAAGTAACAGTGGTATAAGTGAGTCATCTGCACCGTGATATCCTTTTTCCGAAGAATTTTTCGAGCAGGGTAACTACTTTTTAATACAAGAAGAAATATTTCATACCAGAACACAGTAAAGCGTACAAATGGCACCAAATCCAAAGATGGCCGC
This sequence comes from Hylyphantes graminicola, assembly GCA_023701765.1. Classification (NCBI taxonomy): domain Eukaryota; kingdom Metazoa; phylum Arthropoda; class Arachnida; order Araneae; family Linyphiidae; genus Hylyphantes; species Hylyphantes graminicola. Next base: position 58,023,646 of record CM043114.1, on the reverse strand, counting down.
TTCCATAGAAAAGGCAGTAACTGCATTAATGGCTAGGACCGGTCCCAAGAGCGTCACACATATATACAAGACCTAAGAATAAGTTATTAGTAATACAAGTCTCTTAAATATTAAAAGCAAACGCGTTGTGCAGCTAAATACTAATACTACTCACCGTATTATTTATTAAATATTCACCGTTTAAAATTGTACTTATATCACATATATTTTATGTTAATTGTTGTATTTCAAATAACAATGATTCATGTCAAAGCAACGTATTATTTCGAGTTTTTTTACATACTAATTATTTAATTTTGTAATATGAAATACGTTTACATTTTAATAATGTTCCATACTTATTAAATTTGTATAACTGTACATCGTACTTACCATTTGTAAAATAAATAATGCTGAGGTGGTATATCTTGTATATTTCCCATATCGCATTTCCAAAAACTGAAATAAAAACGGACCACTTTGATGGTAAAAATGAATCGATTTTTTATTAAATGTCTAACAATAAGGTCCCGTTATTCTGATGCCCAAATGATTTTTTTATAAAAATCTCTTTTTAGTTTCTATAAGTGAATTTTTAATTAAAAGATCTCTATTTAGTTTCACAATATGAATTCACCAGTTTCACACAGTCAATTTTTATTTAAAAATATCTTTATAGTTCATCACAATTTGTTCAACCAGAAATTGCCTTCTACTGTGACAAATGCCGAACTGCTACTATACGGCGAAATAATTGTATTGAAATTTAATTTCAACTATTACTACTTCCTATGGGAATGTTTATCATGACGTAACACTCTTGTTTTCATTTTTCGGCCTACTGCAAGCTCATTGGTTGCTTCCCTCTCAAAATGACCGATATAGAGAAAAAGAAACTTTTGTTTCTAGCAAGGCTTTCTTTAACAAATGCTTTGAACAACCAGCAGCACAGCAAAGAGGTTGGCATTTAAAAAATTGAATAAGTAAAATATTCTTAGAAAACTCATTTTTTTAATACCAAGACAAAAGTAATTCCAACAACCCCATTGACCTATTGTGTAACATCATAACCATGGTAAGCATACGCAATTTTTTCCCACGTAGAAATGGAAGAGAAATTTAGTTTATTTTGTAAAGTATGCTGAAAAATGACTATCAGTATAATGGAAGTTAAAAAGTAATAATGGCAAAATGGCTAATTCCATTGTGTCTTAACTTTGTATCTATACTGACGGCACTTATAAGTATCACTTATAAGTATCACTTATAAGACCGCTGTTTTAGTTTTCATGGTTCATTTGGAAAAAGTGGGGGGGGGGTAGGGGAGAGTGGGGGAATGGCGCCACCTTAAGGGAAACTGAATTTTCATGCCGAATTGTGTTGCAATTAATGTAAATTGTAATGAGCATAGCACACTACAGTTCATAACCTATCTTGTGGTGATTTTTTTAAATTTAAATCTTTAATAGAAACTGAATAAAATTGTTTTTTCTAAATGCTTGCACACAGTGGCGGGATTCCCCCGGTACCTGGGATAATGCCGCCACACCATTGGGGTTATACCGCCACATCAATAAGCAAAGCAAATAATCTATAAATAATTCAATATTACATAATAAAGCAATACATATAGAACTAAAATAGGTTTAATTAACTTTGGAATGGTAAATTGTACAAGTACAGCTCTTTTATTAACTTTCCATTTGTAAATAACTAGGCACTTTTTTTTCAGTTTCGTTGGTCTATTTGGCCAGTTCAGTTATTCTTTTTCAGATACTTGGCATCTGGAACGAAAACTAATAAGCTGTAGGGCCAATCTATGAAATTTCTATTTTACGGATTATGCCGCCATCCTTTTGCATGTGGCGGCATAACTCCAGAGTGATGTGGCGGAATTACTCCAGTAAGACAAAATGGCACAGACGGCTTGTTATAAGAAAGGAGGATAGCCTAGCGTCCAAACTAAAAACGTGATAAAATAGCCAAATAATTACTCTTTTCAATGATACATAACTAACCGATTTATCTAACTTAGAGTAAACAGTCCCTTATCCTCCTAATTTCAGAAGGCCCAAAATTAGATGAAAATCACTAAAAAACGTATATTTTAAATAACTTTACACCAACTCACCACACGGCCATTAGCGTCTCTTCTACAAATAACTTTGTTTCCTGCTACAGGTCAGCGCTCACAACCCCCCTCCCACACACCGCTGGCGAGATACAAAGGGTGGCGGCATTGCCCATGGTGGAGGGATTGCCCTGCTCTCCCCTAAGGTAGAACTTTTTGATTTAAATTTGTTTTTAGCACACATTAAAATCTACAAAGGTAAAGAGTTCTTCAGAAAAAAAATTAATTTTAGTTATCAGTGCCAAATTGTTATGTACTGACGATACTTATGAGTCCCACATTTAAAGAAACGTTATTTAACTTTTCATTGTTCATTTAAGGAAAAATAGATGGTATAATGCTGAGGTGGTATATCTTGTATATTTCCCATATCGCATTTCCAAAAACTAAAATAAAAACGGACCACTTAAATGGTAAAAATAAATCGATTTTTTTTTATAAATTGTCTAACAATAAGGTCCCTTTATTCTGAATGCCCAAATGATTTTTTTAATCTCTATTTAGTTTCGATAAGTGAATTTTTAATTAAAAGATCTCTATTTAATTTCACAAAATAAATTCACCAGTTTCATACAGTCAATTTTTAATTAAAAGATCTCTATTTAATTTCACAAAATAAATTGACCAGTTTCACACAGTCAATTTTTATTTTAAAATATCTTTATAGTTCACCACAATTTGTTCAACCAGAAATTGCCTTCTGCTGTGACATATGCCGAACTGCTGCTATACGGCGAAATAATTTTGTTGAAATTTAATTTCAACTATTACTACTTCCTATGGGAATGTTTATCATGACGTAACACTCTTGTTTTCATTTTTCGGCCTACTGCAAGCTCATTGGTTGCTTCACTCTCAAAATGACCGATATGGAGCAAAAGAAACTTTTGTTTCTAGCAAAGCTTTCTTTAACAAATGCTTTGAACAACCAACAGCACAGCAAAGAGGTTGGCATTTAAAAAATTGAATAAGAAAAATATTCTTAGAAAACTCATTTTTTAATACCAAGACAAAAGTAATTCCAACAACCCCATTGACCTTTTGTGTAACATCATAATCATGGTAAACATACGCAATTTTTCCCACGCAGAAATGGAAGATAAATTTAGTTTATTTTGTAAAGTATGCTGAAAAATGACTATCAGTATAATGGAAGTTAAAAAAAATAATAATATTAGCAAAATAGCTAATTCCATTATGTCTTAACTTTGTATCTATACTGACGGCATTTATAAGTTTTTTTTTTTTCATGGTTTCATGTTTTAGTTTTCATGGTTCATTTGGAGAAAATGGGGGGGGGGGTAGGGGAGAGTGGGGGAATGGCGCCACCTTAAGGGAAATGAATTTTCATGCAGAATTGTGTTGCAATTAATGAAAATTGTAATGAGCATAGCATACTACAGTTCATAACCTATCTTGTGGTGATTTTTTAAAATTTAAGTCTTTAATGGAAACAGAATAAAATTGTTTTTTCTGAATGTTTGCACAGTGGCGGGATTACCCCGGTACCTGGGGTAATGCCGCCACATCAATAAACAAAGCAAATAATCTATAAATAATGGAATATTACATAATAAAGCAATACATATAGAACTAAAATAGGTTTAATTAACTTTGGAATGGTAAATTGTACAAGTACAGCTCTTTCATTAACTTTCCATTTGCAACTAACTAAGTTTCGTTGGTCTATTTGGCTAGTTCAGTTATTCTTTTTATTTGTTTGAAACGAAAACATTTACCATAATTTTTTGTTATTTTTTTTAAAAACTAAGGGCCATAAAATGCATTTTACGTTCCGAACATTTTTTACCGTAATATATATTTATTAATTGCACAGTTTCAGTTAGCTTTGAAATAGGCAACGGCAAATAATTAAAATTAAGTCTCAATTCAGTAATAAAGGGTTAAAATTATCTATTTTTTAAAATGTCGTTACAATGGTGACATTACACAAAACATAATTACCTCGTAGATACTTGAAACACCACACTGAAAATAAACTGGTATGAACACAAAAGATGCGATGATTTGTCCCAGTATTGGGGAAAATGCTCGCCAACCAATCGTGGACCCAAACATATAAACCTGTGCAGGGGTCCCAATTATTGCGACAGCAGATACCGTAGATACAGCTGCGGACATGACTACCGGAACCATACTGGCATTTCTATTAGCCAGAAAGTACTGGCCTACTGAGCCATGTTTTCCAGAGCCAGAAGTGCGGAATTTGAATCCTATGACCACGGGGATGAGTAGTGAGACACCAAAAACGACGTAGTCTGCAAAGCCTAAATACTGCCTAGTAGCCATGGAGCCTATATTTGAGCAGTGCACAAATTAGCCGCCAAGTACAGAAGTGAAAGTAGTCCACTTTTAAAATGCTAGTTCCGAAAGCTTTTTCTAATCTTTGAATATAATAATGGGTATTTTTATACAACGAATAAAATAATATCCAGATCCAAAAGAACGAAATAAAAATAGGGCTTACGCTAAGTGCAGCTGTGCCAGTATAGTAAACAAATTACAGCTCACTATTTACCAATATCATGAAGGAATAAATAAAACATATAAAAATATAATTATCTATAATATAAATGGTGGATAAATTTTGTTGCATTGTCATTTCTTTAATTTAACAGACTGTTTTTCAAAAGTTTAATGAATTTTGAAAACAGGTCGCCAAAGAAAGAGTGGTGAAATTCATCAACAAAACAACCTCTGGCTTGAAAGTGTGTTGTCATTCAATAAAATTGGATCCAATTCTGAGATACGATTCATACCAGAGTCGAAATAAAGCCTCATACTATTTATTCGCAACTTATAACATTTGAATCAACAATCGATCGCTTTTAATAGAAAGTTCTTGCAATTTAATTGAATTGATATTATTGTCTAAAACACACCATAAGTACCTAAAAACAATGATGTGGAAGTTTGGGCCTTTGTAGGTACAACGATTCAATAGGCTAGTATTTCACTCGAGAATGATTGCTACACTCTTAAAACAAAAGAGTGAAATCCACTCATATAGGATAAGTGCATTTTCGACACTGAAAAGGAGTGAAAATTAACTCAGACTGAGTTAAAATCACTCATTTGGAGTGATCCTGTCGGAGTTTTAACTAAACAAAAGAGTGAAATCCACTTTAATAGGATAAGTGCATTTTCGACACTGAAAAGAGTGAAAATTAACTCAGACTGAGTTAAATTCACTCGGTTGTTTTAAGAATGTAAAAACTTAAAAATGCTTAAAATTGTCAGTATTTTTCGGAAAACGACACAGCCTCTATCCCTTATTATAAAATTTTAGTTAAAATCAGGGCCTGATCTTAAATGAGGCCCGGACCTAGGGTTCCCAAATTTAGGGGACCTTAAACTTCCGTTTATTTCATGCTAAAAGTTGTGGCCCCTCAATTTTTTTTTAATTTTATAGCTCTTTAGATCAAACTTTTTTTTAGCTTGACTTTGACTTATGCATTGACTCAACGTGATGATCTGATTAATAAGATAAGGAAGATGATAGAAAAAAAATACATCAGCTTAATACAACTATAGCAAAACAATTAAGGATTATCATCACGCAAAAAAATAGAGGTCCCCAAAATCTGTTGTTCCTATAGCCTGTTTTCCTAGATCAGTTCATGAGTATGAGAAATCCATATTCTATCTTCATCTTTAATATATCTTAAAAATAATAATATTATATGTGATTAAACAGTTCAGATTATTAGGCGCCTTTATTTTTAAGCTAAGCAGCTTAAACTTTATTATGGGTCATTCTTCAAAAAAGTGCACTTTACTTTTTTCACTTTACTTTTTTTGAAATTCAAAAATGATTAAAAAGCTCTATTTTTTTTGCGGGATTATAAGCAACTAAAAAAAAGTTAGTAAAGACGGGGTCCTGCACAATTTCTTTTATTTTTTAAACTAAAAATTATTTTTAAAAAATTCACTGTTAATGGAGACGAAACTTCAGTAACGGATTGTAGACTCAAGAATTCACTATCTACAGTTAGCGTGTATATTTTACTAAAAACTAAGTATAAATATTTGAATTGATAGACAGGGAAAAATTATTTTAAGTGTTTACAAAAAACTGTAGATAAAAATTAACAGAAGCTCTCGAACATTTAAAAAAAAACAAGTAAGGGAAGTAGTTAATAACAACCATAAAAAGTAGGTTGGTTGGTTGGTTGGTATACATATATTTTCAGGCTAGTGTGCTTGCTCAGACAGCCGCTTATAAACCTTCGTCAAGTAAGACAGTCACAACACACTCACATGCACACATATACGTGACAGATGATGCCATCTGTCACGCGCCACCTCCACAATTTAGACATGATGTCCCTTAAGGGGAGGGAAATAGTCTCCAGGAACCTGTACCCGTGTGAAAGTGCGCAATGACCGCCCACTGGACTTTCGGACCCAACAGATTTAACGAGCACACACTCCGCATATACTCGGTGAGTTTTCAGCGACCAGGACTCGATCGCGGGACCTTCCGATCCGTAGATCGAGACACTGACCATAGGCACCTCACAGCCCTCTTCATAAAATGTAGAATGAAAGACTGGTTACCTCAGAGCATAAATGGTCCGGTTCATTGTTGTGGTAATTTCAGTTTATTTGCCCCCACGGCAGAAACAATAACTTAATTATAAAACCAATTCCTTAATGTTACAACACTCCGTGCCAACCTAACTTGGGTAAAAACAAAGAGTAAAAAGGCTGAGGGAAAAGCGTGGTTGGTCCGTTAGTTGTTAAGTCTTGTAAGGCAATATTGACATGCAAAATTATCTGAATACACTTTAACCAAAAATACACTTTTCATTCCGATAAAATTGCCAAAATTTCTCAAATAATATTCAAATCTGTTAGACCTAAAACGAAATTAATGTTTTAAACATGTTTTCTGGATGGATTCATAAATTATTTATAGAACTCTTTACATACGCTGAAGGATCTTCTCCTTAGCGTATTTCTATTTACCCAACTTAGGTTGACAAGGAGTGTACTTGAGTGACGGCCTGACATCGATTATGTATTTAGATACAAAGCAGCGAAAGAAGTTCTCAGTAAAGGCTGTAAATAGTAATATCGGTCGATAAAATTTTTGTATCTGTAGGTAACCGATGATGCACTTCTGATGACTCTGCCTTAGAAGTGTACCCCCCCCCCCCCCCCCCCCCCAAAAAAAAAAGCTGGCTTGATATAGTCTACTCAAAAATGTGGAAGTAAACATTTCATTTATTTCGTGATAGTAGCGAAGTGGGAAATTATTAAGTTTAATAAATGGTTTAATATTCATCTACAACTTGAAATAAAATCGATAAGAATTTACAGAATTTACCATAGGGATTTCGAAAACAACACCTGTTATCAGAAAGTGATTTAAAAAAATTGATTGTGCAAAAATTGATGTAGGGTATTTTTACATATATATTCCGACTTGTGTGCTTGCTCAGTGAGCCGCTTATAAGTCTTCGTCAAGTAAGACAGACACAGAAAGATTTTTTACTGTCACAAAGAGAGGAAATACACCCAGGGAGAAGGTGGGAATCGAACCCGCGCCCGTTACAGCACGCAGACTGCTGGCCTGCGATGCTTACCACTCGTCCATCCGGGCCCCCCCAAAAAATTGATGTTAGTTGTTACAATATGTGCTTAGTCCAACCTATTCTGAAACATGATCAATTTTACCCCACGCTTGCTCCAAAATGCAAGTTTATCAAAGTTTTACTTTTAAACTTTCTGAACTCCTTTTTGTAAGTACACAATGAGATAAAAGAAATTTAGTGTACCTACTTATAATTTTTCTTAAAACAAGCAAAAAAAAAACTCTACCAGCAAGAAATGAAAGTTTCACGAATAAAAAAAAAGCATGGAATTATAAAAAAAAAATGTAACTGCACAGTAAAATTTATGGTTAGATTTGATATAAAATGATAAACAGTATCAATAAAATATAAAACTGGCATCAGGGAAAGGAAAATTATTTTGTTAATTTTTTTAAAGATTTTTCTTAAAACTTACATATTTTAACTCGCGACTTATTTTACCACACCTGACCCCACCTGTGTTTGGCTTCATTTTTGATGTCGAACACAAATGCTGTGTGCAAGCGGGTAAGGTTACACATTCTGTTAGAAGCCTACTTGCTTTATTCTATGTCATCAACAAGGACTTCTCTATCTTTTGTTATAAAAAGGGCCATTAAATGTATACAGATAAAAGAGTAGTAAACACTTTAGAAACAAACATTCATCAGTTTTATTTAAACATTACCTTCAGTTACAAACCATTACATAAAATTGTAATTAAAGTTTAAAACTTGAACATAAAATTCGTACAAACTAATTCCCTATTTTTTGGTTGGATTTTCAAAACATAATTTTGAGAGAGGAGTATACTAACAAAATAAAGTCCACTAGTATAACATATTCGCTAGCAATCTTCTTTCAAAATAGTCATTTCTTCAACAAGTTCTGGTGTTTCCCTCTTCGTAGTTTTCATCCAATAACGAGTAACTGGACTTAGCAACTTCGAGTCTCTTGGAATAATGTTTTTGTTGCAATCTGAAGGAAATATATGTATATTATTTTTTATATATTATACTACACTGCTCAAAACAATTAAGGGAGAACTTTGCAAAAATGTGTTAAAAACCATGTGCTCCTTTAATTGTTTTCAGCAGTGGATTTTTTCGTTCACTAAAATTTTTTTTAATAATTGAAGCACTTTTAATTTGAATTTTCTTCTAAGATTTTTAATGTCTTCTAATTTCGATGCTCTGAAATTTTTGACTAATCACACTTGCCTGTAGCATTTGTGGTTTTGGCTATGAAAGTGGGCGACGGACAGACGGGCTGAACGTTTATAATATCTTCCACGTTTACGTTATAAACATAGTATGGAAGCTAACAGGGGGCTAGGTAATACAAAACTTTAACTTACCTAGCAATAAACCATTGAGAAGTAGTATCAAAGTTGTGAATACGAAGCCCATGAATGGTAACCAATAGAAAGAAATTTTGTACAAAGGAAAGATTTCGCTGAAAAAAATTTCTGATTTAGTATACACTTATAGTGTTACACAGAAGTACAGACTACTCTATGCCTTCCATTGAATATGCTGGACTGTAGACGAAATTCATATTATATATTTTGTTTAATTACTACGAAACTAAACTTTTTTAATCATAGCCTTTCAAAAATGTTTTTTATTGACACTATGTTGAAGCAAAACTGATTTTTTGTTGAAATTAATCGCATTATGACAAAAAAGTGGGTGCTAAGAAAAATATCCGGTCAGGTATGTATTCGACATTACAAAAAGTAATAATAAATTGATACGGTTGAAGTGTTAAATCTTTAAGAGGGGAATTAGACCGGGGTTGCTTCTCAAATCCAACGTCTTCTCTCTTTAAGTGTTAATGGGATCATAATTATCTAAGATAAATATTACTACAGTTGCTTTGAAATTTGTCCACAAACGGTATTGGTATGTGATAAATGTTGAGCTGGTTTAAAAGTTTCTAAACTTCAACTTTATGATATTGATCTGAATATTTTTTTCAATAGATATTTCAAAATAAGTATTCGTAAGATTAAAAAAAAGCAATTATAGAGACATTAAATAAACCCTAATTATCATATAAAAATCATTTGTAAAAATATTTTTCATGCTGCCATCTATTGAAGAAAATTGAAACTTACATCCAACCCAAGTGTTCATACATATCTCACGTCTAAGACTGGGCTACCAAGCCCCATTCTAAATTATAAACACTCAAGTCGGACTTCAACGCAATCGTGCTCATTCTAGCAAACTTAAATAAAACAATTACAGGTCATGTTATCGTACAACTCAATGAGCAAAATTCACAAACCTCAACACACTTACTTGTTGTTCTTCGCAAGCTTTTCAAGGTTATCTTCCACAGTTGAAGATAAAAAGAAATTTTCGTCAGAGTGGTTTGTGCTTACGTTCTGATTGGCTGGGCACCCGGTTGTCGTGAGTGGTAGAGACGGAGAACGATATCCTCCGAACAGAGATCCAAACCCAATCCAGATAATTAAGCACACCCCAGCAATCAGACCCACCACTGCAGACTGGAAGAGAACGTTGCAAAAAGTATGAGGACTATATGAAGTTACTTTAAGGACTTTCAAGTTACAAGGAGGACATCATAATTATATTACAATTAGAAAAGATACATCAAAGAGTACCTGAAGAATAACTAGAGAGCTAGAGAGAAAATTATGGCCAATGAAAGTGCTTCAAGCAGGATGGCAGGAAGAAGACATAATAATGATGTTACAAGAAAGATGCAGAACATAAGTGTCTTACAAAAAGGATGAAGACAACATAACTATATTACAAGAAAAGAGGCTGAAAACAGGTCCAGTAGAATAACGATGCTATAAGGAGAAGGATGACAATAAGCTTGTTATAAACAGGATGGCAGGAAGAAGACATAATAAGGATGTTACAAGATGGATGCTTACCATAAGTATGCGTAGGAAGGCTAAGAACTGCATAATCTTATGACAAGAAGCGATGCTGCAAAGAGGACCTGGTGATGACAATAAAGTTGGAAAAAGTAAGGTGAGCACAATTAAGGACAATCACAAATTTTAATTTTAATTCAAAGACAACCTAAAACACAATTGTTACAAAATCAGGACCACGTGGATGTAAAAGCAGAATGAACAAAATGAAGTTTGGCTGCCAAGAAAACGTGACATTGTTTACAATGAGTGGTAACAGAAAAAGAGAATATTAATGTTACAGAGAGAATGATGTCAATGAAGATGTCAAACAAAAAAATTGAGAATGCTACAGTAAGAAAGGAAGTTAAAGTCAACAAAGGACGGGTACAATAAAAGGATGTTTCAAGAAGCATAAAGATAAAGATGATAAAAGAGTCAGAAAATTAATTTATTTAGAATTTGTCTGTGGTGAGCTCAAATTTATACTCATCTAGTTCCAAATGCATGCACATTATATACACTCTTAAAACAAAAGAGTGAAATCCACTCCAGTTGGAGAAGTGCATTTTCGACACCGTAAAGGCATGCATATTTACTCAGACTGAGTTAAAATCACTCGTTTGGAGTGATCCTGCCGGAGGTTTAATACACAAAGGATCCACTCCAAAAGGAGAAGTGCATTTTCCAGACTGGAGGAGTGAAATCCACTCAGACTGAGTTAAATTAGGAGTGTTTGTTTTAAGAGTGTATATTGTACAAAAAAAAACGAATTGCATTACTTTGTCGCTGACTTTTCTGGTGAGCATTCCAACAAAAAATATCGCCAAAATCGGACCCTCGCTCAAACCGAAGAAAGTAACAGCAGCTTGAACGAGACTGGAGACATTACGCATGCTGTATGTAAGACATATGCAGAGTATTCCGTAAAACAAACCTATGAAAAAATTTAAATTTAGAATACTAGCATGCATCGTAAAAAAATACATAAAAATATCATAGAAAATTTCTTTAAGCAAATTTGTCAAAAATATCCGCATTGCTACGGAAAACGTATTTTGACTTAATTTCTTTCCAAAAAAAAGCGACATAGATAAGAAACCACGCCCTGTGACTACTACACTATCACAGTAACGATGTAAGTTTGTAAATTTCAAGTGTTCTTTTTTAATCACAACATAAATAATCTGTTCTAATGTGTATAAATAGTTATGAATTACCTGTTTAAGAGAAAATGTATCTTTTGGCAAATTGAAATATAACGACACCCACGCACATACAACTTTGCCACGAGCTTACCTAGGAGCTTGGCCACGATTAGTGCCCTTGTACTACTGAGTGCCGGGAATGCCGGTTGCACGAAGTCCACCATAGTGACGGTGGCCAGGGAGTTGAGGGCAGACGACATCGTACTGAGGGATCCGCTGAAGATGCCCGCCATGCAGACGCCTGCCAGACCTGGGATTGAATTCAGTCGAGACACGATAAAGTAAGGCACAATCTGTGAGGTACAAAAGACAAGCAAGTGAACAGTGCGCCTTGTATAGAGAGTAGTCAAATGTTTTCGATGACCCACACAGTATTTATACGTGTTCACTTAATTATTATAACAACATCGTCATTTTCAGTCGAGAGATGGCTATGCCAGTTGACAGATCATGTGATCTCAAGGAGGCCCTCGAGCAGGGCAATATGGAGCTTGCGATGGATTGAGCAAGATAAAGTGATTAAGGAGGCATTGGTGCTTGGCTTTGGAGTTGAAACGGTAGAACAGGTCAATGCTATGACCTGTCCTCTTCCGCCCATATGATGGAGATTGAAGTTGAGCCTCGGCTCGTGGCCAACGTCCCAGTCTCTAATCAATTCGATGTGTTAGCCGAGTCCAATGGTCTGTCGTCGGATGCAAAATTTCCGGCGGCAGGGACTGTAACTTTTCAATTCAAGGAAAGAAGCTAGGTTGCCCAGTCCCACGAGGGAAACACGGATGTCCCGACGGCTAAAAAAGTTAAATCTAATCCGGCCACGGACGGACGTCACTGACTTAAAGACCACTGATGCCCAATCCCAGGCGGCACCCAAACCAGACCCAATTCTCTTCCCCGGAGGAGAAGTTTGGAGTGTCCATCTGACTTCGCATCCGCGAGGCAGTGGGAGGCGAAATCGGATGCAAAGCTATTCATAAGTTTGTTAAGCTGTATCCGAGAAGTCTGGAGGAAGAGGCCATCATCTTGGCCATACTTGCCGAGGCCAAGGCAGGTAATTTTCGCCATTCCCACCTTACACGTTCCATTCCAAAGACGGTGATCAAAGGACTGCCCAGATACACTGATCCCAGGCTATTTCCACCGCGCTCGCCGCAGAGGGATATACTGTCGAAGAAGTCTCCCAGCTGACTAGTACTAGAACTTAAGCCCCCTCCCGATCTACCAAGTCATCGTAGTGAGGACCGGGAACTTTAAAGCCATCTTTGAGCACAGCAGTCTTCTGGGAAAGAACATCTCGTTCGTACCCTTTCCAAAGATTGCCCGTGTACTCCAGTGCTATAACAGCCAGGGTGTACTCCAGTGCTATAACAGCCAGGAGTACGGCCATATGAGCAGTCTCTGCCACATGTGCCCAAGGTGCCGTTATTGTGGCCTCGGTCATGATTCCCGGATCTGCCCCCCCCCCCCCCCCCCGTTCGATGTTCAAACCCGCCGCTGCGCTAACTGTTGTGGGCCCACCTTAAGTTCTTCAGCGACCTTCCCAGAAAGACCGAAGCCCCCCGATAGTCCAGCAGAGATGATCCCTCTCTGCTGGGTGCATTACGGAGTATGGACCATCAAAGACGCCATTGCAGACGTCTGAGACCTTACGATCTTCAGGAGGAAAGTAGCAGCACTAGCTACCACTACATCCAAGGCTGACTAGGTGTTGGCTCTTCTATCCCTCTTCGAGTCTTAGAGCACGGACTCTTCCCTGAGTCCGAACAATTCTTGTATAAGTTATCTCCTTTACGGAACGTTTTCGACGAATGAAAAAGGGCGCTTTGCGCCGATGCTCAGATCTACTGATTAGATTTCAGATAATAACAACAATAATTGTTTTAATACTAGAGAACTAAGTCTCCAGCTCGCTAATGCTCGCCAATTTTTTGTCCAATGATTTTTTTTTTATGCAAGCGGCAAAAGTGCGCGTCTTAAAAAAAAAACTAAATTAAATTTACACTCAAACCTAATTCATTATTTTTAAAGTTGAGACGATCAGTTCTTTTCTCTTCATATATCTTCATGCCAAGTAGATAGACATGACACAGTAGATTTTTATGACCCATAGTTTACCCTGGAGGAGCAAACTAATTTCTTCAATAAAAGGAAATAACCACTTGGTATTTTAAACAAAGAATAAAAGTGGAATACGAACAATATTTCATTTGGAAAGTGATATTTATACTACCGAATGGTCTGAGCCTCCTCTTCTTACCTGATCGTATTTCGAAATCCCTGTTTCATCGGCCATCTGTACTGGATCACACGAGTAGAATACAGCGTAAAGTAGAAGACCAATTACAATGGCTAACGATGTCAGACAACATACAGGAACGATGCTCCAGTACAGTGCCCTAAATTAAAGTTTCAAATATTACAATAGTCTGGAAAAATTCAGTAGGAGATACCGGGACTAGTTTTCCCATGCGGTAAGTTTTCCACCATACCTTATATTAGAAATGAGCCGATGGTTGCCACCAACTGTCTGCTTTGCTTATAAAGCAACACTACTTATGTCACTCCCAGGAATTTTTTTTCAGATGGTGTTGCAATACTTTCGTTACATGAGTTACATTGAGTTTTGTGATTTTTCAACGTTGAGTGATTTTTTATGCTTATATTCAAAACTAAACAAATACCTAATTCTATCGTTTTCGAAAGTTTTGTTTCCCATTCATTGCATTCTTGAAAAAATACACCATTTTCGCTCAAATCCGATCATTTTCTCCCTTTCGTGATGCCATTCGGCAGAAGAAATTAAATAAAACTTTTAAGAAAATATTTGAAACAGAGACATAACATAGAGTGGACTATGCATTGGCAAACCTAAAGTGTCCTAAACATCTAACCAGAGACATAACATAGAGTGGACTGCGCATTGGCAAACCTAAAGTGTCCTAAACATCTAACTTACACAGTCACATGACTGTGTCGCGTTTGGCTCGCATCTATGGCGATTTTACCATTTGGCGAGTTTTTCCACAACGACCTGAACACAGAGGCCGACAATCTAATGTTATGATAAAGAAGCTTGGAAAGGAGCAAGGATGAATCGCTAGTATTTTAAGATCCTCTTAATAGATATCAGATTATTTCTTTGATTTTGTGAGTCTATTTAAGATTACTTGAACAATTGAATGTGGACTTTTTATTAAAAATTAATTTAAAAGAACATTAGTAGGTTTATGTAGAGTGTTGCTGTAATATAAGTTGGTAATTGACATGGTGAACATTTTCTGCCGTCTCTATAACTTTCGTTCTAACGGTCCGATTTCAAAAAAAAATAATTTTTTTTTTTTTGAAATATTGCTTCTTCCTTTATTTCACCTGGAATAAATCAACTTTCTAAAACACATCAATATATTCCAAATTCAGCAAATGTTCTACTTTTTAAATATAAATAACTCAAACACGATTGCAAAATCAGGTTTCGTTTTGACCAAATTGTAAAAAAATATTCTACTTCTAAGCTGTCTAATGTTCAGACCATTAATTTAATTGACTTGGCCCAAAATATTTATTATAATTAGAGTTCTAACAACGTTGATTTAATCATGGATATGATTTTTCAGTATAAAAGAGCTTTTAGAATAAATTCCCTCGATAGAAATTATAGTTTATGAAGAACACACAATTACTAAAAGTATGCAGAACTAAATAAATTTTACCCGTGAAGTGTGAATAATCCTTTTTTATACCCCTCTTATTACAATTAGGAATTCACAAGCATTTGGCATCTTGCACAAAACGTTACTGAATTAAGAGTACAACATTCACGATTCATGCTCAGAGATTAAAAGAATGTAATAAGCCAAAAGAGAAAAGCCAAAAGAGAAAAATACCAACAATGCTCAAAAAATCGTCTGCAAAAACATTAAAAAAAATTCAAGCTGCCGTGATTGGTAGAAACCCACGTGACTTTGGGTATTGATGGTAGTCTCCACTTCGGTTTGCTAGCTGATATTCAGGTCTGGCGACAATTTGGAATAGTTCGTAACGAAACGGTAGCGTTAAGTTGCCATATGTAGCAACCTTTCCCCTCTTGGCGATTTATGATGTTTAGGACATAATGCTAATCTGCAAGGGATGGCGGTTTTCCAGAAAAAAACCGGTTTTCCATTTTCCATCGGTTTTTCCCTAAAAAACCGGTTCTCGGTTCCAAAGGGCCTTATACGAAAAAAACCGGTTTTCAGTCAAAACCGGGACCACCGGTTTTTTGAAAACCGGTTTTGGTTTTCCATCCCTAAGCTGCTTTACTATTAATGCGCAGTCCACTCTATGTTATGTCTCTGCATCTAACTTACACAGTCACATGACTGTGTCGCGTTTGGCTCGCATCTATGGCGAGTTTACCATTTGGCGAGTTTTTCCACAACGACCTGAACACAGAGGCCTACAATCTAATGTTATGATAAAGGAGCTTGGAAAGGAGCAAGGATGAATCGCTAGTATTTTAAGATCCTCTTAATAGATATCAGATTATTTCTTTGATTTTGTGCGTCTATTTAAGATTACTTGAACAATTGAATGTGGACTCTTTATTAAAAATTAATTTAAAAGAACATTAGTAGGTTTATGTAGAGTGTTGCTGTAACATAAGTTGGTTATTGACATGGTGAATATTTTCTGCCGTCTCTATAACTTTCGTTCTAACGGTCCGATTAAAAAAAATCAAATATATATTTTTTTTTGAAATATTGCTTCTTCCTTTATTTCACCTGGAATAAATCAACTTTCTAAAACACATCAATATATTCCAAATTCAACAAATGCTCTACTTTTTAAATATAATTAACTCAAAAACTACGATTGCAAAAACAGGTTTCGTTTTGACCAAATTGTAAAAAAAATATCCTACTTCTAAGCTGTCAATGTTCAGACCATTAATTTAATTGACTTGGCCCAAAATATTTATTATAATTAGAGTTCTAACAACGTTGATTTAATCATGAATATGATTCTTCAGTATAAAAGAGCTTTTAAAATAAATTCCCTCGATAGAAATTATAGTTTATGAAGAACACACAATTACTAAAAGTATGCAGAACTAAATAAATTTTACCCGTGAAATTGTGACTAATCCTTTTTTATACCCCTCTTTACAATTAGGAATTCACAAGCATTTGGCATCTTGCACAAAACGTTACTGAATTAAGAGTACAACATTCACGATTGTTTCATGCTCAGAGATTAAAAGAATGTAATTAAATATTTATTATAAAAGCCATAAGTGAAAAATACCAACAATGCTAAAAAAATCATCTGCAAAAACATTAAAAAAATTTAAGCTGCCGTGATTGGTAGAAACCCACGTGACTTGGATATTGATGGTAGTCTCCACGTCGGTTTGCTAGCTGATATTCAGGTCTTGCGACAATTTGGAATAGTTCGTAACGAAACGGTAGCGTTAGGTTGCCATATGTAGCAACCTTTCCCCTCTTGGCGATTTATGATGTTTAGGACATAATGCTAATCTGCAAGGGACGGCGGTTTTTTAGAAAAAACCGGTTTTCCGTTTTCCATCGGTTTTTCAATTAAAAAAACCGGTTTTCGGTTTCGAAGGGCCTATACAAAAACACCGGTTTTCAGTCAAAACCGGGACCACCGGTTTTTTGAAAACCGGTTTTGGTTTTCCATCCCTAAGCTGCCTTACTATGAATGCGCAGTCCACTCTATGTTATGTCTCTGTTTGAAATTGAAAATGTTTAATTCATTCTGTTGCCATTATTTTCAGAAACTAAATTAATAGTTGGAAAAAAATAATTGATATGTTTCAAGTGACGTAATCCAACCAGTCTCCACTCTAGTATTTTATTGAGCCGATATGATTTTAATTATGAATTTTTTAAAAGATTAGTTAAGATAATACTGAACTATAATGTTTTTTGAAGGCCGTTGCACTAGAGCTGCATATTAGGGTTTTATGTATTCCTTTTTTTGCTAAATACTTTGCCAAACTCGCCAAGGGTTGTTCCACAAATATTTCGAAGAATAAAACCCTTACTTGAAGTATATTAAAAAGAGATAATCGAATTTAGAATTTAATTAATCATTCTAAGGATGTTGAAATTGAAAGCTATATCGAAATCGACAAAACGTTATTTGAGTACTAAATAGTTTTGTTCTACTGAAATATGACAAGAAAATTTTGAAAATGTCATGATTTATATTTTCCGTCTCTTTGTTTCACATTGCGTTAACTACTTATTTTTGTGATTCAACTAAGACTAAGTTTTTATTTTGTAATAATATATATAAATTGTTTTGTAATAATTAATTGATATAACTGTTTATTTTAGTGCTTCGACTAAAATTAAGTGTTTGATTTTGTAACAATACATAGTTAACATCAGTAAAATAAATGCAAAGAAAAAATTTTGTCAGTAGTATTTTGGTTTTTAAAGGGTTATGATTTCAGTTTTTTGTAGCTTTTTAGCTTCCACACTACGTTTATAACGTAAAAAGTGGAAAGCATTATAATCGTTCAGTCCGTCTATCCGTCAGTCACCCACTTTCATAGCCCTAACTACAAATGCTATGGAAAAGTGTGATACGTCAAAAAAAAAAATTCAACGCATCGAAATTAAAATACATTGAACATTTCAGAAAAGCATTCGAATTCGAACTACTTCAATTATTAAAAAAAAACTGCGAAGTTTACTTCTTTTAAAAAGTATAGGAAAGCCATTTTCATTAGAATTAAATCACCATTTCCATCACAACAATCGCTCGAGAACTTTAATTCTTTTAAACAATGAATTAAAATAACTTTATTTTTGCGACATCAATCAGTTTGAAATGACGTCAAATATATTTCAGTACGAGATTCTTTGTAAGTTGATGTGAAATGTTTTCATTCTATTTAAAAGCGAGGGAGTATTACTTATTAATTCTTTGAAATATAAATTAATTTTATGCAAACAATAAGTAATATTTACTGAATTTTCGAAATAAAATAAGTGAAACTAGTCAAATTTGGCATGTAAATGTTTAATATAGAATTAGTGCTGTGTTTGGCGCCTTTTTATTTGTTAAACACATTTGTTGAGTGGAAGCAGATTAAGTGACAGATTCTGTTACAAACCTACATTTTGTGATAATTTTGGGATTTTGAAAATATTGAAGATACAAAAAATCATCAAAGGTCCACTGGTTGCCGATTTGGACCTGAAGTATACACTTCCAAAGGCTTCACCACTTCAGTTCAAAAACACACTTTTACATTTTTATTACTGATAATCATTAAAAACCCATCAACACTTAAAATTTTTGAAATGTAATTAAATTATAAAATTTATAAATTTTAAAAAATAGGACACATTTACATACTTGGTTCTTAAAGCGTAAAATGGAGTCGGGTGGTTTTTTTATCTCGACCATGTTAGTTTTAATAACTAAATGAAAAATTTTCTCAGAAACAATATGAGATATCATTATAAACTTTTTTAAGTTTTCTTCAAACAAACAAACACTCTTTATTAACATAAAACAAACATTACAAGTATAATTTTTTACGTCACAAGGGGTTATAAAAAAACCGTATATGTGACTAATTAATTATAATTATAATTGAAAGACGCATAATAAGTTAACAAACATAAAAAAAAAACAATTTAAATACATAAATATAAACAAAAATGTGGCAATGCTAATCAAAAGAATGCTTAAAATTCTGGTCAGCGGGGAATATATAAGAAAAGCATTTTTGATTTTATAAATTAAAATATGACAATGACAAATGACAGTGATTGCGCCCTCTAGAAGGGAGAGTGTAGGCTTTATAGTCAAATTAAAATATACATCAATATCATTTTGTTCCTTACTAATAGCTCTTTGATTTGAACTGAGAATATTTCATAATATAAAAAAATACTTTTGTAGTGATTTTAATAAAAAAATACGTATTAAACAACACAAGTCAATCAGATTTAAAGTAATATATATTTTTTGGAGCAGAGATATTTAAAGTTCCTCAGTTTAAAAGAAAGATCTATATTTAATAACAAAAATTTTCAACAAAATATTTTTAAAAAATTCATTATGATATACAATATAGTTCCTGAGAAAAATATTCCTAAGGTTAAGGGAACTAACATGGGCGAGATAAAAGCATTCGACTCCCCTTAAAGTATATTAGTATATTCTACCTTTGAGCTCTTTTACAGCTGCTCATGCTGAGCCATCTTTGAACCTCAAGTTGGCTTGTTCCCCAGCAGGCTAAGCCGTAGGTGAAACCTCGACTCAGACTGTTCCAAACAGTATATCTGGTAACCAAGTCGAACCGAAAGCTGTTGAAAAACACAAAAATTAAAGTGTGGTCCTCTTTCTTTAATCCAAAGTAGGGGAGACCGGGTCTAGTTGATACAGTCAAAATAACTCAAAATGCGCAGACTCAATTAAGTGGGTACTCACTTGACTGGACGGCCGGTTCGTCCTCAACAAACACGCGTGAGCACTTAGAGGAGGTTGCTTTGTTCTATGAGTTGTGAATTAAATACTGGTTTTGAGCTTTAAAAGTAAAATTTTACCCCTGTATTTGAAGTGTTATTGAAAGTTTACTTGTTAGTGGATTGTGTTATCAATAGCATCACATCATTACATGCTATATAGGTAAGAATGTAACCTAGTAGACTTTATTCTAGCTGTTATTGGTTTCCCGTATTTTGTGGTTTAGTGTAATGGCGACGGTTGGGTCAAGTTGATACGCTTCTTTGGGGTCAAGTTGATACGCTTCTTTGGGGTCAAGTTGATACGGTGTATCAACTTAACCCACACGATTTTTTATATGTTGCATTTACTTATAGATACCAAGAAACTACAAGAGGTGAAATACCAATTGATATTTTTGGAAGAGCTTATGAAGAGATTAGAAATGGCAGAATGTCTATTAGGGAAGCGGCCAAAATCTTTAATATAGACACAATGGCTCTTTAAGGTTCAAGACAAAAGAAAGGAAAAAAAACTTGAAATGCCAGAGGCTGCAGACGAGGTTGTAAAAATGGGTTATGCTAAACATCGACAAATATTGACTGACGAACTTGAGGAGGAGCTTAGCAGATATATTTTAGCAAGAAAATAAAAGTTAAAATTGTTTAAATCATTTGGGGGTAATATTACCAAGAATGGAAGAACACAAAACAAAGAACAGAAAACCTGACAAACGAAGTTAAAAATAAAAAGAGAGAGAAACGAAGAAAAATTGAAAAAGAAGAATCGGACTCTGATGAAGGCGAAGAGTCTTTTTGTTTGGTGTGCTTCAAAACATATTCACCGTCAAAGCCTGGTCAGGACTGGATACAATGCATATCCTGTAAGAAGTGGGCACATATCGCATGTGCTGAAGACAATCCATTTTACACGTGTTTCAATTGTCAATCAGATCAAAATTTCTCAGACTCGGAGTAATCAGTTACAATCAATGTAGGCCCTATCATGTAGAACTTTGTATCATATAAAGTTAAGAACCTATTTATAGTGTAAAATAAAACACTTTTCGTAATTACTGTATTTTTTATTAGATATATTTAAATATTTCCTAGCACCATCTCAGCTTACTCATATGCGTATCAACTTGACCCAATGCCGTATCAACTTGACCAAGATCGGGTTAAGTTGATACACATTGCAACATTTTAAAAAACATTTTTTTGTCAGTGAAAATTCAATTATATTTAGATTATAAAAATATCAGGCGTTAGCCAAACAGTTATAGTTACTAACTACACTTAGTTTGTTTCAAAATATTGACAGAAAAAAATTACAAAAATCAGAAAGTAAAAAGTGTATCAACTAGACCCGGTCTCCCCTATTATCTGCAAAACTGTGTTGGACGAGGTCGTTTGTCGCTGGTCTCCAAACTAAAGTGCCTCTGCGTTAATAAAAAAGAAAAAACATTTTATTATACACATTTCTCCGGCTGTATTGAATGTTTTTACAAACGGGCTTTTTTAACAAATAATTTTACAAAAAATTTAGATACCTATAATTCAGTTACATTTACCATTTTAAAGAACTTTTTTAAAAAAATTATTCAGCCAGAGAAATGTGTCTTAAATGTGACAATTTTATGGCTGAGTAACTGACACCAAATATTCCGTTCATCAACAAACCCCAAAGCATGCAGAGATAGCGTGAAATCGTTACTACTAACGAGGCAGGCACGTTTTCGCTACCGCAATACTCCCTAGTGAGGGATTCATTTTTCCTGATAGCCGGCGAATCGCCGGCGTTTGCTCTGCAGAGAACGGGACCTGGTACTGGAGAAACGCTTCTTACTCCAAGTAGTTGAGTCTCCCTCCCTCACTGGCCCTCCTGACCACTTCCTGAAATGAGCCCACTTCGCCTAAGCTGGCAGCGAATAGACAGATGACGCACACGAACATCAGCACGGACTGGAACAAGTCACTCCACAGCACGGCCTTTATTCCTCCCTGCAATTCATGGGATTTTATTTTATATTTGAATTATAACTTGGACGAGAATGAGTGGAGGAGCACAGCAATGCACTTGGAGCCAGAGCTGTCAAAGAACCACGGAGCGGTTCAACGATATTTGCCTACGGCAACAACACGTTTTATGCCCTATTATTTACCCATATTATTTTTCGTTCATGGTTGTACCCTGTTCAGGGTACAACCAAATTTAGGGTTTAAGTGCACTGTACTGTGCACGTGTACATTTAGTTAAAATTTAACGAAATAAAAAATTTCTTAACTTTAAACATTTGTATCTTCTCAACAATTTTCTTCATAACATTATTTTCAATAATATAGCTGTAATTTCAATAAGTTTTACGTTTAGACAGTGATAACAGCGCGAAGTGGAATTTGGCAAACAAGACTTGCAATTTTAAAGCTTAATAACTTTAAGGGGAAATCATAGTTAAGAATAACCTAAAAATCGAAATTTTGAAACCAGTATTTTCAGATAGATGGAAGCCTGATCTATCGAATGAGACCAATTTTGTTTCGATTGGTTAATTACTCATTATAAAAAAAAATTAAATTATAAAAATAAAGAAATGTGCCACGCCCCTTTTGAATTTTTGCTGTCGATAACTATGATCTTCTATTAAAACTTATTCAAGATTTGAAAAAAGGAAGACGATATTTTTAGATCTGTGGGCATCAGAAGAGAGCCAGTAGATGGCGCTGCTTATTACTACCAACAATCTAGTTTAAAACGAAAACAATAATATCTAAAAGCCGACGTAAAAGATGCATGAGACACTCACAATAGGGCATAGCTAACCAACTAGTGTTATCATTTATTGAATTCTATATCCAATCAAATTTGGAGGAGGGAGTATTGTGGGAACTACCCGCAGAAAGACCGCCATTAGATGGCGCTGCTCGTTCCTGCCAGTAACCTGGTTATCAACGTAAACAGTAGTATAAAGACCTAACTGAGTCATCTGCATACGAGAAATGTTTGGAGAGCGGTGAAAAATTCCTCTGACAGCGGCAGCGAGGGTAACTATCTTTTAATACAAGAAGAAATATTTTATACCAGAACACAGTAAAGCGTGCAAATTGCTCCAAACCCAAAGATAGCCGCTTCCATAGAAAAGGCAGTAACTGCATTAATGGCTAGGACCGGTCCCAAGAGGGTCACACATATACAAAAGACCTAAGAATAAATTAATCTAATAATTAGTTTTGTTATAAGGTGCTGTATATTTGTATTACGTATTACAAATCAAAGAATAAGTTAGCAGTTGTTATTGTATAATTAAGATTGGATAAATGATTTATCGAATAATTTATTCGATTAACTTACAATGGGTTTTTTTTATGAATTCATAACTGTTTATGTTAATTTGTTCAATCTAGTTAAAAGGTAAAATCGAATATTGAGATGATATTGAGTTTTGAGATGATGGGTATAGGGTGACACAGCATTGTCGTGTTACCTACTTTAACGAACGAATTAAGAAATATTTAGTAGTTGTGATTGTGTAATTTACCCTTTCTATCCCAATGATTCCCTTTCTATCCCAATTACTACACATCTTGCGCTCTTAATAATTAAATTATAAAAATTGTAGAACATTGTTTCATGTGGATCAATAATCTGAAACTAATTTTGCACACAACAAAAATTTATACTTTAAAAATACGTTTACATTTAATTAATATTCAATGTTCATTAAATTTATAAAACTGTACATTTTACTTACCATTTGTATAATAAATAATGCTGAGGTGGTATATCTTGTACATTTCCCATATCGCATTTCCAAAAACTGAAATAAAAACAGATCTCTTTGATCGTAAATATAAT
This sequence comes from Hylyphantes graminicola, assembly GCA_023701765.1. Classification (NCBI taxonomy): domain Eukaryota; kingdom Metazoa; phylum Arthropoda; class Arachnida; order Araneae; family Linyphiidae; genus Hylyphantes; species Hylyphantes graminicola. The sequence continues at coordinate 57,999,514 of CM043114.1, read as the reverse complement.
TAGATTTTTTAATTGTCTAACAATAAGCTCCCTTTATCCTGAATACCCAAACAATTTTTTCCAGAAAAAATCTCTATTTTTAATTTTAAAAAATCTCTATTTACTTTCTCTATAAGTTAATTCTTATTTTTAAAAAATCTTTATTTAGTTTCATTTTGTGAATTTTTATTTAAAAGAGTTCTATTTAGTTTCCCTAAATGAATTTTTATTTAAAAAATCCAATTTAAAAACCAGAAGTTGTCTTCTGCAGTAAACATATCCCAGACTACTGCTATACGGTGCAATAATGTTCTTGAAATTTGATTTCAACTGGTATTACTATTTTTTGTGGGAATGTTTCACATGATGCAACGCTCTTAACGTTTCTGTTTACTGCGATTTTATTGGCTGGTCGGCTTTCATTCGGTCATTGGCTTTCGGTTTTACTCTCAAAATCTCCTATATAGATTAAAGAAACTTTTATTTTTTCCCAAGCATTTTTTAACAAATGCATTAAACAACCAACAGCACAGGAAGAAGTTTTCACTTGCCATCCACGACGTGAAACAACCTCATTGAAATTAAAAGTAATTTCTTACTACTAAAAGCCGGCATGTAAGAATGTGGACATATTTTTATAATTCTTTTCGTATTTTGTGAAGGTTCCACCTGCCTTTTGTGTAACATAACAATCATGGTAAACATTCACATTTGTCCCACTAAACAATGGGGAAGAAATTTAGTTTAAAAGTTAAGCTTTTAAATTTAGTTAAGTTTGCTGAAAAATGACTATCGGTATAATGGAAATTGAAAAAAAGTAATAATTGCCAATTGTTAATTCCATTCTGTATTAACCTTTTATCCCCTGATAGTACTTATAAGTATCACTTATTATGTATAAGTATTACTCATATGTATCACTTATTAAGTATAAGTATTACTCATATGTATCACTTATTAAGTATAAGTATTACTTACATGTATCACTTATTAAGTATAAGTATTACTTATATGTATCACTTATTAAGCATAAGTATTACTTATATGTATCACTTATTAAGTATTACTTATAAGTATCACATTTAAGTGTAGGTAAAATGTATAAGTATCCCTTATAAAACCTCTGTTTTCATTTTCATTGTTCCTTTTCAGAAAATGGGGGCAAGATAGAACGTTTTGAATTAATTATACGAATTAAGCACATTAAAGTCCACAAAGGTAAGGTGAATTCTTCAGAAAAAAATATATTCTAGTTACTTGCTCCAAATTGTTATGCCTCGTTCCACCTAAAGGACCATTAGTTTACTTTTCATTGTTCACTTAAGGAAAAATAGATGGCAGAAAAGATTTTATTACTGCAGTAAGCAGCTTCAAAAACATTAAAAATTTAAAATGGTTAATAATATTCATTCAACAACCTTTTTTTTTTTGTTGGTCGGTGAAATTTAGTTATTATAGAAAAGGAGAAAAAGGAAAACATATTCTTCATAAAGAGCATTTTACTTTCCAACTATTATTTTACCGTAATATATTTATATCACTTGCACAGATTGCTTTGAAATAGACAACGGCAAATAATTAAAATTAAATCTTAATCAGTACACAAAGGGTTAAAGTTTTTTTTTAAGACATTACATTGCTGACACTACACAAAACATAATTACCTCATAAATACTTGAAACACCACACTGAAAATAAACTGGTATGAACACAAAAGATGCGATGATTTGTCCCAGAATTGGGGAAAATGCTCGCCAAACCATCGCTGACCCAAACTTATAAACCTGTGCAGGGGTCCCAATTATTGTGACAGCCGATACCAAAGAGACAGCTGCGGACATGACTACCGGCACCATACTGGCATTTCTATTTGCCAGAAAGTACTGGCTGACTGAGCCATGATTTCCTGAGCCAGAATTGCGGAATTTGAATCCGATGACCACGGGGATGAGTAGTGAGACACCAAACACTACGTAGTCAGCAATGCCTAGGTACTGTAGGGTAGCCATAGGGTGAGTTGAGCAGTGCACGGCAGTACGGCACAGTATGTGTTGCCAAGTACCGAGGCGAAAGTAAACCACTTTTAAAATGGTAGTTTTGAAAGCTCTTTCTAATCTTTAAGTATAGCAATGGGTATTTTTTACAGCGAATAAAATGATATCCAGATCCAGGCACGAAATAAACCAAGGGCTTACGCTAAGTGCAGCTGTACCAGTATAGTCAACAAATTACAGCTCAATTTGTCCTAATATCACAAAGGAATGAAGCATATAAAAATATAATTAGCTATAATATTAAAGGAGGATATATTTTGTTGCACTGTCATTCCTTTTGCTGTAACTGTTGTTGGATCTGGGCAGGGCATGCGCACCATTTAGCTCAAGAAGTGTGTGATAACTGATTGTAATTGTAACGTTGTGCTCGATAGAAAATGATGGTGTTGATTTTAATCTTGCGTTAGTTTTATTCCAGTAGTACAGTAGACGCCGCTTAATGTGATCACGGTTAATGTTATCAATCGTTTAATGTTATAAAAATCGCTTAGTCCCGTCCGCTTATATCAAAATACATTGAAAAATCATCGTTTATTGTAATCAAATGTTCGTTTATTGTAATCAAATGTTCGTTTATTGTTATCAGTTTGTATGAAAACTTTATTTTCCTGAAACCTGAAATCAACAAAAACAAGAAGGAAAACTTTTTTTTGTTTAAAGTGCTTAAAATTATCAAAAGACCAAACGGGGCTTGTATTTGTATTATATTCTGGACATGTGTTAGGGGAGGAGGGGGGGGTTGCAATTTTCGGTCGAGCATTGTAAAATTCCGTAGAACTTCAAACTGTATTGTTTTCTGCATCTCATCATTAATTATGTTTGTATACTAACTAGTAATTCTTTTTATTGAGTGTGCATTAATTTTTTTTATAAATACTATAGAGTTTTACAGCAACAACTCCTAATTTAAAATTAATTTTAATAATTTAATTTTAATACGTACGTAAAAAAAATCATTTTTTGGATTAAACTTTTCTTCGTGTATTGTAATCAATCGGTTATTGTTATCAAATCACGTTCGTCCTGATGTGATCACATTAAGCGGTGTCTACTGTATTATCTTAGAAGTGGCTTTTATTTATAGAGTAAGCATCTTCAAGCACTAATCATTGGTATCGGAAGTGGGGTTATTTATGGTACATCAGAAATGGGGTGGATTACTTTAACAGGCTACTTTTGAAAAGTATAATGAATTTTGAAAATAGGTCATCAAAGAAAGATGATGAAATTCCTCAACAAACCAACCACTGGCTTGAAAGTGTGTTCTCATGCAATAAAATTGGATCCAATTCTAAGGATAAGATTCATATCAGAGTCTAAATAAAGCCATATACTATTTATTCGCGACTTATAACGTTTTAATCAACAAACAATCGTTTTTTAATAGAGAGTTCTTGCATTTGAATTGAAACTGATTATTATCGAAAACACATCCTAAGTACTTAAAAACAATGATGCGGAAGCAGGGGTCTCAGGTACAACTATTCAATAGGCGAGTAAAATAAATCTTAATATAATATTGAATGATTAAGCGGTTCAGGTTAAGAGGCTCCTTTATTTTTGAACTAAGCAAAATAAATTTTTTTAAGTGTCATTCTTAGAAAAAGGACATATTTCACTTATGTTTCTGAAATTTAAAATTAATTAAATAGATTTAAAATAATTAAATGTTTAATAGTTACTGAGAGAAGCGCTAAAAATGCACATTTTTGTGCTGTAAGTGCAAAACAAAAGGCCATATCACTTATTTGTAGTTAAAACTTTATATTAACATTGCTTTTAATGCAAAATGCCTTTAAAATTAACTACTAAAACAACTCTTTGAAAAGTTTGAAAAAAATTTAATATTTTTTTAAGAACTCTAATATCGTATTGACTCTCGTTCAATTTCAATTTTTTAGAGAAATAAATGACTGGTACCTGTAATCAAAGGCTGCAAACTGATATTTGAAGCTGTTTCCATCGGCCCAGATCAATTTTGGAACTAATTAACTTGTTAATTGTTTGATGAGAGGTTTCAAAAAATGTCCTCAAATCGGTACACCAGGTCGCAAGAGGATAAAACAAGCAGAAAACTCAACAGCAAGAAATGAAAGTTTCACGAATAAAAGCATGGATTGGCAAAAAAAAACTGCACAGTGGAAATTACGGTTAGTTTTGCACAAAAAAAGATAGACAGTATTAAAAAAAAATAAAACTGGCATCAGGGTAAAGAAAAAAATTTTCGTTAATGATTTTTTTAACTGACCTATTTTACATCGCGACTTATTTTACCCCACCTGCAGGCCCTGCTCTTCCATAAGGCCTGTTAGGCACGAGCCTAGGGCCCCTAAATTTTAGTTTCGATTGTAGTAAATGCCATAAATCCCCAAAATATCAGAAAACTAAAAAAAAAATCTGATACTTCACTTTTTTTTGGTTAGGAATGAGAAATTGGCCTATCGGGATTTTTTTTTATCGATATTTATAAGGGAGCCAATAAAACCGTAGCAAAATTTGATACACAGGTCAATATTGCACCATCATTTTGGAAATCATACAAAACATTTTCTGTAAAGGGGCCCCCAAAATGGGTTAGTGCCTATAGTCCGGGTTTTCCTAGAGCAGGCCCTGCCCACCTAACCATATAGAATTATTACTGTTTTTTGTAACATTTTTGCTGTTGAACACAAATGTTGTATGGAAGTCGATTAAATGACAGATTCTGTTACAAAACCTACTCAACACAAGGATTTCTCTATCTTTTATTATATAAAGGGTCATTATATGTATACAGATAAAAGAGTAGTAAACATTTTTAAAAGAAACGTTTTTCAGTTTTATTTAACCATTGTCTTCAGTTACAAACCGTTAAATTAATATGTAATTGAAGTTTCAAACTTGAACATAAAATTCATACAAACTAATCTCCTAAGGGACTTGAAAAACATATTTTTAGGAATATACAAACAAAATAAAGATATTCGTTAGCAATCTTCTTTCAAAATAGTCATTTCTTCGACATGTTCTGGGGTTTCCTTCTTCGTAGTTTTCATCCAATAACGAGTAACTGGACTTAGCAACTTTGAGCCTCTTGGAATAATATTTTTGTTGCAATCTGGAGGGAATATAAATTTTTATATACAGGCTGTCCCAAAAGTAGCCGTACATTTAGTTAGGTATACAGTTATTTATACAGCAGCAGTTATTTTTCGAACGTTTATCTAGGGACAATCAGCTCCCGAGACGCTGTCTCTGCATTTTCAAACTTTCAGATTGTCTTAAGAATACCTTCGGTGCTTCTCACTCAAATTCCCATCAGTGGTTTACACTTATAAACAAAAGCATTAATTTTCCAACAGCACAAATAATTTTATAGGATAGCTGGCAGCAGACGAGATTTTAAGTTTCATATTCTGGAAACATTATTTGCTTATTCCTCAATCATCAAATAAATAATCCGGATGTTGGTTGTTCGAAACATTTATTAAAGAAAATTTGCATTGGAATAAAAGTTTATTTTCATCTATTTCCACATTCTGATCGTGAATGAAATCGTAACACGGAGAGTGTGACATCATAAGAAACATACCCATTTATATTTCAAGGAATAAATGTCTGAAATAATTGCTTTTAAATCGAAGCAAAACATTTCCTATCAACATACAATCAAAGAATATCATTATGAAATATATTTGAAGTCATTTCAAACTGATATTCTAAAGCGATTTTTGTGAATGACAATTGTGATTTAATTCTAATAAAAATTGCTTCGTATGCTTTTTAAATGAGCATTAACTTTTGCTGGGGCTTTTTTAATAATTGAAGAAAAAATTTGAGTTGTCTTCTAAGATTTTTGATGTCCCCTAATTTCGATGAGCTGAATTTTTGACACATCACACTTGCTAGTAGCACTTGTAGTTTTAGCTGTGAAAGTGGTTGACGGGCAGTCAGAGTACATACTGAATTTATATAATACCTTCTACTTTTTACGTTATAAACATAGAAGCAAAAAGGTGGCTAGGTAATACAAAAAATGAACTTACCTAGTAATAAACTATTGAGAAGTAGTATCAAAGTTGTGAATACGAAGCCCATCATTGGTAACCAAAAGAAAGAAATTTTGTACAAAGGAAAGATTCCTCTGAAAAATGTTTCTGATTTAGTATACACTTATAGTGTTACACAGAAGTACTATACTCTATGCTATCCATTGAATAAGCTGGACTGCAGACGAATAATTTATAAAATATAGTTATTTAATTACTACGAATCTAAACTTTTTTAATCAAAGCCTTTCAAAAATGTTTTTAATGGCACTAATGTTACAACAAAACAGACATTTTTTTAAAAAGTAATCGCATTATGACAAAAAAAAGTGTGTGCTAAGGAAAATATAAAGTCAGATATGTATTCAACCTTACAAAAAGTAATAAGTTGATAAGGTTGAAATTAAATCTTTAAAGGGGGAATGAGACAGGAGTTGGGTCTATATATCTGTGCCATGAACCTCTAACATCTGGTGCAAATATATAAGGTTTTTTTTTAATGTCCAAGTGTAAGTTAATCGAAAAAAATCCTTTTTTTTTTTTTGTAGTTAATTTATAACATTTTTCTTAATAACTTCTTTTCTTGTATTTTGTATGTAACTCTAGAGGGTCATTGCATGTATCAGTTCAAAACAAAGAATTTAACGCATAATTAATGGAATGCTTATAAGATGAAAATTCATTGTGGTACACTTGTTAGCGTAAACCTTTTTTTTTTTAGTCTACGTTTAAACAACGTTTAAAATAACTAAATTATATTTAAATAAGAAAATATGCCTAAAAAGCATTGTTCATTATATTTGAAATCACTATGCCAAATTTGGAAAAGATTAAAGCAATAGTAAAAATTTTAGAATTTTGTGTATTCGCCTACCTTAAGCTCTGTAGGGGAGACCGGCGTTAGTTGGCATAAGGGGTCAGTTGGCATTGTGAGTTTTAAAAAATTCGCTGTTGATTAAGAGCGCTACTGAGCCTGTCACATGATCGTCATTTAAACGTCCAACTTGCATGAGAACGCCAGTTGGATCCAGCCATTGTCTTTAGAGGAGGGATTGAAAATGTGATTTTCATATGATAAAGTAAAATTTTGATTATTCGGTATTTGTCGTTTTGTACAGTAGTATAGTCATTCAGGGATCACATTCACAAGTTTTTAGTATCTTTGGGAGTTTAGCTAAGAGGCTACAAGTCCATTTCTGCTATAGTTGATAAACAATTGTTTTGGTCGCCATGTTTATTTTACTTGCTCGATTGAGGTTAGTTGGCATAGGGACTAGGGGGCTAGTTGACATAAGCTGGCTGGGTATGCCAACTAACCCCGCAACAACGGGTAAGTTGACATAAGTATACCAACATTCATATTGACCTAATTTAAGTTAGGATACTTCATAATAATACATTATTATTTTTATCTATACATATATAAATGTGGATGGCGTTTTCTTTTCGCAGTCATAACTCAATAACGCTGGACAGCTACTAACTTTTACTTTAGATACTTTTACGTAGATTTGCTCAACTCAGATTTCTAAAAAAGGGCATAATTTAAGACTATATAAATTTCAGCTTGATTTCGAGCAATCTTTTATCTAGGTATTATTATGTAATAAATGGTTCCTGTAAGCTCACTTTTTCTGCCTTACCCATCTATGATAATGTAAATAATTTTTGTTCAGATTATGAGGATACCTATAAACGAAAAACTGAGAGGGCTACAGTGGCAGCCGATCATAAAAAGGATCTCTTCAATGGATACTTTTCAGAGCTTATCTCCTGAAGATATTAAGAAGTTCCCCAAACAGGGCCTCGAGTTGGTGTCAAAAACTCAACTGAGAAAAAGGTCGTAGGAACTCAGAGTCATAACACTGATGTTGGGGGTCTCACTGTGGGGGACTATGTTGCTGTAAAATACACTTGCAGTACATACCCTGGAAAAATTACGGAAATTGAGAATGGCGAATTCAAAGTGTCTAGAATGGAGAAATATAAGGGAAACTGGTGTTGACGTGGAAACATGGACATAATCTGGTACGAATCTAATAAAATCATCAAAAAGTTTTAACCACCCATTATGATAAGCAGTGACCCAGCCCTTTATACAGTTGCCATGTGACTTGTTTAAACCAAAATGTTTACCTACATTACCCACTTTTTACATTTCAAAAATTTTCAAACCAAAAAATTAGAAAAATTTTAAAGTGCCAAACTGTGCCAACTTACCCAGATCTCCCCTACTTTAAGTTTTTCATGTTGCCATCTATTGAGGAAAATTAAAACTTAAATCCAACCCAAGTTTTCCTACATGTCTCACATCTAAGACTGGCCTACCAAGCCTCATTCTAAATTATAAAACACTCAATTCGGACTTTCACGCAATGGTACTCATTCGAGCAAACTTAAGTACCACAAATACAGATCGTGTTATCGTATGTGAACAACTCAATGAGCAAAGTTGACAAACCCCAACGCACTTACTGGTTGTTCTTCGCAAGGTTATCTTCCACAGTTGAAGATAAAAGGAAATTTTCGTCAGAGTGGTTTGTGCTTGCGTTCTGATTGGCTGGGCACCCGGTTGTCGTGAGTGGTAGAGACGGAGAACGATATCCTCCGAACAGAGATCCAAACCCAATCCAGATAATTAAGCAAACCCCAGTAATCAGACCCACCACTGCAGACTGGAAGAGAACGTTGCAAGAAGTATGAGGACTATGAAGTTACTTTAAGTTTTAAGGACTTTCAAGTTACAAGGAGGAGGACAACATAACTATATTACAATTAGAAAAGATACATCAAAGAGTACCTGAAGAATGACGAAGTAAGGAGAATGATGACCAATAAAGGTGCTTCAAGCAAGATGGCAGAAAGAAGACATAATAAGGAATGTTACAATAACGAGAAAAGAGGCTGAGAACAGGACCTGTACAATAACGATGCTATAAGGAAGAGGATTACAGTAAACTTGCTATAAGCGGGATGGCAGAAAGAAGGCATAATAAGGATGTTACTAGAAAGTTGAAGACATCATAATTACAATTATGAGAAAAGAGGCTGAAAACAGGACTTGTACATTAACGATGCTATAAGGAAGAGGATGACAGTAAACTTGATATAAGCAGGATGGCAGAAAGAAGACATAATAAGGATGTTACAAGAAAATTGAAGACAACATAATTACAATAACGAGAAAAGAGACTGGAAACAGGGCCTGTACAATAACGATGCTATAAGGAAGAGGATTACAGTAAACTTGCTATAAGCAGGATGGCAGGAAGAAGACATAATAAGGATGTTGCAAAATGGATGCTAACCATAAGTATGTATAGGAAATCTGAGAACAACATGATTTTATTACAAGAAACGATGCTGCAAAGAGGACCTGTAGAATGGCGAAGCTATAAGGGGGTGATGACAATAAATTTTCTACAAGCAAGATGAGCACAATTAAGGATGTTACGAAAAGAGGACCAGGACCACGTGGATGTTACAATCAGAATGTACAAAATGAAGTTGTTGCCAGGAAAACGTGACAGTGTTTACAATGAGTGGTAACAGAATTAGGAGAATATATACGTTACAGAGAGGATGATGTCAATTTTATTATTATTATTATTACTACTATTATTATTATTATTTTATTATTATGAAACACAGCCTAACAGATTTACACCCGATTACAAGACTGAGATGAGTACAATTTACAATCACGCCTTACCCGGGAATCGAACCCAGACCCCCAGCTCTGCAGTAAAAGTACTGCAAATAAAGATGTAAAACAGAAAAAAATGAGAATGCTACAGTAAGAATGATACAAGGTAGTTAAAGCCAATAAAGGGGAAACGGGTACAATAAAACTATATTTTTCAAGAAGCATAAAGATAAAGACAATGAAGAGTCAGAAAATTAATTTATATAGAATTTATGTGTAGTGAGCTCAAATTTAGACCCATCTAGTTGCAAATGCATGCACATTATATGTGTATTGTACAAAACAAAATCGAAATGCATTACTTTATCGCTGACTTTTCTTGTGAGCATTCCAACAAAAAAAACCGCCAAAATCGGTCCTTCGCTCAAACTGAAGAAAGTAACAGCAGCTTGAAGGAGGCTGTTGACATTAGAGATGGCGTATGTAAGACTTATGCAGAGTAGGCCGTACAGCAAACCTATGAAAAATTTAAACTTAGAATACTAGCATGCTTCGTAAAAAAAATACATAAAAATATCACAGAATTTTTTTTTAAAGAAAATTTGTCAGAAAATATCCTTATTGCTACGGAAAACATGTTTTGACTGATTTTTTTCCCCCAAAAAAAGCAACATAGCATAGAAACCACGCCCTGTCGGTCACTACACTATCGCAGCAACGATGTGAGTTTGTAAATTTCAAGTGTTCGTTTTTAATCATAACATAAATAATCTGTTCGAATGTGTATAAGTACACTCTTAAAACAAACACTCCCAATTTACCTCAGTCTGAGTGGATTTCACTCCTCCAGACTGGAAAATGCACTTCTCCTTTTGGAGTGGATCCTTTGTGTGTTAAACCTCCGACAGGATCACTCCAAACGAGTGATTTTAACTCAGTCTGAGAAAAAAAATGCATGCCTTTAGGGTGTCGAAAATGCACTTCTCCAACTGGAGTGGATTTCACTCTTTTTTGTTTTAAGAGTGTAGTTAGGAGTTTACTTGTTTAAGGTATCCGACTATGTTTGACACTTATTTTTTTAATTAAATTTTAATAATTATATTTTATGTATTTTTTTGTTCACCAACACTTCTAATAATAGGAATAAGTCACAATTTTTATTTTAAATAAATATATTTTGTGTAATTTAAGATTTTGTAAGTAAATTTTGATGTTTTTTTTTGCCTTTACTATAAAATTTATAACTAAAAAAAATATTTAGGATTTTTTTTAAATAATAATAAATTAATAAATCTTAATTTGATACCTAGGGAATAGACTACAATCTTAGATATTTATTGCACCAATAAAAAGTTATAAGTTGTAGAAGCTAAGTTAAAGATTTTTATGTACTTTTTTTCTACCATTTATGATAGTAAGTGTTATAATTTTTATAATATTGCTTGAAATTACTAGTCTGTAGTCTATTCCCTAGATAATAGTATGACAAATATGCACAAAAAAGTTAAAAACATTCGGTTAAGTACTTTTTGAGAAATATGGTTTGTCTAGAAGAAAATGTTCAAAACTTTCATTTTGCATAAAATCACTTTAAAGTTTGAGGTTACATTCAAATAGCAGGAAAGCCTTCTTTTTGGTACATAAGACATTCTTCATCTTCAAGTTTCATATTTTTAATTATTCTTGTAGATCGCAATTTTCTACTGGTGATCTATTCTAAGGGATTTGAATGCCGTTTTCGTATAATGGAGTATTAATGGAGTACCAATGGAGTTATAAAATATTTGCCGCGCAAACAAAATAAAGAGAGTTTTAGAATCTTAAAGAGTGGTGCTTTATTTTAAGATTATAAAAAAAATCTGTTTTTTGCCGAAAAATACGATTTCAACGTAGTCGGATACCTTAAGAGAAAGTGTGTCTTTTCACAAATTGAAATGTAACGACACACTCGCAGCTTTGTCTCGATCTTACCCAGGAGCTTGGCCACGATGAGCGCCTTCGTACTACTGAGCGCAGGTAATGCCGGCTGCACAAAGTCCACCATAGTGACGGTGGCCAGGGAGTTGAGGGCAGACGACATCGTACTGAGGGATCCGCTGAATATACCCGCCATGCAGACGCCCGTCAGACCTGGGATTGAATGCAGTCGGGACACGATAAAGAAAGGCACAATCTGTGAGGTACAAAAGACATGCAAGTGTACAGTGCGCCCTATATGGAGAGTAGTTAAAAGGCCACAAATGTTTTCGTTGACCCACACAGTATTCATATACATGCTCCAGCTCGCAAATGCTCGTCAATTATTTGTCCAATATTTTTTTGTATGCAAGCGGCAACAGTACGCTTCTTGATAAAAACGAAATTATATTTACTAACTCAAAATTAATTCATTGTTTTTAAAGTTGAGACAATCAGATCTTTTTTTTCTTCCTATACCTTTATGCCAAGTACGTAGATAGACATGACACAGTAGATTTCTACAGTGGTGGAAATTGATTTATGAACTAACAGTTTTTTAACAGTATTTCTTTATTAAATGCATTTTTATCGATTTAAATTTCATATACTTTTCAGGCATTGCATTATAAATTATACACGTAAGTAAAATTTTATATAAATTCGTAAACAATTTATTTTGTTGATATTTTAGTTTTAGCATAGGGAAATTGATTTATGAACTTTTACATTCAATCTCAATTAATATTTGCTAAAAGTATTTTTTGTCGCTAATGCTTCCTTGATTTTGTTTTTCATAGACAACACAAAACTTTGGGTCAAGTTTTGGTCAAGCAATTTGCAGTTTTTAATGATTAAGTACTTCTTTTCCATAACTGATGCACACTTCATTAAAACCATACTCCATTTGAGTAAATTATTCAAACCAATTGATCTCAGACATTATTCTTGGGGTTTAAGTCATGGCTTTGGCAGGATGATCTAAATGAACAACACCTAGTTCATTTAACCAGTCTTCCATTTCGTTTGAAATGTGGATACTTGCATTATCATGCATAAAAATCTAATCAAAAGCATAGTTTTGCCATGCGAAAAGGAATTAAAGAATTATCTAGAACTAATCTGCAATAAAGCGATTTTTGTCAGCCCTTCAGAAACATAACCTTGTTTCTTCAATCATAAGATATCGGGGCCCAAACCATCAAACTTCCGCCACTAACATTTCTGCGGAAGACATATCTTGGTTATTTCCGAAGATCCTTTCAATAACATTTTAAACCATCACGTCCATCCAAATTGAACTTTTTTTCATCAGCAAATGTCACTTTTTTCCCATTTGTCTCCCTCCACCCCCATCCAATCAATTTTCATGTAGTTACGACTATATTTTAATAGCCTGTTCTTATGGTGAAGAGTAAGCTTTGGACCAGCCTTCATTTTGGAACATTTCAAGTTCGACAACGATATCAATATTTGTCCTACTCTTTTGGGAGTTACAGAAAGTGATTATGCATAACAAATTCGCTTTGAAATGCACAAATGCTGACACAAATGTTAACTTTTTGGGATACAAGTCCAATAATCCTGCTTTTGTTCCTCGTCCCACGAGGGTTACACCTCTTTCAATGATGGTTTTTGCCGAAATCATAATGATTCTTCAAATATTTATGAATTATATTTATTGATCTTTTAATTAATATGCTAATTTCTCTTACAGATTTGTTACAATATTATATAAGGGTCATTTTTAACCTTTTGGCTTCAGGCAGTCCCGCAAGCTTTCCTATTTAGTAAAATGGGAATAAAACAGATAAATTTTAACAAATTTGGCCGTGATGCTATTTATAAACACTGATAGTAAGCTCCCCTGAAGTTCAAATGAAGAACTAGTTAAAATATTTGGTACCTAGGCTCAAAATAAATTTGAGTTCATAAATCAATTTCCATCATTTGACATGCTTAAAAACTAAAATTCGATATATTTTTATTTAATATCCTTTTTTGAAAAAAATTATGTGTGAAATTCCTTTATTGTGCTCTGAATATCCAACGCACAAAATTTGAATTGTTAGCACTTAATACAAAGCGATATCTATTGAAAAGAATGTTAGTTCATAAATCAATTTCCACCACTGTATGACCCATAGTTTGACCTGGAGTCGAAAATTAATTTCTTCAATTTCACAACAATAAAAATAGCACTCAAACGCTGCAATTCCTATCGGTAATCAGTTCATATTATTATGTTCACCAAACATTTCTCAAAAATATCTAGTTACAGATTTCGCAAACACTGCCAAAAATTTCTGAAACAGTGCCGGCAACCGCAGTTCTTTGACCATTTGATCGACGATAAGGAGAGTAAACAAAAATTGTTTAGACATCACTATTCTTAACGAGGTATTTAAGAAGACATATTTCAAAATGAGGCTTAAAATACAGACGCTGATTTTGTTTTTGTTTTTTGTAATGTTTTGCTCCTGTGACAATCATACTCTTAATTTCTGTGCCCAATTATATGTTTTTAAATTCAAAGAATCGATTAAGGTGCTTTTTGAATTTTCCTAACTAACTGCTAATAATAAAAGAAAATAAGCCACCTGGGATTTTAAACAAAGAATAGAAGTGGAATACTAACAATAATTCATTTGGAAAGTGATACTTATACTATCGAATGATCTGAGTCTCCCCTTCTTACCTGATCGTATTTCGAAATTCCTGTTTCATCGGCCATCTGTACTGGATCACACAAGTAAAACACAGCGTAAAGTAGAAGACCAATTATAATGGCTAACGATTGCAGACAAAATACAGGAAAGATGCTCCAGTACAGTGCTCTAAATTAAATTTTCAAGAATTAAAATAGTCTGGAATAATTCAATAGGAGGGACTGGGACTAGTTTTCACATGCAGTGAGTTTTCCACCATACCTTATATTGGAAATGAGCCATTGGGGGGCGCCAACTGTCTGCTTAGCTTATAAAAGAACGCTGCTTATATCACTCACAAGAATCCTTGTTCAATTGGTGTGGTAATATTTTCGTTAAATGAGTTACATTGCGTTTTATGATTTTTCAAAGTTGGGTGATTTTTTATGCTTATATTTAAAAACTAAATTAAACTTACTTTAAATTAACTTACAGTTTTAACATTGCACATAATAAAAGGTGGTTCCTCTCTAAATTTAAATATGTACTTTTTAAAAATATAACTTAAATCTCTAAACATCAAGGTACAATTAACCCTCTAATGCATACTGTTACCGTTTGGTAACAAGTTACATAATCCACTTTATTCTATTAAAGTAGACCAGGGGTTCCCAACCGGTGGTACGCGTACCACTGGTGGTACGCGGGAATATTTCAGGTGGTACACGTGAGTGATGTAAGCAACATGCTATAAATAGCCACTCTACGCATGTGCAGTGAGCACGCAAACATATTACTCATTATTCTAAACTTTAACATGATATTAAGGAGAAATCTTTAATTAACTTCCAGGATCTGATTTTGCCGAATTTGTATTATTTTTTACTTGCATGTTTTAGACCTATAGGTAAGAAACAAAACTGTAAATTAATACCATTTTAGTATTTTTATTTCTCCTTTATTATAAGCATGTCATAAATAAACAAATATCTAACCATTAAATACGAAATTTTCTCAGGAATTTTACTCAAAAAACATTTGAACATTTTCAGAAAAGTAAATATTATACGGTTATTAGGTCTGGTTGTACGCCAAAATTTCTCAAAAAGTCAAGTGGTACGCAGGTTCAAAAAGGTTGGGAACCCCTGAAGTAGAACTCCCTCTCGACAAATTTGTGTTTTTTTTCATCTATTACATTCCATTTTGAAGTTTTAGTTAATGATAACCCTCATAAATGACAGTAGTAAAAGTGTGTTCAAAATTAAAAAGTGAAGTTTCTAACTGTTGTGAATTTACGTGTTTGGCAGTATTCAAAGTAATAATAGTAACAATAATTCAAAGTAATAATATTAGTACTAAATACAAATAAGTTGCTTTGAAATAAATATTATAGTTCAAGAGGGTTATTTTAAACTATATTTAGTAGTTTTCTAATCATTATTTTCAAAATTGGTAGTTTGTAGTTGGTTTTTACATGTGTTACCGTTTGGTAACATCATGCATTGAGCACAATTTTTTTTTCTTATGTGTGTGTATCTCTGTAAAGGATTCACAAGAGTTCAGTGTTACAAATGTTTGGTACAACTTTGTTTTAAGAGAAAAATAACTGTTTTATGTCGTATCATTCTGCCATTTAAAAAAATTATGTTTAAAAATTATTTTTTGTCTATTTTTATTCATAAATACTTACTATTTGTACTAAACCTGCTATTGCCTACTATTTGTACATTAATTTTGTTTCAAAAGTAACTACTATTCATAATTATTTTTATGACTAATTTTTTTGTTTAACAAAATCTAATTGTACTAAATATTAATTCTGTTTTTTGTTTTACACGTTTTCATTTAAGATTTTATACCTAAAACTATGTGTCTGTGTGCCTCTGCAACTTCTTATATAATAATAAAATTATCAATAAGCTTTATTTTTAAGTATAATTTATTAGAAATATAAAAAAAAAGTTCATTAGCTTAAGTAAAAAAGGTAATAATTTTAGTAAAAATAAATATTAGTACCCCGAACTTTAAGCACCCCGTGCTTAATGCATGGTGTTACCGTTTGGTAACAATTTTAAAAACTGAAATTATTTAGATCCCGATGCATTTAATTTTTTTCCGTATTTTTCCCGTAATGTATGAGCATAAGAGATACAAATATATTTTTTCGGGATGAAACAAAAAAAATCATGCATTAGAGGGTTAAAGTAAAAATATAGCGAAGGGGCAAGTTTTCCAAAATTTCACGGGACAAGAATTCCAACAATGCCTTGTATATTGCTCCAATCTTAAGAATATTCCCAAAAAATTCATTATTTTTAATGTATGACCGAGTAATTTAACCATTCATTAAGTTCTGAATGTAAAAAGTTTTGTTTCCGATTAAAAATTATCTACATTGTAATAAATAGAAAGCTGACAGATAACGTATCATTCTAAAGAGATATACCTTGTCTTATAACTACCATGAATGGATTTAGTACCAAAAACTTAAATATTCCCAATAATTCGTGAATAATTCCACTTTAAAATATTATTTTATCATATTTCACCCTAAACTTTGGAATAAATTTACTGGCTAAGAAAAAAAAGCCAACTCCCTAAACTATGATGCATATGAAGTGATTTTTTTTTTTTTTGCACTCATGCAGTAATACTTTTGACAACCCTCTGAAAAGATCACCAAACTACAATTAAATAATGGAAATTGCGCAATTTGCTTGATTTCAAAGAAATTCAGATGATTATGGCCTTCATATAACAATTTAAATATAAAAATGGCTTTTAAAAAAACAATTTTAAAATAGGTAAAATTATTTGAGCTATTTTATTTTACAATTAAATGTACGTAAAAACAGCAATTTTTTTCAGTTTGTTCAATTTTTTCAAGAATAGTTCCTAAAGTTAGGAAAATAGAACCATCTGAGATAGAACCATCCGACTCCCCTTAAAGTATATTCTACCTTTGAGCTCTTTTACAGCTGCTCATGCTGAGCCATCTTTGAACCTCAAGTTGGCTTGTTCCCCAACAGGCTAAGCCGTAGCTGAAACCTCGACTCAAACTGTTCCAAACCGTATATCTGGTCACGAAGTCGAACCGAAAGCTGTTGAAAAACACAAAAATTAAAGTGCAGTCCTCTTTCTTTAATCCAAAGTAATATCTGCAAAACTGTGTTGAACAAGGTCGTTTGTCGCTGGTCTCCAAACGAACGTCCAGCCACAAACGCCTTCCCGACAAAATTTGGCATATTGGTTGCTGGTCTCCAAACTAAAGTGGGACTGGGGAGTCCAGTCGGTTAGGCACTTGTATAGCATGCGAAAGGTCCCAGGTTCGGGTCCGGGCATAGTCAAAATAACTGCCGGCCTATAAACGGCCCGTGCAGTCAAAAAATTAACATTTCCACTAGTGAGTTAGCAGCACAATAAGTAAAAAAAAATCTACCATAATCGTTGTGCGTGAAACAATAATATTTTTTAGGCCGGAGAACTAAGTTGCCTGAAGTTATATTAGTGGATCAATTTCGTGCTTATGACCAGCAATCGTTCTTCACTCGATCTCGTATTAACTTTAAGATAAGCAATATCTAGCCATCAATGGACAACACCTCAAAATCAGTCTACCAATGGGGCGTTACATTGCTTAGTACTTGGGCCTTCTATTCTAAGTGGTATTGGTGAGAGGCGCCTTACTCCAAGTAGTTGAGTCTCCCTCCCTCGCTGGCCCTCCTGGCCACTTCGTGAAGTGAGCCCACTTCGCCTAGGCTGGCCGCGAATAGACAGAAGAGACACACGAACATCAGCACGGACTGGAACAAGTCACTCCACAACACGGCCTTTATTCCTCCCTGCAATTCATGGGATTTTTTTATTTTATATTTGAATTATAACTTGGACGAGAATGAGCGGAAGAGCACAGCGATGCACTTGGAGCCAGAGCTATCAAAGAACCACAAAGCGGTTCAACGATATTTGCCACGGGTACAACCTATTTTATGCCCAATTATTTACCCCAATCTTTTTTCTTTCATGGTTGTACCCTGGGTTTGGGGCGTAAGTGCACTGTACAGTGCACATGTGAATTTGTTAAAAATTTAACGAAATAAAAAATGTCTTAACTTTAAACATTTGTTTCTAATTAATATTATTCATAACTTTGCTTTTAATAATATAGCTGTAATTTTTTAAATAGGTTTTACGTTTAGACAGTGATTACAGAGAGAAGTGAAGTTTGACAAGCAAGAATTGAAATTTTAAAATTTAATAACTTTAAAACTTATTCAAAATTTGAAAAAATTTAAATCGATATTTTTAGATCTGAATGAAAAGTCAGTAGATGGCGCTGCTTATTGCTACCAACAATCTGGTTAACAATGAAAACAATAATATCTAAAAGCCGAAGTAAAAGATGCATGAGGCACTCACAATAGGGCAATGCTAACCAACTAGTGTTATCATTTATTGAATTCCATCTCGAATAAAATTTTGGGGAGAGAGTATTGTGGGAACTGCCCGTAGAAAGACCGCCATTAGATGGCACTGCTCATTTATACCAGTAACCTGGCTAACTACGTAAACAGTAGTATAAAAGCCTAAGTGAGTCATCTGCATCCGAGGATTTTTTTGGAGCACGGTTAAAAATTCCTCTGACAGCGGCAGCGAGGGTAACTATATTTTAATAAAGAAGAAATATTTTTACCAGAACACAGTAAAGCGTACAAATTGCTCCAAACCCAAAGATAGCCGCTTCCATAGAAAAAGCAGTAACTGCATTAATGGCTAGGACTGGTCCCAAGAGCGTCACACATATATACAAGACCTAAGAATAAATTGTATTAGTAATACAAGTGTCTCTTAACCCTTTTAGTCCCAGTGATGCCATTTGGAATCATCACTTTCAATATTTTTTCCCAAATGTTTATGTCCCGTTAAGACATCCAAACACACATCATTCGAATCTTCATACTTTGTTCTATTAGACAATACTTAGCATTAATCTCAATAGAAGTCAGAACTACTATTTTTTTTATTTAGAAAATAGCTGACAAGCGTTTCACTTGATTTTTGAAATGTTCACTTCAGTTCCACATATTTAAAACACAATTTAAACTATTTCGGTTTAAATAATTACTATTTTTTTAATAATATGGTCAGATACCTTAAAATATATAACTCGAAGTTTTTTTTTTGTTTTTTTGTTATTTATATATTTTTATTTTGTTGTTTTCCACAGTTAAAAAATTTTTGGCATTACTTCAAAAACCATATAAAAAATTTAATATTTTTTTTCTTATGGAACTCGTATTTTTGACCTAAAATAAGCTTATTTTGTGAATATCAGATGTTTCTATAGCGTAGTAAATTTTTGGGACTGAAAGGTTTAGAGCCAACAGAAACTGCTGCATCGTCTCCTGTCTTCCGGGGAGGAGACACACGACTACAAGAACATCTCCTAGTCCCAATTGCTGTGTCCCATCATCTTGTGCTCTTCATAATTAAATTATGAAAAATTGCAGACCATTGCTTCATCTGGATTAATAACTTACAATTAATTTTGCACACAGCAACAAATTTAAAAATGCGTTTACATTTTAATAATATCCAATAGTTATTAAATTTATGTAACTGATGTGCATCTTACTTACCATTTGAATAATAAATAATGCTGAAGTTGCATATCTTGTACATTTCCCATATCGCATTTCCAAAAACTGAAATAAAAACAAATCTCTTTTATGGTAAAAATAACTAGATTTTTTTTATTGTCTAACAATAAGGTCTCTTTATTCTGATTACCCAAACAATTTTTTATTTAAAAAAATCTCTATTAACTTTCTCTATAAGAGAATTTTTATTTAAAAAATCATTATTTAGTTTCTTTTGGTGAATTTTTTTCTCATTGACCATTGTTTTACTTTTCATTGTTCGTTTAAGGAAAATAGATGGTATAAGGGATTTTATTACTGCAGTATACAGCTTCAAAACATTAAAAACTAAAATGGTAAATCATATTCCTTCACCAATCTTTCGTTGTTGGTCTGTGAAATGTAGTTATTATAGATAGAAAAGGAGAAAAACGAAAACATATTCATCTTAAAGAGCATTTTACGTTCTAACTTATTTTTTTACAGTAATATATTTTTATGAATTGCACAGGTAGCTTTGAAATAAGCAACGGCAAATAATTGAAGTTAAATCTTATTTCAGTACATAAAGGGTTAAAGTTTTAAGTGACATTGCAATGCACTACATAAAACATAATTACCTCATATATACTTGAAACACCACACTGAAAATAAACTGGTATAAACACAAAAGATGCGATGATTTGCCCCAGCATTGGGGAAAAGGCTCGCCAACCGATCGCGGACCCAAACTTATAAACCTGTGCAGGGGCCCCAATTATTGTGATAGCCGATACCGTAGAGACAGCTGCGGACATGACTACCGGCACCATACTGGCATTTCTATTTGCCAGAAAGTACTGGCTGACTGAGCCATGATTTCCTGAGCCAGAATTGCGGAATTTGAATCCTATGACCACGGGGATGAGTAGTGAGACACCAAACACGATGTAGTCTGCAATGCCTAGGTACTGGGTGGTAGCCATAGGGTGAGTTGAGTAGTGCACAGATCTAGAGTTGAGCAATCCAGTGTATAGGACAGTTGCCGATTGCCCAGATGCGAAAAAAAAGTCCACTTTTAAAATGCTACTTCCGAAAATACTTTCGAATCTTTAAATATAAAAATGGGTATTTTTATACACGAATAAAATGATATCCAGATATATGGACGAAATAAACCTAGGGAATACGCTAAGTGCAGCTGTGACAATATAGTCAGCAAATTACCTGTCTTTATTTCCTAATATCATGAAATAATAGAAAATGTAAAAAAATAATTACATAATATTAAAGGAGGATCTATTTTATTGCATTGTCATATTATTACTTTAACATGCCACTTTTAAAAACTGCCGTGCATCCAGATATAATATGAAACTGCATAATCCTACATTATATAAAACAAGTACATTTAAAGAGATAAAACAAATCAATGAATTTGAGAACGTTTTGTAGGTCCTTTGTATTTGTAAACTTAGTCTAAAACTACAACTATTGAAGTGTATTTGGTTAATTCCAAGTCATGATGACAAGTGAATTTTAAAATATTTCTTATTCGAGCTAAAACTTTTATATGTGATTTAGAAAAAATTTGAACTGTAAAAATTATGCATCAAAAACTATTATTGTTTTTATCTGTGGCAAAAGCCTTACTGGGAACCCGTTAACTTCGCATTGCTTCCTTTTAGAGGCATGCTTACTTGTGAAAATACACTCAAAATAAAAACAAAATTAAATTCGTGTTGGCGGATGCGCGCTTAAAAAAGCAAACACTAATAGAGGATGAAGTGAAGCAGCCTTAGGGCGTGCGCATATCTCCACCAAACTCAATCAATCAAACTAATAGAGAATGGCGTCAAGCCCCCGTTTCGGCCCGGTCCATGTATTTTCAAGCCCTGTTATGGTCCCGCAATCCCACGTGAATGGCGTTTTCTTTTCAACTAATTATATTAATTAAAAATCACAATCAAATATGAAAAAACTAAGCCTCAGGTGCACGCGTAGGTATTACAAGGAATCTATATTAAAAATTTCGAATTTTTTAGAGCAGTCTAAGTAGGTCTTTTGCGATCCACAGACTCTTTTGCACACAGACTCTTTATTTTATTATTATAGACTAGTAACATATCCTAAAAGTTTCAGGAAAATCAAAATAATCAACTATCGCAAGTTGTCCCCCTTTAAAAAAAAATAACTTAATAACAACCTATAAGAAAGTATAATTAAAGTCTTGTTATTTCAGAGCAAAAATGGTCCAGTTCATTGTTGTAGTTAATGCAGTTTACCTGCCCACGGCAGAAAAAATTAATAACCTTTGTAAAAAACCAATTTCTTAATGTTACTATTTGAGTGACGGCCTGACATCGATTTTCCGATTATGTATCTAAATACAAAGCAGCAAAAAAGAAATTCTCTCTGTTGTAAATAGTAATACCGGTATCGATCGATAAAAATTTTGTATCTATGGGTAACCGATGATGCACTTCTGACGAATCTACCTTTAAGAAGTGTACCCCCCCCCCCCCCCTAAAAAAAAGGCTAGCATGCATGATATAATCTCCTCAAAACTATGGAAGTAGGCATTTCATTTATTTCGTGATCGTGGCAAAAAAAAAAATAACTTATATGCATATATTCAAAAATGACGGATCATTAAGGGTGAATGAGCTCCAATGACTACGGGTCTCCAAAAAAAAGTGTGTGTATTAATTCAATGGAATATTTTTCAAAGCCACATTTCTTCGGTTAGATTGAATATTTTTGCAAACAGCTTTTTTTATAAGATAAATGTAGCTGACTAACATGTCTCTGTAATCCCACTTTTCTGAAATTGCTTCGAATATTTTTTTTTTATTTTTCAATAAATAATTTTGCACAAAATATTCCAACCAATTTTTTTTTAAAAAGTGGAATTTTAGAGGAATGTAAGTTAGCAAAAATTGTCATATAAAAATACTTTGGTTAAAAATATTAATACAGCTGAAGAAATATGGCTTAGAAACTATATTTTTCTTTGGATTGGTTGGTTGGTTGGTAGACATATATTTTCAGGCTTGTGTGCTTAGTCGCAAGGACCCTCTTATAAACCATCGTTAAGTAGGACAACACAAGACACACACAAACACATATGACAGATGTTGCCATCTGTCGCCACCTCCGCAATTTAGACATGTCCCTGAAGGGGAGGGAAATTTTCTCCAGGTACCTGTACCCGTGAGAAACGGCGCAATGACCGCCCACGGGACTTTCGGACCCAACAGATTTTTACGAGCACGTACTCCGCATATACTCGACAAACACAAACATCCATGCCTGAACGGGATTCGAACCCGGACCCAGCAGCTCCAGAGGCCAATGCGCTAACCACTACGCCGCTGGATCGGCTTTTTCTTTGGATTAACATTTAGGCTCTTTTATTTGGAGACTTGCGGTCATTCGGTCTTATTCGCCGTTAAATTAAAGCTCTAGCGTTATTTATAACGAAACCGTTAAAAAAATTAACCTACCAATTAAACACACTATTGGTTGTGTTTGGATTACTCGTACTAGGGCAGAACGTAGGTGCAACGAAACTATATTCTGTTTAGTTTGATTCAATTAACCCAATAATGCATGAATTTTTTTTCGCCCGAAAAAATGTATACGTATTTTTAATACTCATACATTAAGGGAAAAATACTGAAAAAATTTAACTGCATTAGAATTTAAATAATTTCAATTTTTTTTTTTTTAATTTCCATCTGATAAAAACCAAGTACAGAATTCCAATTTTGATAATAATGACTACAAAACTACTAAATATCTTTCAAAGTAACCCTCTTTAACTATTATTAATTTTCAAAACAATTTATTTGTAGTTTAGAACTTTTATTATTATACTTTGAATACCGCCAAAAACGTAATTTCACATCAGTTAATAACCGCACTCTTTAATTTTGAATACACTTTTACTACTGTCATCTATGAGGATTATTGGTAACTAAAACTTCAAAATGGAATGGAATAGATGAAAAAACATATTTGCCGAGAGCGAGCTCTTTTTTAATAGAATAAAGTGGATTATGTTACTTGTTGCCAAACGGCAACAGTATGCATTAGAGGGTTAACATCTCGCAAGAAATACCCAAGAGCTTTTGGAAATTTGCCCCTTTATTTTTCTCGTTCCAAGTTTAATACATTTGATCATTCTATTTATCGCTTTCTAAAATTATTACATTTGGTTAGTGTTTGACGTATTTCCTTCTAGATTTCATTCCTACCTTTCTTTCGATCTGTCCCATCGGTGCTCTTATCCCACGTGTTATTGAATCCCTAATCAAGATTAGTTTTTATAAAAATGAGTATAACAATAACAAACGTTGACTTCAGATAAATTGCATGTTTCACGATTCATGACTTATAGTGCGAAGTGTTTACACTCTTAAAACAAACACTCCTAATTTAACTCAGTCTGAGTGGATTTTACTCCTCCAGACAGGAAAATGCACTTCACCTTTTGGAGTGGATCCTTTATGTGTTAAACCTCCGACAGGATCACTCCAAACGAGTGATTTTAACTCAGTCTGAGTAAATATGCATGCCTTTACGATGTCAAAAATGCACTTCTCCAACTGGAGTGGATTTCGCTCTTTTGTTTTAAGAGTGTAGCTTAGAACTATCGTCGCACTAGAGCTACACGAGGGCTATTGGCGACGGATGTCCTTTTCTGGAACCACAAGCTGCGATATGGAAAGGTATACATTTTACACTTTAGTATTAAAAAAATTGGATCAACCAAATACAACAAGTGACTATTCTTTACATTGTCTTCGAATATGCAAATCGAAATGTTGAGCTTTTAATAAGGCCTCATGAGTTTTTTTTACTAAATCAAGAGTTCAATTGTTAAGGCTTCGATGACGTATAAGCAGTTATTCTGCAACAAATTTTTTACAAAGAGATGCGATACAAGGTTTTTTTCTTCAATTACCCGACAGAACCATTCACCCTATGAAATAACATTTCATCCTTTGCAAACATTAAATTTTACGTAATTGTTTCGGATATGAAAAGACGTAGAATGATCAACAAGTATAAAGATTTTATTTAATAAGATTCAAATTGTACACGCAACTGACATATTAATAGTATAAATCCAAGGAATATATTGCCCAGCAAAGTTTAAATTTATCCTAACATGAAATCTGTATTAAAATTCGCTTTATTACTAAAATTTACCAAAGTAAACTTTTTTACATTGACAAGTTTCATTCCGATCAAACCTAGAATTTGAAGAGATTAATTGGCTTTGTTTAAACCTCAAGTCCATTCAAAGGCAAATTAATATGCTTCACCAACTTAGCAGGATCAGTCCTCTCGATGCATAATCCAGAAGAGGCGTCGCACTCTTGACCGCTGGGACAACAATGGTCCGTGCCATGACAGCAAACGGCGTCTTCAAAAGGACAGCAGCTATGTCCACCTTCTATAGTCGGACAGCAGGTCATCAACTCAGCACAGTAATTCTGGTCGTCGCAGAAATTGGCGGCCTCGACAGAAGTTTCTTCTGCAAATTCAGGAAGGTCGCCAAGTCTCTTGCTGAAAGGCTGAGCTTCTGCTGTCGCCGAATCTTCTGAAAAGTCGCCAAAAGGGTCGTTGTCCGGTTCGTTCAGGACGCAGGTACTTTGGGATTCGTCGCAGGATGAGCCCCGAGGACAACAGTAATTCCCGCTGGGACAGCAGACTGCGTCAGGAATGGCACAGCAACCGTACTCCGAGGCATCTGTTCCAGCGCAGCAAGTCTGAGCTGCAATTTAAAAAAAAAGTCAGAAAACTTCAAAATTAAATTGAAATCAATCTTGATTAGTTCAATTTAGTTTAGGGGATTTTCATGGCAGTAGAGCCACACGAGTTCTATTGGTGAAATCAATATTTGACGATCATACTTTTTGTAGAAAGCACACGTTAATATCAATAAAATCTGATTATAGCCACCATCAGTTGATGTCAATAACTAATCAACACTTATCTATATTTAATTATAAGTCTCTCAAGGACAAAGAAATAGTATAAACATTAGAGTTGTACGACTATAAACTAAAATTACAGATTGTTAAATATAATAGTAAGGGTTACCAACTTTAATACTCTTAAGATACTCTTGAACGGAGTATCTGATCTGGTTTCTATTGTCGAGATATAAATCGCATTCTAATCTCATTTTCGTATTAAATTTCTGGCTTGTACGTAGCAGAGAACTACTTTTAATTATAAATTTGAATAGTTAATGTTTTACCTTAAAAAAAAAAGAGTTTTTTTAAACTTAAGCAGTTAATACAAAAAATAAAAATTAGGACAAATAAGTATAGGATGCAATTCAAAATATTTTATACCAACTAACAAAAAAAGCAGTAAAAATTCGTAATGTGGTATTAGTGGGACATAAATAAGGTTAAATACATTGTCAAGGTTGTAGTGGGGGTTAGAGTAGAACTTCCGCAATCTAAAAACTGTTCGACAAGTATTGAAAGTAGCGTTGGACTTTGCATATCAAGGCACTGCGACAGTGAATTTCAGATTAACCATCTTGCAATTAGAAGAGGATCACATTTTTTATTAGGTTATTACCACTCTTACTATGTATTCAATCTTGATACACGTGATATTTTCGCACACAAATACCATGGACTTTACAAATTGCAAATAAATGTAATTATTTTCTTAGCGAAACCTAAAAGCCAGAATTTATACACTCTCAGAAATAACACTTTCATTTCTGACGATTCATGAATCCTCAAGCCTCATTTCGTTAATTTTGAGGATTGCTTAGTCAAACTATCACGTGACTTTTGAGTAAACGCGAATCCTCACTTTTACGATCGTGATTTGACGATTCTGTATCTTGATTTTGAGGCAACAGAATCTCATTGTTATACTCACATGCTCCAAAATGAAGAAATATTCCTTTAGACGACATTCAAATCCTCGTAAAAACGACGATTCAAATTTCCTCACTTTGAGGACACGAAAACTGAGCATTTTCC
The DNA here is from genome assembly GCA_023701765.1 of Hylyphantes graminicola. Lineage (NCBI taxonomy): Eukaryota > Metazoa > Arthropoda > Arachnida > Araneae > Linyphiidae > Hylyphantes > Hylyphantes graminicola. Next base: position 57,972,563 of record CM043114.1, on the reverse strand, counting down.
AGTAATGTAATCGTCAAAATTAAGGAAAATTTCGTCGTTTTTGAGCATTCATTTTTTAGAGTACTTACATTCTAGACATGCATGTGGAGGACATTCGCTGGATGAAGACAATTGAAATGCAGCAATGAACGTCAAACCAAACCAAAGAAACATTTTCCCCTGAAACAATTAGCATCAATTGAAGAACATGTCACTCAAATCTGACGAAAGATGAATACAAGACAATAAAAACATTAGTAAAAATAAGTTATTAATAGTTAACTTAAAATAAATATGATTCATATTAGAAAGTTTACAAAAAGAAATAAGTTTAATTCCATAAACACTGCAAATCATTACACAAATGTTATAACGTATTTTTTTATTAAATAGCGAGAACTTATAGTTAACATTAGTAGACATACCTTATTAGAAAGAAGCTTTCAAGCCTATTCCAGTATTTTTATTTCACACTGAGAAGTAACTAGCTACTACTACATTATATAAATGAGTAAATAATTGCGTGCGCACTTATTTGTATATCATAAATAAATTTTAGGAATATGTGTAGGGTGAAAATAAACTGCGAATTAAAGCTACACTAAAATGCAGCGCAAGTTTAAAATTTCTACTAGATTTTGAACTACAGCCGAGAAAAAAATATTTAAATTTGACACATAAAAGACTTCTCGTCTTCACGCCCAGTGATTCAAAATAAAGAGTCACTGATCCCGTGACTTGCCTTCAAAATATACCCTGAACCGTCTTAATAAGCCTATCTGACATGTTTGGTTGGTTGGTACATATATTTCCAGCTTGTGTGCTTAATCATAGAGACCCACATATAAACAGTCGTCAAGTAAGACAGATACAAACAGAATTTTTACAGACACAGAGAGAGAAATTACACCCATTGCGAAGGCGGGAATCGAACCCGCATCCGATACATACCCCCTGCCAGTTTAGTACGCACTGACTGTTAGCGTAATAGTCAGCGAACTTAACCACTATAGGCCATCCGAGCCCCCCTGTTTACTTTTCATACTAATTTTTTAGCAAGTATAAAAATCAAAACATCAATAGAAGAGGTTTTTTTTTATTCCAGATTCAAGTTCAAGTCGTTTACCACAAGTTTTAAAACGCGTTGCATGTGCCAATATCCCTTGCATGGGAACGGGCTCAGACTTAAATTTTTAACAATTTCTACGACGGGATACTTACCTACGTTTTTGTGTCAGTGAAAAAAACAAATCATTTTTAATAAAACTGATTTAAGAAAAAATCACCCATAGTTGATGAGAATAGAAACTGCAGGCACTGCAGGGGTTAACAAATACATCTCATAAAATATTCAATATCGGCCGCAAGCGTGGAACTGTCTTGTTTAACACTACGAGTCTGAGGTTATGTAAGCGTCAAATTTTAAAACTATAACTGCAAGATTCACATCCTTAAACACATCAGCTACGCAGTACATTTTACTTTTCCTGAATATTATTTGCATTGAACAAAACCATGATGAGCGTTCTTAAACTACAATATAAGGAATACACAATAACTGCAGTCTGTGTAGGAAAAAAAAACTACTGGCCAGGTTGAAAGTTATTCTGAATATTCCTCGTAAATTATTTTTAAAAAAAATTGATTAAAAAATCACTAGATATGTGACTAAAGTAACCAATGAATTGTTCTTCTAATCTTCTAAAAATTTATGTCCAAAAAAATCCTTTGGTTTAGGTTTTTGAATTATCTTCGCACTAGAGCTACACGAGAGGGCTATTAAACATCCTTTGGTATCAAAATACTCAGCGCGCCTTTTTGCTGGGTTAAGTAAGTTAACGAAGCTGTGATCAGAAATTATTTCCCGTGAAATTGGTGAAGAATCACTCCATATGTGACTAGAGTAGCGACGGCAGAAACCAATAAGTTATTCTTCAGATGAAACATTCCCCAGGCCGTGAGTGCTATGCTGTCCTTTTGATTCAGCACCAGTCTGCAGTTCCTATACGTGTCGAACTTATTTTCAGTGCAGTAGGCCTCTTTGGGAATCCTCATCATTTTCACGCACAGCATCTTGTAGCTCTTAATAAGATAGTTCGCACTGACCACCAACGATATGAACACTGCGAGGATCACACAAGAATGGAGCCCGTTGACGACGCTGTAGGCCACGTCGAGATTCCGCTTGATTTTGTTCAAAAGGAATGTTAGTACCCTGAAGAATTCTACGAACGATCTCGCGAATAGAATAAAAACGAGAAACGAAAAGCGCGCTTCAATTTCTTTCACGCAGTCCCGTATTAAGTAATACCGCTTCCATATTTTCCGCGAATTGAAACAGTCGCGATTGGAACAAAGAACGCGAATAGTTCGACCCAACTCACTGCAACAAAAGCAGTAGAGCACAGCCATTGCGTAGTGTATGTTCCAATCCAAGTGATGACTGATTAGTTTCGAGAAGAATTCCACTGTGGCATAGTCTTGTTTTGATGCAGGTTGCACACCAAAAAACCTGCATTTACTGCGGCGTGATGGTTTCGATCTTTGAAGAGCTCGAACTGCTTTATAAATACATTGCATAAATGTGCTGCCCAAGAGTAAAACACAAGAAAGCTTCAGGCCATTTCCAGATAACGCCCCGACCTTCACTCTGAAAAGATTTCGCAAAATATCAATTTGCTGAAGCAGTCTCCAGATGCTAGTTTTCTGTCCTAAAATTATACACCAAGCAGAGAATGACAACAATTTCGATGTCATCGTCAAAAGGAATATATTGGAAGAGGATACTTTGATGCACAAACTTCTTGACACTATATCGGATATCCAAAGCAGAATGAAACTTAAGCAAAATAATTTATCACTGATCTTATTCAGTCTGGAGCTCGCAATATCAATGAAGGTTATATAAAATAGAAATCGTATTGGTCTTATCTGTTTCACAAAACAGTCAGCTTCAGTCAAACACTTTGTCAATTCTAAATCTTTTTCAAATAATGAGCTGCGTTTATGGCTGTTTTTGGATGAATTATTAGGCATAGTTTATTTTAAAATTAAACCTAGGAAATAAGTTTAAAATTAAACATTTCTTGCAATGACTGTTTCAATAACGTTCATTAAGAAAAACAATTTTAAAAAGATTATTTTCAAATTTTTTGCGATAATATGTGAATGTTGCAAAGCTCACTTGTGCATGTATGCAAGCACTTGGGTTTTTTTTAATCAAATAACTATTTAACCATTAAGAAGCATTCTAAACTTCGAACGAAAGCACTTTACGAGTGTCCAAAATTTTGTCGAAACTGTTCTCAAAATTACAATTTTCCTGATTTAGTATCGCATACCATTGATGTCATCGATAGACATCTTAGATGGAAAAAGAAACAGATATGCATTCCAACCTATATATTGAAAAAAAAACAATTAAACTCATGGAATATAAACATTTATCGGTAAATAAAGAAAGCTTTTTCTTTTGTCCATACTGTTTCGTGAGCAAAAGCAATCAATAAATCAATGATGTTTTAAAGCTAAGACAAATGTAAATCAGCCAAAAATTCTGTACCAATTATAGAAGCACGGCATATTGTTAAACATACAAAAACCATCAAATTGATGATATTGATTGTTGCATCTCAAAATACCTCGTGGTCATTAAAGATCTATTACATTTTTTTTTGTAAGGTTATATGAATAAAGCGAAATTATTTGGTCAGGAAATTTCAGTATATGCGTCAATCAATTTATATTACTTGACTTAATGAGGATCATCAATCGATGGCATTTATCTTTTCAGAAGTCAAATGTGGAGTGGTCTTCAATTTTAAGTCAACGTTAAAGGTCACTTAACAATTAACTTCTGATTGTGCATATTTTAAAACTTTAAAGTTGAATAAGTATTTATATGCAGGCAGGGGAGGGACTGACTTAGAATAAAATCGACTATAGGCGGGGCCCCAAGGTGGAACATTATTTTATAGTTTTACCCTACCTATTGTGCAACATGAGTTACAGTATACCAAAACACGCGATGTTATTATATATAAATTATGTCAAATGAAGATTGAATTAATAAAATATTAAATATATAATATTTAGGTATAACATGCATTTAATTGTTTAATAAAAAAGATTATTTAAAAGAAATTTAAGGGCCTCCAAACTTCGGGGCCCTAAGCACACGCCTCATGGGCCAAAGGGACAATCAGGGCCTCTATGCAGGGGCCCACTTGGCCCTTTCTATGGGTAAACAGTTGCAACTCCTGCCATGGTGGGTACGCCCTGGTGAAATTATGAATTGTGTGATTGTAAGTGTCTTTCGGTTCTGTGCAAACTATATCAGCTAATCTATTTGTCATAACTTATATAATAATGAAATAAAGTTTTGTATTTAGTTTATAGTTATAATTGCATTTACTTCCTCAGTATAGATAGTTGTAGTTTGATGACAGACAACATCTCACTACGCTTAAATGTTCTTGTTATAGTTTGTCCGATTAAAAACGTTTGCACATGAAAAAAAAAAGAAATTATTAAAAAGTGTTTCTCTATCTCTATATAATATAAAATTGTAATTGTCGGACGCTTGAAAGCCACGTGACTTACGCGGCTTCAGCCAATCAGAAACGCTGAAAGTAAATGTAGCGGTGTGCTTGTTTAGTGCCGGGGCTGCTTCAGGTTGTGTCCCGTGGTTTTGGTTGAGATCGTTGCATAGCTCTAGAGCTACGTGATGCCCTGGATCAGTTCCACAGAAACTAGCTTATTTTTCAACTGTTGGCAGCGAGCTAGAGTTTCCGGCCCCGCATCGTAAAAACTGCCGAAGCCGATGCATCTTCCCTTTTTCGTCTTGCGCACTCTCCCCGCTGAGCGGGACCTTTTAACTTAAATATCGTAGTCTTGCATGTTTGTTTGCGGAGCAAACAAAGAGGAATTGCGCAGCAATTCTCGGGAGTTGGCGATATGAACAAGCAGAGGGCTTTGCCCCCTAGTGTAAAATATTAAAATAGTTAGTAATTTACAATAAGATTTCTCTTTTTTCATATTTACAAAAGTTACGGGGTGTTCTATAATTGCCCCATGCTCAATATCTATAATGCAGACAATTGTCCACAATTTATGTAGCTGATCTTAATACTACGACGAATAGATTAAAAACAGTTGTACAATATTTAGCCCGCTGTGTAAAATGATTACCTCAATACCATTTGTAATTTGTGGATATGTTTTTTTTTAAAACGCCTGCAGAGGAAAATAGGAAATAGTAAATTTCCACAATGGTACCCGACAATACAACGAATAGTCATTACGAAATAATTACTACTAGTAAAAAATTTACATAAAGAGCTACGGAAAAAGTTTGATTTTTGCCCAATAATTATTCAGGGGCACCCTGCCTATTTTTTTTTTTTTTTAATTAGGCTTCCGACATTGGTGGTGTGTCCGCACCATGAGTCACTTTAGTAAAGAATTTTCTAATTGGTCAAGATCATTCTAAAAGGAATTCTAGAAAGCTAAATTATCACAAATACAAAAATTGTGGAGGGAGGGGGGTATTGGACATTTAACAAAATAAAAATGTAGCTAATCTGATTACGATAAGCTAAAAACAAATTTTAAATTAAATAAACTTCATGGCAAAAAGCGATGTTAAAGTTTAAAATGTCCACTCTGTTACCGTGGAAAAAGAAGCTAACTCTTTGATGAGTGCAGTGCCCCCTATTCTTAACTACGAACTAATATGACATAACAGTTTTGATTGTTGCTTGACATATGCAGAATTTTAGATGACATGGCTACTTATTCGTAACTATCAAAAATTGCAGGTCACATATTATTGAATATTTAATTAAACAGAGGAATTTTTAATCATATCGCATTATTTTAAACATTGTAGGAGTCAATTATTACGATCACTGCTCTTAATCATAATTTCTAAGACACGTAAATTTTTCTTTTGTTATATGAAACGAATTAAAACTTGTTTTAAAAATTAAAGCTGATCGTATTTGCTGTTTGGTTTAATTGATCTTTGTTTTTTTAAAACTCCTTCGCTGCATCGGTTTTTGTTGCCGCGTTACACGTAATAGGCATAAAACTATTATTGGATCTTAAGTTATTGATGATTGGTATTTCTTTTTGATAGATAGGAAAGCTTCCGCGGACCAAAATGAATCGAGCTGGTAGTTAATGATTCGGTTTAAATAAATGATGCGAAAAATAACATAAAATTTAGCTATTAAAACCAGGGTAATTAACATATTACGTAAATTAAGGCATGTGCATTGGTTTTATGACGAATTCATTTTAACCTAACAACTTAATGCAATGAAAACACTTTTAGTATTTCATCCTTAATGTAAAATTAATTTGCATAAGAAAGTGCATGTATATACGCATAAAATAATTTTAATGAAATTTATATCTTAGTAACAACGAAATCATCATTATTAGTTAAAAATGAGGAAAAATCGCCTCCTGCCCCATTTTTGGGGGGAGAACTTTTTAAAAAGTGGCCGAATGGTGGTGGGTGTCTATTTTAGTTACTATCACAAATAAGAAATAATTAGTTTTTAAAAAAAGTAAAGAGTTATTTAAAATTATTTTTTGGAACAAAACACTAAAAATAAAAATAATATTAATTAACTTATAAAAAATATATAAATTAATTATATAAAAATATAGTTATTACAAACACAGGTTTCAATGAAGCGATTCCTTTTGTATAAAAAAAGGAAAAAAATCGTTTGCTTTTTCCTGGCGGGTCCGTTGTCGCTGTCCGAATTTTCTTTTTCATCGAAGGGAAAAACACAAATATGAAATTTACGTTAATATTTCGTATGTAAATTTCGATCGCACAACCTAAACTAACTCCAACTACATTCGTTTAAAAAGTTAAACCAATTAGTTCCACCTTGCAAAAGGATCCCGCACTGCAAAGAACCAACCAATAAGAAGCGTTGTCGTTAAACGTAGTTCAAACTGAGGAAATCAGGAGCGCTGCTAATCTTTGAAAATATTTATACTGTAGAAAGAAATTGTATGGTTGAAACAATTCGAGAGTGTGGTGTCTTTACGTATATTTTATCACGTCCGTTTCAAAAGTCTCGGTGTGTATAAATAGCCATTGAGGTAAGTGAAAAGTTTGAATTAAAGCCATAGAGATCTTAATAAAAAGTATTAGAGTGGAGGTCACGTGACCTATCTATGGCTAACGACGGGACGAGCATGGTAGGCCGCCATCTTAGAGTTCAAGACCAACTTTTTTAAGTGGAAAGTGCTTAGAAAAAAATTAACATTATTAATTCTTAAAATATTAAAAAAATACCATAAAAATACTAGCTGCATTTTGTGAATATTTTTAGTGACTTTAAAATAACTTGAAACGCTTTTACTAGTATTTTTTATAATATTTCATTTTTGTAACTTTTAGAATTAAATTTTATTTTTCGCGTATTCTTCTTCTTAAATGTGACGGCGATGGCCTGGCAAGTTGCCAGTGTCGCCATCACATAAAGAAAAAGAATGCGTAGGCAAAAAATAAAATTTAATTCTAAAATTACAAAATATATATATTATAAAAATACAAGTAAATAAGCTGTTTTCACTAGTTATTTTTAAAGTCACTAAAAAATATTTCCAAAATGCAGAGCTAGTATTTCTTATAGTATTTTTTTAATATTTTTAGAATTAATAAGAAATAATTCTATGCCACTTTCCACTTAAAAAAGTTTAGGTCTCGAAACTCTAAGATGGCGGCCCCCATGCTCGTCCTGGTCGTTAGCATAGATAGGTCACGTTGATCTCCATACTCTAATGATAGTGGTCACGTAGATCTCTTATGGATTAAAGCATATTAAAATCTCTATGATTAAAGCAAAATATACTTATTTAAAAATATACTTAGTTTCATAGTTTTGATAGGTTGAGTGAATTCTTAATGTAATAATTAGTAATCAATTATATTTTAAGTAATCTACCTAACTTTATTTTTTTAACATTGAGAAAGTTGGAATTGTAACACATTTTTTTTGAGAATGACCCATAGAACAAAGTGTGAAGAAGATATCGATATTATAATATATATATATATATATATATATATATATATATATTATTTATATATATATATATATATATATATAATATATAATATATATATATATATAATATATTTATATATTATATATATATATATTATAATATATATGAATAATATATATATTATATTATATATATACTAATATATATATATATATATATATATATATATTTATATGTATGTATGTATGTATATCCTCCGGAAATTATCAAACTTATAAAGCTACAAAATATCAAGCTACTGCTGCTTGCAAAACTGGCAAAAAGTTTTAATTAATTGATAAAAAAAAAATTATCTGTTGAATCGTAACTGATGGTGCCATCGAGTGGCTTAGTTACAAAACTTAGTCACTGAAATATTTCTTATAATATCGAAACTAAAAATATTAATTTTACCTGTGATATAGCATACATTCCCATTCGGCGTACGCTGGTTTTTTAGCACAACCGTATTCACTACAGTACAGATTACCATAATTTTTCAAAATGAATAAAGAGCAAATATTTTAAAAAACGAGTATGATACAATCTGGTTGATTCTTATTTGGGTCATTCTCAAAAAATGTTACAATTCCAACTTCCAATGTTAAAAAAATAAAGTTCGATTTTATTCAAAATAAATGTTACGATTGAATTAAGAATTCACCTATCTATTGAAACTACATAAAATCTGTATATTTTTAAAAATAATTTATGCTTTAATTCAAACTTTTCACTTACCGCAATGCTATTATACAGAGAGTTTTGAAACGGACGTGATAAAATATACGTATAGACACCACACTCGAATTGCTCTCAACCATAAATTTTGTTCAGTAAAATATTTTCGAAGATAGCAGCGCTCCTGATTTCTTAGTTTGATACTACCTCCCGTTTAACGACAACGCTTCTTATTGCCTTGGTTCTCCCCCCCCCTTGCAGCGGGATCCTTTGCAAGATGAATTAATTGGTTTAGTTTTTTAAACGAATGTAGTTGGAGTAGTTTAGGTTGCTGTCGAAATTTACATACGCAATATTTACGTAAATTTCATATTTTTGTTTTTCATTCGATGAAAAGAAAATGCGACAGTGACAATTGGAAATAGCAAACGATTTTTTTCCCTTTTTTTATACAAAAGGAATCGCTTCATTGAAACCTGTGTTAATAACTATATTCTTATATAATTAATAATATAAAATTATATTATTTTTATTTTTAGTGTTTCCAAAAAATGAAAAAAAAAATTTTATAGCTTTACTTTTTTAAAAATTAATTATTTTTTATTTTGATAGTACTAAATATATTCGGCTACTTTTTAAAAAGTTCTGAATGGACAGACGATTTTTTCCTCATTTTACAATAAATGATTTCGTTGTTACCAAGATATAAATACTTCAAAATGTTTTCATTGCATTTAGTTGTTAAGTTAAAATGAATTCTTTATAAGCAATATACATTCCTTAATTTAAGTAATATTAATTACTCTGCTTTTAATAGCTAATTTATGTTACTTTCGCATCATTATTATGAACCGAATTCTTAACTACCAGCTCGATTCGTTTGTCCGCGCAGGCTTTCCTATAATATCAAAACAAATAAAAAGCATCAATCTTTTGCATATCAATACTTCACTGTGAATAGTCACTAAAAGCATCAATAACTTAAGATCCAATAATAGTATGTCTATTACGTGTAACGCGGCGACAAAAACCGATGCAGCGAAAGAGTTTTAAAACAAAAATCAATTAAACCGAACAGCAAATACGATCAGCTAAAAACAAATTTTAATTCGCGGCGCGTTTCATACTACTAAAAAAGAAAAATTTGTCTGTGTTGTGTGATTACGTGTCTTAGAAATTATGATTAAGAGCAGTGATTCGTAATGATTGTAGACTCCGACAATGTTTAAAAAAATGCTATATGATTAAAAATTCCTCTGTTTAATCAAATATTCAATAATATTTGACCCGCAATTGTTGATAGTTACGAATAAGTACCCAGGTCATCTAAAATTCTTATATATGTCATATAAAGCAACAATCAAAACTTTTATGTTATTATCATATTAGTTACGTAGTTAAGAATTGGGGGCACTGCGCTCAATCAAAGGGAGTTTAGCTTCTTTTTCTACTCGGTAACAGAGTGGACAGTAACAGAGTGGAACATTTTAAACTTTAACAATCGCTTTTTGCCATGAAGTTTATCTAATTTGAAATTTGTTTTTAGCTCATCGTTATCAGTTTCTCAAGGGCTTTAAACTGTACTATCACTTTATTCTTAAATAGGCTCCAGTTTAATAAAAATACGGTAACATAGTAGTCATTGAATAATCACACTCTCATTAATTTTTCTTGAAAAACTTTTATATTTTTCCTCCATAAACTAAAATTTTAAGAGAAAATTGTCATGCATTTCAGAAATAAGGGTCTATGGTGGTACTTATTTCAGCAAAAAACTTAAATTTTTTGCATTTTTTGTCGTGAAATTTTGGTAACAGAGTTGACAAAAGAAAATTCTTCGATTCTGTGGGACACCATATATTAAGCTACAAAACAATTTTTTTTGTAATTAAGAAATGGTAAAAGGCTTATTTGACAGCTAAGATGCTTCTTAATCATCATAAGCATCAATAATTAAGAAATATTTACTTTAAGTTATAATTATCTTCTCTTGTTCTTTAATTTTTGGTCATGGAATATGTGAAATTTACCGACTATGCTCCTTTAAATGAAGTCTCCAACTTTTGTTTTAGTATTTTTGTACTTTTAAAATATGGGTACAGTAACTTAAAAGTGCGTTCTTTTATGCAGTTCAAGTGAAAATTCCGTAACAATAAAATTAAAAATACTACAAGCAATGAAAGCTGTGGGACAGCATTTGTAAAATTTTTTGAGAATGACCCATTTGCGCGCGCGTTTGCGCCATCTTCAGACAACTTCGGTAGTTTCGTTTTGCGAACTGCCTTGTGGGATACTGGTTCACAAATGACTTCACCGTTTCTCCCATAGAGCAGATCTGCTACTTTCTAAATCTGCCCATCGATTGCGCAATCCCGTACAACGCAATACAAACCTTGCGATGAATCCCCATTTCACCGTTTTTGCATTGCATCACGGGATACTGGTTTGCATTAAATGCTTTTGCCAAAGAGATACATGCAATAAAAACTGGTTTTTAATATGCTTTTTTTATGAATATCTGCCTCATGTCTGCCAGAAATTATCAATACATATCCAGCTATAAACTTATGCTAGCAAAACAAGTAAAAAGTTTTAATTAATTAATATTAAATATTTATATTTTATTAGTCGAATTATCTCATAGTGCCATCTGGTGGCGTATGCATGTGCTAAAAAAATTGCTATGGTAACCATGGTAACAGCATCGTAGAACTGGTAGGTCACGTGCTTGAACAGCTCCATTAAAAATTTCTACTACAACTTCGATAACCAAACGCATGATCATAGCTCAATATTTTATTGACGCACAATATATTTTTAATTTTTTAATAAAATAATACCTATAAAATATTTAAATTTGTATTTAAATAGTTTTGCGTTAAAATTTATACCAAATTTATACAAACTTTTTTCCCCGCCATTTGTTACCGCACAGTGTTAATAGTATCTCGTGGTTGGCCAATTTCCCCTGCTTAATTTTCATTTTATCGTCTTGTTTTCACGAAAAATTACATTTTGCCGGTTCTTGTCTTTTGTTACTCTGCCCCGAAAGATTCTCGTGTAATTTTCTTCGTAAAATCAAAAAGTAAGTTTTATTTTTTCATTTAATGCTTGTTATGGTCATTTCAATGATCTTAAATTTTTATTAAAAAAGTATTTACTGGCTTACAACCATTCAGTATTTCGCATTTCACCTACAAACCTTTATATATTTGCTTTTTTTTTTAAGGTATCTTTATTTAACACTTCTGATCATGCATTTCAAATAGAATTACTGTAAAACTAATACTCTGTTTTGATTCATTTATTGTCGACTGGTGAATCGTGAATATAAATATAAAAGCAGTCAAAAGATTTTCGTATTCACAATATTTTAACCTGATAATTTTTCCATGCTGAGATGCATCATATAAAATATTATGCTTCGTGCGAAATTGAATTAGTGAATTATTATCTAGTTTCTTAATTTTGAGTTATGAAAATGAAGCTTCTTTGGTATCGTTTTGCCTCCTAGAACCATGTCAACTAAAAATTAAACGCTATAATAGAAATGGGGGGTTTTATTGCTTTGTCTTTTTTCTGTTATTTTGTATAATAGTTGAAAATGCAAGCTTTTGTGTGTTATGACCTTGGGAACTGCTATTAAAAGTTCCCAAACTGCTATTAAACTGGGAACTGCTATTAAAAGTTCCCAAACCCATTAGGTAAATACAGAACTGTCTCATCAAACATAATGTAACCAGGTCGGGCCATTCTCCCTCGCCTATAATTTTTAATTTTCTACCCTCTCTACCTAATTTCAATTAATGACCTAATGAATAAGGCAATGCTAATATTAAACAAATAACTAGCAGATAGTTACCATGAACCTGAGTAATCATATGCAAATAACATACTAATAATAATCTGTTCCACAAAGAGTAGTCACATAAAGTTTTGTAAAATCTATTTTATTTATATGTATTATGACTATAAGAAATGCTTGAATGTTCTATCAGATACGGACGTCTGGTCACATTAGTCAAACAGTATAAAATTTAAATAAGAATACTTCGAATTTGTTCTCCTGACTTACTCTGGGGTAACTTGTTCTTCGTTATTTCCCATGTATGTATTAAATTTTTTTTATTCTCTGTTAGGTTAATAGTTCAAAATGGCAACTGACCCACCAGAAGGAAAGGTATTATACATTCAAACTTGTTACACATCTATTAGATATGTTTGCTTTTAACTCTATGTTGGTTGCATTTAGCACCTGCTAAATTTTAGGCTGTCGCATGCACTTTTTGTAATTTATGTCTATCATGGTACCAAAAAAGGCAATGGGTAGAATCGTAGCTTCGTAGTACTGCAATAAAATGCTAAATTTGGCAAAGATCAGTGATTATGTGACTGATTGCCTATAAGTTAATTTCAAAATAAATTTTGGGTTAAAGTTTATAGCTCCCGAATTCGGCAACAATTAAAAAATTGTTGCCAGGCCAAAATTGTGCTGGGAAATCCAACTTACTCTAAAGCAGTCGCTGTAAGATGGAACTAATATTCGCTGTTGTCTAATGGTGTGTAACATTGCACAAGTGCTTTTTTTAACCAGCTTAAGGTACTCAATTAACTATCAGCAAATTAATTTCCAAAAATATCTCGTGTAATATGCAGAGATTGACTGGTTTAACTCTTGTATTGAATCCATACAACTTTTTGAATTTAACCTTGATTCTTCAATATTCTACTATCCTCTTTATTTACTTCAAAAGAATTATGGCATATAGAAAGTAAGTAGGCTGTTCACATTGTGGTGCTGTAGATCTTCTAGATGCATAGCATAGGTAAGTATTAAAGTATATTTTGAAGTTGAAGCTATTTTAGTTTCACACTTCACATACAACTAGTGCCAGCTATGTCTTTCCATTACCCACTTTCACGGCCCAAACTGAAAATGCCACAGTCGAGATATTCACAAACTTTCAAAGTATTGTATATTTCAGGGGGGAACCTCAAAATTTACTACCCTATCGAGTTAAATCACCATTTTCAATTAACAATGCAAAAGAAACTGTTAAGAGTTATTGCGAAAAGCAACTAATCATTGCTACTTTTGGAAATTTCAAGTTTTAAAAAATTTAACATTGTTCCGTTTTTCACAGAGAACCAAGACTAAAGAAAGAAAAAATAGGGGAAATATATGAAGAAATTAAAAACGTAATTTCAACATTGGAAATTTAAAAAAAAAAAATTAAGCTGAAATGTCAGAGAAGAGCAGCATTAGTAGTAACAACATTCTTAGTTACCACTGAAATTAATTAGGTTACAGTTACTTAAATCTAAATATTACTTTTTAAGAAAATCACTGTTACATGCAACATGTTTCTCCAAACGCTGTGTGATATTGCCTACTTAACATAGTTCTATCTTTCAGAAAATGTCTAAGAAAGGCGGCCGTACCAAGGAAAAGGATGAAAAAGGAGTGGAAATTGAGGAAGAAGCTGAATACAGCGTAGAGAAGATTCTGGACAAGAGATTGGATAAGAATGGAAATGTCCAGTATTATCTCAAATGGGTTGGCTTTCCCGAGTAAGAATGATTTCATAAAACCTATCAGCATTTTTCTTTCCAAATAATACTTTAACTTCATTTTCGATTCCCATTGAAATACAGTAAACTCCCGATTATCCGCGGAATTGGGTGGCGCGGCGTCCACGGATAATCCGCAAAAATGCTTATAAACAAAATTTCTTCATAGTTTTGTACAGGCGTGAGTGAATGCTGGGTTAAATAACTACCATCTAATTCAACGCTTGTAACAAAAATTTATTAAACAAAATATTAACAAGAAGGTTATTATTAAAATTAAATAATTAAAGTTGCTTTGATTACTGGCACCGCACGCAGGCAGAAAACTTGTAAAAGTTACTGTAAAAAGAGAGAGATAGTCTGGCGTGCAGTCCTTTTATAAACTGGCTTGAAGTGTGGTGCATGCATATTGGCATTAGCAGTACTTGAGCGCCACCACTGGTGTACACAGGAGAAGAGCGCTGCCACTGCCGATCTCACAAACTTCTAGAATCAGCGCGTCGCCACAGTTTTATTGAAGTAAATAACATTAATTGTATATAGCATGTACAAATTTACTTACTTCAAAATGTCTTTTTCTGCTATGCCACATTGCAGGCACATTTGATTTTTAGAGGATCCGTTTTCCATCTTTTATTAAGTTGTAGTTCGTCTTGAACAAGAAAACATTTTAGTTTCTCACGCATTTGTGATGTGCACCTTTCTGAACACAGGGTTTCCTAAAGTCATTCTTATTATAATGCATTTGTTGTTCTTGTTAAATATATTTGTCGTTCTTGGAATGTATTCTTCCAAAAAGTTTTCAAAAAATTCATTTATCGCGCTTTTTTATATATATTTGAACTGAAAAATGGGAGGGATGGATTGTGGTCCGCGGATAATCGGGAGTTTACTGTACTTTTTCATTTAAAACTTGATGTTAAGTCTTCATCATCCAGTAATCAATCTAAAATTGTTGGTGCAAAATATCTTGATTTTATAAAATAGTATGGTTTAAGTTTTTATGAAAGATTACTTCATGTCAGTAAAACTCTATTTAAGTAGTTAAACACCATTAATACTTTTTTGTTATTTCTTTTTTTAGTTCTGATAACACTTGGGAACCTGAAGAGAATTTGGACTGTCCAGAAATCATTGCAGCATTTGAGGAAAGCTGGAAGAACAAAGCCAACAAGAAGGCCGCAGACCCGGATAAGAAGAAAGGTCGTGTCAATGGAGACGTGGATTCGGATTCAGGACCACCCTTGAAGAAAAGGATCGAGACTGATGTGTGTTTTTAATTCCTATGGTAGAAATTTACTGTACGGTAACTATTGGGGAACCTTCCAAAATCGCGCCAAAAGTCCATATTCTGGCGACTTTCCAGAACAAAAACCCAATCTAAATAAGCAAATAACGGTCAGATAGGGTGGCCGAAAAACTTCGTCGAAGTAAGACAGGTTGCCACCAAAAAACTATCGCCGAATCTGAGTATGCGCCAATAGTTACCGTGCAGTAAAGGTGATCCAATTCCTATATCTCTGTCCACACGAGTTAAATGTATGTAGTGTAGGTAATGGAAAGATTCTTTTAAAAAGTACCGTTGCAGTTATTTAATATGAAAAATAAATAATCGTTGCTACTTATAGGAATTTTCTAGTTTGAAATCGAGGCAATCATAAAAGGACCAAAATTCAGCACTGTTACATTTTAAATTAATAAATGTCATAAATATCCGTGAACAGCTGTATGAAAAGTGATGAAATATTTTGTTCCCGCTAAAAGTAACTAAGTTACAGTTACTTTCTCAAAAGTCTCATGGTGTTACCAGAAAACAGAAGCATACAATTGCAAACAGTATTATAAGTAATGTGTTACTCCAATCCCTGATCTAGTGTATCATTTTTATGTACAAATTATCAAGTGAGATCTAAATTCCTACCTGAAGTCTGCTTATGCATACAATATACTCCTAAAAGAATTCGTGGCTTCTTGGCAATATTACTTGGGTTGGGGCAATACTTTTACTTAAATTACTTTTCGATTTTACATATTAATATAGACTAATGAATGAAAATTAATGTTGGAAGCTTTTCAGCTAATTCCAAGTAACTACTGGACTGATTTTCAAATATAACATAATAACTGTTGTCCACCTCTAGCAAAGTTAAATCTACTAAGAAATTCAAAATATTTACTGATTGATATTTATATTTGAAATAGGATCTAGAGACACGATCTAGAGGTTTTGAACGTGGTCTTGAGCCGGACCGCATAATTGGAGCAACTGAAAGGGCTGGTGATCTGATGTTTCTTATCAAATGGTAAGTTTAACTTGGAACTGTGATATTTTTTTAATCTTTCTTTTTTGTAAATATTCTTCATCTGGCACCAAGAACATCGTATCTTTATAATGTAACCAAGGGAGGACATGATTATCAACATGTTGTAGACCAGCCTTTATCGTCTTTCAAACTTATGATCACATCAGAATTTACAGGGTTCCCACGGGTCCTTGAAAGTACTTGATTTTCAATTTCAAGGACCCTTTTAAACTCCTTGATTCTTACCAAAAATCATTACAATGTCCATGATTTCCTTTGTTTCTAACATTCAAGTTTCAAAAAGTCATTTCTTAAAATAGTACCAAGTCGCCACTAAATGACTTCGGCATTCTGCAAAACTATTTATGCGTATACTACTACTAACCAAAACCGTTATACTTTTGCCAAATCCTTCTGTGTTTTCCTCTGATATGGTTGCCAAAACACCTGGTGTTGGTGATTATTTCCAACACTATTTTGATGTTACAATTACAGATGCAGATTTTTTTAATTCTTTGTTATGGATACATCTTTTGTGGTCTTGAAACACATCTTTTTTTTTTTTAATTACGATTTGCCGTTTCAATACGTAGTTCCACTTAACTTTTTTTTTTTAAAAAAAAGACACTGACTGTGACTTGCCCAATAAGCCAATTGCGATTGACAAATAAGCATAATATCAAGGTGTCAATAATTGTAGAGGATTGTGGTTAAATCATGCTTAAAAATGCTTGAATATTTTTCCTAGCAAATGTATGAATCATGTTGATATTAATAAAGCTATGCATTGAAAGACCAAAAGTTGGGGATTTCTATTCCAAAGAGGCAGTCAAGAGACAAGAATTTAATTTTGAAAAACCTAGTGCCAAAATATTTAGCCTTAATGGAACTGCCAATGAGGAACATTTAGTAGTTTAGTATTATATAAATTTGTTATGTCATGATTCATAATATTAAAAATTATCAATGTGTTTTTAGCTATGCTGCTGAACAAAATAACTAGACTTCTACACAAAGAATGATTTGTGCAGTTGAGTAGTTATGCTTGTTTTTTTATTCTAAGTTCAGATTCCTATTTTCCTACACTTGGTTTAGATATGCGAAGAAATAATTGTTTACTCAATATAAAAGTATATTTTAGAAGATAATGCATTGCACATCAAATTTCATAATGGCTCGAATTGAAATTTTCTTATTTTTGGTCCGATTCCTGGAGTTATGAAAATTATTAATTTCAGTCATAAATTTGAGGCATTGCAATTTGGCAGAAACCCTGTAAATTTTAAATCTCTGCTGTGTCTAATTCCGTTTCATTTTTTTTTTAGGCAAGGCTGTGACGAGGCAGACATAGTGCCAGCAAAAACTGCCAATGTTCGCTGTCCCCAAGTGGTTATTAAGTTTTACGAAGAGAGACTCACCTGGCACTCTGGTGATGAAGATGACAAAAAGGACTGATGATTTAGTCAATGCATTTATTCATATTGTAAATAATCACTCTTTTGTAAGACACTTGTTTTTTTTTTGGCCTTAACTTTTTCTTTAATATAGATCCTTGTTAATCTTTTTTTTTATGTTCAACATTTCATATTTTTATGTATGTATAATGTACCCATTAAGACCCAATGTATTAAAGTATGATTTAATAAAAAAATGTTAATTAAATTTCAGATTCTTGCTTTTTGTTTTATATTTTTGCCCCTTTTTCTTATCTCATTTCAATCAAATTATTTCTATAGTTCTGTCATCTTTCCTGTCGTTGCACATAGATAAACCAAAGCATCTTGAAATGGGGGGAAAATCATTTTGCTGTTTAAAGCACCAACTTTGCAAATTATTTATTCTTCAAAAATAAAAGTTATACTTTGCATATTTTTTATGCAAATCAGAACCCGTTATGCATCTTTCTTCATGCATAGATAATGAGCCATACAAAGAAAAAAAATTGTGATCTAAAGTATGACTTTATTTTAAACTGATTTATATTAAACGAATTTGTATGAAATTTAATATTTCAAAGTAGATTGAATTTTTAGTTATTTAAGTATAAATAAACTTCTAATATATATTTTTTTAAAAATTATGAGCTTAAAGCTATATAAGCCTTGACTTATATTTTGTTTCAATGTGACATATCCTACTTGTGGTTTGGAAAGTGGGTGATAACCCTGATCTTGAATACTGTACTAGGCTGAACAAAATTACTAACACAATTTGCAAGTATCCTTTTGATGACTTGTAAAAGCAATAACGACACACATTTTGCACAATAATCTATAATAATAAAAGAGTGTCAGTTGATCGTGAAAGACCTACTTACACTACCCTCAGAAATTCGAAATTTTTTACATGGATTCCCTTCAATAATAACGAAGAAAATTAAAATTTTCTGAAAAAAGTATACCACTTAAGCCCAAATTCGATAACTTATTTCTCGTTCCGGTTGGCCATCGGCTGAAAAAATTAACTTTTACGAAAATAATTAAAATTTAAATTTGTTTATTTTATTCTGCTGCCATTACCTTCAGAAACTAATTCACAATTTGAAAAAATAATTTCAATAGATGTAATACCGGCCAGTCTCCATTTTAGGATTTGATTATTTCTTTATTGATCGTTCTATTGACTGTATGTATTAGTATTTAAGCAATAAATGCATAGTTAAGCTATTACTGAACTATGACGGTTGTGTAAGACAGTGGCATTTATCCGTGAATTTTATAGCATAATTATAGTTTTGAAATTTAAGGTCATATAAGTAACGGGATTCTATAGAAGAGCGGGAACATTAAACATGTGCGTATTGTCCTATAACGGATTAAATAGTACATGTACTAGGATAGATTTGATTTATTTAGTCCGTGCGAAGAACGGGTATTTACTTACTAGTATACAATATTAGATATATATGACCTTCTAAAAGAATTAATATTGACATCAGTTTTTGAAAATATCCAAGTGGTTTGCTAACCAGTGGGGAAGGAGGATCGTTCGACTTTATTAACATAGTTATTCATTGTGATCTTTCTTTTATGATTAAGATAATAGCAGATAAACAACACTTTCTGTTCATATAACAAATTGGTCATTTTCTGCGCATGTCTACAATATTTTGCAGGATTTTTTTGCAACTTATATAGCAAAAGTCTCATACGCATACCCATAAATTTTTAGAACACACAAAAATTAATCTAGTTTGGGGTGTCACTACACTAGTTATGATGTCCTCTGAGGAGAAAAAATAAAAGGTGTTCACAACTTGAGTGAAAAGATGACCAGAAAGTTGTGTCAATATTAATAAAATAAAAAAATATTGGTTTTCTGAAGAATATAATTGCAAGAACGGATGGTTATTTTATTTCAATAGGAATGGTGCACGTCGTGGATGGCAACAGCTCTAACGGTTTGTTGTCTGGAATTACCTAAGTTTCGGTATTCGAAAATGAGTTTTCTAAGAATATTTCTTAGTAAATTTTTTAAAATGCCTATTTCTAGCTGTTCTATGGGGAACATTCTTGCGATGTTACGCGGTTTGTTATCCTACACCTCTCGAAACACTTGCTAATGTTTTCCTACTGCTCTAACCTGTCTAACCGCTTTTTTTACCACAGCGATTTAGAATTGAAGCTCAGGTGGAATGCAGAGCCATGGTTAATGTCCCCCATTGGTTGTTCAAGCCATTTGTAAAAGACAGCTTCGGAAAGAAAAGTTTATTTTCACCTTTATCGGTCATTTTAAGAGTGAAACTAAAGCAACCAATGAAATCGCAGTATACAGGAAATCGAATATTTCTTCAGATGATGTTTGATGTGAAAATGTGGGCCGGTGTGCCAGAAGTTGATTTGACATGCCCCGTAGTAGTGTAAGGGAAAATGTGAAAAACATATTATAAGTGTTCTGTTAACACATTTAATTCGGTACGCATGCATTATGGATCGAAATTCAATTTATTAATTTAATAATTAACCCAGTTGTTTTTTGACGGACTTCTTTTTTTTCACTGCAATTAAATAAGCACTTTAACTTATGATCAATATTAACAAGATATTGTGTTAAAGACGCAAAATTAATTTACAACATTTGAACAAAATTTTAATCTTAAAACTTATATTTAAATATTTTAATATTTTTGCATATAAAATTTGATTGTTTAAACATTTTTATATTTATCCCGCCATTTAATGCCGCAAAAATAGTTCTTTCTTGCCGCGCTGTGTTCGGTGTTCGCGGTCAATGGTTGCTTCTCAACTTGTTACATTTTCTCTCGTTAATCATTACATTGTTTGGTGAATATTTGTCGGCATTCTGCAATAATTTTTAAATATACTTGTTAAATTAGTACATTGTTTCGCAAAATAATCTTAGGTGAGAAAGTGTGATTTTTCAAAAAAAGTATTGGTAACAAATTTGTGTACTTTTATTTGAAATTAATGTGTTTACAAACACAACTTGAGATAGTTGATACAACCACGAATAACTTATTAATTCTACAACTACGAATTAAAAAATTATTTGAAATTTTGTACAAAGTTATTATTGTTCTAGTGTAATATTGCAGTGTAGGATATTTTTTTTTAAAATTATTGTTCGTTTTTATAAATTCCATAAATATTATTCGTACCTACTCAAGTTTTCATTTCTCAAAATCTTCGTTGTTCTGTATTCATTTGTTCACTTATATTTATTGTAATGCATTAAAAGGCTTATTATCGCAAAATATTTTAAAAAATAATGTGTTGGCAAATAAACATGTAGTATAAAGCTTTAAAATAAGAACTTTAAGGTGTCAGACTCTTTCAGAATGACATTGCTCTTAGTGTTGTCAAAGTTTATCTTGTCGGTAAATGTACATTTCTGAAATATTTACCATTGTTTTTTTAGCTGTTAATTATTTTACGGTACTCTAGGACATCTTAGAGTGCCGGACACAACAGGCCACTAGCTTAGTCCTGGGAAATAGGTTGATTGAATTTATATAAGTAAAATTGGGTAAAATCCTAGAAGAATAGCCCACCCCTTGGCGATGTTTTAAAAATCTTGCCAAAGTGAAATTATTTGACTTTTAGGGTAAGGAAATAGACATTTCATCTTCACTGCGACGGTTTATTTTTCCCCATTTAAGCTTACTAACGGCAGTTTTTTCAAAAAATAAGTCAATCAATTATGTGCCTATGTTTTATTCCAAATAAGAAAACGGACTATACACCGTTATCACCGATTGCTTGGCGATATTTTAAAAGTCGCCAAGAGGTGGGCTATAATAGGATCAACCCATAAAATTGATTCAGCTATGATATAATAGCCAGTTTGTTCATTGGTGACTTTAAAAGAGCTTGAAAATTAAATGAAGGGTTGATATATTATCTATTTGTATGAAAATTAATTTCAAGTTATTGTAAGAAAAACAGATGCACTAATTACTGGAGAAACTGGGTTTAACTTTTGAGAGGTTAATAGTTAAATTTAACTTCAAAATTTTGATTAATTTTAAGAATTTTAGTCAATTTTATAGTTGCCCTGAAGTTTGTTTATTTTTTTTTCTCTAATGGGGCTGAAACATTGGCAGTAAGCCTTTGCAGACTCGACACATTCCCCAGAAATGAGAGCCATTTTTTTGTGGCACCATCTAGGCGACTTTCGCTTCAAATTTTGACGCACTGGATGACTCTGTGGATGTTAAAGTATTACGAGATTTAATTTTGCCGAGAGAACCCAGGCAAAATGGGCCCTCCAGGGATCTTTTACATGCCACATAATCATATAGCACGCGTGCCCAGAATTTTCCCATCCAGAATATCCGAAGACTCGGCCGGGGCTCGAACCCGCGATCTTGGGGTTACGAGGCGGACACGTTTAACCTCTCTCAGCCACTGAGCCCCTAAATTCGTTTATAATTAAAAACAAATGACTGTGTTTATTAGGGTGCTTTTTCTGCAAATCCGAACAAGTAGAAGGACTAATCTAGAGGTGGAAATCTTAACAAGAATGCTTGCTTACCAATGCTTCTCCCCTTTTGTAGAAAATGTCCACCAAGAAACGAGGGGGAAAGCAGGAGAAAGTGCTAGAGAAGGAAGATGAGATTGCGGGTGAAGAAGAGGAAGGAGAATTCAGTGTTGAAAAAATCCTCGACAAAAGAATTGTTGAGGGAAAGACTCAGTATTTTCTGAAGTGGGCTGGTTTTGACGAGTAAGTTTTGTATCTTACACAGTCAATCTTTCTTTGTGATTGATAAATAAAGATTTACGACTTAAATAAAGATGGTTTCCCACTTGCCTTAACCCTTTCAGTCCTAGTGATGCCATTTGGCATTATCATATTTCTCATCATAAAAAAATATAATAGGGCTGACATATATTGGGATAAATAAAAAATATGTTCTTGTAGAAAAAAGTTTAAAGAATCAAATGATGTGCTTTTTGGATCAGATTTGCACTATGGTAACCCTTGGCGTGACTTTTTTGGATTCGGCGATAAATAATTTTTTGTGGCAACTGACTTTGATTGATGATTCGAATTTTTTGAATTAGGGTTGCCGTTATTTGTTCATTTCGGTTGGGTTTTCGGCCGACTTTTGGCGCAATTCTGGAAAGTTCGCCAAGGGTTTCCATACAGTAAATTTCTACCTGCGTTTTGATATCATAATGTCTGAAGACAATTAGAAATTTTTTTCTTAAATGATGATGCCAAATTGTCATTTGGATTGAAAGAGTTAAAAAAAAGCGTAGTTTGAATTTTGAAAGTGGTTTTTTGGGCTCCTAGAATCTTCTAAATTTACCCTGTAAATACACAAAAAATTATTTCAGAAAGTCCTAGCAGGCTTAATCCCGCTGGAATCCTAATTTTGCTGAAGGTTTTTTTGTGGGGTGCCCTTAATAAACAAAGTTTATATAATTTCCTACTTGATATCAAATCCTACTTAATATCGCTTGATACTGGTTTCTCTAAAGTAATAAGTAGTTTCGCTTTGAATTATCCCATTACTGCTGATTGCCATAACACTATAAAAAGCTAAGACTCCCAACAATCCCCTACGCTCGCCAATCCCATGGTGTTTGGCGAGCATAATGGATTGTTGGGTTAGTTTAGTTGGAAATATTGTCACAGTAAAACTAAACATGGGTTATTGGTGAAAGGAGGATTGTAATTTATTGCTGATGGTTGTCGGCAATTGTGCATTTCTTTCCTATCTTGGCTTGATCGTTAATAGATTTGTATTGTGTATTATTTAACATATTCACTACCACCTCAGGGAACACTACAAGTTAGAATATAGCTATGTAACAATAGAAAACCTGATGCAAGTTCGAACTGCCCTTCAGTTAAGAAACTGATTCTAAACCTTAAAGAAATATATGCCCATTAAAGTATTGAATCACCAAATATTGTAACTGGTTTGAACCAAAATCTTCCTTGCCCCTTTCCTTTTACGAGTCATTGTTTGGACTTTTCTAAAACGCGTCATATATGCCAAGAAGTGATAGAGGGACTATATTCCATGCTTAGCTTTGTTTATTTTCTTCAGTTCAGAGAATACCTGGGAACCTGTAGAGAATCTAGACTGTCCAGAAATCATCGCGGCTTTTGAAGCCAGTTACAAGAAGAAGAAATCGACCGAAGCAGCCGACCGAAAACGCAAAGCCATCAACGGATCTGAACCTGAAACTGTTGCCCCGGCTCCCAAGAAAAAAGTAGAAGAGAAGCCTACATTGAAGGTTGGCCAGTAACCACAATAATTATTTAAATTTTGGAAATTTGAAAAGCAGGTGAATCTTAGATGGTAAAGATAGTGAAAGCTATCAAAACTTGAATCTGTTGCTGTTCCTCTTTGTTGGATGTCATCAGGGCCAGATTTAAATATTTGCCGCCTGTAGGCTAGGATTGAATTTTTTTATCGGTGTCTGAATTGTGTTTTTCCTTCTCCACTTCCGTTGTAAGATATCCCTGATATAGGTTTCTTGACTTTTTTTGTCTACATATTAGAATCATCTATGTACACTCTAAATCAAAAGCGAAGTAATCGAAGAATTTTTTACAATTTTCTTTCAACTTCCAAATCCAGGGGGTGAGTGTGCAATTGCCTTCGCAGCAGCCATGTTTTGCAACTAAACATTAGTACTGTATGTACATTTACGGTTTTCTCATTAATGTAAATTATCCGTTTTATTCCTTGAAAATATTTGTCTCTTTATAAGAATTTTTTTATGCTGAATGCCGCTTTAATTGGTCAGAAAATTTGCCGCCCCCAAAAATTCACCTCTCTAGGCTACAGCCTATTTAGAAATCTGGCCCTGGATATCATGCCTAATATAAATATTTTTTGGACCAACCTAAATAATGATCAGGCTTGGCTTGGCACCTAACAAAGTGTAGTAGTAATAGATAGGCAGGGTATAAAAGTATATGTTGTATGTAAAATGCAAGAGAGATAAAGCATGACCCCACTGTTTTAGACATACTCATTGCTGAGGCAATATGCAACTTGCAGGGATCAATCTGCAGTCGCATTTGTCGCAAAATGCGACGAGTTGCACGAAAATGCGAAAAAAATATTATTGGTCGTCGCGAAAATGCGACGACGTAATTCGGTGAAACTAAACTTAAATTTCAATAAACAACAAGTTCAAATAACCGATTCTAATAATGAAAATAAAAAATTTAATCAACATTATAAGATGAATTCAGATTAGATTACACTAAGATGTCTTCAAATCTCGGCCAGCCCCAGTGCAACCTACCATTTTAAAATCAGTCCAATTGTGCTTCCTGGTTTACTCATATTACAGCCTAGTAATTTTAACGAAATCTACTGATGATGTCACATTACTTGAGAATGATTCACGGTTGTCTGGCTCATTGTGATCGGAAGAGTATCTTGTTACTTTTGTAGCTCCGGTTCAGGCCAACTCTGACAACCAGAATATATTTTCTGATCAATTCACGATGTCCGTGAGTCGTGATCACCTTGAATGTTAAAATACTTTTTGAAGTTAATTTCTAGTCCTTGAATTTTTCTGGAAAAGTGCTTGGATTTTTTTTAAACAAATGTTTGAACCATTTTAATAAGGATATGTATTCGACCAAAAGTTTGTTATTTCAAACAAGCAAAACTTGACTTAATACACCAAATGAACAGCGAAAACATGTTCATGGACAAATCTGAAGATAGTCCAACACCATAAATTAAAGTAAATACCCACTTACTTACTTGTACTTATTTAAAAAAGTTAAAAGTATAGTTTTATATAATTATTTAAATTTTTCATGTCATGATTCATAAAAAAATATCAATGTATTGTTAAGCTACACTGCTTAACAAAATTAACTGCAACACAAAGATTGAGTTGTGTATAGATTCAAGTGATTTAATTGGCGTGACGTTGATTTATAAGCAATTAATTTTTCTTTAGCATTTTGCTACAGCTTTGTTTTACATTTTAGCATTTTTGCTACAGCATTTTTTGACCCAGGTTGATCCCTGGCAACTTGGCCACCCGAAAGTCTGTGGTCAACATATTACTGTGTTGCATTTTCATTATGATAAAAGCTCTTTTTCTTTCAAAATTATATTTTCTTCCAATTTCAGTATGCCTGTTATTGTGCAACACTATGAATAATTTAAATGACTAACATAATTTTATAAATTGACAACCCAGCTTGAATGGCAAAGGATCATAAAAATATATATTTGAGTGGCAAAATGTCTTTATCCATGGATTTACATTAATTGCTATTTTGTAGAGTTCACAATCCTTATTCCAAAATAAGTAGTAACAAATAACTAGTACAATAAGCTCATTTAAAACAGCACCTTACACTTTGGTCTGGTTCATAACGACCAAAGCTAGAACTACATGATCTCGCAGCCCAACAATACTTTAAGCAATTAGTTGAAATATACCAGTATTATTTAAATTTCTAATTATTGGAATGTGCTTCAATCCCAACTCTGCTTTTATAATTGGAGTTCTGCATTGCAATAATTGCAAATCAATGTATATCAGTAGATTCAGGAAACATGTTGTTCAACAAGTTCTAATATAAATCTTTCAATTTTAAAACTAATTACTGCAGTTCAAGTTTTTCCCCTAAATGTTGTTACAAATTACTATATCCGATTTTTGAAAATGCCTTTTATATTTTACGTAAAGCATTGTATAAAAGCAACAATGTTTTGTTTTCAGTTTGTGAAATGTATACATTTTATAAATATTTTAACTACATTCGTTCACTTTTTATGCACATTTTATCCATATTTTCGATGGCCAACTTCCCCAACACAATAGCGATTTCTTTCCCAACAGTTAGGAGATTCTTTTAATAAAAATTTTAGCAATTGGATCTTTTAAAACAAAAACTAGTGTTATCTTATAGTAGCTTATTTAAATCCTAAGCATTTTATTTAACTCGATACTTTTTTCTATAGGAAGATCGAGTTGTAGGTTTTGATCGTAACCTTACTCCAGATTGTATAATTGGTGCAACTGATACTGCTGGGGAACTTATGTTTCTCATTAAGTGGTAAGTACTTGTATAGTTATTTTATGATAATTGTGAGCTGAACTCTCAAAGTTATGTAACATTCTGATGAGTTACACTGTTTTGATTTTTAAATTTTAGAAATGTTTGAATTACTAGAGACGAATACAGACAATGTATTGCAATTTTATTTTGTTCATATCATAAATTAGGAAACTTAATAATTATGGTCATCATTAAGTCACTGGACTAATGTAATAACAAACATATTCCATTTTATTCTGTGTCACTTCCTGAATTTACATTTCATTCACTCCTGAAAAACTCATTAGAAACTTGAAAACTCCACCTGAATTCCTTTATCATAGGGCATGAACCCTGAGTAAGGGAGAAAAAACGATTCACATAGATTTTTTCAGGAGAGGGAAGAAAATATCAGGAGATGAGACACAATTTTCAGGAGGTTTCAAAAGTATGAACCCTGTTAATTGTTCAGGGTGGTAACAGAACTTGGAAATCGGGAAATTCTCAGGGAACTTTTTAATTCTGGAAATACCATGAAATTTTTCAAATTTTGCAAAACATCATTGAATTTTTTCCATTTCGGATTATTTAAACAGCAGGTTTAGGTTCTTGTGATCACTACTGACGGACACTTGATAAAAAAAATATATATTTGGGCTGATTCGATTTGCCTGAAGGGCAAATCTTGGAGGAAAGATCAATCTCTCTCAAGAATCACTATATATAACATAATTCACTGATCACATGATTTCTCTAAACTTATTCAGATTTTTGGAAATGTAGAAAAGTTAGGTAGGCTAACCCATAATCCGGAAAATCTCAATTCCCAGGACATTTGAATTATATTTTCTGTACTGCATTGAATTGTGTGTATTGAATCATGAATTTGAATGTTTTCTAGGGTAATTGTAAAATCAGGGAATTTTTTTGTGAAAGTATCAGGGAAATCGTGGAAATATCTGGGAGCTCTTTTCTAGCATTTGACTTGTGACTTTCTTGGTGGGGGGCAAGATTGCCAAGCACTGTGACTTTAAGTCTATTTTACTAAGCCCCAGAAATGAACAAGCACAAGAGACACAAAGAAAGAGACGACACAAAACGCATAGACCAGGGCTGCCACTGGCTACTATTTAGGCGACTAAAGCGACTATTTTCAAGGGGAGGCGACTATGGCGACTTTTTTCGGAAAATTTGGGTTAAAAGCGACTATTTCAGCGTATACTTCTACTATTTTTAACTATGGGCGACTATTTTTGAAAAAAAAATCATGTGGCAAAAAGCGGGAGTAAAACAAAATCATTCCAGGTTCGGTACTTTTAGGACCGCCGGCGCCGCACGCATAAGCTTGTATAGGCATGCGCGCGCAGAAGTTGCAATTTTCAGTTTTTGTTGTCGTAGTCAAGAAGTCAGGACACCGCATTTGGATGTCGAGCATCTAACCGGTTTTCCGCGCCGGTTTCTGCCTTTCTGTTGTTGTGTGCCTTGAAGATCACGTGACCATTGGCAAATTTCGGCCGATGGGCCGATGTTTCCCGTCTTTCATCGGCCGATGGAAAAACCAAAATTCAGTAAATCCATGTGTAATCAATCCATAAAAAAATAGGAAATAGCGCGATTCTCTCCGATTTCCATATTTTTTAAGAATTGTATGTTTGTTCGATTTAGTCTTTTAAAAAAAAAATACAATTAAAATTTTAAGGTATACAGGAATCCGAAAGTCGCAGAGCTCCGGGGATCCGAAAGTCGCGAAAATCGGTGATCCGAAAGTAGCGGTACTCTGTTGATCCGAAAGTCGCAAAACTCCAGGGATCCGAAAGTCGCAAAACTCCAGGGATCCGAAAGTCGCAAAACTACGGCGATCCGCGGGGATCTGAAAGTCGAAAAGCTACGGCGATCCGAAAGTCGCGAAACTCCGGGGATCCGAAAGTCGCGGAACTCCTGGGGATCCGAAAGTAGCTAAACTACGGGGATCCGAAAGTCGCGAAACTACGGCGATCCCCGGGGATCCGAAAGTCGCGAAACTCCGGCGATCCGATTGTCGCGAAACTACGGCGATCCGCGGGGATCTGAAAGTCGAAAAGCTACGGCGATCCGAAAGTCGCGAAACTCCGGGGATCCGAAAGTCGCGAAACTCCGGGGATCCGAAAGTCGCGAAACTACGGTGATCCGAAAGACGCGGAACTCCTGGGGATCCGAAAGTAGCTAAACTACGGGGATCCGAAAGTCGCGAAACTACGGGGATCCGAAAGTCGCGAAACTACGGCGATCCGAATGTCGCGAAACTACGGTGATCCGAAAGTAGCTAAACTACGGGGATCCGAAAGTCGCGAAACTACGGCGATCCGAAAGTTTTGTACTGTGCATTAATTTTATAACTTGTTTTCTTGTTAAATAAAATAACAGCCCTTTTGAACTTAAAAATGTTGCATTTCCCATGATTAATCGTCTTTCTTATGGCTACTATTTTGGTTACTATTTTGTATCCCAGGCTACTATTTTGGCTACTATTTTTTACATCTGAGGCTACTAAAGCAACTATTTTCAATGCTATTTACCAGTGGCAGCCCTGATAGACAAATAACAACATTTATTGACAGTCACAAACATCCATGCCTGACCGGGATTCGAACCCAACCTCAGCAGCTCCAAAGACTAGAATCCTAACGAGTGTGCCACCGAGGCGGCTTTCTAGCATTTTCTTAACCACCCTGTTATATTTCTAGGAAAGGGTGCGACGAGGCCGATCTTGTCCCTTCCAAAGTAGCCAACGTCAGGTGTCCGCAAGTGGTCATCAAGTTCTACGAAGACAGGCTGACCTGGCTTTCTGGCAACACCTGTGACGATGAGGAGGGCAAGGATGGCAAGAAGAGCGGTTGATCGCCCCTTTCTGGACTGTTTTACCTGTGCGAATATCGATGCTGTATATAATCATTCTACCGTTTCATATGACAAATTCATCAACATTATTATTTAACTTTCTTCTTTTTTTTGGAGTACTTGGCCTAGCAGTGCAAGAACTGCATGTATAATTAACATTCTGTTGTTTTTTTAAAAGTTAAGTGTTAGTATTTTTCTTATTTTTTGAAACTTTCTCTGAAAACAATGTTAGATGTCTTAATAAAAGTTTGAGTAAAATATTGCATTTTCCTTCATTTCTGATAGAGAATTTTTTTTTTCTTTTCAACATAATAACCTACAACACTTATGTGTTGTCAGGGTCAACTATGTTACCCCAGAGCACGATGTAAATTTAATAGTAATAATAAGCAAAATGTAGCTTACTCTATGCAATTTTCATGTATCTTCAAAGGCAGCATTGTTTTAACCCTGTAAATTCTTTTTTTAAAAAATAATAAACATAGAAAACATTTGAGTGCCAATTTGTTCCTCAGCCAGTTTTAAATGTATACTACACTAAATTGTATAATGCATGAGCTACATTATTCTAGTAGTTTTACTACATATTTTGTGATTCATTCCTACTTAAATAAAACATTTGAAAAAAAATTGCTAAGATTGTTTAGTTTAGATTTTACACTTCATGCCTTTTCTATATGTATTGCTAAATTCTAATGATTTAATTTGCATTTTCTTTTGCAGTCATTGACCATGATGTTCAGTATTGAGTCTTAAACTAGTTTGTTTGAACTTAAAAACATAACATTTTTACCAGTGTACAAACACTGAAACAAAAAAAAAAGTTATAAAGGTACTAACTTAGATAAGTTATTTAAAAACTCAACTGCTAAATAGTATGTTTTGCATTATATACCTTCCAAATACAAATCAATGGGCTAGAGTGGGAGAGCTCAGAGATAAGGCATTTTTTCCTTTTTTAACCCTCTAATGCATACTGTTACCGTTTGGTAACAAGTAACTTAATCCACTTTATTCTTTTAAATTAGAGCTCCTCCTAGACAAATCTGTGTTTTTTTCCTCTATTACACTTCATTTTAAAGTTTTAGTTACTAATAATTCTCATAGATGACAGTAGTAAAAGTTTATTCAAAATTAAAGAGTGAGGTGGGTTATTAACTTTTGTGAAATTATGTTTTTGGCAGTATTCAGAGAATAATAATATTAGTACTAAATACTAATAAAATGTTTTGAAAAATTAATCATAGTTAAAAAGGGTTATTTTGAAATAATTTTAGTAGTTTTCTAGTCATTATTATCAAAATTGGAATTTTGCAGTTGGTTTTTGTCTTATGGAAAAAAATTGAAATTATTTAAATTCTAATGCAGTTAAATTTTTTTAGTATTTTTCCCATAATGTGTGAGTATTAAAGATACATATATATTTTTTTGGGGGGATGAAAATAAATTCATGCATTAGAGGGTTAAATTAGTTTATTTTGCTGTTATATGACAATTCTCATATCTGGTGAAAAATGCAAGCATGGCCATGTAATGTTTTTGCAGTAGTTGTGATTTCAAAATTAATGCATTAGCTCTATGTGACAGACGGCTGAACATCCCTCTTATAAGTTGCACAGGTGTCGGCAGTACGGCACTGGTTTTAAATGTTACAAATAGTCCCATGCAACTGAGACCATATTTCAACCGAAACCTTCTGATTATACAACACAAGCTCCCCAATGCTTTTCCTCGCATACTTCAGTTTTGATTGCTAAAATTGTAATTAGTATTCAATTTTTTTTCAGTGAGATTTTTGATGCATAGTAATCCTGATAAAATCAAAACATATGAATAAGTGTACTTTTGTTTTCTATTTACAATTAGCAGTGACAATTTTAATTCCAGTGTTAAACTCATTATTAGTATAAAAATATTAGTTTACAAAGCCAATCTTTTAGTTTTATCATCTCTAAAATAAACTGAATAAGTTTATTACGTGTTAGCGCAAATTTTCAACATTTATTATTTCACTTAATAATGCTTTATTATGTGCAATTCCTATTAAATATAGAGAACTTCCACTAGGTATGATACTGATGTGTTAACAATTGAATGTATACTTTAACAAATTATTGAGAAACCCTAACTGTGAGATTGAAAAATTAGATAGCTGTCCTAAGTAAAAAAAAAATTGAATAAATTGTACATGTTCACACCAAAGGATGTTTAGCAAACCCTACTTGTAAACACTCCACAAGCATTCATATAAAAATATAAATTTATTTTCAATTAACCTCATAGTGGAGCTTCAAACGGAAGAGCAACGTTATTCCTGGAAAACCACAGGATTCTTGTTAATGATGTGATCTGAAGGACTATTGCATTGCTTTTGTACACTAACTCAATAAGAGAGATCAGAGTAGCTTGGTTAATTTGGAAACTAGTTGGTTACTTATTGGAAAAATAACTAATTGCAGTTACTTTTAGAAAGAGCTATAAAAAAAAACTTAATGATTTTCCATTTTATGGTTTTCAAAGAAAACCCAGATTTTAAAAAAAATCTCATAGTGAAACAGAAAATTCAACGTTGTTTAAGGCGAACCAAGGAAAAGATCTGTGAAGGGCGGTATAAGAATTGCAATTTTTTCATTACAGAATCATTATCGCCAAAAGTAACTTGTAGTTACTTTAGAAAAATCTAACAGCGTTTCCGAAAAATATCAGTTAAATAACCCGCTACTAGACCCTTTTTTTGTAACCAAACAATCTCTTAATTATTCAGAATTTGTGAACCAGCAACTCATTTAGCTTTTTAACATGTCATAGGTACATATTTAACATCTACAGAACTTCCACAAGGTGTGATACTGATTTGTTAACCATTGAATGTATATTTAAACAAATTATTGAGAAATCCTAACTGTAAGGTTGAAAAATTACATATGTCCTAAGTAAAAAAAATATTGAATAAATTGTACATGTTCACACCAAATACTGGATATTAAGCAAACCCTACTTGTAAACACCCCACAAGCATTAATATAAAAATATTTAAAAAAAATATTCTCTCTAAATATTCTTCACAAAAATTAAACTTTGAAATTTAATTAAAAAATAAAATATTGCTTGAGGTTCACAAATATAAAATTTAAAAGGCTCTTCAAGCACCAGAGGGTAAAACTTTGTCAAAATGTCAATTACATAGTGGAGAAAACTAATAATGGACACATTCATTTTATAATCTTTATTAATACTGCACATATACAATAACATCTTTATAATAAATACTATATAGAATATTTACACATAACAATAAAAGTTAAATTTGACTTAGCTTTGTTAATACTTGTATGCCTCCTAGGACCATATTGGCATGAATTTTAAACTAATTTTGGACATTTTAATATGCTTAGAATTTTTTTATATATAATTTTTTTACGTCTTTGAAGCTTTATCTTAAAGGATACAAATTAAATAACTATATAAAAGGAGCATTTTACTTAGGAATATTTTCTATTTAATCCTACTGTAATTAAATTAATGACCAAAGTTGTGAACAGGGATGAACTGAATATTAAATTAGGCAGAAGAACAAGTATTCAGCCTATCTAAATGGATACTTTTTTGTTACATATACAAGTTGTATTTATTATTTATTTAATTCTAGGTACACTATCACACGACATTTTTAATGCTTATGGAACTTTCATTTTTAATTAAGGCAACACTCAATAAAATAGCACTCTCTTTTGTCATAAAAAAAAAGCTTTTAAGTGTACATACTGAATATAATGAAAAAATATATATATATATTTTTAAAATTAACCATGTCTAAGAGAACTATTAAATAAGTGCCAATTTTTTTTAATTTTTTTTTTTTTTGTGGCTGATGGTCGGAAACAGTAATTTCATTTTTTAGATACAAAATTTATCATAATTGTAAAAGATATTGGTTGTGTGCCACATAAATCAGAAAATAATAAAAATTTCACATTTTAGCTAACTATTTAACCTAATAGTAAAGTTATTTAGCTTGAATGGACAAATGCGTAAACGATTATTCATTGCATCCCTAGTTACAAACTATTATTAAAATATGATAAACTTCTGACTGCTAAAAATGAATTTACATGCCTTTAACTGCAGTAGATACACATGTATTCCAAACTATTAAAATAGCTATTCAAAACTTATTTTGGTTTCATCATTTTAGTACTTTATAAACATAAGTTAAAAAGAAATGAAAGCTTCTAAACCAATTTTATCCTTTAAAAACTCTTAAAAAGAACATTTTACATCAGGAATACTTTCCGAACAGTCAGAAGTTTAAGAAATTTCGATTTATAAACTTCAATTACATCTTATTCTTAGACTAAAGAAATGAAAAAATAGGACCTAACCCAAAGCATACATGAGAGTTATCACTAATACTTTAAGGAAAAGAACAATTCTAGGTGGGATTATTTTACATGCGGTTGAATTATAGATAGGGAAGGATTCTCAAAAGTTATGTACAGATCTCTTGCTCTTCCAAGGCCAATGCCTGAGCTCACAAACAGAACAGCCATTTCTTTGTTTTCGAAGAAAAATATATTATCTACAAAACCAGCAACCAATAGGTACATTTTGCTTAATTCTGTGTTTTAAAACATTAAATTCCAGATTAAGTATATACTTAACTGTTAATTTATTTAAATGGTTTTCTGCAGCCCATTTTTTTAAGGCTGAAAAAAAAAAGCGGTCAAGGATAGTGGAAATTCATTAAAATAGGAAAACTTTTACTTTACCCATGTTAGAAAGTAATAATTAAATAAATTTAAAACATGTGTAACAAGGAAAACTAAATCAAAGGTCCCCACGGAGGCCTTTGACATAAGCGGAGGCAGATTTGAACATCTGAAACAAAATGTTAATATGAAGTATACATTTAAAATGTAAAAATCACAGCAAAATACTTACATTAGTCAAGTAATTGACTAGATTTCATTTCAATCAAATTTTATTCAATTCTGATTAAGCATATTATCTCCTGTTAAAAATTAAGTACTTTTTAAGCAAAATTTTTGCCTGTTGTATTCAATAAAGACAAGCATAGTTCTATGTGCAATTTAAGAGGATCTGCAAGGTCCTTAACCCTGCACTAAAGCATTTATTTAGGGTTCAATTTCACTTTCAATGTCTGTTTTTGTAAATTATGCTGCATAATTTAAAAAAAACAGACAATAAAAGTGAAATTAAAACCATTTACTGACAGTCCAATTTTAAATCTTTGCAACAAAACTGTCCAACCAAGTTCAATTAAAAAAAAAAAAACTATTACCTAGGTTATTTTGATTTTGGTAGAGTTTATTTTTAAAAGGTCTTTCTGCTTATTTTTAAATAGTTTAAGCTATTGATTCATTATTATTATTTAAGCCATGTAAAGTAGAAGTTTTATAAATAGCATTGAAAACAAGTGCAACTGAAAATAATTGAGGCCTTTATAACAAATGCGACTGTACCATATTTTGCTAAAATAGAAAAATTTTATCTATTGCACATAATTATAAAAATGTTAATATTATATTTAAAAAATTTATATTAAATATATTACATTTTTTACATTAAATAAAATCGTTTTTATTTTATATATTTTTTATATTATATAAAAAAAATACCCTAATAAAAATACATACCACTAAAACTCAGTTAAACCTCCACTTTAATCTGCGGAGAAGTAGGCTCCACCTCACTATCCACTTCGGAGCCATTCCTTGCGCCATCCTTACTCCTAATCTGAATTTCGTAGCTTCTTTCCATCCCGGCGCCCTTTACGAACAACTTATCTTCATACACCGTTACGGTGGCAAATGCGGCAGTGTCTGGGGGTGCTTCAACGATCCCCGTAAAGGCGATGTAACTTATGCCATGGGAATCGACGGCATAACCACTCTCGTGGGTGTGGCCATTAAAATAGGCAGCTACGCAGGAGTGTCGGTGGAAAATTTCCACGACTTCGTCGTAGTTCCACAGGAGGCAGCTCCAGTCTGAGCTGTCTGGGTGTATGCTGGTGTGACCTGTTTTAAAGTAAATTTATCGTTGGATATTGATATTGGGATATTAGAAAAAGTACATGTACAACAATACAGGGTGAGGCAAACAAAAGTGGCCCTAGTCTAGAGATAAGAATACGACAGAAATGTTGCCAAGTCTAAAACCAATACAAAAACAGGTTTGCTAACTGAAGTTATTGATTGCTTCAATATTAAGCCCAAAAAAACGCTTGGCGACTTATTTGATGGCAACTACGCTACAGTTTAAGAAGCTAGTTGAAATTCAAGTTATTCTTATCTGTAGACCGGGGCCACTTTTGTTTGCCCCACCCTGTATTTTCTCAATATTGTATAACAAAGTTATGGCACAATTGAATGGAACCTGATCTTTCGGATGCTACAAACAAGTTAAATTGTGTAAAATGACTATTTTGCAGACATTTTATTAATTCAAAGTTATAAAATGACAAATTTTAAATACATTTCAATACTATGTGCTCGTAGTTATAGTTAAATTTCTCTTCAACTAAATAATGTTTTTAGACGGGACAATTTATTGAATTTTCACATCATTTGGCAAAGAAAATAAAATTTAAATAGTGAAACGAAATTTGTACAAGAAAAATTCTTTAAAAGTCAATCCCTTTATAAGTTTAAAAAAATCTTAAATATCCTACTTTGGTCTTGTCTACTGTTTAACTACAACAAAACATTATACTACAATTTGCATAAGAATTCAAAATTCTAATATTAAAAAAATAATATGATCTTATAAATGTTACCATAGACAATAACTTTTTGGCCAAGTTCATCTGATTCTTTGAGTTCAGCATCCAACCAAGCCATCTGTTCTTTTCCCAAGGCACCATTCATTTGCTGAAATCGAATATCAAGTCCTTGCAGGTTTCCATCACAGTCCCAGTCATCAAACACACTGTGTCCATGCCTCGACGTCAAAACTTGCGAGGCCATTTGGTAATTAGGGTGAGATTCACTGTAGCCCAAGACGCTAACATCAAAACAGTCTAGGGATATGCACTTAACGTTACCTACAGGGCAGAATTTATAGTACAGTATTGGGTTCTCAGAGGGCTTCAAAGGACTAAAGATCTCGGGTGGGATACTCAGTTTAGTGATGGATTCATAAAATAAACCCGCCAGTTCTGTCCGGGTGAAGTTATAGAGTTCGTGGTTGCCGACCGTGTGAAATGTGGGGATGGCGGCGTGATTCTCGAAATGGGATAAGGTCAGGGACAGACCAGAGAGCGACCCGCCATGAGTACGATTGAGTCCGTCTATTATGTCCCCTAACTGCAACACAAAGTTTACTTTCGGCTCATGCGTCTTCCAGTAGTTGAAAGCTTTGTCGACGTGGTTCAAGGCTGATCGGTAATAACGAGTCTTTCCGCCATTGCAAGTAGGCGGTCGGTCGTTGCAGTCTGCATACTGGACATCGGCCAAGACACCAAAGGTCACTATGGGCTGGTTGAGGATTTTCGAGTCCACTGCCATCATGGATCTGTAATTGGATAAATATACATTAGGATGATTCCATGAAAAATTACCTTTTTGTTGTAGCGTAAGTCACGTGTAGAAAAAGGGATTATTAAATGAAAAAAAACAGAATAGCAGATCAACACTTAAATATTGCAACTAAATAATGCAACACGCTTTATTTAATTTGTTTATTTTTCAAATTTAAAAGCTTTTTTTAACTTGCAACTTAAGCTACAGTCAGATGGAAGTAGCCATTAATGTAAAATATGTGCATTTAAGTATTGTAATTCATATGATTAACAAAAACTGCAAAGCTATATTTAACTCTTTCAGGGGTAGAGACCAGGGGTTAACTCTTTCAGGGGTAGATGAACTCCCTTGTCTCTTGAGGGCTCTTGCTCTTGAAAAGATAAATCACTTCGGCCCAGAATTTATTAAGGTCTACACTGATGGGTCTAAGGACACTGATGGAAATTCGGGAAGCGGTGTATTTATCGAGTCCAAAAACCAGAATCAAAAACTAAGTCATACTAATCCCAGAGGCTGTTCAGTCTGAATGTCTTAATGCTGAACTGATAGCGATTGCGATGGCTCTTAACTACCTCGATAAATCCTCGCCAAACAAGATGGTCTTTTTTGTGGATTCCTTATCAGCCCTTCAGGAACTCCAAAAGTGTTTCACTAGTTCCAAATCAATACTAAAAGAAATCGCGACCTGTATTGACTCCTTCCACAAGGACTCCTCACTAACATTCCAATGGATTCCCTCCCATATCGGCCTGAAGGGAAACGAAACGGCCGATGAATTGGCTAAGGCTGCTGCTGTTCCGGACTTATCAATCGACTTCGACCTCTTTAAATCTTGTCAAAAGAAGGCACTAAAACAGCAAGTTCTCCAAGGAGTATCTCACCACTGGTACGTGCCCGACAAGCCTGGAACCTACATTTACTCTGGCCTGAGTCGGCATGCTTTTTCCTCCCTGTCACGTCTTCGTACTGGCCATACGAGACAGATTAAATTTATTAATGGAGAAAGGGTTTTCCCGACGTGCACCATCTGCAATGTAAATCAGGCTTCACCCGAACATCTTCTTGATTGCATGGGCGTGTCAAAGAAGGAACTGTTCTCTGCCAACCCGCTACAAGTTCTGGACTTTCTTAATGTTTTCAACTTGTTTGATATTGTTTAATTGTTGTGTTCCTGTTTTGTGTGTCCATGGATTTGTGTATATACACTTGGGATAATAAAAAAATAAATAAAAAAAGGGGTAGAGACAAATTACCCGACATTCAGGTTATCCAGCAACACATATTTTTTAAAAAAATAAATTTATTATTTTACTAAATTTTAAAACTGGAATAAACTTTAAAAATTAAAAAATTTAATTGTCAATTAAGCATTTTAATTTTATTTACCTATGTAGTGATAACAAATTAACACTTGAGCCAACGTGTTTATCCATCAGAAGGTTAAATAATTGTAATAACCATATAGAATTCAATACATAATTATCTATTCAAGTTTAAATACAGTAGAGAAGGGGATTAATTACAATAGAGCAGACTGGGTGGATTTTGCCAAACTTAGGAGTTTTTGTTAACAAACAGAAAAAAACAAAAAATTCTTTTTGTGTTTTATTTTTTACAAAATATTGCAATAAGCATTTTTGATTTCCAAGGTGACATTAACAGTGCCAAAATGAAAGTGGAGATAGTAAAAAGCCCTGCAGGATTGTTCCAAAAAAATAACTTTAGAGCTCTGTCTAGACTAAATAGAGAGGCGGAAACATCAAATTGACCAAGTTTTTAGCCTTTTTGGTGTTACAGATAAAAGTATCCACATAACTTTGTGACAATAATGCACAGTGGGGTTGTTTCACGGAGGATCTGGCAATAGCTACACAGTGTTTTCCCTACTCTTTTTTTTTTACTTTTGCTGGTAGTTTGGTAGACCTATATTCAGGTTAGTGTGTTTGGTCAGCACACAAACCTGATTATCTCGACTACTCTCTACCAACCATCTAAACAATACAAAAGTAAATAGAGAGCAGAGACATTTAGAGAATTGTTAGAGAGTAAGGAAAACAAGACCGTACATAGCTATTACCAGATCCCCCGTGAAACCATAAAAAGTTGGAGAAAGTGATTAATTTTAAAAACAATTCAGTAACTATTGTATAATATTCAACAAAAAATATCAATTTACACAAATTTATTGCTATTTACAATATATTCCAAGATTTTAATATCAATTAAAGGTATTTTTCTGGGCCCTGATAAATAAAATCAATTTCTATGATACAGTACAGGTACACTTAATTAAAAATTATAAATAGTAAAGTAGAAAGCATAACGAACGAAACTGAAAATTAAGGCTATCTTTATATTTATATTTGGTATCAAACAAATAAATAAAAACTTCTTGTCTTCCTTATCGTAATCAGATTAAATACAAAACTTTAAAATAAACCATTTCACTATCATACCTACCGGCGAAATATCGTAAAGAGTTTTCCCAGAACTTCTGCGTAACAGATTTCAGACCAAAATCACACAGAACGAAACACGATGGCTTTCCCCAAAAGTTCCTAAAATTTAAACACCATTTTACAGCGCACTTTAATAAAATAATAATGTTTAGAGCTATTTTTAGTTCCTACCTTTTTATATTGTGTGATCTTCCGCAGTATCGTCTGCAAGATAAAGCAAAAGCAATAAATTATTACGTCACGCACGAGATAAACAGGTACAGTTGAGATGAAAGAGGTGAAAACTGACACTGACAGCTTCATTTAAATTTAGTAATAAAAGGCGTAGAGATGGAGGAAGTACCCATTGAGCAAATAATGTTTTTTTATTAATTGATTATTAAAACGAAGGACTACCTACATGATTTATGGGCCTTTATGCCTTTATTATCAACTGCGTCCGGGTAACTAACTAGTAAATTAAATACCCCCCCCCCCCTCCCACCCAACGTCACTTGAACGCCGTTCCAAATTACGAGGCTATTGGCTAATAACCCTCGTGTCAGGGGCGGCGACAGCGGAGGGACTAGGGGTGCTCCAGCCCCCCTGTCGGGGAAGTCTAGCCCCCCCGTCGCACAGTGGGGCAAAACTCGCAAAAGATGGCCAAAAGTATTTAACGGATTTTAAACGAACTATAAACTATTAGATTATGTTTTATGAAGTATTTTAAGAACAAAATTGAGTCAAAGTAAATAAAATATATATTCATTAATAAAAATTCTGCTTACATAGTTTTGCATAAATTACGACATTTTATTTAAAAAAAGTTTTTAAAAACTAATAAGGATTAAATAAATGTATATTCATTAATTTATACTGTTTTAAAAGAAATATGAAGTTTTTAAACTCTTCTTGAGTACATAACTGTTTTTTAATAACTCCTTATGACTTTAACAATATTTTAGAATTGGCTTACTTTCAATCACTTTCACATTCGGAGTCATCATCAGAAGAGGTGCTTGCAGATTTTATTACTGGACCTTCTAACATTTCCAAAGTATCTTTCGAAAAATGTCTGAGTTCTCTTTTAGGCTCTTTTCTTAAAGTTTGAAATGAAAGGGTCAGATGAAATTAGCAAATAATTTAATATGTCTTCGTTCGTTTTTGCTCTTGAGCACTTGCGCGTAAAATTTCTTCTGCATATTTTAAATTCTTTGTTACGGGCTTCTTGTGCCTCTTCACTCAACTGTCCGATGGGTATTGAAAAATTCGAAATTACTTCTGATCCATGGATTAGAATCTTGTGGACAGTTACTGGCATTGGATACCATGGATACAAGTTAACATAGCGTTCAGCAGTTACAAGACAAAATTTACTTAATTTAACTTCATTGATATTGATACTAAAGTCACTTGCCAGTGTTTGCATAATAATTCCAAACCGTTTAATTAGTACTTCATCGATTCCAGTAATTCCAGCAGAAACACTGTGCAACTCCAGCAGAACAACTCATGCTCAACTTCATTCGAAATGATAACAACTCTTTGTTGTTTTAGGTGGTGCGGTGAATCTGGAAAAACCACCTGTCCTTTTTCAAAATCAAAACAAACCATTTGTAGTGATGGGTTTATTTTGCGGGTGAAATGAATCAGTGTATACATGTTTCTTTTTTAGTTATTTAATCTTAAAGTTCAAATTTTAATGTCCATTTTTCAACCAATAAATATATTAAAAGATTCTTAAAAATGCCCAAAATATATTAATTTTGTAACACTAATTTTCTTAGCACTCCATAAAACCTTACTTTAACGCTTTAAGTATATTTATTTTGGACTTAAAACTACAATTTTACAAATCTATGACTTTCCTAGAATAATAATAAATTCACTTAACTTCTCAAATAAAGTCACTTTCGAGTTTTGTCCATAGGACGTCGCACTGTGCTTCGAGTTAACGTGCGCCACACTGAATTGTTTGAGAGCGAGCTCACTACAAATTAACTTTACTTTAAAAAACGCACTTTAGCGCACGAGATTTCACTTGAAACAACTTATATAGGTTCTAAACTTTATCATAAAACATATTTTAGAAGGGGGAAATGGGGGGATTTTTTTTATTTAACCCAAACGTGTACAGTTAAACTATTGAATTATGACATGGAAATAATGAATTTAATTTCAAATGAAAATATAACAAATAGGATAAATTCTCATGATAACTAAAAATAACATACCTTCAGGTGTGTTTTGCATTTTTAATCTTTATTTTTAAAAAATTCAGAACGCGCAAAATTTTATGTGACTGTTCATTGTCAAAATCACATTTGAAATGAGCCTCCTTTGTTTTTCTACTTTAAGCGCGTTGCACGGTTAAAATAATAATCGAGCAAAGAAAATATTAACGATTTTCAATCTGTGGAAATATCGTCTCTAGGTGCACCAAATATCAAATGTTTATTCTAATTTTTATTTTTTGACTTTTGGCCACGTTTTGCGACTTTTGCCCCACTGTGCGTCGGGGAAATTTTGAAGTTCGTCGGGTATTTAAATTATGACTTCATTATTATCATATATTCATGTGGTCGGAATTTCGTAAAAAGTTTTGGTTGATAAAACAGAGCCCCTTAAAGAGTTTCAAAATTAGATTCTGCCTCACACATTCATCGAGTTTTATTCGCAACAGTGTATGTGCACGCAATGTTCCGGGGTTCATTGCGGTTTTTTCGTCGAGTGTCATGATGTTTGCTTGAAACCGAACTTAGAGTGTTTTCTTTTTTTTTACGCATCCTTTTGATTTCGTTTCGAAAAACATCTCGTAGCCTTCCATTCCTCTAGCAGGGGGAGGGCCTTATATTCAACTCAGGGGGTGGGTATTCGGAACTCGTAAATTTTTTGCAGACGGTGGCATCTTTTTCCGGTGTAACTTGACCCCAAAGGATAAAGAGGGGGTCGAGACTTTCAGATGTGTTCTTAGGAAAGGGAAAATAGCATCAATACTGGGCTTGTTCACTAAGTACAAGCAAGTTGAACCAATATTTCTTAGGTTAAAAAAAAAGTGTCGAAACGTGTATTGTACGTAGAATTTTTTTGTGATTATGAATGTATATGAAACAAAGTTTCCGAGCAACCGATTAGGTTTCCTAGTCCATTTTACAATGTGCCTAAGGCAACGTAATATAGGCTATTCAAGTAAGTCGATTTTGTATGCTGTTTATTTTGTTATTAACTTATTACTCTTTTTTTTTACATAAGTATATATTATTAATATTAATACCTGCAATAAGTATGCTAAAAAAGAGTTTTTGATTTAAATGAGCATGGAAATATAGAAAATATAAATGTAACAGCATTTTTTTAAACTTAATATGATCAAAGCTATTTTTTACTATGTGATACAAACTATTTTGCTATATTTTAATAAAAAACCCCTTTTGGACATCCAATTGCCACACATTTGATGAATATAATTTTATTATTCTTTTTTCTAAATAGTTTAGCAGTTGTGCCTCATATCATATCTCAATTGCCCAATCAATTATTTCACATAAGATTTCACATATATTAAAGATATACATTAATAAACATATTAGTTCTAAATGGTAATTGGAGACAAGAAAATTTC
Organism: Hylyphantes graminicola; assembly: GCA_023701765.1. NCBI lineage: Eukaryota > Metazoa > Arthropoda > Arachnida > Araneae > Linyphiidae > Hylyphantes > Hylyphantes graminicola. The sequence continues at coordinate 57,928,981 of CM043114.1, read as the reverse complement.
AGCGTTTGTAGAAAGCAATTTTACAATGTTTTGTAATGGACCTAATTAAAACACTTTCAAAATAAGTACTTGGACGTTTTCATGTTATGTCACTATAAAAACAATTAATATTTATGAGAAAAAAAACTTGAAATATAAAATTTGAGATTATACATGCTGTTAACTAATCTAATTTAAAACCTTCAAATAACAATTAACTTAACACCTATTAATAGCAACCGGAGATTGGATGGCACAGTTGGATAAAGCACACAGTGGGTTTGAGCCCGCGTGGGAAATATAATTTTATCTCACTCATTCTCAAAAGTAAGAATATGCTTTTTTGCCAATTTGAGTTTAATGTATTCGAAGCTATTCTATAACGATAACGTTCTCAGATATAAGAACATTATTCACAAAATTTGGGAACCCTTTTTTAACAGTGCATCGGCAGTATAAATAAATTCGAGTCATTTAATTGATGATATATCATTTTGATATTAATACGAGAAAACTCATATAATGCATAATCATGTATTAAACTTCCATAGAATCTAATTCAAACTATACAGTGCTTTCCCAAAATGATGTGTTTTCCAAAGTTAAATTAGAAAAGTTAAAGTTAAAAAAATAATTTTCGTCTCTGACAGAAGAATTTCTATCGTCCACATGTCGATACAATGATGAAATTTTTTCAAAATATTTTCAACATTGCTTCCAAAGTTGTCCTCCAATAAAAATTGCAATTTAGATAATTAAATTGCAATTTTTTTTGTTGTATTGAACTGTACGGGAACAAAAATGACAAATTTCCCGAACGAAACTTTACGACGGTTGTTATTTATCGGGGGGGGGGGGGGGGGGGGGGGGGGGGGGGGGCAGCTTGAAAGTGAAGATTAAAAAAAAAACACACCGTAATTTTAAATTGTACCTTAGCCCCCCTGTCGGGATAAGTCAGCCCCCCCGTCGGGCAATTCCTAGCGCCACCACTGCCTCGTGTAGCCCTAGTACGCAGGGCCTGATTTCCGGCAGGGCAAACGGGGCACGTGCCCAGAGCCTTCCACTTTAATGGGGCCCCCGAAATTTTCTTCATGAACATTTATGTTCAATGCAACTGCCCCCAAATTTTTCATCTGAGATTTGCACAAAAATTAAACTCATGAACAAAGTCTACTACGAAATTGTGCTTAAACTCTGAATTAATCAATTCACAAAAATAATTATTTTGGGGGATTAAGCTTGCTTTCCAAGCTAATTACTTCGGATATTTTTTGGGTAAACACTGTAAATAGGAAAATACACGCATAGTTTTAATCGAGGTATGTTTTGGGGCCCCAAAATTTGCTCGTGCCCTGGGCCCCTAAAGTTGTAAGTCGGGCCCTGCTAGTGCGATGTTCAAAAGCTACACTCTTAAAAATGAATGCTCAAAAACGACGAAATTTTCCTTAATTTTGAGGATTCAGTTTCCTGGCAAATGCTCCGAGTTTTCCTTTCCTCAAAGTGAGGACATTTGAATCGTCATTTTTTTGAGGATTTGAATGTCGTCTAATCTAAAGAAATATTTCGTTATTTTTGAGCATGTGAATTTAGTTGTTTTGAGAGCTAGTTTCCTTAAATTGAGGATTGTTATTCTTAATTTGAGAGTTTGGCATCGTCATTTTTGAGCATGTGATTTTGTTTTTATAGTTCTGGTTACGTTAAATTGAGGATTGTTATACTTGATTTGAGAGTTTGGTATCGTTATTTTTGAGTATGTGATGCTGTTTTGATAGTTCCGGTTTCGTTAAATTGAGGATTATTATTGTTCATTTGAGAGTTTTGCATCGTCATTTTTCAGCATATATATTTATTGTTCGGGCAGCTCTATAGTTAAACTCATAGTTTCCTTGCACAGAAGCCACGACCATGGGCGGAGCTATAAAACGCGCGGGGCAATCAGATGAAGAGAAAATTTCAGTCGTGTTATTTTGTCTTCATCTAATTGTTCCGTGCGTTTTATAGCTCCTCCCATGGTCGTGGCTTCTGTGCAAGGAAACTATGAGTTTAACTAGAGTTACGTCGTATTCGGTCTAGTTTCATCATATTTGAGCAGATGCATTTTTCTAAAAAGTTTTTAGGATGTTTTATAGGATTTTACTACATCATTTTGTTATTGGTATTTTTCACCCAAATACAAAAAAGCTATAATTATATTCCACATTTGTCTTTTTTACGGACACGAATCCATCTATGTACAGCTTCTGAAATATTGAAGGCATTTTGATACAAAATTGACTATTTGCATGTAAAACTATAATATATAATGTTTATAAAATATTAAAAAGATTCTCAATGCATTTCGGAACCAAAATTTGCTTTGAATATAAGTTATACAATCAGTTTATTACATTCCAAATCTAGAAAATCCACTTTTAAATTGTTCATTTATTTTTACAACAAAATAACATTTCACTTTATTTGAATCTGTACATTTATTTTATCAAAATAAACACAAGTTTCGAATTTTTTTATATACATATTGATTATATGATGACGGGCCGGTGGTCTGGGAACTGCTGGGCAGGCTGGCATTTTGTGTAGTACTTCACAAACTGCTGCTTCAATCATCAGTACTTCAGTCGTATCATTACAGCAGTTTTGTCTTCTAAAAAAATAGGAAGCATTTAGTATACTTTTCATAACCTAATTGGGCCAACCCTTATAAAGGCGAGTCTAAAAAAACAACAAATATAGCATTTGTTTAACTTACAAGTTTAAGTGGAATACTAACACATCAAATTTACTGAAATTAAAATTTTAGTTTTTTTTTTTTTTTTGGGGGGGGGGGGGAGGGATGAGACAGTTTTTTAGAAGTTAGGCATTTAAACAATAAAATAGTACACAAAATTTCAGGTGGATAATTTTCTCAAACAAATTACAGAAAGAACTTTTTTTTAAAAAATAATTCTTTTTAAAAAGTTAGGCTTATTTTGAATATTATAGCTTTACATTTAATCTTGTTTTTAATTATTTCTATTAGAGATCCAAATCCCTATTCCTGAAGCTTGGAATCAACATAGTCCATGGCACAAAACTAATATACTATATTAAATCAATTGTAGTTGCATCTTCGAGTCGTACCCAAAGGCATCTACCTAAAAAACAAGGCCGTTAAGTATTATATTAAGAAAAAAAACTTATTAATTACGGTATTTTATTACATACTTTTTGCATTAAAAGTACATTTAAAGAAAAAAAATTATGGAAATATAATGCATTCAGTGCACATAAAATTTTATCTTTCAGTGTGAAATATTTTTTAATTATAAAACCATAATTTAAAGACACAAATTATGCATCGTCAAAATAATACTTTTCACTTTTAATAAATATGCAGAATATAAATAAAAAAAATTTTATTAATAGTTAACTAATAATTACTTTATACCATATTAGTTGAATGAAGAAAATAAACCATTTTTATTTTGACACAAAATGAAATGACTTAAACTTACCTTAATAAATATTGATAATAATCCAAATACTTTCCAACAACATAACCCCTTTTCTATATATTTTAACTTTTTTCCGTTTCTACTTCACATATTTAAAAAAAAAATCCTAGAGTATCGAAGTTCGAATTTAGCAATGGCACCTGGCGATGATCACATCTGCTGTCCGAATAAAAAGCAGTTTATTATCATAGAAAGGCGAACTTCGAATTTCATGTTTAGAATTCGACACCTGTCGTTTTTTAACACATAACAAAGTGTAATGTCGTCTTCCTTTTTTCAGTTGGCTCAAAACTTTATGTGACTACTTTTTACTAATTCGTATATTCTATCGAGCTTATAATTTCACCGAAAGAAAACGAAAAAAAAAAAAAAAAAAAAGAATTATTCTTTTTCAAAAAAGAAGAGTTGAGCAGTACCATGCAATCTTCAAAAGTTTTTCAAACGATTTACGAATATTTAAAGTTGCTTTAAAATATTATGTTTTATTATTTAATGTGTTCCGTTTATGCACTCATTATCTATTATTTTTTTAAAATACTGTTCTTAATTTTACTATGCAAGATTTATTAAGTCGTTTGATGAAACCTCTTATTTGCAAAGCGTTCTTTAGCTGCGTTAAACTTGATTCAAGAGTGCAGTGTAAATTAACAGTTGAAAATCAGCATCAATAGTAAACAAAAGCTATAATTCCGTTCTATTTTTATAATACTTACATATTCTAATGAAGGCAAATAGTTTTATGTTTAGAAACATGCTACTTCTTGTTCTTTACTGTAAAATTTAATGTTCAAGCTGCTTGTATATATTACGAATTATTATGTTAGGCCTAACCAAACTTCAAGAAGCCGCCATTGTTTGAACCGCTAAGTTCCAATCCCAGAATGCAACGGTGCGAGTACAACGAGATTCAGTTTCCTCAAAATCAAGATACACAGGGCCGTGTGGTGCTATGATGCAGAGAGGCGGCCGCATCAGGCGGCAATTGAGTAGGGGCGGCAAAATTCGAGATTCTAACCTCCATTTTTTAAAAATAATGTTTCAAAAAAAAAAAAAAAATTAGTAACAACGAAATCTGTGTAAAATGAATACTTCTAAATCTTCAAATATAAAAAGAAAAAGAGCGGCAATTCTAATGAGTATCCGAAATAGTGAGAATGAAAATAGATTCTATACCAGGGTGGCGACAAGACCGGGAAAACCGGGAAATCAGGGAATTCTCAGGGAAATTTGCTATCCTTAGAATATCAGGGAAATCTCAGGGAAATTTACCTATTACCCCCAAATAAAAAAAAAACGGAATTTTTTTCGACGTAGCGGAACCGAACCTTTTGAGGATCCGTTCATTTGACCTCGTTCACTCTGGACCGACCCATTACCAGCGATCTCGGAGGGATTTCCCGGTCTGTAACGGGTCTTTCATTCGACGCGATATAGAGGATCCGGATGATCGTTCCCTTTGTGGATTCGTTCTTTTGGACCCGTTCACTCCGGACCGACCCATTTGTAGCGGTAGCGCGCTCGGGTTGGAATGAGTTTGTTTATTGTTATTGTTTCGTTCTCTATGGTTTTGTTTGTAAGCATGCTATAAAAATGCTAGTGAATTCCGCTTTCGTTTATATTCGTGTATTATTTTAAAGATGTAATCGTCAGGAAACTAAACAAACAGTATCAAGTTTTTTAGACTCTTACTCAAAACAATTCCCATGCATCGGAATTTCTAGGAAAGGACCCGATTTCCCTTTCTGCGCAGTGTGTGCTTGTGATATTAAAACTGCTCCTGGTGGTTTAAGTGACATTAAAAATCACATCAACTCGAAGAAACACACTGAAAGTGTTGAAAAAACATCTAAAATTGGGAAATTTTTTAGTTCTGGTGAAAACGATAGTGAAGTTAAAAATGCGGAATTTTTTAAATGTTTACTTTATGAAAATATCAAGAACCACTGTAGGAAATGTTAATTATATATTTTGTGTTGGGAGATAAAAGATGAAAATCTCTGGCTATGGAAAAATTAATGCAAAGTTAGTCTATTTTTGTGTTTAAATTATTTTTATATGTATTACTTCAAAAATTAGTTTTAAAACAAAATTTAAAGTCTCAGGGAAAATTTTTGAAAATATTCTGGAAATCAGGGAAATCTCAGGGAATTTTACATTTCAATTTCTGTAGCCACCCTGTATACAGGCCCGAGCTGGCCAGGGGAAGAGAGTGCGGTCTACAAAAAAACCACTGCATGTTTCTTTTATTTGGGTAGTAGGAAGAGGGACTGGGTTCAGGGCCACCGACAGGGGGGGGGGGACATACCTATGCATTGCATAGGGGTCCGTAAGAAGTTAAAGGGCCCGCGCCGGCGAGCCATTTTTTTTAATTTCATCAAAAAATTAATTGCAAAAAAAAAAATCAATAATTGGGGCCAAAAACTTTACTCCAGGATAAAAGCTAGTTTGGTAAGATTCACTATTATTATTGGATTTTTATTGGATTTCTCAGCAAATTTTTTATATCTTCTTTTAAAAAAATACTTAACTTGTGAAATTTTTCCGTATTCATTAATGTATTTAGGAACTAGCGGGGCCCCTAGAAGACCCATAGGGGATATGAGTTTTTATTGAATTTATCAGCATTTTTTTTAAATGTTCCAATTCCTTCGTTACAAAATACTTAATTTGCGATATTTTTCCGTATTCATTAATGTATTATGTAAGTAGCGGCGTCCCTAGGAGACCCATATGGAATATTAGTTTTTAGTCAGATTTACCAGTAATTTAAGCCTTAAATATTTTTTATTTTAAAAAAATGTAGAAATAAGATATGTTGGTTTCTTCAAATTCGCAATTAATACTGTAATGTTCCCTGTCTCTTCACTGTTTTTTTTTCTGTCAAAAATGTTATAATTTAATCCTTTTTTGAAAACTGAAAAATTGCTTTTCTTCACAAACAAATTTCATAAAAATGGGCCCTTATCAGTTCCAGGTCATGCAAGGCGAAAATTCAAAAGGCGTCAATTTGGCTGATGAAAAAAAAATGAAAGGTTTTATTTTTGGCAGATCCTGGGTCCCGTTACAAAGGCGACTAAGCCAGATTTGTTTAATTGCATTTTAATTTAAAAAAAAAAATAGTTGAGAATTTAATCGTTCGCCATAAGATTCTTGAAGAAAACAATGTAGATTATTGGGACAAATAATTTATCCAGTATTTTTTTCCCTATGAATAAACAATTTGCTTCAATAATCAACATTATTTCCTTTGTGAATCTTCTCAATTATCATTGTAAAGTTGAAGATATTTTCTGAATATTCATCGCTCCAGTTGATAAAATAAACACAACTCAAAACAAGCAAGTCAACACAAACAAGTTGAAAAAAGGGGATAAATGGAAAGATCCCTGTTCCTCAAACTCGCTACGTGCTCACAACACACGATAATGGTTTAAAGTTTTCGCTATCTGCTAACGGGGGTAATAAAATTACCCCCGTTTTCCAAGAAAGACGTTGCGTTGCAAGGGGGTATTTTTACTCCCCCAGGGCCCCCCTCCTACTTTCTGTGGGAAAGGATGGTTTGTGTTTTTTCTCGTAGCCTCCACTCCAAGAACAAAATCCGAATCACTATTGTCCAGCTTCTGCAAAACTTATCTGTGATTTTTATCAAAGAAGGAGATAGGACCTTTTAGGTTTTATGACCGAAGAAGAAAGGCAGGGTGGACGATCGGAGCAGCAGTAGAGGGTCCTTGTTTGAAACTTGAGACAATTATTTTCAGGACCTCCTACACTTTGCATTCGAAACATTTTCCGAGAAGTGGTAGTACGTTTTCTCAGTACTGAGTATTTGCCAGATGTTTGAGGAATTTCTTGGACTGGCCATTGGGGCAAAAAGCAGATAAGACACTAAATTTATTGCTGCTACGTCACTTAGACAGGGCCGTCTTAGACTCTGGTTTTTTGGCAGTATAGTATTTCATTCTGTGTTGAATGTTGATTTTTTTTACCGCTCTCTCTTAGTGGATTTTGACGCGTTTTATGTGATTCGTGAATTCCCGTTTATAGGTAAGAAATTAACAAAAATTCATTCTCAATCAATGTCAATTCTTAATTTAGTTGTATTTTCCTAAAAATATAAATTTCTTTTTAATGTGCTATTTTTATAAATATTTTATTTAAAGCAGATGTTCAGAGAGTAGTTGTTTTATTTTTGTAATCAATCAATCACGAATCGTTTTTTTTTCTCTTAGAATTTTAGATCTTTGAGTATGATAAATTAACTCTATTTTATTGTTTTGACAATTTTTTTTTGTATAGTTGTTTTAAACAAATTAAGTTTGTTTAAAAAAAATAACTGTTACATAATTTAAAAATTCGGTCTCTTTTGCTTTTGATTGCTTTGTAATTTACTTTTATTCTTAAGAAATTGTCTATACATACTTGATTGATCTTTACTATCACATCATTTTATAATTTAATATTCTAGAAAAGGGAAAAAAAGATTCCGTTTGGAAAAAAATTGACTTTTTTATACTTAAAAGAGTTTAGAAAAAAAATCAAAGGCGGCATTTTAATGATTTGCATCATATGAAAAAAACATACCACACGGCCCTGAAGATACAGAATCGTCAAATCACGATCGTAAAACTGAGGATTCGCGTTTACTCAAAAGTCACGTGATAGTTTGACGAAACAATCCTCAAAATTAACGAAATGAGGCTTGAGGATTCATGAATCGTCAAAAATGAAAGTGTTATTTTTAAGAGTGTAATCAGTGACTACCAGTGACCCCTTCCACAATACTCACGTCTTCTCTTCAAAACATCCCCATCAAAAATTCTAAAATATTTATTCTGTCCTGTCCTCCATAACAGAAGAAATTGATTGTAGAAATGGGCTTGTTTCATCACTTTGTCAAAGAAAACAAAGCAACCAATGAAATCGCAGGATGGAGACAGTGGCGGATTTAGGACTTTTCTGAGGGAGGGGCGCACCCAAAAACTTGCCTGAAAACCCAACTATATTATCACAAAAGCTGGTACACAACTAGAAAAATTTCTGGGGGAAGAGAGGGGGGTTAAATTTTATCATTTTATTTTTTTTTATATTTTTTAAATTAAATTTTTTTAATTAAAAAATGATGAATAATTATTTATGAATAATTAAATTATTGATGAATAAAAAAATAAGTGCATTAAATAGGGAAAAATCAATTAATGGGAATGTTTCAGATGATGTAACGCTCTTGTTTTTCTTTTCTATGTACTGCGATTACATTGGTTGCTTTGGTTTCACTCTAAAAATGACCGAAATAGTGAAGTAGATGATATTCTATGCAAGTTTTCTTTAGCAAATGTTTTGAACAAGCAACAACACAGCAATAAGTTGGCATTAAGTAGCTGACATATAAACAAGGCAAACAGTAACTGTATATCTTGAAAATAGCATGGTTATTCGAAGTAACTAACTATTAAATTAAATACGATATGTGAAAGCTCACCAATAAAATAATCAAATGATTTAAACTTCACCGAAGCTAATTTTTAGTTAATTTTAGAACGTCGTACAGGCGCGAATCGCCGATGTGAAACTATTTTCAAATTGTATGAAAGTATGCCGTATATAAAAATAGCAATTTAATTTTAATTTAGGGTGTTTATTATCGTGATAAGGTGTTTATTTGTAATTTATTATTGTATAAGGTGTTTATTATTAATTTTAACTTAAGGCGAACTATTAACGGTCCGTGCCGCCAAAACATGTTCGATGATTAATAATATGTGTTGAGGGAGTGTGGTGATTTAATTTTGTCTAAATTTTTCTTTTAATTTTGTTTCAATAATAAAAAAACGGTCAACAGGTCTTGAGGAGGGGGCGCGCGCCCCCCGCGCCCCCTGGCTAGATCCGCCACTGGATGGAGAGGCGTTACGTTATAAAAATAGTCCAATTACTTTTGCTTTGGTATTCGAAAGTGAGTTTTCCAAGAATATTTTAATTATTAAATATTTATATATTTTAAATGCCAACTTTTTGCTGTGCTGTTGGTTGTTCAGAGCGTTTGTTGTTAAAGAAAGGCTTGTATAAGAAGAAAAGTTTCTTTTCATATATATTGGTCATTTTGAGTGTGAAAGGGAGCCTATAGAGTGGAAGGTGGAGGATTTGATACGAACCCCTAACGTAGAATTTACTAAGGAAGAAATCTAAATTCCATACTGATAAAAGGGCCTCCTTTTGTTAAATATTTTAATGAAGACTGAACAATTATGGAGAAAAGTCATCTTAAAAAAAATGCTGGAAAGGCACATGAAAAGTTAATATAATTCTAACAAGTCTTCTAAATTGAGACCTTTACGAACCCCGCTCCCCCCAAGGCTTACACCTTAGGTGGTACTCAAAGCACCGTCCGTCTATCCTACTATACCCCCTCCCCCGTTTCCAAAATCTGTTCAACTGTTTTGTTATATTATTCCGATTTTTTTTAAGAGGGTTGTTTTTTTAGAAAAAGAAAGGTAAGACATCAAAGACCTATCTTTTAAACTTCTTGTCAGTATGTCTATAATACGTTCTGGAATCTTATGACAGTAAATAACTTCAGATAATTTCAGATAACTTCAGAACTTCAATAAAATTTCTCCTTATCAATAGCGTACTTAAAGTATCTGTACGATAATGCTTGTCTAAATAAAAAAAAGTGTCCATGGCAAATCTCAAATCTTGATACGCCATTCTGATTAAAATTAAAAAAAAAAATCAAACTGGTTTTGAGTTTTGATTAGGAGATAGTAAAGATAATAATGAAATTTATGAGTATTTTTATAGTTTTTTTCTTGAAGTCTTGATAAAGAGTTCAAATAACACGTGTTAAAGAGATTCAGATAACAACGAAGGCCTTAAAAAATTGCGCGTGAGCTAACATCACACAACAGCAGTAGCACATTTATCTAAGGAAGATAAAAGTTACATGATAAGTTTTAAACTTATATTGCTTTGCTTTGGTCACGTAATTCACGACATCCTCTTTTCTAATTAAGGGGTCACAGGAGTCTTAAAAATGTGCAAAGAAGGTACTACAAAACATAGTTTGATCTTTCATGTCATTTTTTAACTACTCAATATACAAGTATAATTTTTTTATATGTAATTCTACAAGATTTATTTATTATATAACTAGTTTTAAAATTTATGAAACTTTAGCCAAAACTAAAATAAATGATATTAAACATGAAGCTATTTGAATACATTGTGATTAGGCTTGCGCGGCAAATTGTGAGGTCAAAATTGGAAAAAAATGACCAAGAAAATGACTTTATATTGTACAAATATGTGCAAACAAAGACTTAGCTCATTTTTAATTAGAAATTATTTAAAAAATAATTTAAAATCAAAATTTTTACATTTTTATTAATTTTTTTAGAAAAAAGTTCTTAAAATAATTTCGAATTAAAATTGAGCTGAGAATTTAGGTATAAGTCTTTGTTTGTACATATTTGTACAATATAAAGTCATTTTCTTGGTCATTTTTTCAATTTTGACCTCACAATTTGCCGCGCAAGCAATCACAATGTGTTCAAATAGCTTCATGTTTAATATCATTTATTTTAGTTTTGGCTAAAGTTTCATAAATTTTAAAACTAGTTTTATAATAAATAAATCTTGTAGAATTACATATAAAAAAAATTATACTTGTATATTGAGTAGTTAAAAAATAACATGAAAGATCAAACTATGTTTTGTAGTACCTTCTTTGCACATTTTTAAGACTCCTGTGACCCCTTAAGCTCCGAAGGTTCAAGTTTTGTCTAAGTCATGAAAAAAAATTATTATCGCACCAGACAAAAAAAATTCCATCTATAAAATGCATGAGCATACAAGACTGGTGCGCACTAAATCTGTCTATCCTAATAGGCGCGTTTACATGAGCCATCGAATCCATGGAATGCCAAACCCTCTATTCGGGGAAGAAGTGGTCGAGCAGGATTTCTAACCCAAATGATAGTCTGTGGTCGAATATATGGAGTGAAACATCAAACCCTCCTTCATTGGAGGGTTTGCGAAACCCCCAATGAACCCTGCAATTCCGGTTCTGCCTGGGCGAAAATCGGATAAATTGCGGAATTTGCTCTTCATTCCATATTAGATGGCTCATGTAAACGTGCCTATAGTTAAAAAAAAAATCATAGTTTTCTTGAACATGCCCCGACCTTAGGCGGAGCGCGGAGCTACAAAACGCACGGAGCAATCAGATAAAGACAAAATAAAACGGCTGATATTTTCTCTTCACTTGATTGCTCAGCGCGTTTTATAGCGCCGCCCATGGTCTCAATTTTAATTAGAAATTATTTTTTTAAAAAAATTTAAATCAAATTTTTTAAATTTTTAGTAATTTTTTTAGAAAAAAGTTCATAAAATAATTTATAATTAAAATTGAGCTGAGAATTTAGGTATAAGTCCTTTTTTGTACTTATTTGTACAATAAAGTCATTTTCTTGGTCATTTTTTCAATTTTGACTTCAAAATTTGCCGCGCAAGCCTAGTCCCAATGTGTTGAAATAGCTTTATGTTTAATATAATTTATTTTAGTTTTGACTAAAGTTTCATAAATTTTAAAATTTGTTTTATATTGAATAAATCTTGTAGAATTACATATAAAAAAATTCTACTTATATATTGAGTAGTTAAAAAATTACATGAAAGATCTAACTTTGTAGTACCTTCTTTGCACATTTTTAAGACTCCTATGACCCCTTAATCGAATTTATTCAGGTGTGGCTCGTCACCTGACTGTGGTTCTAAAATACGACGACCGTCGCCAATAGCCCTCGTGTAGCTCTAGTGCGACGATAATTCAAACCAAACCAAACCTTAATCGAATTAAAAATGATAAAGTTTAATAAATACTAGGAATAAAAACAAGTTGTACGTTTACACATAGAGATCATAGCGTTTACCCTATAAGATGGAGTATACTAAATTTGAGCTATAAAATAGAGCTGAAAAACTTTCATTTTCGGAGGGAAATCGAAGCAACTAATGTAATTGCAGGAAATGCAAAACTGAAAATAGAGTTAACATTCCCTGAAGTCACCTTATTTATTTTAAGGCTTAATGTATGCTTCGTTAATGTGACGAACTTTTCAGCTAGCACTCTTGCTTGAAATACCACTGATTGGTGTCCTGTTACAACGTGACATTGATTCACCAATCGAAGCTCGTGAAAGAATTTGTTTTCACTTAGCATTTCGGTTGCCACTAAAGACCTAAAACTTGCCCGTTTTTTATTTTCCCATTTTTAACTGCAACCTCTCTGTTGTAATCGGAAGCTTTGCTCAGAGACATAACATAGAGTGGACTGCGCATTGGCAAACCTAAAGTGTCCTAAACATCTAACTTACACAGTCACATGACTGTGTCGCGTTTGGCTCGCATCTATGGCGAGTTTACCATTTGGCGAGTTTTTTCACAACGACCTGAACACAGAGGCCGACAATCTAATGCTATGATAAAGAAGCTTGGAAAGGAGCAAGGATGAATCGCTAGTATTTTAAGATCCTCTTAATAGATATCAGATTATTTGTTTGATTTTGTGCGTCTATTTAAGATTACTTGAACAATTGAATGTGGACTCTTTATTAAAAATTAATTTAAAAGAACAATGGTAGATTTATGTAGAGTGTTGCTGTAATATAAGTTGGTTATTATGACATGGTGAATATTTTCTGCCGTCTCTATAACTTTCGTTCTAACGGTCCGATTTAAAAAAAAAAAATCAAATATATATGTATATTTTTGAAATATTGCTTCTTCCTTTATTTCACCTAGAATAATAAATCAACTTTCTAAAACACATCAATATATTCCAAATTCAACAAATGCTCTACTTTTTATATAAATAACTCAAAAACTACGATTGCAAAAACAGGTTTCGTTTTGACCAAATTGTAAAAAAAATATTCTACTTCTAAGCTGTCAATGTTCAGACCATTAATTTAATTGGCCCAAAGTATTTTTTATAATTAGATTTCTAACAACGTTGATTTAATCATGAATATGATTCTTCAGTATAAAAGAAAGATATTTAGAATAAATTCCCTCGATAGAAATTATAGTTTAAGAATAACACACAATTACTAAAAGTATGCAGAACTAAATAAATTTTACCCGTGAAAGTGTGACTAATCCTTTTTTATACCCCTCTTTACAATTAGGAATTCACAAGCATTTGGCATCTTGCACAAAACGTTACTGAATTAAGAGTGCAACATTCACGATTGTTAACATGCTCAGAGATAAAAGAATGTAATTAAATATTTATTATAAAAGCCAAAAGAGAAAAATACCAACAATGCTCAAAAAATCGTCTGCAAAAACAATAAAAAAAATTCAAGCTGCCGGTGATTGGTAGAAACCCACGTGACTTGGACGTTGATGGTAGTCTCCACTTCAGTTTGCTAGCTGATCTTCAGGTCTTGCGACAATTTGGAATAGTTCGCAACGAAACAGTAGCGTTAAGTTGCCATATGTAGCAACCTTTCCCCTCTTGGCGATTTATGATGTTTAGGACATAATGCTAATCTGCAAGGGATGGCGGTTTTTTAGAAAAAACTGGTTTTCCATTTTCCATCGGTTTTTCCCTAAAAAACCGGTTTTCGGTTCCGAAGGGCCTCATACAAAAAAACCGGTTTTCAGTCAAAACCGGGACCACCGGTTTTTTGAAAACCAGTTTTGGTTTTCCATCCCTAAGCTGCTTTACTATGAATGCGCAGTCCACTCTATGTTATGTCTCTGGCTTTGCTTTTAGCCATTTTCGATCGTTTGTTTATCGCTAATCGTCCCCCGTTTTGATAAAATTATTTTATATAACTCTTTGAAATGTCGTATAGAAATAACGATTGTAGAATATATGTCGGAAATTTACCTCCTGACATAAGAACCAAAGATATTGAAGACTTATTTTACAAATTCGGCAAAATAACTTTTATCGATTTGAAAAATAGGCGCGGACCACCTTTCGCGTTTGTAGAATTCGAAGATCCAAGGTTTGCATTGTTTTCGTTTTAATCGAATTATTTATATTTGTGACATTGTTTACATAAATAATTATTTTTAACCTATTGCTTAACTAAAAGTTAGTTGTTAAAATATTTCGAAACTAACCATAACCAAGAAACCTGTGAACTCATGCTTCATCTTCCAATAGATAACAGGTTACGATATCGTGTTCGTGACTTTCGTTTTTTTTGGAGAAAACAACAACTACCTACAACTAATTTATGCAAAAGGATGTGGCTGACAACTGAAATAATATCAAATTTCAAAGCCAAATTTTCGTTTTCCAGTTTTATAAAGTTGGAATTATTTTTATATATAATAATTTAAATATAATAATGCTAACAAAATGATGGTTATGATTTTCCCAAGCTTAGCCAAATTTACCAAATGGGTCGAGTTTGTGAAGAGCGATGTAAATTACTTTGTTTGTGACAACCATGCACAATTCTAAAAAAATGATAGAAAGCTATTCTTGCATGCATTCAGATGATAATATGAAGGATTGGGGTTAGTTTTAGGAGGGTTGGTAAAAAATTTTGTAAGTCAAAATCTGTGTTTGGGAACATGAATTTCAAGATGTATATGAGCTTCACAAGTCCCCTGGGTTAGGAGCTTGGATTTACTTATGATAGTTATTATTATTGATATTTTTTTCTTGTCTTTGTTTTTAATTTAACTTTAAAGGAGTATTACTTAAGCAGCTTGTTTTCTTTTTACCTTACAACACTAAATTTTGATGAATGTTCAATAATTTGATTCTGGAACAGCTATGATATAATGGCTGGTGTCAATTTGCATTGCATTTCCAAGTTACAAAACTGTCCAATATATAGCCATGTATTCCTTATAGTAGGGGTTCCCAACCTTTTTGCACCAAGGACTTGAAACTCGTGACCTGCATTTGACTTTTTGAAAAGTTTTGGTGTACTACCAGATTTGAATTTTTTTAATAAATGTATAATTTTTACCTCTAAAAGTGTTCAAAGGCCTTTTGAATTTCAACCCTTATTCTGCTTCAATGTTTATCTTTTTATGTACAGGAGTACAAAAGTTCAGAAAATCCACTTCACACAAGTAACTCGTAACAAATGGCATCAAAAATAGCAGAACTTGACGGAAGATCAAGGGGTTTAGGATTGACATCCGATCCAGAAGTTAATTAAAGATTTCTTTTTAAAATAATGTAAATATCTAATATAATTAGTTGTAGGTTTGAGTGTTCATTGTTCATGAAGCAAACATATAGAAGCTATTAATAGCTTCATGTGGCTCACATCACTCCCGTATACCACCTGAAATACTCCCCCACACACCAGTGGTACCCGTACTACCGGTTGGAAACCCCTGCCTTATAGTAATTATTGGGTCCGTTATAAAACCCCATATTGCAGCTTCTTCAAGTAAGTTAACATGTCTGATTTCTAGGGACGCTGACGATGCAGTTTCTGCCCGCGATGGGTACGATTATGACGGTTACCGATTGCGGGTCGAGTTCCCGCGTGGCAATGGGCCCGGTCGTGGCATGAGTACCACTCCCAGGGGAAGGGGCAGAGGCCCACCTGCCAGAAGATCCCAGTACAGAGTCCTGGTTTCAGGTAGGTTGGGCTCGTACTATAATCAGGGGGTTCGTATGACTCCTGAAATGTGTATCCATCTCCTGATATTTTTTTCCCCTCTTCTGAAAAAAATTGATAATAAATTTTTTCTTTTTTTTCTCCCATACTTTATTTGAAATATTATAAGTAGATAGACCGATGGCGAATTTCGGTCGATTCCAATTGTTGACTGATTGTTCAAAAGTTACATCGGCCGGTGGGCCGATGTTTCTCGCTTTCCATCGGCCGATGCCGATGGAAAAACCAAAATATAAAAATCAGTAAATCCATGTGTAATCCATAAAAAAAATAGGAAGTATCCCTATGATTCATCCGATTTCCATATTTTTTAAAAACTGTATGGTCAAAACCGTAGGTGTCGAAACAACGGCGATCCGAAAGTCTCGAAACTCTGGGGATCATCCGAAAGTAGCGAAACTACGGCGATCCGAAAAATATGAAAATACAGTGATCTGAAGGAGTTAAGGCAATTTGGTTGTAGAGACTCCCCAATCGGGAGGAAAATGTAGAATTAAATAAAAAAAACATTGGTTGGCCGATGTTTTTTGAGGCCGATCTTTTTCACTAAACTACCATCATCCGCCGATGGCAAGGCTGATAGTAAAATTATCAAACATTCGGCGTCGATGCATCGGCCTATCCCTAATTATAAGTTACTGCTCATGCACAGTAGAAAAATAGTTTTGGACTTCCTGATAAAAGTTAATGTCCCAGAATGTACCCCACAACTCTTTAGATTCCCCCTTCTTCCCCTCTTCCTTGAAGTGCAGTGAAGTAGCTAGACTAAACAAACATATTAAATTTTATTCCTCGTTTGTTACCTCCTGAATTTATATTTCTGCACTTCGAAAAAACTCATTAGAAACTCTTGAATTTTACTATCATAGAATAGATAGGGTATGAACATTGTATATCCTTAATATTAAAATGCAAGCCTGTTTCCCCTACCAAGTATACAATATTGAAAGTTTTAAATTAAAAAATAAAAATGGTAGGATAAAATAGTATAGCCTTTTGTTGAACGAATATTTTAAGGGCTTCCTTGTGGGAAAAAAATTCTATTTGATACATTAAGGGGTCATAGGAGTCTTAAAAATGTGCAAAGAAGGAACTACAAAGTATTGTTTGATCTTCCATGTAATTTTTTAACTACTCAATATAGAAGTATAATTTTTTTATATGTAATTCTATAAGATATATTTAATATAAAACAAATTTTAAAATTTATGAAACTTTAGCCAAAACTAAAATAAATGATATTAAACATAAAGCTATTTTAACACATTGTGATTAGGCTTGTGCGGCAAATTTTGAGGTCAAAATTGAAAAAAATGACCAAGAAAATGACTTTATATTGTACAAATATGTAAAAACAAAGACTTATGCCTAAATTCTCATCTCAATTTTAATTTTTGAAATCATTTTTAAAAAATTTTATTATTTGTTTAAAAAAAGTTCTTAAAATAATTTCTAATTAAAATTGAGCTGAGAATTTAGGTATAAGTCCTAGTTTGTACATATTTGTACAATATAAAGTCATTTTCTTGGTCATTTTTTCAATTTTGACCTCAAAATTTGCCGCGCAAGCCTAATCACAATGTGTTAAAATAGCTTTATGTTTAATATCATTTATTTTAGTTTTGGCTAAAGTTTGATAAATTTGAAAACTTGTTTTATAATAAATAAATCTTGTAGAATTACATATAAAAAAATTATACTAAAATACTGAGTAGTTAAAAAATTACATGAAAGATCAAACTATGCTTTTTAGTACCTTCTTTGCATATTTTTAAGAAATCCTCCTTAAAGGCAGGGTGTTATATAGGAATACCTTTGACTTAACTGGGGGAATGAAAGAACATTAGGTGTTTGATTCACCACAAGATTTTTCATAGTTAACTCTTCTATTATATTGTGTCACTCATAATTACTTTTTTTTATAAATTTGATTTTGTTCAGGATTAATATTTGATATAGATTTTTTTTTTCATTACCTAAAATTTTATAATCTATAAGAATTCATTAGTTTTGCTCAATGTTAGAGGTGCACCCTTTTAAATCTGTTGTTCTGTAGGTCTTCCATCAACTGGCAGCTGGCAGGATTTGAAAGACCACATGCGAGAGGCTGGTGACGTTTGCTATGCAGATGTTCACAAGGATGGTACAGGTGTGGTTGAGTTCTTGAGGTACGAAGACATGAAGTATGCAGTCAAAAAGTTAGACGATTCCAGATTCAGGTCCCACGAGGTAAGCTATATATTTTCGGTTTTGAATATATTTGATAGAAACCTGTGGTGATTTTATGTGTCTTTTTAATTTATGCATTGTTATAGTTGTGTATTAAAGTATTGTATTTTTGATGGAGTAGCAGACCATGAAGTCGCAACGTCGGATTTGAACTTCAAAGTAATAAAATACATAACTGGTTGATTAATCAATATTTGACCGGAAATAGAGAAAGAAAAGGCCCTAGCGCCGCAAACTAGATTGAAAAACCCCAAGGTTTGGTTAACCAGTACTTCCTAAACAAAAAAAATTACATTACTGCAATTCGAGCTTTACTACCATATCACCATTTCCTTCGATTTTCCCATTTTAAAAATGGTAACACCAGAGAAATCAATTTTTGTCACTGAAATTATTAAATAAAACTTTGAAAAATATAATATATAAACCAGTGGAAAGGGAAGTTCTTCTATATTTTTGAGTTTTAAATCAGCATTAAAGTGGTGGTTTGGTCAAGATATGCATTTTTTTAAAAAATGTAAACAAAAGAAATCTATTCTTTTTCACAGGGTGAGGTTTCTTACATCCGAGTGAAGGAAGACTATGGGAGCCGCTCCAGATCCCGCAGTCGCAGTTATTCGCCCCGTAGAACTCGCGGCTCCCCGACCTATTCCCCGGCAACTCGCTCCCGTTCCAGGTCCCGCTCAAGATCTTCATAAAGAAACAAACCATTCTTGACATTTCCAAAACTGGTATCTGCATTAGATACTATTTCTTGTTTAAATGTTTGTCTGCTTCAATACTTTTACTCATGTAACTTGATTTTCTTTCAAATATTCACCTCCAAGGCTGTACATGTCTTGATATTAATTAGCGATAAAAAGTTTCATCTAGTTTTTTTTAGGGGGGAGGGGATGTTTTATGTTGCTTTGAGTGTCATATTTTGTCGGTACGTATGCAAGTTATGATTTAAAGAAGTTCAGTGTCATGCAATAATTCATGTAGAATTTTTATAATAGCTCACAAGATACTGTTAGTTTCAAATTTAGTTAATGGAACTAGACTGCTGTAGTAATGTTGCAAAGTTTCCCTGTATTTCATTTTCTTTGTAATTAGCTTGATATAATAACTTTTCCATTTTTTTTTCCAAATTTTAACTTTTCAAAAATAAGTTTTGTCACAAAAAATGCTTTGTAGGCATGGATACATATTTTTTAGATATCTAGTGATCCAATATGTTTCCTCATTGCCTTTTTGTCAGTACATTTAATAATAGACTCGAAATATTATGTCCATTTAATAATATAAAAGAAAACTCTCATTAGCAATATTTTATATTACATTGAAGTGAAACTTTAAGTGACAAGTGTATAAATAAGCATATGCAATGTAAACGAAACAAGTAATTACCAGATATTTTGGCTCTTTTCATATCTGACCTGTATTCAATGTATATTTAACTAGATACATGCATATTTTGATAAGTTTTAGCCTCTTGCTGTAGCATTCACATTTATATGTACTCTGTTGCACTGTATAAGAATGTATGTTGTACCAATAAACTAATTCCTGATTTCAATTATTCTTAGATTTTACTCAAAACATGGACACGAGGATATTGAAATTTGAATAAGGATTTCTAAACGAGGACATAGGATGAACTTATTAAAAGGGGATCACTTTCATTGCAAGCAGGATCAGTGCTGGATTCCATTTGAGGGCTACTTATCGTTAATAGGAATACATGGACCCTGTAAATCATGGACCTCACTGTTACCGGTTTCGATGGATAGGATTACGCAAACTAAAGAAGGACTCAATACACATGGATCTCGCTATAACCGGTTCGGATGGATAGGATTACCCAAATTAAAGAAGGACCCTTTAAGCATGGATCAAACAATTTAACTGAATTTGGATGGATAGGATAACGCACATTAAAGAAGGACCCTGTAAACATGGATTTGCTCTTACTGGTTTTCGATCCGAAATTGGACGCATAGGAGCACCGCTTAGGAATTTGGATCATTCACTCTTTGGGGACTTCCTAGCTTATGCAAAGTGGATCCTAACAGATCGAATGGGAGGATTTTTACGGATTCAGGAAAAAGATTAGGATAAAGACGGAATAATCAGGATTGGGATAAAAGCGACACAGGATCATAATTGTGGAGGAGTCACTTGTAA
Organism: Hylyphantes graminicola; assembly: GCA_023701765.1. NCBI lineage: Eukaryota > Metazoa > Arthropoda > Arachnida > Araneae > Linyphiidae > Hylyphantes > Hylyphantes graminicola. The sequence goes on along the minus strand of CM043114.1, from coordinate 57,908,451 downwards.
CTGGAACCAATTTAGGTATGAAATAATGATAGTGGCCCATGTAAATAGAGCAAAGTTACTGCTTGCATGTAATGTTCTTTTACAGATGTCCTCCAGTACTAACCTATCACAACCATCAAAATTTTATATATATTTTTAAAGTTAAGTTGTAAAACTAAAACAATAAGTTAATTTAAATATTAATTGTTAACTAACTAAATTTTAACTTCTAAAGTAAACTTAAATTTCTTTTTGTGACTTTTGAAGTTATATTGTTTTGTGCTTGTCTTGAGTTGGTCAATTGAATTGATTAGCTTTTTGTTGTCTACCTAAGGTTGCCTGCATTGGATCACTGCCTAGTAGCAGAGCAATAATTTTACGGATGGGATGCATGGATTCCTCCTTTACGGATTCATGGAGCGGATCATGGAGGATGGATGCACAAACATGTGTGAATCTCATTTTTAACTAATATCTAGCTAACTTAAGTCCTTATTAAAAAAAAACATCCCTAGAAGTCATAAGTTCATTAAATTGTCTTTAGGACCCTTAAATTTGAGGAAAATATCAGAAGTTGCCTTTGATCTTTAAAACTTTGATCTCATGAATCCAAAATCCTGATTTTCTTTTGCTGTTTCGCTAACACATTTAGGCAAATTAACTACAGTACAGTCCCGATTATCCGAGCCCCGATTATCCGATTTTCCGCTTTAACCGAGCTTTAAAATATTTCTAGAATCTTTCAGACGACTGCCGAAAAATTTCTGAACAGAGGAAAAGAGAAGCAATCGACAAATGAGAATTCACAGAATGTGCTTGTGCGCAGAATGTGAATGTGCATGCTTCCCTCCCTAGAAAATCTTCATACAGATAGACTAAAAGCTATCGAAAGTACTATCTAATATATAGAACAACAAGAAGCAACACCAGCAATCCTGTTATCCTTAAAAAAATGGCTAAACATTGCTGCCGAGAAACGCCAAAATAATACAAAACAAAAATCAATTAAGGACTTTTTTAAGTGAAAGAACTCTTTAAAAGTAATGCATATGAAATATGAATTGCACGTGGTCTGTATAACATTTGTATTGTTAAAATATACATTTAGACATACACAATTGTTTTATTTACATTTTTCGCTTTAACCGAGTTTTTCGGTTATCCGAGCTAGTCTCGGTCCACATTAACTCGGATAATCGGGGTTCTACTGTATCAATATATGCCATCTACACACACACTATCTTAAAAAGTCAGCTTACTGATTTATATGAATTGCTCCTTTATAACATGTTGGGATGTTGGCACAGTACACTAAAAAGGGTTACCAGACATAAGGCATTTCCCAGACAGTTTAGTTCGTTATTCAACTTTCTAGCTACAAAAATTATACAAATTTTCTTAATCCATTAATTTGTTATTGTTTTTAAAACAAAAACAACCTAAATAATATAATTGAAAAATTGATAATGATTTCCTAGTCGAAAAGTTAATCACTGAAGCAAATCTGCTCATTATACTTAACCTCACACGTACATATTTATTAGTTTTGCCTAATTTAAATAGCTTGATTGAAAGTATTTGTGGTAGTACATTGTAGTTAAAAATATCAAAAAAAAGTTTGTTTTTCAATGTTTGAGTTTCCTTGTATAAATATTTAAAAAAGTTGTAGTAAGATCAAACTCGAATAACTTCATTTTCTTTATATTTAATACCTTGATTTTGTGTCACTGCTTCTAACAATTTAATATCCTCCCCACTACAGCTCATGTTCTATTTCCCCCATATGATTATTAGAAAAATATTTCTGGTAGAAATTAAAATTTGGGTTTCATTTCAGTAATTGGTGATTAATTGTCTAGTTAGAATATATCTTTACCTATTTCAGCACCTTTTGATTTATTAAAAAGCTTAATAATGAGCGTTTTTTTATTTGGGAGATATTCGTAAATTTAGAGGAATATACAAAAAGATATGTGATTAAAATGAAAAGCGTTTTAGTAACCAAAGATCCAAAATAAAAATTTCAGGATTTCTATAATAAAAAAAATAAAATTGCAAGTTGATAAACTTAAAATCACAATGCTAGGATTTGAAGCATGGATCTTATATGGGGAATAATAAAAACACGCTAACTTAATGCAATACTTTTCCATACACCATTAAATGTTCAAGAGTTTTGTTATATTGAGAAACTAAACCTCAAGTCCTGCTAAAAAGTTTGAGAACTGGTAAATCAAGTTTATCCATTTAATTCCGCTGGTATTTTTGGAAATTTTTTCAGAATTGCAAAATGTTATTTAAATTGGCTTCTCATAATTATATTCTATATATAATTATGAAGGTTTTAAAGTAAGTGCTGTTTTGAAATTTAATAAAACTTGGCTTACTTTGTTTAAACATTTTATATGCACCTAAAAGTCTGCATTTTAATTATTTTTCGACAAGTCCCTCCCTTGCTTTTTTTTAATATATTTGTAGTTCCCTTCTATTTATTTCTTTTAGTACTTAGAAAATAAATCACAGACTTGACTGTATTTCACCACCGGCGGTGAATTTTATTGGCACGGCCATTTTAACTGCTCATAATAAATTGTAAAACAGTACAAGGGAAAAACAAGCAGGAATAGTCTCTGAGGTATTTCTAAAGGCTGTAAGAATACACTGCGTTTTTTTAACTGTTTTTGGAACATAGGTGGAATGTAAAATGCGGTACTTACTTTAAAAACATCACCTGTATATGCTCCCCTATTAAAAAAAGTAAAATAATTCAATATAGTTATAATAAATATTATAACTATAGTTATAATAGTTAAAAATAGTTCGGGAAATTTCGTTAAATTTTTTTTACATTATTTTAAACTTAAAATCTTTTTTTTTCTTACGACTTAAATATTTTCTAAAAACTGAAAGTGAAGTTTAATCAATACTAACACTTGAGGATTTCTTCTGTGTCCCAAATTTTGTGCTACGCTGCATCATTTGAAAATATCCATTGAAACATCATTAACTTATGCCTTGCTTTCTTCTTGGATAAGTAAGTATATAGGTGAGTATATATTATTATGCAAAAACATTTTAACTGATATTGATAAGCATATGTTTAAAAATTATTTACGTAATTGTTATTCTGCAAATTATGTTTTTATGCTACAAATAAGGTCTTCAAATAAGCAATCTTTCAAATCAGATATTTGACAAAATGTAGCAACATTTAAAATTTGACTTATGACTAACTTTTTAAAATTAAAAAACAATCCTCAGTTATGCATATATTTATTTTTAAATTGGTAGAAGTTACAATATACTGTTCAGAATTTATGGATTAAAATAACTTTGAATTAAAGTTGCTAAAAAAGGTTAGATTACAGTAAATTACAGATTTCTTTATTTTTGTCAAAAAGTACATAGTAAAAAATACAATTGTTTCAAATGATTAATAAAATTATCTAAAAAAGAAGATACAAAAGTGGATGACTCCTTTTTCCGTTCCGAAATTGAAAATTTTGTAGGTTTGTCGTTTGTACCTTTGTAATTTTTATTATAGATTTAATAAAACAATTTTGCATTGCTAAGTCTTGATTTCATCTTTTTTTTATGAGCGGCAAAATTTTATATTTCAGTGTTGAAAAATAAAGGGTTAGGTGCTTAATAGAGGGGTGTGTTACAGCATTCGACGACAAGTTGCAGCTGGTTTTGCTGACTGATGGGCTTTAAGGAAACTTAAATAACTATGAATAATAAACAATTAAGTTGTTACTAAAAATGATAATTTATTATTAATTAATAATTAAATTTAATTATTATAAATACATTTTTAATTGTTAGAAGACAGATATTTCATAAGAGTTGATTTTACACTTTAGTACTTTTCGTTGTTATTAAACTGTTAAACCTTTATTTCTGATAGTTACTAATTTATTGTTACTTAATAAAAAATGCCACATGTTATGGGAAAATCTAAGGCTGTGGGTATTTAAATAGATGAACATATACGAATAGCTATACATAATGTAGCTGCTATAAATATACACTTTTAAAAATGGATTAAATGAATATAATTATTTAGATAAAACATAGCAAATTATTATTTACATTTTGTATAGAGATTCGCGAAGACTTTCCTAACCAAGATACTCAATTTATTTTACAAGAATTGATTTTTCATAAACAAATGAAATATTTGGATGGTTATACCGTGGGTGTAGGTTGTCTTTAGAAAAATGCCCTTCTCTCGTCCTCTCCAGCTACGTGTCTAAATTGAGCAGGTGGCGCCCTCTCGGAGGAAAAGTCGGGCTTCAGCTCTCACTTGTACTCAAAGGCTTGTGCCAACGGATGATATGCTACTGCACACTACACCCCTTTTCCTCCCAGGTTATCTCTTGATAAAATTACAAATATTCTGCTATAAAATACTTTAACATAATACTAATAAAAGTTATGTAACTTGTTTTTTAACAACACAGAGAAATTACACCCAGGGCATATGCGTGAATCGAACCCGCACCCGGTACAGTGCGCAGACTGTTAGCATAATGGTCAGCGATCTTAACCATAATCAAGGCCACCCGGGCCCCTATAAGCGTGGTAGTTAAGCATATATATATATATATATATATATATATATATATATATATATATATTTGAGAAAATCTTCCATAAACTGCTATGGGGGATATTCACACCATATCCACCTGAGCTGCAATTCCAAATCACTATACGAAAAAAAGCGGGTAGACAGGTTTGAGTAGTAGGAAAACAATAGCACGTGCTTCGATAGCTGTATGGGATAACATTACCACGTGCTTCCCGAGCTGATGCATAACAAACCACAAGACGTCACATGAATGTTCCCCATTGAAGTATTAAAAAAACAATTTATGAAAAAAATAATTTTTTAATGACTTGGGAAAAACAAACCAGTATACTCTTATTTGCACGCGCACACTTATGTTTAAATTAATTTTGTTTACATTTTATTCTTTTTTCATAGGAATGCGTAAGTATTTTTACCATCGAAATTTGAATTTTCATGAATAACTAATTATTAGAAATTAATTTTAATTATAATTATTAAATGTTTGAACACATATAGTGTACTCATAATGTACGCAATCTACGAAAAAAAAAATCATAAATATGAGCATATCAGTTTTCTAAAACTGCATTTAGTGGGGTATATTGACGTAATTTTTAAATCAATTTGGGTTGCAAGTGTGCAGATTATGTAAAATAAAGAAAATTCTATGTATTACATGTAGTGTAAAGAGTGAAATTGATAAACTGTATTATAGAAAGATAATTACCATGATTTGAAACTTATAACAATGATATTTAATTCCTAAATCTTTTTAACGAATACTTGACTAACTTCTTAGCATACGATTCGGCGCCGTATCTCGATTCTCGATGTTGCATTGGCGACTTTTTTTTTCACATTGCCTAATAACAAAAATTTTTACGGTAAAACCTCGTTTAAAAAAATACGTTTCTCAAGGGTTTGGGTAAAAAACTCGTAAAATACGGGAAATGCATATAGAAGGTAAAAATGAAATGAAAAAAAATGAAGGTAGTGAAAAGGCGACTCTTTCAAAAGGTATAGTACATATATAATACTAATACTGTAATCTGTATACTGTTTGGGTTGAAAATAGTCTGTAATAGTGGACTGTTTTTTGTCATACAGTTCAAAGTTAATGAGAGATGAAACTGATTCCAGAAAACTAAAGTGGCGTGGAATGCGTTTAGCTTTAAAAAAGAAAAATATTGCTTATTTTAGAAATTTCTTTTCTTTTTTCTTACTTTAACATAATATGGGGAAAACGCAAAATGTGTGAAATTCTATCAATAATAAACTTACAATCCGTTAAATTAACATTACAGTACAAAAAAAAAAATGGAACCAGGTGAACAACGATATGCAAACAAAAACCTTGCTACTCTACTCTCTACTTATCCTTAATTTAGTTTGAATAGTGGTGGACATCAAAGCGTACATACGTGTTAGCTTAATAAAGGTTTACTATTTTAGAATCATGAAGAATTCGGATAGAAATTCAAACGAAAGCAATGTTTCGCAAAATTCCGAGAAAACCTCTCAAAAGTACCAACAGAGTTCTGAAAAGAGTACAAGTAATATCTCTGTGCATCAAACATCGCCTTCAACGAACGAAAGATGTGCTTGCAACCACAATATGACACCTGTTTACGGTAAAGAATTTTAGTTGATGTTACCCTAATACAAATTTGGCTCTTGGTTTCATCAAAAATATCCTCCATATTTTCGTTGTTCTGTTTAACCATTTCTCAGGTTTTTATTTTTAAAGAAATGGTTCAACTGAATTCTGAAAATATAGTGAAACATTTCAACACATCGGTTTCTGCATGAAGCAGACTAAACGCAAACAAAAACGACCTATAAACATTCCTTTAGCCATTAAAATTTACTAACTGAACATTTTTATCTAATGGACCCTCCAAAAATTATTGGTATCGGAATGGAATAGCTTAGTTTCTTTATAGTAACTAAATCATTAGGTATAGAGGGCTAAATACGTACTCCAACCATTATAAATTCTTCAAAACAAAGCCAAACCTAGGAGGATAACCAAACAATACTAGAGAGAAAATAAAATCAGAATTAGATAATGTTCTGAAAATTTTCTAATCAATTCTATGCAGTGACGACATTTCGCCCCCCATCAACACGATATGTGACATCAGGGCCGTGTGGTATGTTTTTTTACATGTGATGCAAATCGTTAAAATGCCGCTCTTGATTTTTTTTTAAAAAAAATTCATACCAATTATATTTTAACTAAAAAACTGAAAAATTTGCTATCCATCACCCTTATGAAAGCTATTTTTAATCATTTTTACATTATTCACAACTGTTGGGTAAAAACACATATTTGGTTTAGTTTTTTTTTTTAAAGTTATTCAAATTATATTAAATGTTATTGATTTTACAATTGCAATAGGCACATAAAACAAAAAATACATATGGACTTAAAAATTCAAGTTTACAGAGAATCCCCAATTTAAAATGAGTATTTGGTAGAGTTGGGTTTGTATAATGACAGAAACTATGTATTTTTTTTATAGATATAAAGTTAAAATTGATATTTTAATGAAAATTTTTGATATTTGTAATCTTTCAAGCCAGCGCACAGTGAGGTCTTTCATCCGAATTTTTGGTCAAAAATATTTTTGAATAGAATTCGTATTATTATTATTATTATTATTATTATTATTATTTTGCTCTCGGCTTAACATTTTTTTATCAATGAATGAAATTATTAAGCCAGATATTAAGATATGCTTATAATTTTGCTCTATGATGATGTTGCGTGGTTCAGGTGGGACAGTGGCGCCGGAACTTATTTTTTAGAGGTATGGCAAGAAATGCCTCGATCTATCCCCCCCCCCCTTCTCCTCTAGAATATTATATCATTTAACAAATAAATATTTTTTTAGGTTATCAAACAATATTTACATTTATTAGAAATTTGATTAAATAGGTTTTTTTTTTCAATGCATACTATTTTCAATAACTATGTACAGTATTAAATATTAATTAAATTATGAATATTAATTAAATCGTGTAACTTATTTTTTATTATTTATTGTTAAGTAAATACTATTAAATAATATTTAAATAATATGAACTAATTCATAAAAATAATGATGATGTAAAGATAATAAATATACTAAAAGTGTGACAATTTAAGTTATTTGTATGGTTAAGTTATTAGTTATTTAATATGTAATAAATGTATTTGATTGAATGTATAAGTTTTGGTTGACATTCTATAACAATTTCCAAAGCAAGTACAACTATCATTTCGAAAGAATTTTTACAAAAATTTATTGCAATAAATCGGGAAAAGTACCTGCTATGTGCAGTTCAAATATAAAATAATCATTTCTAATTTTTTGAGCATAATGAAAAGTTTAAAATATTTGAATTTAAAGTTCAGTGTTATGATTACAAGTAAACGACGTATTTTTAAAAAAGAAATAGTATCTAATTAAACTGGTGTATTTTTAAGAATTTTTACACTGAACGAACATTTTTATAACAGTAGTTAAGGAGGTGGGGGAGAGGGAATTGATAGTATAACAACTCGTTTCAATTAATTTCGCAAGGTATTCAGGTGTTGGCTCGTCACCTGACTGTGGTTCTAAAATACGACGCCCGTCGCCAATAGCCCTCGTGTAGCTCCAGTGCGACGATAATTCAAACCAAACCAAACTAATTTCGCAAGGTAGAAGAAAAAAAATGTTCACCAATTAACCCAATTTTGTTAGAAGGCTGGGTGAGTTTGAATTATCGTCGCACTAGAGCTACACTAGGGCTATTGGAAGCGGTCGTCGTAATTTAGAACCACAGTCAACTGACGAGCCGACACATGAGTGAAATTATAGAAGAAAAAAAAATATATTTTTTTATCAGTACGTGCATCTATTACACCAAAAAAAAAACACAATTAAAAAGACCAAATGAAGATATGGTATAGTTCTGGCGCATGAAAAATCTTTCTTTTATAACATTATTACTTTACAAAAACAAAAATTACTTTGTTTTAAGTTTTGCTATAAACTGATTTGAACAGTCCCAGTTTAGTTTTAAAAATCTTAGCATATATTCTATTCATATTTAAGGCATCAGTAACCATTGTTAAGCCAAAATTTAAAGCAAACATTTTAAAATGTCTAGTAATTACTGGACAAATTATCAAGAAAAAAACAATTATTTAAATTCTTAAAAAGTGAGTTTTTACACTATTGACTCAAAAAGTCAAATCCCTCTTAATTTGACAATTCTTAAATTTATTTCAACAACTATAGATTAATCACAAAAAAAAACATATTTGACACACTGACAAAATTGAGGGCATTGTCATTTTTTTTAATGTGATAGGCTACATAATAAGCATTTTCAAAATGAAAATTTTTTTAGAACATTTTTAAATCATTACTTTATTTGTAAACAAAAATGCTTATTCTGAAATAAGAGTCCTAAAAATTGCAAACTTAAATTATATAAAAGTAGAAGATTTGATTTTAAACACAAGAATTAAAAAATGATTATCTCAATAATTCCAATAGATGAAGTCGTAATATCACGCAAAATTGTTTATTAAAATTATACAGTTAATTGAAAAATTATATTTTTGAAAATACTATAAACTTTGTAGATATAATGATATTTTCTTACCTTATTATCAATGAATAACGTCCGTAGTTTCCATTTCGAGTGACATTTGAATAACAAACTATATAAAAAAATAATTGGAAAACAATGGCTAATATATCAGTTAGCTCTTTTAGGCACTGCGTAAAGATTTTTTTTTATGGTTGGAAAAATAAAAATAAGTATCCCTCATGCCGCTTTAGTTGAGGTGGAACATAAGTTGGGGCTTGCATTGGCTTGTAGCACTGAAACTTCTTCGGACAAGCAGGAGCAAAGAGAAAAGCATAAATGTACAACAAAGAGTCAACGTCCAATTATCCCGTACCGTTGCAGCCCCCGCGTGGTCACTATTTTTTATTGCCTAAAAAAATTCTGCCTTGACTGGACAATCTACACATCAGTATTCAGTCTAGACGTCCTCAGTCCTTATTGTATTTGTCCTTTCCAAGGCGTTATACGATCCCAATCGCCAGCTTTCAAAGGCAGCGAAATTTCTCCCACGACACCGTTCTTTTACCCACGGGCATAAAAGAGGGGTGAGTATGAGGACATTCTTGGACCTTAGGACCACCCGGCAGATAGCCTGGAGCAAAGAGTGATGTGAGTGCGATGCTGTCTTGAAAAATGCCAAAGCTGTTTTGTCGTCGGTGAGGGTACAATGTTACATTGATATTCGCTACTTTTTTAAATTACTATTTCGGATGTGCTTATGCAAAAGTTATGCCCCAAAATCATCATTTTTAATGGGGGGGGGGGAGGACAGCTTTGCCAAATCTTATAAATCTTATTCTAAAAATTTTCTTTAAGAAAAATACGTTCATCTATATATGATACAAAATTACTGAATTTAAGGTAGACGAATACCCAAAATTCCCAATGTTCTAAAATTTTTACTATTACTTTAATCTTTTCCAAATTTGGCATAGTGATTTCAAATATAGTGAACAATGCTATTTAGGCAATTTTTTTTTATTTAAATACAATTTATTTATGTTAAACAGTGTTTTTCAACTAAAAAAAAGGTTTACGTTAACAAGTCTACCACATTGAATTTTCATCTTATAAACATTAATTATGTGTTAGATTCTTCGATTTGAACTGATGCATGCAATGACCCTCTAGAGTTACATACAAATTACAAGAAAAGAAGTTATTAAGAAAAATGTTATGAATTAACTAAAAAATTATTATTTTACGATGAATTTACACTTGGACATTAAAAAAAAACTACTATATTTACACCAGATGTTAGAGGTTTATAGCACAGATATATATTGAAATAGCATCTGTAAAAAAAATCAGGTAAATTAATGTAAACCTTTTTATGCTAGAAGTGTTAGCGTAAACCCTTTTTTTTTTTAGTTGAAAACACCGTTTAAAATAAATCAATTATATTTAAATAAAAAAAATCATAAATAGCATTGTTCATTATATTTGAAATCGCTATAGGAAATCTGTATTCCTTCACATTTCCAAATCGCTATGGGAAAAGATTATAATAGTAAACATTTTAGAATTTAGGGTATTCGCCTACCATAATTAAATAGAAGTAAAATAATCAAACTCTATTTTCTAAAGCAGCTAATATACAGCTGTTATATAAAACATAAGTAAAATGTCATAACACTTACTTTTACAGAGGAAATCAAAGTACATATCGAACTCTTATAAGTTTTGTTATATCTTAATGCAAATAAAGTCACCCTCCTCCCTTTAAAAACCAGCTGCTATGTAGAACTCTTTCGGATATTCATTAGAATTGCCGCTCTTTTTCTTCCTACATTTGAAGATTTAGAAGTATTAATTTTACACAGATGTAGTAAATACTAAGTTAATTTTTACGCAGTATTTTATAAAAAAATGGGTTAGAATCTCGAATTTTGCCGCCCCCTACTCAATTGCCGCCTGATGCGGCCGCCTCTCTGCATCATAGCACCACACGGCCCTGTGTGACATTCAACATTTGATAAATTCCCCTACTAATGTGGTTAAAAGCAATTTTCTTTAGATTTTAAAAGAAATTGAATTAATTTTAATGGGGGGTTGTTTCACATAGTGAAGGGCAACAGTTCCAATTGTCTTGTTTTCATGTTTCGTCTGGAATTACTTTTGTTTCGGTGTTTAAAAGTGAGTTTTTTAAAGAATATTTTGCTAATTAAATTTTAAAATGCCAAGTTCTTGCTGTTCTGTTTGCTTTTCAAAATTTTTTTTAAAGGAAAGCTTGAATGAAGATAAAAGTTTGTTTTCATATGAAGAGTTCATTGGAAAACCCCCTCCATTGCATAGGAATCGTCCCGTATTCTTATCTGTTTGGCAGAAATTGGCGACAGGAAACCGGTTTCTCTCTTAATTTTTTTTTATAGCGGTGCATACGAGGGACTCTTGCCCACTGACCTCTCGCGTGAATTAGGGTTGCCACTTGAGAAAAACAAATTGAGAAACCAGTTTCTTTCACCAGTTTAGGAGATGACTCGTTATTGTCGCAAAAGTGATCTGATGCAAGCATGCAAGCTATTTGCTATGCAATGAAGGTTTTTCCCTGTACTCTTCATTATCTCGGTCATTTTGAAATGAAACCGAAACAACCAATGAAATCGCAGTACATGGAAAAATGAAAGCAAGAGCTTTACATCATCTGAAACATTGCCATTACATTTTAGTCTATATTTTTTTTCAATGAATAGTGGTGCCAGTTCAGCAAGTTCCCAGAAGACAAGTGTACAGAAGAGGCCAAAGAGACGTGGAGCGATCTCAGCCGCCCGAATACTCAGGATTTTCCGACCAGGATATAAGAAAAGTTTTTGTGAGAAAAGTACGCAAGCTATCTCATGAAATTTTTAAATATTGATCACGGCCAACTTCGATAGCAAGGCCAGAGAAGCTTTCCCAAACATAGGCATAGACGAAATTTTTGACGTCACTGTTTCGAGTGTCGAAGATCGAAAAACTAGTTCGGACGTATTCGGAACCCTAAAAATGTCGTCAGCCGTGAACGAGTGGTTCCAAACAAGTTTCGAGACGGGTTATCTTCATTTTCGAAAAACGTCACTCGAAACTATGACGTCAAAATTTCCGTCCCTGAGCGTGTTTGGGAGAGCTTTTTCGGCCTTAGTTGTTGAGTAGGCCGTGATATGGATTTGAGTTTCTAGATGTCAAATTCGATCTTCTGTACAGAGTTTTATCATAGAAAATTGGTTAATGCCCCATGGGCCGAATCTCCATGGACAGAATCTTCATATGGTATAGTAAATCTCGTTGGGGGTAGGGTGGTTTGCCGGTTAGGGTGTTCAGGTGTGCAATGTTACACATATAGTTACACAATATACATATAGTTACACATACTAACGTGTGCAATGTTACACATATAGTTAGTGTGTCTCAAAAGTTTTGACAAAAGACATCTTGAGAGATACCGTGTTGTGGAAATTCTTCCTACAATTTCCATGAAAGTCCTTTAGGAATAACAAAAGAGACACTAACATCACATATACAACCCCTTTTTCACCCCATTCCTGTGCTATTGTTAAGTTCCAAACATCTGTGTTCTACGCATGGGGATTCGGTTCACGGGGAAGACACCCAGAAAAGTATAGCACTTCGTAATTTAAAACCTTTGTCCATTTACGCGGTCGGCACCTGAGCTTTTGTGAGAAAAGTATGAAAAAGGGCACCTGATCTTTTGTGAGAAAAAGTAAGACTGAACAAGTTTTTCTGAGAAAAGTATGCAAGATGTCCCATGGAATTCTTAAATATTGATTTGAGTTAAAAGCGCTCTCAGGTGTTTAATTCTAGCCTCAATGCAGAGCTTTATCACAGGAAACTGACGTTGCTAATTAATTTATTATTTAATTAATTAATTTATTATTGCAAATTATAATTTTCGTTTTAATCTTAAATGTGATTATCAAATCCTATTTTAATGTAAAGTTTTTAAAATTGAATTATACCGTTCATTTTCCTGTAAATTACACATTAGCACTCGGTTAAATTTGCCAAAATACGAGGAATTTATCTTTACAAACAAAAACAGTACAATTAATAGACTATTGGTTAGTAAAAAACTTATATGATTCAAAATATTATTAAATACTTCTAATATTTTGAAATAAAATGCATGTAAATTTCAATATTCTAGGTTTATTTGATTTTGATGCTACAGCTGAGCTTTACTGCAGGTGTTATAGCATTGTTTGTTTTCGAGTGAGTATGTTACTTATTTCAAAGAAATACTCATTCCATATAGGTAAAGCTTAACCTGCATTTTAAAATATTTTGCTCATACTTCACTGAACAATAAAAACATACATCATACATCACTAAAAATATAAACGCAGTCGACCAAAATTTTGTCTCACCATTGAGCAAAGCCATCACTAAATTTCAAAATGTCAATTTATTGAAAAAAAAATTACATACTGCAAGCAGATAAGGAAATATCACTGTTTCATTCTCGCTTTCAAGGTCAAAATGTTGGAATTTTTACATGAAACTAAGGAAGACACACATTCCAGAAAAAGGATGGAGTTCTGAGATGAATATTTCATGCCGTTATGGCTCTGTACGTTTTAAAAGCCTATACTTTAACATAGAGATAGACTATTTTTTGTTTTTTAATTAAAAAAACTAAATGGAAATTTGAAAAAAAAATCCGTCCCTAGATTTAAGGGAGACACACTCCAAAACAAGAATGGAGTTCTAAGGTGAACATTTCACCCTGTTAAGACTCTGGACATTTTAAAATAGCTTACTTTTTTTAATATAGAGAGATGGCATACACGCGATTATAAACACCCCCCAAAGATGCATTTTTATAACAGAAAACATAGGGACAGCCATGGCAGATTGGCTGTCGACATAGATAAAGATAAGTTTGACAGATATATTAATTTATTCAAAAACTATTGGATGTTTTTTTTTTTAATTTTAACATATGAAGAACAAAAACAAGAAAAAATGTGCATTGTTGATGAAACATGATATAAAAACGATTCAATATTATAAAAATTCACCACAATTGATGAATGGTTCACTCAAGGTATTTTACATGAGATCATTTTATCAAATTGCAAGACTTTTTCAGAAAGTTCGAGAATTCCTTGCAGAGAATGCGGTTTTAAGGATTTAAACTTCATTCTCGACCAAGTTTTAAAATATAGGAATATCTCACCGTATACATCTTTTTCTGCTAAAAAATGAAATTTTCAAACCTTTTTTTTTTATTGTGTCCATGACTAATCCGAATCAAATGCTTTCATGTGTCCTGATTACTGCATCTGCATTTTGCTTGATATTATAGTCAGATCAATTACGGCAAGACTCCTATTTCTCTCAGATTAACACTCATAGCTGGCCACTGAAATATGTGGCATCCCTACTAAAAATGGTCAGTAGAGATCAATAAAAAATTTGTATGTGGAAATGGCCTACTGGTACCAATAGAAATCTCTATTGATCTCTATGCAAATCTCTATTGATATCCATACAAATCTCTACTGATATATATAGATATCAATGCAGGCCTATTGACTTCATTTGAGATCAGTAGCTTACTGATATTTTCTTTACTGGTGTCGGTAGAGCTCTATTGATATCAATAAGAAATATTATCAGTAGGTTACTGATATCAATAGCTTCTACTGATAACAATAGTGACATCCGCAGAAATAAGTAGACATCAATAAGGCTGCACTTATGTCAATAGATTTTTGTATTGATCTCTATGGATAATTTTTAGTAGGGATGGTATCAGCTGTTATATTTGAGAAGTTATAACAGTTCCTGTATAATCTCTGGCCCTTTCTGTCGATTTTCAAGCTTGTATGATGGTTATAATAGGGCTATCCAGAATGCGAGCATCGAAAGCATTTTCCTCCCCCTTCCCCGCATGTGGTTTTCTTCGAAACGGCGAGATCATGTTTTTTCCCAACCTTACTTGGGTTTGAACTGTTCGGATTGTTAACCTTACAACAGAACCTCGAAAACGTTAGGTTTAGAAAAGCGATGCTCCCCCTGTTTTCTAGAAAACCAAGCGAAGGGATGCGGGAATAAAATCTTTTCGAGGCTCGCATAGTTAATCGACAGACTATAGTCCTCACCCTGACTATAGTTTTTGTAGTGTGTGGATCTATCTGCATTTATATTACAAATCAAGTGTTACCTTTTCTTCTATTTTACCCTAAATAAAAACACAATATTTGCCCCAACCCTCAAGCTAGGGTGTTTGCTATTTAATATATTTGTATTCGAAGTTAATTAATTAATCACACAATTGCATTACTTTTTCAGACCTCATGTGAAACATTTTGTTCAAACACATGTATTCGTGGAAATTATTGCATTGTAAGTGTTGACGATTTATAATTATTGAATTTTCTTAAAAAAATATTAAATTGTTTGGATTGATATTTAAATAAGTTCTATTTTAGCGGGATATTTTTCGCCGTGTTTATAGGATTGGCTTGTTGTGGCGATATAAGGTAATGTATTTTTTGTTTTAATTTTTTAAAATTAATTAAAAAATGGATTACTTTTTTGAAATAATACTGTTAGTGACTTTCTTGATTACGTTTTTCTTAATGTTCACTTGCAAAATTTAATAGAAATAAAGCTTAACAAAGTATTTTTAGCATATTCTTTTCTTGTAATTACTAACTGGAACTGAAACAAAAAGATAAGAATATAGACCTTTCTCTTTACACCTGCATGTTTACTTTACTGCATATGTAACCGTATCGCAGAAAAAGAAGTTTGACAGGGTTCCTAATAATCTTCTTGTTTCCTTCATTTTAGGCGACAGTTTCCTGCAAATATTATAATGCTCTCAATATTCGTAAGCACAATTCTTATTAATATAAGTAATAAACGGATTTTATTTATAAAAAAAAAATATAAAGGATAGGGCATGTATTGTATTCATCCACATAATGACTACTTAATTAAATTAAACTTCGTATTAATATGCAACGCTGAAAGACAAAACAAACACCATATTACACAAGAAAGATGAATGTGACTCAAATATTAAGAAGCCAAGCTCCTTTCCCATGTCTAACTATGCTTTTGAGAGAGTTAATCGAAATTCTAGTTTAATACGTCATTCAAAATCTTCGACTTTGACCAGCTAAAATATGTACGAGTCGAAGACTCAAAACTGTTTATCCGAATGGTAACCAAAAATTTATTTCACGGGAATATGGCATTATACTCACAAGTATTTAAAAACTCATCAAAAGTATGATTGGGTATACATGAGAAGTTTTTAAAACTTCTTCTTTGAGATACTGTAATATAAATCCTAAAGCTTCATACGGTCCTCGAGATGTAATGTATTTTTCCGCCTTTCAACTAATAATATTTTGTACCTATTGCGAAACAAAAACAATTAGTTATAATTGAAGATTGAAAGCTGTAGAGAATATTTAATTGAGATTAATCAGTGTAAAGAATTATTTTAAAAACTGAATGCAATATTAAAAAAAAACCTTTAAGGGGCTGATTGGAAAAGCAGTTATTTAACAAAAAATATTAATGAAATGCCGCGAACCTAAAAAAACCCCATTAACAATAGCAGTCAATATGCTGTCTCTATATAAATATGATTCAAATATTATTATTTTTAGACTCTGGCTGCTAGCTACTTGTTTGGAGTTTTGTCAAGGTATGAAATACATAATTCTCCTTTACTTCAAAAATCACATTATCGAATACACATGATAAAATATAGACCTTTTTTCATAGCCGCTATAGAACTGACGCTATTTTGATGGCCGTCGCAATCTGCGCAGCTGTATGCTTTGCTGTGACGCTGTTCTCTTTTAATACTAAGGTATGTATACTAAAGCAAATGACCATTTTATGTATAGTGGGCCGAGGATAGCCTTGTGGTTAAAGGTCCCGTTTTTGGAATCAGAAGGTCCCGCGATCGAGTCCCGACACCGCTGAAGACCCTCCGAGTATATGCGGAGTATGCGCTCGTTATATCTGTGGGTCCGAAAGTCCTGTGGTGGGTCATGGCGCTGTTTACTATGGGTACAGGTCCCTGGAGACTTATTCTCTTCCCATCAGGGACATGTCTAAATTGCGGAGGTGGCGATAGAGGGCAGCATCTGTCAGCACGATGCCAAGTAAGATTAGTGCCATGTAGTCTCTACATGGGTATCTCGCCTCAGGAACCGCATCCCTTTGCCTGAATCCTTGTCCAAGCTTCGCGGGACGAGCGTGGATTACGCACGTGGAATTAGTAACAATAACAACAATGTACACTCTTAAAACAAAAGAGTGAAATCCACTCCAGTAGGAGAAGTGCATTTTCGACACTTTAAAGGAGTGAATATTCACTCAGACTGAGTTAAAATCACTCGTTTGGAGTGATCCTGTCGGAGGTTTAACACACAAAGGATCCACTCCTTTGGGAGAAGTGAATTTTCTTTACTGGAGGAGTGAAATTAACTCAGACTGAGTTAAAATCGCTCGTTCGTTTTAAGAGTGTATATATAGTAAATAAAACAGAAAAACAATGACGTAACTTTTTTTTTTGGCAAGGGATTTATTTTAGACCGCACTTTTTTAGATAAAAGACGCTCGGATCCTCTTAGATTAGACAACATATTTTTTTTTTACATGCACAGTTATAAATTTTGATGCAAGATTGCACATGAATCCTGAACTTTCTAGCTGCCACCACTATGAAGCATAGATTTACCATGTTTACAGCGAATCAAAATTATGGTTTTAACCCTAAATTGGTTAATCCAAGCTCCAAATAGTGAGGGAGAAAGTTCCAGACAATTTTGCACCAAAATTTATTATTGTGCGTATATGTTGGGTGAAAACTTTAAGGACCCACTCATGTATTAAAATTTACGAAAGAGGAAAATTTCGTACTCTAGTCAATAAACTTTGATGTTTCTCTTTAGAGTAGTCATGTGACTGTAAAGCGTTAAAATGGTTTTTAACCTTTAACAGAGGGAAACAAAATTTAGCAATCTAAAATTAGTTATTCCGACTCATTTTCATTTTGGGCAAATATCACCAACTAACTATGGTTCAAGTTTATTTTAAGCAACCAAACGAACAATTAATTCTTACAGATCCTTTTTTCTAAAGCTAGTAAATGAATGTGAAATGTTATCTTTAACAGGTACTCAGTATAAACATCCGAGAACTAAACTTTCTTCCCTTTTCAGTTTGATTTTACAACTTGTGGAGGAATACTATGCATTTTGTTGATAGTTTTGATAATATTTGGAATACCAACAATTAATTCTTACATCTCTTTTTTTCTAAAGCTAGTTAATGAATGTGAAATGTTATCTTCAACAGGTACTCAGTATAAACATCCGAGAACTAAACTTTATTCCCTTTTCAGTTTGATTTTACAACTTGTGGAGGAATATTGTGCATTTTGTTGATAGTTTTGATAATATTTGGAATCGTAAATATATTTATCCACACTAAGGTAAGCGGATAACCTTTCATAAAACAAGATGTGCAATGTGTGTGCATTTTAAAACTTAGTAGCAAATGTGCTACAAATTGTTTTTTTTTTATATTCTGTGTTCGTGGAATACTTGTAATATGTTTGTCAGGGTCATACAAAGAAGATACACTGCAGTGCTGTCCTTAAAATTTTATATTAATGCAGTAGTGTAACCAAAGCACGAGACAAAACTATTCGCTAAAATTAATTGTTTCAGCTATTCTGTAAATTCTATCAAAATGTCGGGTCAGATCCTAAGTTCATTGTATTAGTATAGATGGCAGCACCAAATGTTGCCATTCCTAACTGTGATTGGACGCACTATATTAAAAATAATCCTTACAGATGGGGGGGGAGGGTATACTTTTTATTTTATTAGAGCATCTTCTAGTCTGAATAAAAGGATTAAAAAAAAATTCACAACGAAATTTCTTTACAACTAAGCATACCTAGAAGCTAGAACAGTAAATGGCAAATTTAGTTTAGATTAGCTGATACTCCAATTATTATGATTTTTTTTTTGCATTTGACAATTTTCTAAACTGTAACTCACCTAAAAATTTGCAGCTCTAGAATATCAGGCTGTTGTATCTTATGAAATTGATTCCAGGCCTTAGCTTAGAAAGACTTAACGTACACCAGTCCCATGTATTAAACGTTATCGGCGGGATTTTTATTGTTGTTTTCAGCACGTTTTTTTTTTTTATGGGATCGATAAGATAAAGACAAAACCCTCAAAGTCCTCTGTGACATGACGCCTCAACCCAGCTATAAGCCATGTCCCCTGCCGGTTGGTTGGTTGGTAGACATATATATTTAGGTTTGTGTTCTTGGTCAGAGACCTGCTTATAAACCTTCGTCAAGTAAGACAGACACAACACACACATAAGTGGATCCATCTAATTTTTAGAGACAGAGGCCAACTAGAGGATCCCCAGAATTGACTCTGCCTTCTGTTTGGGCATAAGACAATAAGCCACAAAAAAATCAATATCATGGAAATTTTCAAATGATTTTGTTTACTTTCACCAAATTTTGATTTATCTGGCTATTTAGGTGAAGTTGTTACAATTTCTTTAATAACAAATTATTTCAGGTGATGACAATGATTTATGGAGCACTAGGAGCTATTATTTTTACCATGGTAAATTATGAAACTTTTTGTGTATATTATTATTTAATTTTATAATTATGAAATGTTAATGATTAATATTTAATTTTGTAATAATAAAATATCAATGATTAATATTTAATTTTCTAATAATAAAATATCAATGATTAATATTTAATTTTCTAATAATAAAATATCAAAGTTTAATATTCAATTTTCTAATAATAAAATACTTATATTTTATTTTCAGTATTTAGCATATGATACGCAGATGCTTATGGGTGGGAAAACCAATGAAATTCACCCAGAAGAATATATCCTGGCTGCCATTCTAATTTATTTGGACGTTCTTTATATTTTTATGTTCATCTTGATGCTGTTCGACCAAAAATAAAAAGCAATTGATCGCAATATCAGGCATTACAATATTATAAACAAGACCAGTCACTTCAGATTTGTGATAATAAAATACTTCAAAATTTTGATTTTATGCCTTCTTTAATAAGATTTGTTTCAGTACATGTATTGCACAAAAACATCCCGTCAAATTTAAGGTTTCAAATGGGGAGATGAGTTGTTAGAAAAAAAAACCCTTATAAATTAAAATATACCGAAACTTTCAGTGTTAAAAACGCTAAATTATATTTAAAAAGAATTATTTACCATAACTGTTTCGTATTTTCTATTGAAAAATTGTTTTGCATTAGCCTCAAGTGGACAAATAAGTACTAAAGGGAATCTATAAAAAATTTGAATTTCTGAGGGTCATATAAGTTGGTCTTTCACAGTCAACAGACACAAAGACTCTTTCTTTTATTATTATAAATAAACAGCAGGAGAAAGTTTCGAAATTTTTTTTTAAACATGTCCATAAATTTTAGACGTCATCCTATCGGGGGTTATTCTGATTTTAATAATGTTTATGGGTTCTGTTTTTAGTTTTTTTTAAAGATTTTGTATTTTGTTAAGTGTGTAATAGACAACAATGACCCAGTTTTATCATTTGTGTTATGACTTTTATTTTATGTGTTTGTAATTACATTTATATACAGTTATATACATTTTTCGGGTTGTGGTTTCTTGTATATTTGTTGATGCTTCCTTCTTGTTGTTTTGTTCTCATCGATTGTAAGTGATTTTTTCGTGATTGTATTAAAAAAAAACTTCTTCTGTGAGATACTTTTCTGCTAATATGTTGAGCAATTGCGGTTAAAAGTTTTTGGTGACGTGTTCAAGAAAATAGCATGCTTTTAAGTTATCGTAGAAGCAATGCATGGCTCCTCGATTGCCGGCTTTGAACCATCAGGAGTGTTGTTCCATACGTATGTGTTACTGGTCATTAGGATAGGTGTTGGATGAAGGTATTAATCTCTGCTCATTTCTTGTGTGCTTCCCTTCCAGTACACATTTTAGGCTTTCAATCATTCCCGGTCCAAAGTAGGGTTCGTTGATGACAATTAACCTGTTGCCAATTCAATCTTGCCACATGAACGCGTATTCCCCTGTCCCCTGTACGACCATCCCGTAGTGAACTGTGGCCTTTTGTATGGATAGGAATAATTTGCCGCTGTTTGGCTTCCTATTTAAATATAATGAGTTTTTTGTGAGATTTGTCAATTACCTTGATCATTTGGAGTGAAGGTGTCGGGGTGAATGCCCTGAAAATGGCACCATCTCTCCATAATGTTAGTACTTTCGCTAGGGTTAATATACATTAATATTTTTTTTTTGTCTTCGTATTGAAGAGCGAGAGTTAGAATTGATGTGTCAAGGCTGGCTTGTTTTTGCTATTCCAAGGCCTTTTTGATGTTTGTCGAATAGGAATAGCTGCGTTTGCAGAACACTTCAATAAATTCGGGATTGTGGTATTGTGCCATCAATTGGGATTCCGATTGTGTTTGAGTTTCTTCCATGAGTGTTTTAATTACTGTAATGTCATCGATTGTTGTGTTTTTCATTGTCTTTGCCGTTTTTAATTCGCGTTTCATTGCAACGTGTTCAATTTATGAAGGTGTTACCCTGTCTACTAAATTTTGAAAATTTGAATTCGGCAACATGCTTTTAAAAATGATGTTGCGAGGTGGCACCTGCATGCATGCCAAAAAGTATACGGGGACTATCGCGCTAGTTGTTTTCCATGGTTTGCATGCTTTCGAAATTTCGTTTATAATGCGGTCATCGTCAAAACGTTTATTTCGAGGCACTTCGATGAGGGCTTGATAATGAACATGTTGTATTCGAAGGTACTAGGTTCGGAATCTACCGGGTGTACTGTTCACTGAAGAAGATGGATCTTTTTCTTAAAGTGGTGGAGGGCCCAAGGGTTGTCATCTAGTCGGATGTTGTTGATGAAGGCAAAGACTATGACTCTGTAGTCAAATTGGGTATTTTGGTCCCTAGATGATCCGGCTCTGTCGACTTCCATTGTTTCTGAAAAGAAAATAAAAAAAGTTTGAAGTTTGCATATTTATTACGTGGCTAGATTATTTGATACTGTGCAAGTCATGATGCTAATCATGGAGACAATGTTACCTGTGGACCTGGGTCAGCCTATTTAGTGGTGTTCTGAATTGAATTTTTGTGGTTCTTTACCTATATATCCGTAAAGGTGTTGCCACTTTTTATTTCATTTAGACGTCACATGTTTGATCATCTGTGCAGGATCTCAGACGCTAGTTTGAAAGCAATCCTTCACTCTTAAAACAAAAGAGTGAAATCCACTCCAGTTGGAGAAGTGCATTTTCGACACTGAAAAGGATTGAATATTAACTCAGACTGAGTCAAAATCACTCGTTTGGATTGATCCTGTGGGAGGCCTAACACACAAAGAATCCGCTCCTTCCGGGTAAGTGCATTTTCCAGACTGAAGGAGTGAAATTAACTCAGACTGAGTTAAAATCTCTCGTTCGTTTTAAGAGTGTTCCTCTCCTTTTTCCTACATAAGGTTATTGTTCAAAATCTCTCCTCCTCTCCTTTTCCCTGCATTAGTATTAGTTCCTATGGTATTGTATTCAGTGGCGGATTTCCAAATGTGCCGCCTATAGGCTGAACCAAAATTTGCCGCCTATGGGGTTAGGTTGGGGGTAAAAAACGATTCAAAAGTTGATCACCAATGGTGGATTTATCTCATTATAACCCGTTGTTCAATGAAAGTTAATGTCCCTAAATTACTAAATTAAGTTTAAAAAACGCTGTAAGTATGTTTTTCATCATTTAGATGTAATTTTTATGATCTCTTCTCACTCTAATGCTACATAAAATAGGGCTTGAGGTGAAATATTAAAAAAATAATTCAATGTATTAGAGTACTTAAACTTCAGCTGCGTTTTGAAAGAATTGCCTCATCATGCAAAATTCCGCCGTTGAAAATTTGCCGCCTACGAAAATTTGCCGCCGTAGGCTTCAGCCTAGCTAGCCTATTTAGAAATCCGCTACCGATTGTATTCATGTAATGTTAATGCAGGGAAAGAGGAAGGAAGGGTAGTTTTCGAGCCTGCTTTCTCAAGGTCGTCATCAAATATTAAAAGCAAAGGTCAGCAAAAGAAGGATGTAGTGGACTAACTATTAACACAACACCTCCTCCTTCCTTTTATACCGCCCCCCCCATGTTAGAGACCGACCCCCAATAGGATGACGTCATCTTACGAAAATATACTTCAAAGTTTTAAATTTATGCCGTTTTAATGAGAATTGCTTCAGTACATGCACTGCAAAAACACCTCGTCAAATTTAAAGTTTTAATCTGGAAGATGATTTGTTAGAAAAAAAAACTTTTAAATATACTGAAACTTTCTGAGTTAAAAATGGTAAATTCTATTTAAAAACAATTATTTACCATAACTTTTTCGAATTTTTTTTATTGAAAAATGGTTTTGAATCAGTCTCTGGTGGACAAATAAGTATCTAAAGGGAATCTAAATTAAAAATTTCGAATTTCTGAGGGCAATATAAGTTGGTCTTTCACAATCCACATCAGACAGACTCTTTCTTTTATTATGTACTATAAATAAACAGCAGGAGAAAGTTTCGTAATTTTTTTTAAATAACTCAATAAAAACTTGTACATAAATTTTAGAAAAATACTACTACGTATATACATTTTAAAAATAGATTTAAGTCTATATTGAGGGACCCAGGGACACATGGCCCAACTTGTTGTTTTTGGCTTGTAACTTTAAAAAAATACTATTTATGAAAGTGCAAATCAGTCAATTTATACTTTAATAAGTATTACACTTTATATATTAGTATTTTTCTGAAGTATTAACTACAATATAAGTAAAATACAAATTATTTAAAACTTTAGTTTTGGGTCATGTATCCCAATGCATGGGGATACATTACCCACCCATTAGGGATACGTGACCCAACCCCAAAATTTGGTAGTATGACTTAAATTTATCAAAATACTTTTACCTAATAACAAAACTAACATCAGATTATAAAGTTTAAAATATATTTTATAGTTTTTAAGACAAATTTATTACTGCTCATTCTTTTCACATTAATTATGCTTATATTAACGAACTTATCAAATTTAAACTTAAAATCTTGTCAAAATACACAACTATGGATTCTTTTATTCAGCAGAGAAAACACAGGTGGCTGAAGAATCTTCTATTTGATCAATGTCAACTTGGTATGTAATATTCATTTCAGGCGATTTTTAAACATTTTCCATCGATTCTTTCTGCATACTGAATTGTAAGCTCGTTGACAAATTCCCTTGTACTTTCCCAACAAAACTTTTACTCCCAGAAGAACAAATTCATTTTCTTTTGGGGGACTCCCATGAATTTTAAACAAATTTACTTGGTACACTTCTGTCTATTTTCTTATTGTGTTGTTTACTTGGATCACGTATCCCTATACCACATCCTGGACTGTCTGGGACTTTCCAGACACGATTTGTATGAAAATCCAGTCATGGTCCTAGACTTTTTACGAGTGACAAACATTATAGACCTAGTTTAGCTCTGCTAAACCAAGGAGATAAGCAACAACAACAACAACGTATCCCTATAGTTAAACGCAAAGTTTCCTTGCACGGAAGCCAAGACCACGGGTGGAGCTATAAAACGCGCGGAGTAATTAGATGAAGAGAAAATTTCAGCCGTTTTATTTTGTCTTCATCTGATCTCTGGTTCTCAATGCAAGGAAACTTTGCGTTTAACTATAATTAGCTTTTGTCAAGTATCCCCAGTTGCACTTTTTTTATTTACCCCGAAACAAAAGCATTAGCACTATTATGCACTAATATGTTACATTATCACTAATACATTAGCACATAATACATTAGCACTAATATGTTATGGCACCAAAAGTTTGCTGTCAGTTCATGTAAACACGTACGCAATGTTCAGTTGTTGTTTTTCACCATGTGGTCAGCTGACTGAAAAGGAAAGAAGTGATGCCAGTTAGAACTCATAAAACTTTTCCAATGCTGAGAAAAAGGCATTGGGTTATGTATTTTTATGGGTCTGTCCTTAGTTATCTCTCTACACAGTTAAAAATTTGGAGTAAGATTGCACCGTATTCTAGAACTTTATACACTCTAAAAAATGAATGCTCAAACGAAATTTTCCTTAATTTTGACGATTCCGTTACTGGCAAATGCTCCGAGTTTTCGTTTCCTCAAAGTGAGGAAATTTGAATCGTCATTTTTATGAGGATTTGAATGTCGTCTAATCTAAAGAAATATTGCGTCATTTGAGCAATATTGAGCATGTGAGTACAATAATGAGATTCAGTTTCCTCAAAATCAAGATACAGAATCGTCAAATCACGATTGTAAAAGTGAGGATTCGCGTTTACTCAAAAGTCACTTGATAGTTTGACGAAACAATCCTCAACATTAACGATATGAGGCTTGAGGATTCATGAATCGTCAAAAATGAAAGTGTTATTTCTGAGAGTGTAGCTGCCACCACTGTTTGGTGCGTTGATTGAACACTTTTGTGGTGTATCACAGAACCAGCAGAATTTGTACTACAAAATTGATAAATTCAGCTCCTAAGTCCAAATAGTGGAGGCAGCTAGAAAAATTCACGATTACGGTGCAATATTTCACCAAACTTTTTAACAGTATCTTCTAGGATTTAAGTACTTCCAAGTGAAATATTTTTTCACTTCCATTTTCTTCAGTATTTACTGTACTGCACGTATAGCTTGCTTTTGAACTTGTTTCTGGATTTGTCACAAAAATTCTGGACAGAACGAAGAAGAAGACACCACAAGCCGTGCTGAATATGCAGGCATATCCGAACATCAGTCGCCCTCCGTACTTATCTAAAGCAACGCCACTGAGAAGACTACCTGTTGCCGCACCTATAATAAATATTGTTAACAATAACAACAATAAAGTAATATAATAATAATAATGATAACAATAAAGTAATATAATAATAATAATGATAACAATAAAGTAATATAATAATAATAATGATAACAACAATAAAGTAATATAATGAAAATAATATTATTACAATTAATAATAAAATTTTAAAACAGTTATACATCCTTATAGTTACAAATTGACGACAAGTTTGTCAATTTGAAATAAATAAAATAGTTTACAAGATATTAATTATAAATTAATAGGACATTTAGATTAATTTGATCCGATTTACAAGATGTCTCATACTCAAAAATACCCAAAAATTAAAAATGGATGCGGATTTTTTCCCAAATACACTTTCGGTAGACGATGGGTTACCGAGTCAGCTACACATTTTTATTTGAGAATAATTTGACTACAAACCTTAATTCATTCGTCCTCTAACACATTTCAGAACACGTGATTTTGACATTATAATAGTTACAAATTATTTATTTTATTTATTTATTTGTTTGTTTCATATGCACATAACAGAAAAAATCCAATTCAATGCACATCATAAAAGACAATGAAAGACAACAAAAACACTCAGAAAAAAAAACCATTACAATGATGGACATGTTACAATGACAATGTTACAAAGAGAATAAAAAAATTATGTACACGTTCAATGACACTATTGCTTTTCTCGTATAGTAAGGATCCCATATAGGGGTACTATTCTAGATTAGGGCGGACCAGGCCAAAATGGATTTCATTCGATTAGCATGCAGCCCTAAATAGGCAGAGCTGATGTTGGTTGCAGGGATATAGAGACACGCTAAGGTAAAATCACGCGAACTTTTATTGCATTTGTAAAGTAAGCAGATATTGCAAAACATGAGGCATCGAAAAAACTTTGTGTATGCAAAGTAATTTATTATCAAACACTTACCTAATCCGCTATTCAGACCTGCTAAGATCGATAACACAGTAGCTTCCGTGCCTTCAGGAGCTATCTCAGAAGCAAATCTCGTCATTGCAGTATGAAATAGTGCAAAACACAGGCCATGCGTCGTGTCGATAGCCAGCGCCCATAGAGGATTCTGTAACAAGTAATACAACCCACAGCGAACAGCGTAGGCGACGAAAGTTAATATGAGACAGTTGATGGTGCTGCCGAGTTTATTGATGAACCACGAAGAGACGATAAAAAAAGGAAGTTCGATGGCACACTGCACAAATATCATGGCTCCCATCAGACCTTGGCTTGCTCCCAAGTCTTGAAGATACCAGAATTCGTAGTTGCTGACCGCCGACGACAGCATGCCTATTGCCACGACACCTGCCGCGAAAACTCTGATTTCCCTTGAACTCATGACTTTTCGTATGTCACCTGTTATGTTTCTGGAACATTTAGATTTGACAATGGGCATTTTTGACACTATAAAGAAATCGACGGCGAGAAGAGAGCCCATCAGATAGGTTCCGGGAGAGAAATCTTCCCTCGAAGCGTATTCTGAAGACACTTGGTTCAAGAACCCGCTTAAGAGGCACATCAGTGCCCAGCCTATAGTTCCAAAAAGTCGTTGAGAGCCGTAAAGCTGCCTCTGGTTCTTCAACATTCCGTAGCAAGCAACATCACTCAGTGACACAGTGTTCCCATAAGCCACTTTTTGTATAATATACAGTAAGGCGAAAATCCAAAATTGATAGGACGAATATACATTTATTGCTAGATCTGTGTCTGTGGTGTGATTACCACATGGGCCATATTCTGCATTAAAATTTGTTGAGTCATGCAACGAAACTGCACTTAGATTGACACTTTCTTCAGCTGGAGACCTTATAACATAAGTAAAGTTGTCCCTAACGTTGCTATCCTTATCCTGGTGTACAAATGTAATATTTTTTGGATCGTGGGACTTCAATTGAGCATTAGGAATTGTTTGCATATTTAAAGCATTTTTCATGCTCCCTGCTAACGTGCAGTTTTTATTATTGAAATGCTTTATCTCATTAGTACTCGGTGATTCTTTCCATGCTTCACTAGAATTCGATATTTCTAATCCACCATTATATTTCGTCGCATCTCTATCAGTTATTGGTGGAATCAGCAAAACACTTAGTCCAGTTATGATGACCACAACTATCAAACCCATTAAAAATAGTTTCATGTTTTTGTAGAAGTCCACCAGATAGCCAACTGAAGGTTTCGAAAAGAGCTCTACGCATTGTTTGGCAGTAAACAGAAGTCCTATAGCAGTGGCATTTATATTGAGGCTCTTCCCTATTAAAGTTGCGTATGGTAGAAAACCGCCAAGTCCTGTAAGAAGTAAAGCCTTTTTGTTTTTTTACAAAAATGCAATGAGTTTATGCAAAAATTTCTAACTATATAGCACTTAGTAGTACCCAGCATTGCTAAGGCATAAAACTGGAAACTAAGAAGTTTAGGTATTTAAGATAATTAACTACTTTCTTAGAGTTTGCACAAATAGGTGAATATTGAACCGATAAGCAGGGACCGACTTAAAGCAAATTTCGGGACCCCCTCCCCCCACATACCTCTATAAAATTCTCGTATGTATTTTTTTTCTGTATTTTCAGTGTTTACCAAAAAAAAAAAATAGCCGAAGTAATTTCCTTGAAAAGCATGCCTAATCCCCCAAAAATAAGTACTTTTTGTGAATTGATTAATCCTGAGTTAAAACACAATTTCATAGCCAACTTTTGTCCACGAATTAATTTTTTTTTTTTGCATGCTTCGGATCAAAAAGTTAAGTTTGGGGACACACATACATCTATACGTAGTTTGCTTGAAAAGCATGCCTAATCCCCCAAAATAAGTACTTTTTTGTGAATTGATTAATTCTGAGTTTACACACAATGCCATAGTCAACTTCTGTCCATGAATTTAATTTTTTTGTGCATAATTCACATTAAAAAAAGTTAAGTTTGGGGGCAGTTGTATTGAGCATAAATGCTCATGAAGAATATTTGGGAACCCCCTGAAAGTAAGGAAGAGCCCTCGGCACGTGCCCCTTTTGCCCTGCCGGAAATCAGGCCCTGCCAATAAGAGAGTACAATTTTTACTACACCAAAACCGACCTAAGTTTGCAGCATACAAATGTTCTACGGGAAAAAGGGTAAATAGTTCTCATTTTCGAGTGAGAGAATCGAATACAAAAAGGTATTTCCCATTCAATAAACAAATTTATTTGTTATTTCAAGACATAAATTTATTATTTTTATTAGTTTAGCTTCAGTTAGAGTGTTATTTTATTTATTTTTTCCTACGATTTTGACATAGCAGGGCGCACGAATATCAGGTTCAAATGAGCAACCAATAGGAGTAGGCGAAATTTAGGCGCCAGCAGCGTTGTTACGCAGTTTCCTCCGCCTAGTACAATTCTCTGCTGCAAACTTAAGGTCGGTTTTTGTATAGAAAGAAAGTAATGGACTATTCGAACGGGGCTCTGAGAGGCTTATTTGTGGGAAAGAAGAACGCTTGACGTAACTGTGGTGTCATAGTAGGCATGACCGCTCTAAGCTTAGACGAATAAGCTCTTGGGTGGTTTATGGGGCGTGTCAGTTCCAGTTGTCCATTATTTAAAAACGAGAAGTTGGTAATGGTTGGGAAAGTTTATTCGAGATATTCTTGTTCAAAAATGCATCGATTTTAATTTTAATTGAAATAGTTTTAATTGAAATTAACCCCCTGATAGCATCAACATCCAATAACAAATTTCGGTTGAATTTTTTTTCTTTATAGCAAATTTTCACAATCGGTAATTATAATTTGGGGGTAATTTGCTCATTCTATTTATAAATGCAGGAATATAACACAATATGCGAATTACTTGTAATTTTGATGCATTATAAAATTTAAATGAAATTCATCCCCGTAAAGAATTATATTTTTAGGAACATGTAGTCTTGTACAAAATGTTTTTTGAAATTAAACTTTGGAATGTTATTGTTTTTAAAAGATACACTCCTTTAAATATGCTTACAGTTACGAGGCGGGGGTTGCAAAATCGTAAATTTTGACATTTTCTACAAGCAGGGGGGATTTTTTTAATGGTTCAAACAACACTTTGCTCATGTCCTAGCTATTGCATATGCCATATTACACAACTGACATTAAAAAAAACCAATCACCAAAAGAAGTACAACTATCAATGTAAGGGCTCTAAAGGAAATTTTTTGAATTCAATTTACTTTTCTTTTAAATTTTACTTATAACATTTCTAAATGAACGACATTTCTTACCTCCAAAAAGGAAAAAATAATGTAGCTTGAGAAATACCAAATCAGGATTTATTTGTAAACAGTCCATTAAAGTCATGATTCACAATGTGAAAAATTGAGTATACTAATTAATTTTATTTTAGGTAGTTTCTACCACGTATACCACGCACCTACATGTGTCGCGTCGAATTGGCAAATCATTTCTTTTAACAATGCGGTTCTTTATACAGACCTATTCCAATCTGCATTCAGTACGAGTGTAAAAGGAAACTCGACAGCACATGCTGTATCAATACTAGTGCAGATGGAAACAAACGGACATAAATTTAAATAAGCACCGCCAATGTGGCTAATGACAACGACCTGACTCTATACTTGACACGACCTTCCGAGGACATTGAGTTGATTAATATTAAAATTAAATTTCAAATTAACCATGAGAGTTCTAAAAGAATAGCTGAATTTCCTGCTATTTTATTACTTCACAATACGGAAAATAATAAATGTTTTATTTTGGTTGGAATGACAGGTGGATATGTTTTTATTGACAGGTGCGCCATCTAGGAAAAATTCAATAGCCAACCGCTGTTGAGTGCGCCGCGTGTATCCCCCAGGCAGTGGCGAATCTTAAATTTCATTTCAAGATGGTGTGTGTGTGGGGGGGGGGGGGATCATGGCTTTTAAGTGATTAATAGTACCTTTTGGGCAACCACATACGAATAAGATCTGTATAAATATCAATTTAAATGCAAGAACTCTCTATTATTTTTTTCACTACTAAAACGGCCCACGACGGCCGTCCGTCTAAGGATTCGATAATGATATAATTATCACATGTTACGAGGAAACAAAAATACTTCGTAGCGAAAGGGTTAAAAGCGATTATCTATTGATTCAAACGCTATAAGCTGTGGGTAAATATATATTTTAAAATTTATTTCTGCTAACATACAAATCATAGCCATAGTAGGGGATTAAATTTTAATGGGGGGGGGGGGGATGTCATCTATACAAACTAATTAGTGTATGCTTTACTTAACTGTAAATGCTACTAATGCATAGTGCCTATTTTCAATAATTATGTAAATTATTAAACATTAATTAAATTATGCGGAATTATATAATGCAAATTAGTTTTTATTGTTTATGAAATACATTAAGTAATTTATAAAATTAGTAATAAGGTCCAGTTATAATAATAAAATACGTTAAATGATGAAAAATAGTTATTTAATCTGTATTAAATGTATTCCATTAAATATATTTTTCTTTGACGTTCTATAAATATTTCAAAAGCAAGTACAGTAAAATCTCTTTATAACGAATATCATTATGACGAAATATCCAATATAACGAAATTAATCATCGGTCCCTTTTGAAATCCCATAATAATAATGCTTTAAAATTTCCGATTGAACGAAATTTTCAAAACTCCTGGTTTCGTTATAACGAAGGTTTTTTCTGCGGGTAACTCTGTATTTTTCTCTTTTTGCTGTTTTGTAAAGACGCCAAACAAGTTTTAAAAAGGGTGTATCTAGCACTTTATTGTCATTTTGGAGGAAAAGGGGGAGGGTGGGATAACCATACTTCTATTCTTCTTTTTATCTGCCTTTTTCCCTAACCCCCTAAGAAATTTCTATTCAATGGTTCATACTCAAACATCTGTAGTGAGTGACCAGTACAATGCCCTTTAGAATTATCTAATGATAGCCTGTCATTATGACACTTTGATATTTTGTTGTTTCTGGAATTGATCTTGAAACTTTGTGTACATGGGCGTTACTTTATTTTTTTCACTAAGGCAATCTTTTAAGAAAGAGAACGACCGTTGCATTTGTTGTCACAGAAAATTATTCCTTGATGTCAATGGTTTGTTACAGACTTAACCTTAAAATGGAAAAGATAGACTAGGGTCGCATAAGATAGACTAGGGACATGTCCGTTCTGTATTTTTCTTCACTTCTTTTCTCTCTAGTGAGAGCAGGTTGTCTTTTACTCTGTCACATTCCGATTTCATGCTTACATGAAAGCTGGAATAAATGTTTGCCCCCCGAGGTTTCTTCTTTTAATTGTTTTATTGCTCTTCAACTTTTATAAAATATTAATAATTAGTTATTTATTATTTAAAACTTAATTATTTAAAATATAAATATCATAACTAGCATATTAATGAAATTTTTGCATATTTTTATTGATTCTTGAAGCATTTTGCATTTTTTTCGTGAAATTCCGTTTTAACGAACATTCCACTATAACGAAAAACTATTTCGGTCCCTTGAATTTCGTTGTAATGGGAATTTACTGTACAACTATCAGTTCGAAAGAATTTTTTCAAAAATTTATTACAATAAATCGGGAATAGTTTCTGTTTTGCGTAGTTTAAATATAAAATTAGCATTAATTATTTTGAATTAATTTTTGTAGGAGAAAAATTGAAAGAAAACATTAGTTTCCTCATCGACTGCACCCCAAAAAACAAAATTAAAAAGTCCAAATGAAGAAATGGCATGGTTCTGACGCATGAAATTTTTTTTAAACATTATAGCACATTTTTTTTTTCGATAAGGCAATAATTTTATTTGAAAAGTCGTAGTTAGTTTTAAAATTTACTCCAGACGTATCGAGGGAATTAAGACTTTCCAGATTATGGTTTGGTTTGAATATCGTCGCACTAGAGCTACACGAGGGCTATTGGCGACGGGCGTCGTATTTTAGAACCACAGTCAAGTGACGAGCCACACCTGAATAGGCACCCAACGCAACCGTTAAGGGCGACATCGTACGCAGCGTTAGGACTTTGAAGGATATTTAACGTGCACTCCCTTACACGGGGTATTATTCGTCGGACATTTTTGGCTGCACGGACCGTTTATAGGTCGGCAGCTATTTTGGCGATGCCCGGACCCGAACCTGGGACCTTCCGCATGCTAAGCGAGTGCTTAACCGACTGGGCTCCCCAGCCCCCTTTTCCAGATTATGAGTTAGCCTACCTAACTTTTCTACATTTCCGAAAATCTGAGTTTAAGGAATCATGTTATAACATGATTCGTGAGAGATTGATCCTTCAAGCTTAATCGGATCAATAATCATAACTTTTTTTATCAAGCGTCCGTTAGATACCAAGAACCTTAACCTGCTATTCGAGCAATCCAAAATGGAAAAAAATCCCCCGATATTTTTCAAAATTCAATGAGAAGTTCCCTGATTTCCAGGTTCTGTTACCACCCTGAAATCCAGAACATGAAGAAATGACGATATTGAAAGACCGCTAACAAATATATTATACTGGTATACTTTTATTTTGTTAGCATTTCTCTACTAAAATGTTTTGCATATTTTTTTTTATAAAGTTTGCGTTCAAGTTTTAAGCTTCAATTACAATTTTATTTAATGGATTATAACCAAAGACAATGGTTAAATAAAAAGTATACATTTTAAAATCTTTACTTGCTTAGTAATTGTAAATACTACTTTATCAAATTTTATTTCGAATAACAAATGCTGAATAAAATAATAAATAAAAATTTTAAGTTTTTCATTTTAATTAAAGTTTCTCATGCAGTGCATTGAAGTAAATTTTGTGCATAGGTTTCTCAAAAGATCTTTTTTCCCACAATGGATTTGAGGTGGCTTTTTCTTAAAGACAGTGTACAAAAGAAATGTAAGGATGGCATCCTTAAAAACAAATAACTCAAAACACATATGAACCTCAACACATTTTATTGAATTTCAGCAACAATACAAGTCAATAAAAAAAACCCTTAGAAACGAAACAAGCACTATTCAACACGGAATGGGAATGTCCGTTTGACTTTGACAAAAGGAAATGCAGGTTCAGAGAGATGAAGGAATTAATATTCTTCTCCATCTTCATCCTCTGCTCCATCGGTGGAATCAATGCCAACCTCTTCGTAGTCTTTCTCCAAGGCAGCAAGATCTTCTCTGGCCTCAGAAAATTCGCCTTCTTCCATTCCCTCACCCACATACCTAAAAAAGAATAAAGACTTAAAACCAAACTACTAGGAAAAACTTGTTTTATTATTGAATTATTCAATGTGAGCTATTAAAGAAATTTATTTGAATTGCATTTAAATTAAATGATAAAAGTATGACAATATAAGGAGTCAAACCATGGTCAGTCAATTAAATACTTTTAGAAAGTTACCATACATTAACCGAGTTAAAATGCATTAAGATATTCCAATAAGATAAATTCAGTTATTTTTCCTTGGTTTTGCTTTAAAACAGCTTCTTAAATTTAATACTGCAGCTTCATCAACTAACTTAATTTAGGACTAATACAATCTTCAACACAGGAAGAATTAGACTGTACATACAAGGCTAAAAGCTCTTATTTGGTAATTAAGATCTGCTAATTAACAATGCAAACATTTGGCACATACTTAAAACAAATTGACAAATGGAGCCCGTTACACTTCACTAAATTTCGACATACAAAATAAATGTACAAAACAAGAAAATAAAAACTTGAACAGTACCAGTGTACGAAGGCTCGCTTGGCGTACATCAGGTCAAATTTATGGTCAAGCCTGGCCCATGCCTCTGCAATAGCAGTGGTGTTGGACAGCATGCAGACAGCACGTTGAACCTTGGCCAAGTCACCTCCTGGGACAACTGTTGGGGGTTGGTAGTTGATGCCCACCTAAAGAGAAATTTTAAAATAACATTAAGTACACAAAGCTATGGAAAATATACAGTAGAAAATATTAAATTTTGGTAATAATTTTTCCATCTTAATACATAATGTACTAACTATTATAAATATGACTAGCTACTGTCGTTCAGTCAATGTGAAATTTATACACTGCTATTTGCCCGACAAATACAGTTTCTTTTCTTTTTAAAAAATAAATAGAACTAATGTTATATAAATAATGGGATCAACCAATGTATTAAATATTTCAAAAAATGTAAAGTACATTGTGCAAATGCAAAAGCGTGATCTTTAAAGTTAATTTTGCAATAAGTTTTAGCACCGGTCTGAGATACTTGTAAAACGTTACATCTTACATACTCAGACTAAAGGATATGCATATGCATGAATACGATATTGAAGGCTTTTGTTTTGCTGGATTAATGTCTTATCTGGCGACATGAATGTTTCGCAAATAGCTGCATAATTGCAAACTTCAGTCAACTGCAAAAGGGACAAGTTGAATTTACATCACATTACACAAGGCCTATTGGAGTCAAAAAAGTAATTAAGTAATCACAATAAAGTGACC
Source organism: Hylyphantes graminicola (assembly GCA_023701765.1). Classification (NCBI taxonomy): domain Eukaryota; kingdom Metazoa; phylum Arthropoda; class Arachnida; order Araneae; family Linyphiidae; genus Hylyphantes; species Hylyphantes graminicola. The sequence goes on along the minus strand of CM043114.1, from coordinate 57,872,877 downwards.
ACCGAAGGGCACGGGTATGGTGAAACCAACAGCAACGAACAAAAGCAATTACCACAGCAATCTAGCTCAATTCAGCAACATGACTAGGTTCTTACTTTGAATCCAGTAGGGCACCAGTCCACAAACTGTATGGACCTCTTGGTCTTGATAGCAGCAATGGCTGCGTTGACGTCTTTAGGTACAACATCTCCTCTGTAGAGCAGACAGCAGGCCATGTACTTGCCGTGTCTCGGGTCGCATTTCACCATCTGGTTGGCTGGCTCGAAGCACGAGTTGGTGATTTCGGAAACGGTCAGCTGTTCATGGTAGGCCTTCTCTGCAGATATCACAGGGGCATATGTGACCAAGGGGAAGTGGATCCTTAAAGAGAGGAAATAAATATGATCACATTGAGTTGGTTGTCATTGAGTAAATGGTTCAATTGAAGAACTTAGGGAAAGAACGTGTAAAGTGACAAAAAGGTGAAAACAAGAAAATGAGCTTTATTTTTTTTGCATGCACTCGGATCTGGGTCATTCCACGTGAAATCACCCAATGAGTGTTGCCCACTAGTCACCGATTTTTTTCAAAAAATTACCACTTAAACTTGTTGTGGAGAAACCCTCAAATATCAATTTTTAGGGCATTTTGTCGATTATTTGCTGAGATACGGACTTTTGAAAAATGATCATTTTTGACGAATTTCGGCCATCTTGGATTTAACACTATCCACTAAAACTTCAATAACTTGAGAAATAATTGGTCAAATTTAACAATTTTGGTGTCCATTTGAAGCTATTTATATAAGAAACATAAATCTAGCGTTTAAAAGAAGTTTTAAAAATTTTTTACTAAAGTTTTAGAAGGAAAATTAAAAAAATCAGTGTTAAAATTAAAAAAATTTCAATAGGCTGTAAAAAAAATAGGTATATTTTTTTTTCTTCGAAACTTGGTGAAAACATTAATCAATGTGTGTTCTTTAAGTACAAAAAAAATTGGAGAGGTAAAATTTCTTAAAAGCTAGAAAAGAATTTTTTTGTAACCCGTGATATTGAGCGCTACGGCTGCAATAAATCGAGAAATAATTCTTCAAATTTCATAATTTTTGTGTCGTTTTGAAGCTAATTATATGAGAAATACAAATTCAGTGTTTAAAAAAGGTTAAAAAATGTTTTATTGTAATTTTAGAAGGAAATTGTTAAAAAAACTCAAATTTTTCTAAATTCGATATGCTTAAAAAATATATACCCATTTTTTTCCACCTGAAAATTGGTGAAAACATTAATCAATATGTGTATTTTAAGTACAAAAAAAATCAGAGAGGTAAAATTTAGAATTAGAGGTAAAAACTAGAAAAGAATTTTTTTGTAACCCATGATATTGAGTTACAAAACTCACAGATGTAGGAATATGCAAATGAAAATGTTTCTAAAAAGTAAAATTTTCATTATCATGTTAAGTTAACTTGATTTTAAGCACTAAAAAGGTTTTTATAATACTAAAAGTGTAATTCGATCCAATAATTTTACATAAATTGAATCTCTCATTCCTGTCTAATAAGTTTTCATTTCCCTTACACTGTGTCTTCATGAAGTAGAATAAAGTCTTTAATCCACATGGTAAGTTATTAAGGAAAAAGCTTTGAACATCTGCCTAATTTCTTCAAAACCTATGACCACAGGAAATTAAATCATTCAACAAAACCTCAAAAATCAAAACAAGTCATCACTAAACCATGTCATTTTTCAGTATAATAAAAACAATCCAAAGGCAAAAGCGTGCAGGGATTGTTTATATTAAGTAATGCAGAATTGAAGTTTGTTTTTTTCTAAGATTCATTTCTAACTCTTTTGATATACTATTTGTCACTAAACTGCTTTGCCAACTTTGAAAATTCTGAAACTATATTACACACTATTATTTAGCCCTCCTTTGTTAGATTGTTAAATGTTGAGAACATACAATATCACCCCTGATGAAACCAAGTCAATTGAACACTTGGTTGAAAACTTTAGGGAGGAATAAATTATTTCTTCTCAATGTTAAAAATGGTATGTACCAAGATCTCATTTGCCAGTACTAAAAATTATTTTTAGAAACTTTTCAGTGTCATATATTCCTACATCTGTGAGTTTTGTAACTCAATATCATGGGTTACAAAAAAATTCTTTTCTAGTTTTTAAGAAATTTTACCTCTGATTTTTTTTGTACTTAAAATACACAGATTGATTAATGTTTTCACCAATTTTCAGGTGGAAAAAAATGGGTATATATTTTTTAAGCATATCGAATTTAGAAAAATTTGAGTTTTTTTAACAATTTCCTTCTAAAATTACATTAAAACATTTTTTAACCTTTTTTAAACACTGAATTTATCTTTCTCATATAATTAGCTTCAAAACGACACAAAAATTGTGAAATTTGAAGAATTATTTCTCAATTTATTGCAGCCGTAGCGCTCAATATCACGGGTTACAAAAAAATTCTTTTCTAGCTTTTAAGAAATTTTACCTCTCCAATTTTTTTTGTACTTAAAGAACACACATTGATTAATGTTTTCACCAAGTTTCGAAGAAAAAAATATATACCTATTTTTTTTACAGCCTATTGAAATTTTTTTAATTTTAACACTGATTTTTTTAATTTTCCTTCTAAAACTTTGGTAAAAAATTTTTAAAACTTCTTTTAAACGCTAGATTTATGTTTCTTATATAAATAGCTTCAAATGGACACCAAAATTGTTAAATTTGACCAATTAATTCTCAAGTTATTGAAGTTTTAGTGGATAGTGTTAAATCCAAGATGGCCGAAATTCGTCAAAAATGATCATTTTTCAAAAGTCCGTATCTCAGCAAATAATCGACAAAATGCCCTAAAAATTGATATTTGAGGGTTTCTCCACAACAAGTTTAAGTGGTAATTTTTTGAAAAAAATCGGTGACTAGTCGGCAACAAATTTTCTTAAATTTGGGTGATTTCACATGGAATGACCCATCTGTCGAAAAAAGCACAGTTATAAAGCGTAAAAAATATACTTTATAAATTTTTCTAAAAATGTCACTCAGCAAGTTCTTCCAATAAGCTCTTCATTTATAATTGTAACTTTTACAAAGGTGTCAGAACATTGAATTTTCAAATTACAAGTCATAGGAAGAGATTCATTAATCACTGAATCTTAAATTATAGTACTTAATAATCGTTAGAATGATATTCACCTAAAAATACTACAAATTATTTAAAAAGTAGAGAAACTTTTCAAAATTGAGTAGTTAGAGCAGGTCTGGATACGAATGTCTTTATTTAAAGTTGTATTAGTTGAAGCCGAGTTTAGTCTTTCATCAGTGAAACTTTGGTTATTACTTCCACATATTTATAGAGCTGTAGCAGTTTATATAGTTCCTGGCACAAAGGCTAAGTCACCTGGTACAGCCCTATTGCATGGTTAAATTCCTTATTGGCATCCGGTTTATTATTTTTTTAAATAAGGAACTTAAAATATGTCTGAACTATTTAGTGAACTTGACACAATGCTTCAAACAATCAAAAGCATTCTATACCTGGGATAGGGCACCAGATTGGTCTGGAACTCGGTGAGATCCACATTGAGGGCACCATCAAACCTCAGAGATGCAGTGATGGAGGACACGATCTGTCCGATCAGTCTGTTGAGATTGGTGTAGGTGGGTCGCTCTATGTCCAGATTTCTGCGGCAGATGTCGTAGATTGCCTCGTTATCAACCATGAAGGCACAGTCAGAATGCTCTAGTGTGGTGTGGGTTGTCAGGATGGAGTTGTACGGTTCTACCACTGCGGTGGACACCTGTTATCGGATAAGTCTTAGGTTAGTGTTATAGATAGTATTGATTGAGCTCATAAATTATGTTTTCAAAACTCAGAAAAGAAAGGAAATTAAAAATCTGAAAAATTCTAAATTTGATGAAGAAATTTAGGAGCAATCTATGCAACTAACTCTAGTCGTGATAAGAGACTAGATTTGTTGTAAAAACTGCAAGATTTAATCACATTTTGAGACTAGCGACTGCTAATTTCATACCAAGATCTGAACTTAGCACAAGTAATTTTTGGGAGATTCAAACTTTCTTAGACATACTTTCACATTTTCTTCAAGTTTTGATAGAAATGTTAGATATTTTTCACAATTGCAAAAGTTTGGTTTTCATATCCATCAAACTTCAGACTAATAGAATTAAAAATTCCTGGTAGAAGAATGTTTAGAATAATTCAGTTTTTTTTATCTTAAATTTCAAATGCTTACTAAATTCTCTTTTCAATAGAAACATAATCTTGAGAACTCAATTTTCTTAAAAAATTATCCATCAAAAGGATGAAAGACAAGACGTAAAAGCTGAATATTTTGGAGTTCAGAAACAAGGGGTGGTTGACAACTTTCTATTTTTAGTATCTTTCCCCTCACTTTTAATTTTGCATTCCTAGTTCATTGCTCTCTCTTGGGAAAGAGGCTATAAATAGATGCAGTATTGCTCAGGAAAGTACATTATTCGTACCCATGTTGTTTGACTTTAGTGATCTGATAGTAATGTTTGCAATAGTTAGAAATTAATGACCCTTTACAGTATAAAAAACCAAAGGAACTTCATTGACGTGCATTTTAGGGGGGGGGGGGGGGAATTAGGTACGTAGGAGCAAATTTAGGAGCTTCTTAAAAGCAAAAGACTGTCCTCAAAGCAAAGCACATCCATGTTAATTCAATGGAGAAAAACATTTTCTAAGCCCCTTTCTGACTATTGAATATTTTTATTAACTGGATTTGGATCTCCGTGATCCCACTTTTTGAATTTTTCGAATATTAATTACAATTGTTTCAATAAATTATTTTACCCAAAATATTCAAACCAATTTAAAAAGTGATATAGATCTGTTAGTTTACTGCAGATGCATATCATTAAAAAAAATCCAATACAGGCGGAATAATGCGAATGCGGCATAAAAAAAATCAGTCCCCCTTCCCCATTAGAATAACAGAGGCATTTTGGTTTGGAGACCAGTGGCCATTCGGTTTCATTCACCGTTCAGAGCAAATTTAACCTAAAGGTGTGTGGGCCCAGACTATTTCACTCTCACCTGTGGTGAGGGATAGATGGCGAACGAGCTTGGACTTCTTCCCATAATTCACCGAGAGTAAAACCCGAGCCAGAAAAATAAAGGGCAGCAAAAGCAAATTTAGGCGCTTCTAAAGAGGGAACTAAATATCTGCAACCTGGTTTAACTGTTTTATTCAGAATTTTACTTTATTCCACAGGGTATAAATGTCTAACTCTATCTTGGATTTCTCTTCATGAGCAGGGAGGTAAAACCCGAGCCAGAAAATTAAAGGACAGCAAGGGCAAATTTAGGGGGTTTCTAAAGATCTGCGCCAACCAAACCATCTACAAGCTGGTTTCGACTGTAATATTCCAAATTTCAATTAATTCCACACCCACCTGCGGTGCGGGATAGATGGCGAACTCGAGCTTGGACTTCTTTCCGTAGTCCACCGAGAGCCTCTCCATGAGCAGGGAGGTAAAACCCGAGCCGGTGCCCCCTCCGAAGCTGTGGAAGATGAGGAACCCCTGGAGCCCAGTGCACTGGTCGGCCAGCTTGCGGATCCTGTCCAGCACCAGGTCAACAATCTCCTTGCCGATGGTGTAGTGGCCACGTGCGTAGTTGTTGGCTGCGTCCTCTTTGCCAGTGATCAGTTGCTCGGGGTGGAACAGCTGGCGATAGGTGCCTGTAGAAGAATGTAGGCATTTTTTTAAAACAAGTTTTGCATATTATTAGGCAACACCATTTCAAGAAAGGGATCACCTTTACTGTTCGGTAACTATTGGAGTGATTTTCGGATTTGGCGATAGTTTTTTTGTGGCAACCTGTCTGACTTTGACCAAAACCCAACGGTCATATAGGTTTGCCGTAAAACGTCATCGTTGCGAAGAGAGCATGACGTCAAAAGTCGCCAGAATACAGACTTTTGGCACGATTTCGGAAAGTTCGCCAATAGTTACCATACAGTAAATTTCTACCCAAGAAAGATGTCTAAAAGCAAGAAATGGATTTGTTGAAAAAAGAGTCAGCCTTTTTTTTTACGAGTGCTGGTATAAGTTAGTCATAGCCCTTAGGGTTATTAAAAAGTTAGTTAAAATCATTTTTTCTCTTATGGGTAATATTTTATTGATATCTAAACTTTCAGTTTAACCATGGTAATGGAAAGCTTAGATATTTGGTAAGATTTTAATTCAAACTAGAAACAGCTTATTTAATATTCTGTGTTGATTACAAAGAAAAAAATTAAATAAGTTGTTTTGGGTCTAATTTTTAAGAATGGATGACTCATTTTATACACTCAGTAAAAAAAATGCCCTTTACATAGGAAACAAATTAAATAAAATTAATCAAATTAAATCATACCTGTTCGCACTTCATCTACTACTGTAGGCTCTAGATCTACATAGACAGCCCTGGGGACATGCTTTCCAGCTCCTGTCTCACTGAAGAAAGTGTTGAAGGAGTCATCTCCGCCCCCAATGGTCTTATCGCTGGGCATTTGTCCGTCCGGCTGGATTCCATGTTCCAGGCAGTACAGCTCCCAGCATGCGTTTCCGATTTGGACACCGGCCTGACCAACGTGGATACTGATACATTCACGCATGTTGGATTGTTATAGTCTGGAAAGAAGTTGTTGTTAGGGGTTAATAACATGTTTTTAATTTTGGTTGGAATTTAACTTGTAGTAGGGTGACTAACCCAATTAATACAGGATGGTTACAAAACTCTAGAAAAAAAAAGTTCCCTGATATTTCCATGATTTCCCTGATACTGTCACAAAAATTTCCCTGATTTTACAATTGCCTAGAAAACATGCAATACACACAATTTAATCCAGATATCGCGGGAATTAAGATTTTCCGGATTATGGGTTAGCCTCCCTAACTTTCCCAAAAATTTGAATAAGTTTAGAGGAATCATGTGATCAGAAAATCATTTTATAACATGATTTCGTGAGAGAGATTGATTCTTCCTCCAAGATTGGTTCTTCAGGCAAATCGGATCAACAAGAATTTTTTTTTAATCAAGTGCTCGTTAGTAGTGATACCAAGAACCTAAACCTACTGTTTAAGAAATCTAAAATTAAAAAAAAATCCCAGATATTTTGCAAAATTCGAAAAATTCCATGAGAATTCCCTGAATTCCAGGTTCTGTTACCACCCTGTAATATACTAGTTTGATGGTCAGTAATAGAATCAATTACATGATGGTATTTAGTATAGCATGTTTAAAAATCAGATAGGCTAATTTAATGCAAAATTACATTTTCTGTAGTGCAAGTTGTATGTGTTTATAGGTTATTCTTTCTACAAATTTACATTAAACGAAAAAAATAACAGATAGTTGATTACACTTAGAGCAACATAAATTTTGTAACATGTTTCATTTCAGCAGATTTTCATTCCAATTTTTAAGACGCTTTTTTAACTTGTGATTTACACCAATAAAATCTTTAATCAGTTAAATGAAATTAGTCTACAGTGCTATTTCCTCCCACACACTTTTGAACTCGATTTTATTTTAAGACGATACGAGTTCGAATTAATGTGTACGCTAGAAAATGGAAGCGATGCTTGTGCAAGTTCTGACAAATTTATAATTTATCGCCCTAATTTACTTCAGAAAATTTTATGAGGAGTATCACACACGAACGCATAATTAAAATTTGTTCTGTTTTTAAGTTCATGCGACACGTATTCTGAATGGCGGGCCGGGCGGATGCAAAACCAGTTTTAGCCGCCATTCATTTCGTCGGATCAAAAAGCATCAAGTAACAAAAAGAATAAGTTAAAACATAACTTCCTATTGCTTTTTTAATCCATATAGTTTATCGATAATAGTTTCGTCTATCAAACAATGTTCATAACAGTTGATAAATATATAAACGAATATACGTTGCAGAGAATTTTATTTTCGAAAATTTGGAATGATGTACAATTTTAAGTAAGTCAACAGAAATATCTAACATTACACATGCATTAAAGTATTTGAACCAATAACTAAATGAATAAAGATTCATTTCTTACCTAAATACAGAGCAAGGGAGATAGAAGATGTAAAGTTAAAATTAAGTCGTGTCTAAAAGCGGGAAGTGCAACGAACCTCGCCCTAGACGAAAATGTTAATTGTTAATGGCGAAAAACCGGGTGCGATGCAACACTTCGATGCGCATTTCAACCTGCACACAGCGCATGCGTCGTAGCATGACTCAGCACCGAACGACCGAACTCCACTACGAATGGCGGCATTTTTTTTTAAAAACTTTTTTCCGAAAGGGGCTTGGCAGTTGTTATAATTTAGAACCATAGTCAAGTGACGAGCCGACATGTGAATAGGCACTCAGGCTCCAACCGTTAAGTTGATCCGGTGGCAGCTCACTGCTTTCCTTTAAAAAGCCAAGTGTGACTTCGTCACTTGACCATAGTTTCAGTTACGAAACGTAATTGGCTGTGTTAAGCTAGCTCTTAAAAAAGGCTCGAAGAAGAAAGCGGGAAAATATTAAATCACCAAATTTTTCTAATAATTCGCTTGTCGCTTCGTGTTGTATTTTTTTCCGCTGGAATGCAAGGTATTTTCTTAAAAATATCGTTTTTAAAAATGAGGAGAGCAATCAGCCGACATTCCACTTTCTTATTAATTTTTATACACAGAACACACTTTGAGTAAAACTTTTTTTAAAGTCATTATTCGTTATACAAGAGTACAAGTAATAATATTTGCGAAGGACATAGTCAAATTGTCGATGATAAAACAAAAAAATTTTACCTGGGACCCGCTATCTTGTAAAAAACTAAAAAAAAAAAATCCTATATTTTTACAGTTTTCCTTTTGAAACTTCCAAACTACACATTTAAACACACAAAAAAAAAAAAAAAAAAAAAAAAAAAATTGGAATCGACAATTTTTCAAGAATTTCTTCCAAAATCTTCAAAATAACGCTGACGAATTATTATATAGATAATAACCATTTTATATGTAAGATTACGATTTAAAAATTAGTATTTAATTTTAATTATTTAAATTCATTATTACATTATAAATTCTTGGTCAAATTTACTTTACTTCTATTCTAAAAAATATTTCCTGAATAATTTTTTTTTGTTCAATTTTGCTGCTCTCAAATAATAAAAAAAAAAATTGAGGATTTTTTTTTCTATTACTGTGGAGTTTTTACTTCATAAAAAAGAGCAAGGCTTTAATCATGCCCTAACTATATCATTGTCCTTATACGGTAATAGAAGATAAAGATACACCGTAAAACTCAAACATGTCAAACACAATTCATCAACTCTATTCCCCAAACCATCCCTTTCGGTTCACCCCGTTCCCCTTTTATAGAAACAAAAGGAAGTTTCAGAATATGGATCATGTACTAGGTAGCTGTACTGTTTGGCCTTCGTCATATCCTTAATAAAACTATTTTTACAGTAACCATTCCCAACGGAAGAAAGGAAACAATGTTATTCGTTACCATGACAATTCTTATAATAGGTTAAAGTTGGCACACGTTTGTGCACTCGCAATGAAAAAGTAGAATTAGGTTCTTTTAGGTTTAGGAAAGGGATGATCTGTGGTTTGCCCCATTTATTTTAGAAACCTCAATATCTATGACTAAGTTTTGTTTTAAAATCTAAGCAAAGGTATAATTTTATCATTTTAATATAAATTCAATTTATTATGTAATTTATAATTAAGTTCGGCAAATTATGATTGGGGGTTTATAGGAAATTAAAGTTATGGTAAATTAAATATTTCAATTTTTTTTTTTGCTGCATCCCTCACAGCTTTTAAAAATGCTCAGTTTGAAGTGAGGGCAGCGAAACGATGGTGCTGGCCCTTGTTTTTGGTGATCTTATCCTTCAAATTTTGTCAGGAAAATGCCTTTCTTGCGACAGTATCAGCATTCTAATTCGATCAAACGAAAGGCATCTAGATCACTGTCTATAATTGATTTATGCAAAATGAATACAGACGGTCTTATGCAAAGCAACCAACAATAATAGTTATTTTTATAATTAAGCGTGTTTCAACATTTTGTCAAAGAAAGCAACCAATGAACTCGCAGTTCTAAGGGCGTGACTTAAGAAATATTCCCATCGCGTGAAAAAAAAATCATTGATTCAAAAATAATTCACGCGCTTAATATTTTTAAATACAGCAGATCGATAAATCTTTGGATTTTATGAGTATTATCAAATCGAAATTTTACTTGAAATGTTGGCATCTTATAAAAAGAGTGCGACAAAGTCTTTTTTTCACTGCTTTTGGGTGAAAAAAAGTACTTTTTTTCACTGTTTCAAAAAGTCTAGCTTTGTGCACGCGTCTGATATTGAAATTATAATGTAAAAGTCGGCTTTTTTTCACGCAATTATAAAATAGTTATTTTTATAATTGCGTGAAAAAAAGCCGACTTTTACATTATAATTTCAATATCAGACGCGTGCACAAAGCTAGACTTTTTGAAACAGTGAAAAAAAGTACTTTTTTTCACCCAAAAGCAGTGAAAAAAAGACTTTGTCGCACTCTTTTTATAAGATGCCAACATTTCAAGTAAAATTTCGATTTGATAATCCTCATAACATCCAAAGATTTATCGATCTGCTTTATTTAAAAATATTATGAGCGTGAATTATTTTTGAAACAATGAAATTTTTTTCTCGCGATGGGAATATTTCTTTAGTCACGCCCTTCGAACTGCGAGTTCATTGGTTGCTTTCTTTGACAAAATGTTGAAACACGCTTATTGGTTTTTATAGCATCACGCGCTCCGAACTGCGAGTTCATTGGTTGTTTTCTTTGACATCTCTCCTGGAAGCTCCGGACTCATTTTAGTCTAATTAGCACGTGAATTATTTTTGAACCAATGAGATTTGATTTTTTTCACGCAATTATAAAAAATAGTGTATGAAACACTTGCGAAAAGTAAACTTTTTAAAACACGTGTCTTTATTTCACTCGCTCGTACCTCGCTCGTGAAATAAAATCCACTAGTTTTAAAAAGCATTACTTTTCACACTTGTTGCATAAATAACTATTATGCAACAAGTGTGAAAAGTAACACTTTTTAAAACTAGTGGATATTATTTCACTCGCTCGTGAAATAATGACACGTGTTTTAAAAAGTTTACTTTTCGCACGTGTTTCATACACTATTTTTTATAATTGTGTGAAAAAAATATCATTGGTCCAAAAATATTTCACGCGCATTTATATCTTTAAATAAAAGCAGATCGATAAATATCTGGATTTTATAAATATTATGAAATAGAAATTTTAACTTGAAATGTTGGCATCTTATGAAAAGAGTAAAAAAAAGTCTTTTTTTTTCACTGCTTTTGGGTGAAAAAAAGTACTTTTTTTCACTGTTTCAAAAAGTCTAAAATTTTGCACGCGTCTGATATTGAAATTATAATGTAAAAGTCGGATTTTTTCCGCAATTATAAAAACATATTTTAGAACGCATTAACTATCTTTTGATTAAGTGGGAAGCAAAAAATACAGACACGTTTCAAGAAGCCCTGTTTCACAGTTTAAGAAAACTTCTTAACAAAAGTTAGATAATTTCAGTCAAACTTTAAAGGGTTTCAACAGATATGATGTGAGTCAGCTGCTATTATAGCGATAAAGTTATTTATTTGTGTATTTACAAAAACAGTTTCTCTTTAGGTCGATAACGAAATAAACGAATCATAGATTGCGCAATTACGTTAGGCTTGTAGTTTAGTTTCATTTTGAAAATAGAAATTTAGACCAGTGTGATCTCAACGAAGAAAATACCGGAAAATACAATAAAATAAAAAGCTAGAGCCACTACATTTTTCTAATGCATATAAATGTTCGTTTTTAAATAATTAACTTCTAGATAAATAATGAATGCAATACAATTTAATTTCTTATATAGCGATGGTTTATATCTTGAAGTTTTAATTAAATGTCACAAAGGACGATATAGATCTAATATTTAAAATCAATTGGAATTAAAGATTTCAAAAATACCATCAGTTAGCAAAAAAAGTTATCTACAAAGAAATGGGTTTCAGAAGGGTCAAACTAAGGAACGTGCCTTTTTTATAATTTTTTTTTAACGTTATATATGGAATAAGTTTAAGTTAAGACGATTTCTTACCTGATTCCGGATTTACGAAAATCCTCAAATATTCCGGATTCAGTGGCGGATCTAGAACTTCAACATGGGGGGGGGGGGGGGGGGGGGCTAACTCGATGGCTTAACCACAAGGAGAGGTGGGGATTTTGGCCCTTAATATCAACAAAATATTTTGTATTTATTTATGTTATTAATTAAAGCCTTAATTAGTTCAGATTACTAATTTTTAACGATAATTATTAAGTTATTAAATCATGCAAATTCATTTTTATTATTTAATGCAAATTAAATAGTTATTAAATGCTCGAAATTAACTTATAAAATAATATTGTAAAGTTGATAATAAGAAAATTAATTAAATGTAACAATGCAAAGTTATTTATATTGTATTTAGTATACTTAATTGAATATATTATATTTTTAATTGACATTCCATTGATTTTTCAAAAGCAGCTACAACTATCGGTTCAAAAGAATTTTAAAAAACTTTACTGCAAAAAATCGGTAGAGAATTATAGTTTTAGGAAATTAAAATTTTAAATTAAGAAAAATGCAATAAAGTGTTTTTTTTTAAAATTAAATTTGAGTTTTTTAGTGTTTTAATTATACAAGTAAAATACATATTTTAAACTAAGAAATTAAGTACAGCCGTGAATTTTTAAGAACTCTCACTGGGCAAAAATGATTATAAAGATAGTTAGAAGATGAAGGAGTGGATAACTGGAGACCCATCCATCACCCACGTGATATTTAATTTCGTATTGTAGAAGAAGTAGATTTCGTATTCAATAATTAGTTATATGAATTTTTGCCGAATGAAAATTAAAGTGAAAAACATCAGCGTCAACATCTACAAAAAAAAAAAACCAAAAGGCTTAATTAAAAAGAAAAATGAAGAAATGACATAATTCTGAGAATATTTCTTTTAAGATTATAACTTTTCTAAAAGGACAATTCATTAATTAAAGATTTGCTTTAATTTGATTTCAAAAGCAGCAGTTAAGTTTCAAAAACCTTAACGGATATTTGATAATGTTTACGTCATCGGTAAGCTTTATTAAACCAAAAATTGAAGAAAACCTGTTAAATTAAATGTAATTAAATTAATCGATAATTCTTGGCGAATTAACAAGTACAACCCTATTTTAAATTCTTTCGTAATAAGTTTTTCACAATTGGCTTTTGAAATGTTAAATTTTGACAATCCCTAGATTTCTTTAAACAACTAACGAGGAAAACAAAACTTGTCGTACAAAGATAAAATTGGCTGCATTTTCTTAATTTGTTTGAAAAAATATTATATGCCACACTTTAATAATATTTTTTTAAAAGTTCTTATTTTAGGTGTTTAAAAAATTACACTAGTGAAATATACTTGAAAATTGTATAAACAGGTATATTTGAGAATTATTAATATAATAAGATGATAATATAATAACAATATAAGATAATATTGTCATTTTCATTTTATTAAATCCAAAGTGCAATCCAATATGCTCACTTAAAATTTTGATTCGCTTTAAAATTAACCATAACTACTAACTGATTTTTCAAAAATAAATAAATAAATAATAACTGCGCTATAATTAGAATTTCTAGTAAAAGTAAGGACCATCTTATTTACTGTACTTGAAACCAAAATTGTCTTTATACAGTCCTAAAAATTGCAAACTAAAATTATGTAAAATGTACAAGCTACTTGATTTGTTTTTAAAAGACAAGATTCTGATTATATCAATAATTTCAACAAATAAAGTCTTATTCCCCGTAAAGTTGGAAAACCTATTTTGAGTGGAAAGGATCCCCCCCCTTTTTTTTAATGCATTTTTTATACATTATACTTTATCGCAACGATCAGCTAGCCATATGGTTATTCCATTAAATCAAAAATTACAATTTTTCTTCTAATATTTCGAAGAGTTTAAAATATTGGTATTACACACGTACAAAAGGTAAAGGCGAATAATTGGTAATTTTAGAAAAAAAAGGGAAAATATAAGTTTCAAAAAATATTTTTTAAATTTAGTAGAGTTATGTTAAGTGATTTTTATAAATTATCTTCCAGTGCTTCCCAGTGACTTGATTTCTAAGTACTTATCTTGATATTAAAAATTCTCAGAATTAAACTCGTTAAATTGATACATAATCAAATGAAAAAGAAAGTTTGAAAATAATATAAATAAACTTTATACATTAATAATAGTTTCTTACCTTGTTTCCAAAGGACAATGCTGTTTTAATTTTGAAAGAAACATTAAAAAATATATGAAACTATAGGTTTGCATAGTTAAAAATAAAACGGACTATAAAAAATAAAAATTAGAAAACTGTGGATAAAATAAAGCCTGCTCTTTAAATTACTATTTACAAATTTATACTAAAAAGTAAAATAAGTATCCCTTAAACCGCATCGTTCGGACCGATTTGTAGGAGGCTCTAACCTCTTCAGTTCAGAAATACATGGGCAAAGAGCAAGCATGTCTATGTCTAACTACAACAATGAGAGTAAGATTCAACGTCATTCGCAGCCACATTTTATTATCTTAAAGGTCCTAGACTGATCCCAATCATCCCCTTTCAAAGAAAATCGTGCGAAATCCCATACTCAGAATGCTTGCTTGACCAGCTAAAGAGGGCAGAAAATAGGGGGACTAATTGGTCCCCCGCAGAGAGCGAGAGAGAGAAAAGTACAAAGTCGTCTGTTGAGGGGGGGGGGGGGGGCGAAGCTATTTTTAGGAGGGGTAAGGGGCTTCAGGGTCACACAGAACAGAAGCAGGGAGAGCCGGAGTGCAGATGAAACTTTTTCTTCTTTTTTTTCAAATTAATTTATTCTTGGGGAAAAATCGATTTTATCCAGTATAAGTTTGTTTCTCATGGAGGGGGCTAAAGCCCCCTTATCCCCCCCCCCATAAATCCGCCACTGTCCGGATTTGTGGTGTTTCTGTATTCAACATATTTTTCTGGGATAGAAACAAAAAAAGAATATTGATCTGATTCTGGTTAGTTATCATGATCTAAACTGATAATCTATTATCTTCGTTTAGCATTGTAAAAAAACTATATGTTGTTATCATCCCATCCAAAGTAATTCTAACTAACTTGTTTTAAAATAAAAACAACAGCTTTTAATTTTGAACCACAATAAGAATTCGAATAGAAATTACATAGTCCGTGGAATACAATCTAACATCTAAACATTTTCCGATTCAGTTATAAATTAAAAAATTATGTATACTTTGGCTTCAAAAGATACTTCAGTAACCAAAATGATGAGCTGATCAGGGTTATAAATGTAATACATGTATACGAAGCAACATTTTGCGGTAGTTATGTAATAATCGGAAAAATTATTTGTAGTCACCTTGGTTAATGGATCAACTTATTCTGGATTTTTTCTACTGTACTATTATCAGAAAAATTTCTTATTCTTAAAAAAAGCATATTGAATACTGCAAAACTATCAGTAAGCATGAACCATGAATTTAAAAAAAAAGAAAAAATATTTTTTAAATTTAGTAGAGTTATGTTAAGTGATTTTTATAAATTATCTTCCAGTGCTTCCCAGTGACTTGATTTCTAAGTACTTATCTTGATATTAAAAATTCTCAGAATTAAACTCGTTAAATTGATACATAATCAAATGAAAAAGAAAGTTTGAAAATAATATAAATAAACTTTATACATTAATAATAGTTTCTTACCTTGTTTCCAAAGGACAATGCTGTTTTAATTTTGAAAGAAACATTAAAAAATATATGAAACTATAGGTTTGCATAGTTAAAAATAAAACGGACTATAAAAAATAAAAATTAGAAAACTGTGGATAAAATAAAGCCTGCTCTTTAAATTACTATTTACAAATTTATACTAAAAAGTAAAATAAGTATCCCTTAAACCGCATCGTTCGGACCGATTTGTAGGAGGCTCTAACCTCTTCAGTTCAGAAATACATGGGCAAAGAGCAAGCATGTCTATGTCTAACTACAACAATGAGAGTAAGATTCAACGTCATTCGCAGCCACATTTTATTATCTTAAAGGTCCTAGACTGATCCCAATCATCCCCTTTCAAAGAAAATCGTGCGAAATCCCATACTCAGAATGCTTGCTTGACCAGCTAAAGAGGGCAGAAAATAGGGGGACTAATTGGTCCCCCGCAGAGAGCGAGAGAGAGAAAAGTACAAAGTCGTCTGTTGAGGGGGGGGGGGGGGGGGGACGAAGCTATTTTTAGGAGGGGTAAGGGGCTTCAGGGTCACACAGAACAGAAGCAGGGAGAGCCGGAGTGCAGATGAAACTTTTTCTTCTTTTTTTTCAAATTAATTTATTCTTGGGGAAAAATCGATTTTATCCAGTATAAGTTTGTTTCTCATGGAGGGGGCTAAAGCCCCCTTATCCCCCCCCCATAAATCCGCCACTGTCCGGATTTGTGGTGTTTCTGTATTCAACATATTTTTCTGGGATAGAAACAAAAAAAGAATATTGATCTGATTCTGGTTAGTTATCATGATCTAAACTGATAATCTATTATCTTCGTTTAGCATTGTAAAAAAACTATATGTTGTTATCATCCCATCCAAAGTAATTCTAACTAACTTGTTTTAAAATAAAAACAACAGCTTTTAATTTTGAACCACAATAAGAATTCGAATAGAAATTACATAGTCCGTGGAATACAATCTAACATCTAAACATTTTCCGATTCAGTTATAAATTAAAAAATTATGTATACTTTGGCTTCAAAAGATACTTCAGTAACCAAAATGATGAGCTGATCAGGGTTATAAATGTAATACATGTATAAGAAGCAACATTTTGCGGTAGTTATGTAATAATCGGAAAAATTATTTGTAGTCACCTTGGTTAATGGATCAACTTATTCTGGATTTTTTCTACTGTACTATTATCAGAAAAATTTCTTATTCTTAAAAAAAGCATATTGAATACTGCAAAACTATCAGTAAGCATGAACCATGAATTTAAAAAAAAAAAAAAAGGTTTAAGATAAATACATTAATAAAATTAGCATCATTAAAATAGAAAACTTTTTTATTAAACAAATAAGGTTGTCACACTGAAATTTAAAAAGTTCATTCCAATATATACCTGCAATTGACAATACACAAACAATATGTAACATGGAAATAAGATAAGACATTTAAACATTCACACACTAAAAACTTAGAAACTAAAACAGAATTTGGATCAATCTATATCCATACTACAAAATCAAAAACTGCAGATCTATTTGTAAGGACATAAGGCCCCCATTCCCTTTGCATGAACGATAGGTTCACATCTCCAAAGCAATAACAACCCATGTCTTATTCGAGCATAATAATTTCTCATGAAACTCTCTAAAGTAATAAGTCTAAGGTTAGTGAAGAAAACAATGAGTTATCCAGGAGAAAATTAGGCAAAATCCATTGAACTTTACCAATTTTCTTACTGAATCACTCATAAATGATTTCATTAATACTAATGGGACATGACTCATTTATGACATGGGTTACTGCTGCTTCAAAACAATAAATTCATTCAGAAAGCACTGATTCTATCTGTTGTTGCCTCTTCATCTTTCGGATGCATTTCGGGCAACACTTATTTGCGTCCATGCAAGTCGCATGGTACACAGCCCAGCATTTCTCGCAGTGGTAAGTGGACTCGATATCGAACGGATAGATAGGCTTGGGGTTCTTACAAACCTCACAAATGAAACCCTTGACTATGCACAGTTGGCAGCCCATGACATGTTTTTTGGCAAAAGCGATGACTTTCTGGAGGGTTTGCGACAGCACGTTGGAGGGTATTTCTAACAAGTCATCGATCGCATACAAGTGAACATGCTCGAATAAGTACTCGCGAGGCCATAACCGCATTCGCAAGTCCTCGGCTATCGACTGCTTGCAGGTGAATATATACGACCTCAGGAAAGTCAGCTGGGTTCGGAGTAACTGCATTTGGGCCATTTCTTCGATGGCTGTGTAAATGACTGGGTTCAGAACCTTGATGTCCAGCAACGGGTCTTTCACAACCCGAGCCAGGAAGACCTTTGCCCTCTTTGAGACTGGATACTGCTTGAAGTCCCAATTGTGGACGATTCTGGAAGGTATGAATTCCTCTTCATTATCATGGCACTCGTAGCAGTAGTTGTAGCCATCATAGTAGCACAGCCGAGCTTTGCCGTAGATGATGCCGATGGGTCGACCACAGGCATTGCATTCAAAGTTCTGCTGGTCCAAGCCTTTCTCAGTACAAATGGTGCCGATGATGGACATCAGTTTCTTTGTTTCTGCATCGGCATGCTCTGCAGAGAGGTATTTAGGAACGATTTCAAAGTCAAGGTCGGGCGATTTTGCGTCCTCAGAAAAATCCTGAAAGATATGATTTTCTTTTATTGTACATGCAAAATACTTGTTAGGTGTATCAGATGATATTAACTTTTAATCTCTACTGAGCATTGGGGCCGGATTTTTGGGATTTTCCAAACAATATTGGACAAAAAAATTTATTAAAAACATTTATAAAGGAAAAACAACTTTATTTCCCCATTTTCACACCTTCCGGAAGCTTAATAAACGATTTAACAAAACGAAGGTCTAGGCATAGGCTAAGACTGATTATTAAAAGAATATATGGCTGGTGTGACTGATAAATTTCAGATATTTTTTTGGAACAGTCTAACGTATACCTGACCAAGTGGTTATTAAAAGAAACATAGATAATGCAAAAATTAAAGGAAAATTATTGCTTTCATAGTTTAAAATTACAGTAAGAACAAATATATGCAATGAAAAATCCATTCTGTAAACCAAAATACTAGTTTTTTTCATGCAATTTTTTTTGTATTGCTGTTGTTGAGGTTTCCTCTGTGGACAGTCACAAGGGTCATTTAGCTAACAACACTAGTTTTATTTAAAAGAACTGAATTTTGCAAACATAAAATATCAATTCGGTTTTTGGGTGCACATTATAACCATTATTTTTCTCCTAAATAAAAATAAAGTTAAAACAAAGAAATCAAAAAAGAATTTCCCAAAATCTAGTAGAAATTTGAAAACAATCAAAAGAAAAGTTTATCAAAAATAATAAGCATAGTTACACTTAAATCTTCATCACTCTTTTTCATGAGAGAAGAAAAATTATCTGCCAACTCTGGTGTTCCAATAACAACTTTGCTCAGATTTTTATTGTAGCTTTGCAATAAGGAGTCATAACTTTGGTCAGACTCAAAGTTTTCGGAATCTCTATCACAGTCAAAAGTCGAGGACCAACCCGAGTTCTGTCCCAGTCTGTTACCCATAGAACCAGCTGAATCAGGGAAATCTTCAATTATTTCTAGACCAAAATCAGGCACAGAATCGGAAGACGAAACTTTGGAGCTAGTTTCCTCGGCCTGGAACGAAACTTGGACTATTTCTGGAAGAGCAGTATTATCGGTCGTTTGAGGAACATCTTTGGACTCTGTGACTATATTCTTTTCAGAGTCTTCAATGCTTTTGGTAGGTTCATTTACAGGCTGATCACTAATACTTTCTGTGGGTGCAGTATTTTCTGGATCCGAAGCAGAGGAACACAACAGCTCGTTTTGTACTGACGGTTTAGACATTGATGGTTTTTTGGTGCGAGGAGATTCATTTTTGGTCGAACTCTTTCCCTGGTTTTTAGGGTCGGTGAAGAAATCGATCACATCCACGGCTGGCATCACAGGCTGGGGGGTGGCAGGAGGCGTCCACAAGTTTGACAGAGTGAGAGGTACGACATTCCACACATTGAGCGTGCTGTTATTGCACGACAGTTCGAAGGTAAAGACATGTAGACCCTCCAGGAGCTGTTTCATAATATCAGATTGCTCTTCATCCCTGATGAAAGCTGTTGTACTGTAGTGCTTCTGCAGGGTGGACTTATCAGACATCATGTTACCCACGTAACTCATGATGAGCCCGTCGTTCAGAGCCAGCCGTAGCCACGCCCGTCCCCGCCCAATATCAGTGGTTATTTGGTCGAAGTGTTTGATTTCTTGCAGGACATTCTTGTGGCTGTGACAGCTGACGACTGTCCAGAATTGCGGCTCGGGGATCCTGTCAGAGGTGCTCCCGAACACGGAGGACATTTTCTTTGAGAACTTGTCTTTCAAACCGTGGATGAGGATCGCTTCCAGTACGCTGCACAAGCTGTTGGATTGTTCGTCATCTGTTATCACGGTTTTGCCGACGTTTTCTTCTTGTATTACACGAATGGCCTTTCCAAGTTCCGAATTCAGGTTCTTTTTTACTGCAATATCTTTGGCAAAGTCCTCAATGCTCGGAAGAGCAGTCTTTTTGAAGAGATCCATGATGACGCGAACTTATCTAAAACAGTTTCATTTGATTTTTTCTTTTCGTCATTTGTCAACAAACAATGAGCTTGATATCGAAACAAGACAAGTAAAGTTTAGAGGTTTTTTATTTTTGAGTGTTATTTAAAAATACTAGTTTAATTAATGTAATTCCATCAAATATAGCTTTATTATGCATATTTTTTGCTATTATTATCGAAATATTGCAGAAAAAGAAGTAGATACTTAAACAGCATTAATAGAAATGCAAGTTACTAGTTACAAATTAGCCGTGTTAAAACCTCTGTAATCAGAAGTGCTCTAAAAATAGGCAGCACAAAGAATTTCACCAAAAAACAAATGCGATGAAGTTTTTGGGAATATTTCTTCAAAATTCTTTTTGTTTAAAACACATTTCAAAACGCTACTTTTCTTTCAGTCATTGCTTGGTAAGATCATGCAAATTTCTAGGTGTATCTCTTAAGTTAAAAATATTTGTACTCTGCCTCCTCTGATGTTAAAAAAAAATTTAGTTTGTCCACTTTCTAATAAATAAGAAAATTTTCAAGTTAATTGTCATAAAATATGTAGAAGATATATATTTTTGTTTAAAAAAACCTAGCTTTTGCTTAGATTAAAAAAAAAACCAAGTATGCTTATATTTAAAGTTACGGAATTTATTTTAACTTTGCTGGAAAATCAATGTTATATTTGAAAATATTGCATAAAACTTCTTTGCATTTAATTACCAAGGACATTCATGATTAATTTTTTTTATCACATTTCATTTTTGGAATTAAAATAAAGTGTTAAGTTATTATATGGATAGCTTTGTAGCATAAACCTTAGTGTTGATAGTATTTTTAAGTGCTGTAACTTTTAACTAAAAAAACTAATTATATTTTTAGAATGTTGTTGACAAAGATATTGTTGAAAGCCTAGAACGACTTGCTTTGGTGGACTTTTCTACAGATGCAGGGATAAAAAGATTGGAACAATCTATCAAATTTGCTGATAAATTGATGGAAGTTGATACTTCGGGTGTTGAACCTTTAATTAGAACAGTATATGAAAGGTAAGATTTTTGTGAATGGAATTTAAATTGTAATATGTTTTTTATATTGAAATTTAAAAATTAAAGTATATATTGCGTTTTGAAATAAAAACTACATTCATACATTTTCAAAAATACTTATAAAAATAAAACATATATATTTACAATTTTCGTATTAATATCTTAATTATAAATTAAGGTAATTTTTGGATTGGATCATAGCACAGCCCCCACACTTGCCCCCACAGAATTATTTTGGTTTTTGATAATTGCAACATTTTGGTAACCCTACTTTGGATAAACAACACTTTGTGGTTTGGTTTGCCACCATCTTGTTTTGGCTTGGCACTTTTTTCAGTTTGTCGGCCAAGGGTCCTATGATTTTACTAAGTTTAGAATAAGAATCCTATATTGTTAGGTGGATGAAATTCTGCATTTAAGTAAGGTTACAATTTGTAATTAGTAATCCATAAATTACTATACTCCTTGCCAACCTAAGTTGGGTAAATAGAAATATGCTACGGAGAAGATCCTTCTGTGTATTTAAAGAGTTCCATAAATTATTTGGGAATCCTTCCGGAAAACATGTTGAAAACATTAATTTTGTTTAAGGTCTAACAGATTTGAATATTATTTGAGAAAATGTGGCCATTTTATCGGAATGAAAAGTGTATTTCTGTCAAATTGTATTCAGATCATTTTGTATGTAAATATTACCTTGCAAAAGTTTCCAACTAACAGTCCAATCTCGCTTTTCGGTCTGCCTTTTTACCCAAGTTAGGTTGGCACAAAGTGTATGCGCGTACTTGGCATCTGTGTCCTAATAAAAATATATACATTTCCAATTTTTTTTTTAAATAGAAATGATAATCTCCGAGAAGATGAAACTGATGATAAATCCTACAAAAAAGAATTAATGAATATAGCACCAGTTTCAGAAGAGTTTTATTACGTTGCTCCTTCAGGTAATATTTTATCATTTTATGTCACTTGACGTATGATGTATTTTTTACTTTTATAACATAAATAAAGCTTTATTCACTACACATAAATGAAATATTGTTTGTGTTTTCTATATGATAGTTAATAAATAATTGCAATAAGTGTCATATTTTTTCATGTATAATGGTTCATTTTAATTTGTATTTACCTTTATTTTTAGGTACATATACAAAGAAGCAAGCTGATTCTTGATTTTTAGAAGATTTATAATAAAAAAAATTTAGGTAATTTTCAAAAAAATGTATTGTTTATTAGACTTATTCACTTTGGTGTTTAACTGTAACTTTTTGTTTTGAAAGTCTAAAAGTGTTAAATGTAAAGGCAAGCCTTTAAATGACTTTGTTAATTTAGATGATGAAATCGTTTTGTGAATTATAAATTTTCAATTAAGAAACAATTGTTTTCCATTGTTGAAGTAAAGGTTGATCTATGCAATGAATTTGTTTCTTTATCTCACCCCCCCCCCCTTCATGTGACTTCTCTCTTCCATGCCAAATTATCCCTTCACATATTTTCGGGTTAAGCGTATTTTTTAAACAATGTATCTATTTAAAATTATGTTTTGTAATAAATTCTGAAAAAATACTAATATTTGCTAGGTTCACTTCAATTTAATAGAATTTGTATCTTAACACGTTCACGCCGGAATATAATGTGAAAATGGAACTATTGAAATAAAAATACTAAATTTAGTTTCTTAGTTAATTTATGTTTTTTCACTTTGAACGAGGAAAATGCCTATTAGTTTACATTTGCTTATGATATTAGTAAGGTGCAATTAGGTCAAAACAGCCTAATCCCAACGTCCAAAGTAAAAGTTTCCCTGCAAATTACTTCATGCAGTTTGCTTATTCTTTACTAAAGAGTTCTACCATTTTGAGTATCAGGTTTAGGGGTAGGAGAGAGGAATTAAATTCTAAACTTTGTAGTTTCATCAGTTTTTCTTAAATATTTCAAAAGATATGTGGCTTAGAGTAAAAAGTTTAATTACAAAATTATTCTATATTAAATAAAATGGTCAGTTGTATTTATCTTTCCGAATTCCTCTTACCTTTTTTCAAATTGCTACTTTTACACCTTCTGTAACTCTGGGATCGTTCACATTTGATGGTCCCAGAGTTACAGATGGTGTAAAAGTAGCAATTCGGCATACTTTTAAGATAGTATAGAAAAGCATATTTGTACTACTATGTAAGCAGAAATATGAAACCATTTTATTTAAAAACAATATTGTTCAATATTATTGTAGTTAAATAGAGACTAAGAAGTATTAGAGAGGATTAGAATCATAAAAATACTGGCACTGGAAACAAGAACCAGTTTTGTGTTAGGTACTCAATAGTTTTAATGAAATTATAAGTAGTATATGTTCACAAACTTATCCAAGCATTATGTTGAGTCCGGGTGTTTTGTACCCTGTGAAATATTAATAAGTAACTGTAAACTGTGTAATAAAGCAATAATTACTTTTTTTCTTTTATTTTTGTAATCATATGTCTAGCGACTTTTCCTTATTGGTTATGAAATAGTAGCATAACAGCTTTAATAATCCTTATTATTAAAAAAAAAACACTTTTTTAATAAAAATTATATTTATTTTTAATGAATGTAGTCAGTAACGTTCAAGTGCAGGTATTTAAAATTTTTCGTGGTTTTTGGAGAAAAGCTACCTTTAAGTTAATAGTGAAATCATTAGTATTTGGAGTTTGTATAGGGTCATTCTGATTTTGTAAGAATTGTGATTACTAAAAAAACGGATCGAAAACCTTGTAGTATTACTATTTTAAAAATGAAACTATGTATAGATGGGAAAAAAATATCATGATAACTTCAAAGCGTGTTTTATCTCCAAAGTTTCGAGCTATCTTATTGTGGTAACAGATAAGTTCCTTAGCAAATCCATTTGATTGTTTTGCAACTTTCTGTGACGTGAGTTTTTATTTATTTTGAGCCCAGTTTTGCTTAATTTTATTTGTTTTCTTTCAGTTTATCCTACACCAAGTTGCTAGTTAATTCTACAGAATCTAATTTCATTCAGACTTTATATTTCTTTGCTCACTGGATAAATAAATAAAATTAATTCAAATGGAAAAGTAAATTCTCTCTTTGAGTAGTGTTGAGAAAACTAAAAATATAAATTTTCGTTGGAAATAGCATCACATAAGTTTATAAATAGCTTTTAGGAAGTTGTAGTAGTAGGTTTTATATATATTATTTACAATTTATTTGACTCAGAAGAAATTATGATAGAAGCTTATCGCCTCTTCTCCCAGTTTCCGATTTGTGGTTATATTTAGACTGTTACAGATCGGCTTGTCGCTGTTCATCTTAGCTACCTCTAAAATCTATTCATTAAGTCTGAAAGTCCACCAACATATTATTATGGAGCTCTACATTAATAATATATCACAATTGAATCATTTTTATTTTATCCTAAAAATAGATATCTTGATATTATTATCATTTTTTCGTCAGATACTTACTATGCCGTGATATTAATTATTGATTTACTAGTTTAAAATCTTCATTCCATCTTATAATCTAATTTGTTTCGAATTGCAATTTGGGAGTTTTAATTTCATTTTTCGATCTAATGGAGAATTCACAAGTAATTTTTATGTAGACTGATTATTGCGAGATGAACAAGACAGCCAGACAAAATTGTAAAACATAAAGTAAAGAAAACAAGTAAAATTAATTACATTATCTGAGTGTTACTGTTATGTTCATCAAACATAAAAGTTCCCTTTTAATGTTTCAAATTTGTAAAATAATGCTTATTACCAATGTAGTAGAAAATACTTATTTCTAATATATTAAGAAGCATTATTTTTTAAATATCAAATATATTGATATTAGTACCTGCCTTTTCTTCAATATGCCCTAACTTTACGGTTCTTGAAATTTTGCATGCATGAAATTTAAACTATCTTTTAGGTTGCGACAATCACTCATACCCGAACAGGAAATCGAAATGGAAATCCTATATTACGGGATATTCACTGCAGTTTGGTGGATGACTTCCATCACACTTTGGCCAGCGGTTCTGCTCGTGAAGTACTTCAAGTTCTTCCGGGACCAATGGTTTTCCTCAGGGCCGTGTGGTATGTTTTTTTCATATGATGCAAATCATTGAAATGCCGCTCTTGATTTTTTAAAAAAAGTTTTCATACTAGTTATATTGTAACCAGGGCCGTCGCTAACAAAAATCAACTGGGGGGGGGGGGGGCGTGTAGCACACTTTTGCCGAATTAAATAATATTTTTTTTATTCTCATTGATTTTAAAAATTTAAATTTAATTACTTTTAGTATCTACAATTCTACAATTATTAATTAGTTTTAATTAAACTTATAATAATTTTTAAAAAAAGGTTAACTACTTTTGATAAAAATTAAAATTGCTTTTACAAAATTACTTATTTTTAATACCTGCATTTTACACACCTTTTCATTCTACATAATTAGTCGGGTGGAGGTTATACCTCATAAAAGGAAGGACCGCGATCCAGTCAGCCATACAACTATTTTTTTTTAAATAAAAATGCGGATATCTTTATGGGAGGTTTATAGTATCCTGATGGTTTGTTAATCAGTGGGAAGAGGGATCGATTGGCGTAAAGTAAAAGTTTACATAATATACAAGTCAGCACTGTGCTTAAGTGTACACCCGTGCAACACTGGTTAATTATGCCAGTTATTGACTTAACTCTGTTAAAGACTGACTGTTTTTAACTGACTCAGTTTAAGACTTAAATATATTCATAATAAATTATTATAATTACGGGGTTAAACTAAAATTGCTTGGCACGGCTTTATTATTCATTGCGTGGAGGAAACATTCACACATTTTAACAAATTAAGGATAGAAATTTAAACTATGGAAAATACTTAATTTTTTTTACAAAATATAAAAAAAGAAGTACTTTTTCAAAATATTTGCTTATGATAGAAATAAAATGCTTTTAAAGCAAAAACGTGCGTTAAAAAAAATGTTGCATTCTAAACATTTAATATTACATATGTTTACAAAGCAAGAGTTCGAATTGAAAAATGTTTTATTTATTGACACGCAATTTAATTGTAAAATTTACATTGGTCATTTTTATTTTTAATTAAAAAAATTATAGTTTTTTTTACAATTTAGATTATTTTTAAGTACAAGTACATATATAAAAGATAATTTAGCTCCCTAAAATGATACAATTTAATGGATAAGTAACTTATATAATAAATTTTTAAAAAAATAGTAATTTTGTTTACCTTATTTAGAACGAAAAATCCAAGTTTCTTCTAATAATGATAAATCACACGTACGAGCATCAATGCATCGACAAAATAAAACAAAAAACACAATAGACACGGTACGTTTTTCTCTCTAACTCCGACTGTACAGTGTAAAAAAAAAAATGCACAAGACTTCCCGAGATCACGTGACCTCCGCAAGTGGCCAGTCAAAGTATTGAAATTGAAAGACAAAATTAGCCAGCAGTTTAACAACAAAAAGCAACTACCCAATTGGAATCCAATGTTCGCCCCCTTATGTGACCCGACCCCCCTTGTCGCCATGTGTGGTCATCAGCTCATCACTACTTTTATTACTTAAAAGCACATGTCTGGACGTAAACTTATCCAACAAAAGGCTGATATGTTGAGGTTCCGGCAAAAGAAAACATTTTGAAAGCCTCATCTACGATCTACGGTTCCTTGAAAGTAATTTTACTTTCCCTTTTCGGAACAATCAA
This sequence comes from Hylyphantes graminicola, assembly GCA_023701765.1. Lineage (NCBI taxonomy): Eukaryota > Metazoa > Arthropoda > Arachnida > Araneae > Linyphiidae > Hylyphantes > Hylyphantes graminicola. The sequence continues at coordinate 57,845,617 of CM043114.1, read as the reverse complement.
TAGAAAATTTCGTGGGAAGCCATACAAATTCATGTTACATTGATCTTTTCCCACATAAAAGAGATAGAGAACAATTCTACAGAAACTCTAAGTGACGCTTGTCTAGACTAGACACCTTTTGTGCCTTGGGAAACAGCGAAACACAACCCACTATCCCAATGAGGTTGTAAAATCATTTTAGATTAGATATTCCTTCAGGGCCCTGGGTACCCTATGTATAGAAATACGAAGAGGCTTTTTCCTAGCTTTCTGGAAAGGGGAAAAAAGGGAATACAATCGGGGGGACAATCGGACCACCCACCCCTTGTCTGAGAAAACGAGTAGTATTGTAAGCTTTTTGTGTGTTCCATGATAGATTTTAAGGTTTCTATCTGTGGATACTATTTTGAAATTCCTTGGTTCAATCACGTTGGGCGTTATGCTATGCTATAAAGGTGGACAGTTAGTAAAATCTAGTTAAAAGTGTTTAATTTTGCAGTGCAGATCTAGGTTGATATTGCAATACATTTTTTAATTACAAAACTTAGTGGTAAAATTATAACGTTAGGAATAAATCAGTTTCAATTAAAAATTAGATTTGCCAAGTATTTCATTTTCTTATGACACATTACTCATTCGTAAAATGGCTAAATCTTAATTTAAAAATATTCTTTAAGAAAAATACATTCATATATATCTGATACAAAATTACTGAATTCGATGAAATAGAAGTAAAATATTCAAACTCTACTTTTTAAAACAGCCGTTATATAAAACATTTAACTGATTGTTTTATGTAATATACACTCTTAAAACAATAAACGAGCGATTTTTAACTCAGTCTGAGTTAATATTCACTCCTTTCCAGTGTTGAAAATGCACTTCTCCTAATGGAGTGGATTTCACTCTTTTGTTTTAAGAGTGTAAATACTTCAGATCTTTTGCAACTCCTTTGAGAATATATTTGTAACACAGTCGAAATTGTTGCTCAGGGACCAAGTTTAAACTCAATTACTATTTTTTTTTAAAGTAAAATGTCATAACACTTACTTTTACAGAAGAAATTAAAGTATATATCGAACTCTTGTAAGTGTTGTTAAATCTTAATGCAAATAAACTCACCATATTCCCCTTAAAAAAACATATTCCCCTAAAAAAAACTGCTATGTAGTTCTCCATTGTCAGTTGTAATAGAAGCAATTGTCTTAGAATGCTACTGTTTTAGAATTTCTCAGCACATGTGAACGCGCCTGTAGTCACCAGTTTGGAACCCAAATAAAAACAAAACATGCAAACATGTCTCCAAGCAGCAGGCCAGCTCGGGCCTGTTTAGATCTATTTTCCTTCTCACTATTTCGGATATCCGCTCTTTCTTTAAAAGAGAATTGCCGCTCTTTTTCTTTCTATTTTTGTACATTTAGAAGAATTTATTTTACACAGATTTAGTAAATACTAAGTTAATTTTTTGAAGCAGTATTTTAAAAAAATATGGTTAGAATCTCGAATTTTGCCGCCCCTACTCAATTGCCGCCTGATGCGGCCGCTTCTCTGCATCATAGCACCACACGGCCCTGGTTTTCCTGGTTCGTCATGATCCTGCACCCATACCTGAGCCCCAAACTTCAGATGATGCGCACGAAAGCCTTTACTTTCTTCGAGAAACACTGGCCTAGTCGAAGCATGTCTCAACAACACTTGGAAGTGTTAGAGATCGGAATCGGGGGTGGGGAAGGAAACCTGAAGTTCTATCCTGAGAACACGAATCTGACTGCTCTTGACATGGATGATGATTTCCAGAAACCTTTCATGGGCCACGCTAAGAAGCATTCGCAAATCAACAGTGCGCGGGCTGTTGTCGGAAGTGCAGAAAACATGCATATGATTGGCGATTCTTCCATGGATTTTGTGGTTTCTTCTTATGTGCTTTGTTCTGTAGAAGATGTCCATTTGGTTCTTAAGGAAGTGAAAAGAGTTTTGAAACCGGTAAGTGTCGTTTAGGGGTTTATTGTTGAGGATCATAGACAGGGCCCGACCATGACCAGTTGGGGCCCAAGGCCCAGATACTTTGAGGGGCCCCTTATCGAATGCATATGCATGGCCAACGAAATGTGCTAAGGGTTCTCCCCCCCCCCCAAAAAAAAAAATGTATTTGTATTGGGTTGTTGGCACAAAAATATTCTCTGTATGTTTCAAAATCTATGTTTTAAAATTACTTTTATGTAAAAATATATTTTCATAACTTTTGTAAAACAAAATTCATAGGTTTAAAACCAATTTTGGGGCCCCCTAAAATCAGGGGCCCAAGGCCCGGGCCTTGTAGGCCTAGGCAATGATAAGGGCCTGATCATAGAGTTAGGAAGGAGGAGTAGATGGATCTGTCAGTTCAAATGTTTTGAAGCAGGGCTGTCAGGTTTTTCGAGCTACTGCGCCTAACATACAGGCACTAAGGTATCCCAAGATGCACAGCTTTAGCAGTTTTTTTAGCTATTGCGCGTAACATAGTAGCTGCAACTATGGAAACTAGCACTGAGATATCCCAAGATGCACCATTCTGGCGTGCTTCTTTTGTGCGTTACTGCGCACATACATGAACGGCTCTATTATCTTTCCTAACTCTATGTTGAGGATAGGACGTTGGGAGATTGCATAAACATTGAAATTTAATCGGCATCGTTCGTAAAAATTGCTCTTAAAGGACTCGGGTAGCTATAGTGCCACTTTGACGCTTTGACCAAACCTTTGAATGGGCGTATTGCTCGACGTTTATGATATCAAAAATGTTTGTTTTGTGATTTCTTCAACGTCTAAATTTTATTTAAAGCTTTATTTTAACATATTATCGTTCTTACGTTTCCCCCACGTTCTTTGGTCCGTTAAACAGCTTTCATGGATTGGTTTAGCTTTTAGTTGCCCTATGGAAATTACCGAATGCTTTTAATATCCTTGCCCTTAAACTGCAAAAATTTCATTGGTTCGTTAGTGAACAAGACTTCATCTAAAATATTAAGTGCACGTGTTAAAAAAAATTATTATCCACCATTGTCAAAAAAAATTATCGTCAACAACAAAATCGGTTGAGGTGTTTCATTAAAACCTTAAGGAGAAAGACTGCATTGTAAAATTGAGAGCCGTATGAACTTTTAAGTAAAAATAATTAATTAAAAAGAAACCCGAAAGAAATTTATTTAAGTGTGGTACAATGTTACCGAAATGTTGTGGAAAACCGGTCATGTTCAAAATAAAACTTTTTTTATAAAAAATATATTTGCAAAGAGTTTTGATTTTTAAGTTAGCCTATGAAAGATTTTTAATTTGTACTTGTACTCTAAAAGAATAAAGTAACAATTATACAATAAATAAGTTCAACAACATTTTCTATATTTTAATAAATTCTATGTCGAACACAACTGATTGTAGACATTTTCTTTTGGGACATTGTTCTGTATTTTCTTATTTTTTTGTACTTTCGGCATTTTCTTACTTTTTGTTGTACTGGTATACCAGGTGTACATTGTACAAACCAACAAATTATTTTTTAGGGTGGCAAATTCCTCTTTCTCGAGCACGTGGCATATTCAAATAACCACTGGAGCCATCTCACAGTGCAGAAGTGCGCAGCACCTCTCTGGAAAGTCTTCTTTTATGGCTGCGTGCTGGATCGAAACATTGACAAAACAATCAGTCAAGCAGGGTTCAGCACTGTTGAAATGGAAAGTGATTTTCCATTGAGTATGTGGCTGTTCATAAGACCTCAGATTTTTGGAGTTGCAACGAAGTGATTGCTGTGAAACATATTTTTAGTAATCATCTGACCTGTTTTTATATTTTTAATAATGACTGTACGTGATTATTAATTATGTATTAAATGAAATTTTTCAGATACAAATAAACACATTTTAGAAATATTACTAATTTCATTTTTTTAAAGAAAAAATACTATTAAATAAAAATTTACAATACATTTTGGTTTGATGTATTTTGTATCACACACAAACGAGTCTTGCAGGAAGTGGAAGATATTTTAACAATAAAGCATGGACGACATGTATACATGCCGATCCTCGTACAAAAGACGGAGAGTATGTATTATATCCGTTGGTGGTTAAATATGTGACATCTATTTCAAATGCTTTGGGAACTTGTTTATATGCACTGTTTTTATTATATCGAACCATAGAGATCAAAATTACTTGACATTCTTTTCTTGTTTTTTTGCGTGCTTGATCCCGAATCGCCGCGAATAGCTTTGCTTCGGTACTTCCGTTGCATATATTGGTAAGCAATGAAAATTTCGACAGTAAATAACGTCGTGTATATGGAATTGGTGCACCATCATTAAATCTGTCGTGGGGTCCGAAGTTTTGACTCCACGTACGATGTTGCGTTATGGGGTGACCAGACTACTGCATGTCGCACTTTACTTTTTAGGTCTTTTACTTCTTAGGTCCTTCCTAGAGAGTCCTAAAATATGTACATTTTTTTTTGGAATTTTACTGCAAAAGGTTATGCATTTTCTGCTACCAAAAGGTGTTGCCTAGTCACTTTACAGTGGTTTAATTTTATGTGGCCCGCGTATGGTCATTACATTAAAATCTTTATACTAGTCTTGTGTTTCTTTCGATTGTGGAGTTTTAAATGGTTGGTTGGTACATATATATTCAGGTTTGTGTGCTTGATCAGAAACCCGCTGAATAAACCTTTGTCAAGTAAGACTAAGACACAGAGATATACTTTTTACCGGCACAGAGAGAGAAAATACACTCAAGACGAATGCTGGAATCGAACCCGCACCCTTTGCAGTGAGCAGACTGTTACCCTAATAGGCTGCGATCCAACACTCTGGGCCCTGGATGGCCAAGTATTTTTGTATTCGATTAAGCGGAGCCGACAGCAACGCCATTGTGGATATCGTTCCTTCCGGAGATGAAAAGCTAACATTTGATCAGCCATTATAGTGTAAGATTTAAAATTTTAATTTTATCCTTTGTCTTGGTTTTTTCTTAATAATATATACAGCGAGCCGTTTTTAGAAGCTCAAAAGCCTTATAGTAAAACGTTAAGCAAACCAAACTACTCCTTTCTAGCAACCATATTTGTAAACTTGAATCTGGCAACACAATTTGTTTATTTACATTTTGAAGATTTGAAAGCGAAAGCAAGCACGCCAAGGTTGCTCAGGTTAAGTTAAAATAAAACCATGGATGATAAATCAGTAGATATTTATCGTGATACTCCAGTAAGATATTTAGGTTGGTTGTGCACATTATATATAAAAATAAATTGTCTGTTTAAGTGTTTGTAGGTATAATTTTAAAGAAAGTACTAACTACTGGACGTGGACAAAACAGTTTTTGACTAAGAAATTGCATTCATTTCGTGTTTTAGGTTTCAGTTTATTTTTTTTTTAAATTTTAAATATCATACTTAGTAACTAATTTATAAGTTTTTTGTTGAAATAATATCAATTACACCAATTTTTATATTGAAATATTGTGTTTACAAAAATAGTTTGTCAAATAATGTAAATGTATATTTCCTACAACTATATTTAAATAAAATAAAGGCATGTATGATATCTTAGTACCTGCCAAATGTATGTCTCTTTTCCCTTGGAAAAAAGTCCTTGTAGAAACTGTTCTAATACAGCAATACAGGTTTGTCAGAGTTGGAGCAGATTTACTTTACGGTCACACACTTGGTGCGATTTTTTCGGATTTGGCGATAAATAATTTTTTTCTGGTAACCTGTCTGACTGACTCATGATTCGAATTATCTACTTTGCACCCATGATGTTTTCCGGCAACCCTATCGGATCGTTAAAGTCGCCAAAATACGGACTTTGGCGCGATTTTGGTATGTTCACCATGGTTGACCGTACAGTAAATTTCTATCGGAGTTATTGTTACTCAAAACTTAATTTCAATTTAAATTTCCTCTCTAGGATATGCAAATGAAGTTGGAGAATCATTTCGAGCAGTTGTCCATAAAAATGTCGTCCGAGGTAGCTATGTTGTAGCATTTGGTTATGTTCTTGCTGACACAGCAGATAAAGTGAAGAAAACAGATAAGGTAATTTTACCATATTATTTCTAAATTACTCTTGAAAAGCTCGTGTTACATACATAGAAATTTCGATTGAAAATGTCCTTGCATTATTTATTAGTAGACCTAAGACCTTTTAAAGGTATTATGTGGGGGCTGGCCTAGTATGCAAAAGGTCCCAGGTTTGGGTCTGCGCATCGCCAAAATAACTGCTAACCTATAAACGGAAAATGTCCGATGAATAATACCCCGTGTAAGGGAGTGCACATTAAATATCCTTCAAAGTCCTAATGCTTCGTACGATGTCGCCCTTAGCGGTTGCATTGGGTGCCTATTCAGGTGTTGGCTCGTCACTTGACTGTGGTTCTAAAATACTTTGCCTGTCGCCAATAGCCCTCGTGTAGCTCTAGTGCAACGATAATCAAACCTAACCTAACCTCATATAGAAATTCATGGTCTGCAAAGTTACAGATTAAATTAAATATTTTCTGAGAAAGACCAAACTTTACTCTGTTATTTTTTTTATTCTTAGCACTAAATCACAGTGTCACTTTGCACAAAACTGTTAATACCACAGTTTAATATTATTTAAGGAGTGGAATTGACCTACAACCATATTTTTTAGCGAAAGATATTGAAAGAATTTTAGAGTAAGTGTTCATTTATACAGTGCTGCATTATTCAGCATAATTTTTGTAAAAACTAGGTTAATTGGGATCAGGTTAACTAGAATCTATTGAGGTAATTATAACTACATCTTACAAAGGGTAATTGTGTGACCAGTTCTATAGTTTTTCTAGCTTTTCTATATTTTATTAGATGCTTCCGAAAATTCCGAAAGAAGATTCTGAATGTGCACATAAATCTTGAAAAATCATATATTAACGTTCTTATCCTGAATATGTTTTCATAAAAATAATAATTGTCACAATTACCATATCATTGTAACTGCCTAATATACCCTACACTATTTTACCTTCCATTCTAAATAAACAATTAATTTATTCTAGCTACTGGATCAAACAGACGTAACTAGAACCAGGAAACTAGCAACATCTGCTATCGACACTCTTCTATGGCAAACCCTGGCATCCGTTGCTATTCCAGGCTTTACAATCAACAGGGTATGTGCCTCTTCTTTGTACGTATTTAAGAAGTATACAAAAATGCCCAAAGCTACAAGAAAGTGGACCACAGTCGCCATAGGTTTAGGATGCATACCATTTATAATCCATCCAATTGACAATCTAGTTCACACAATGATGAATCACACTTTTCGAAAATGGTTCTAGTCTTCCATGAAATTAAAATCAGGATTACCAGGAAATTGTAGGAAGGAATTCAGGAGATGCATTAATGAAGGGCATGAAATGTCCGGAAAAAGAGAAATATAAAATATGAAGGGTCTATTTGCTAAGCTCATATTCTCCAAAAAATAACCAAGATACTTATAAGGTCCAGTCTGATTGATGAACATGAATACAATTGGACAAAGTCGCCAATGAACGGACCCTAGATCATGGCCTTATTTAAAGATTTGCCGCTTGCTGGCTACGATTGATTTGCCGCCCTTGTCTCAATATTCTGCTCCTTCGGATAAATGTGGATGGTTAGCTGCAAAATGGGGTGGTAGGTGCTGTTTAAAATAGATATGCATATTGGAATCATATATGTACTTTAACGCACTAAATCGCAAGAGAAATAGGCGAATTTTTTTAAAACTGTTGTACTATTTTTCTTTTAACTTCAAAATCCGGGAGGAGGGGGTGCAATTGCCCTCGCAACGACCATTTATAATCCATCCTTGTTTCCTTACGAACCATGTTTGCTTACGAAATATTAGTACTAAATATAGGTTTACGGATTCATTGTAAATTATTTGTTTTCTTTCTTAAAATTATTCCTATCGTTACAATAACTTTTTATGCTGAATGCGGCTAGAATTGGTCTTAAAATTTGCCGCTCTAGGCTACAGCCTATTTAGAAATCCGGCCCTGCCCTAGATTGTCATATATTTGAGAATGTGAGTTTTGCAACTATACCCTTCATATCTGAAATCAACTGTTAATTTTAACACGTTTTTTTTGCTTTATTAGGTTCAAAGTACAGAACATTTAGTTTTTAATGCATACTATAAGTTTTATTTTTGAGCCATCACCATGGCTTCATGGGGAATAACTGTAATTTAGCCTACTTTCTGAATAACATTATAATTACAAAACTTCCTCACAGTATATAAAAAAAGTGGTTCTTAATACTATTGTTTCTACTATTTAACTGGGTAGAAATGTCTCTTTAATAATAGTACTGATATAGCATTGCCTGCTTGGATCTAACTGCTTTGCCTCATGTGCCTCAATATCTACAGTTTGCTACTTATATTATTTAAATTGTTTAAAAATTGAAACTGAAATATTCAGTGGTTTCGTATTGCTCACTTTAAAATTGTATACCAACATATGTGAATGTACTGTAATTTTTATGCGAGTTATAATTTTTGCATTTTTTCTTAATTATGAAAATATTGCAACAATTTTTCAATTAATTATTTTTAAGTATGTTATGTATATTATTCACAAAATCTAAGAAAAAAAAAAACAGTGTTTTTCTTTTTCAATTCTTTGTTATGTTTTTGAAGTCTCACTAAAATTATTGAAAAGTTTGCAGAAATGTCAACAAGCCAAATGTTAACAGTAATATATTTCTATTTATAAAATAAAGCTCCTGTGCTCGATAAAAACTTTAATAGAGAAAGGTTCATTTAGTTAATGAGAAATAGAACTAGTATATGAAGAATTTTTTTTTAAATGCTTAAGCTAGTGATGATAGTGTATGGAGTTAATACTTTAGAAACACTAATGGTAAATAGTCTAGTTTCGTATGTGTCTTAAGGAAGTTTGTTCTAATTTTGAACTTGTCTTATTATTACTAGTGGTGGTATGTTTTTTTTAAGGATTTTAAAGACTTAAGTAGTTGAAGATTTTAGTATACAGTTTATTTGGTAATAATAATATTAGCTAATAATGCCACATGTTGAGTATGCCAATAAGAATTTGAATATGAATAATGAAGAATATGAGTATGAATAATGTGATAACTTATGTGTTTTAAATAATAATGTTATATTTTTGTCTTAAGAACTGTAAAAAGTAATCACTATTAAACTTTGCATTAAAGAAAAATCATGACATGCTTTTTGTTATCAACATCATTTTTGCTAAAAAATATATAAGGGTGCTATTTAGATCATTGGTTGGCTTAACATACATTTAAAACAATTTCTCAGGGTCACTTGCCAAGAAAAAGTTAAACAGTTTTAAAGATACTGTATAATAAAGCAGTAAATGAAATCAATCTAAAAATTCATAATTTTTTTATTCAGTGTCTTCCCTGTTTAGTTTCAGCATCTCATAACTTAATTTTTTTTCTTTGGAAATGTATTCAAAAAGTTCTTCCTTTTATTGTTCTATATTATTTCGTTCGTATTTCTGGAAGTATAAAATAATTTTGTTTTTAAAAGGATTTGCTAGTACAGTAGACGCCGCTTAATGTGATCACGGTTAATGTTATCAATCGTTTAATGTTATCAAAATCGCTTGGTCCCGTCCTCTTTTATCAAAATACATTGAAAAATCATCGTTTATTGTAATCAAATGTTCGTTTATTGTTATCAGTTTATATGTAAATTTCCCGAAAAAGCCCGAAATGAATGCTGAGGATTTCGAAGCATGGATGGAGATCGACGAGAAGGTTGCTACTTCAACTTCGTTAACTGATGAGGACATTTGCGAAGCCATATGTGTCAAAGATCAAGCTTCGTCACAAGATTCTGATGACAATGATGAACCCAAAAGTGCTATATCGGGGACAAAATTCCGACGCCTGCTCAGATGAGGGAGGCACTTCGATCTTATATCTAGGTGTGCAAAACAAAGCCGACGCTTGACACTTTCATAAGCATTATGATTATGAGTTATTCGTAAATGACTTGCTTGGAAAGAATGCTAAACAATAGATAAGTGATGACTTATTTTTCCGTTAATAATTAACATTTTGCACTTTGCATTGTTTTCTGCAGTTAATCATTAAATGCGTAAGCATACTCAATATTAATTATTTTTCTTTCGGGGCATTAATTTCTATTAAATACTACAGAGTTTTACAGCAACAGCTCCTAATTTAAAATTACTTTTTATTTTAATGCGATCATGTTAAAAAATATTTTCTTTTGTTTAAACTTTTTTTCGTGTATTGTAATCAATCGGTTATTGTTATCAAATCACGTTCGTCCCGATGTGATCACATTAAGCGGCGTCTACTGTATTTAAAGTAGAAAATTATTATTTAGAAGTTATTAATTTTATTTCTAGTAAATTAGTATTTTTTTAGGTGCTATATAGGAATAAAACATGAAATCTCGTTTAAAATGTACAGCTTCATTGTAACTTTATTGAAAGAAAAATGAAGCTTATTTCTTTTAATGTTTGTTTTGTCATGTTTAAGATAGAAAAATTAGAATTTTGTACTTGAAAGGTTAATAGTTGGCGATTTGATGTCTTCTCAATGTTAGTGCCTTCAATTTATACTATTCCTTTATACAATACATTTTGTATATTTTGACTAACAATACTTTCTAATAAAATCAACTTAAGACTTATCTTTTTGTTCTTTGTCTGTCATTTAAATGTCTTACTATTATTCAAGTAATACAATTTATTACATTATTTGTTTTATTCACATAAAATTGTTATATTTAATGCGTTGGATTAAATTGTATTATCCGTCATAAAGAAAGCCACATCTAATAATTGAAAAAAAGTCTCTGTTGTATCTAAAAACATGTTTATAGTTTATTTATAAAAGAAATATAGTTTTATAAAGCAATTTTTAGTCAAATACTTGTTCATCCTTCAATATATTTTTTGAATGGAACTCTAAAAAATATTATATAAATATCGTACTGTGATATTTGTCTTGAATTTACCTCAGCTTATAAATTTCATTAAAGCGCATTGCTAGGATGTGTATCATATTAAAGAAACAAGTTGGTTTGTTACAGAACCTGTCACTAAAACCGCTTCCACGCCATATTTATGCTCACAGGAAACACACTTATTATACACATCAGAAAGAAATTCGCCTAACAGAGACTTCTAATTTAGAATTGTAAACGCCAAAATTAACTATTTTCATTAATATACTTTGTCAAATTAAAAATTACACATTATCGTTTGCTAAATTTGTGTGGAATTCGTGTAATAATGATGAAAATTTTTAATAAATATAATTCTTTTTGTCGCCGGAATTTAATTTACAGTTCGAAAAATATATAATTAGTAAAAATGATGCTTTAAAAATAAAAGAGAAACTTTGCATATATTTTATGCAAAATTAGAATTCTTTATACATCTTTCTTCATACATATATAATGAACCATCAAAAGAAGTCTATTGTGATATTTCAACAATCCAAACCGAATTATATCACATAAATAAATTTTCTTTCAAAGGTTTTATTTTTATTTTAAATAAAGTTTCTCGTACGGTTGACGAAATGGCAACAGTGAAAATATTGAGTGAAAATGGAATTTGCATGTTATTTCAATGTAGATTAAATTTTTAGTTATTTAAATTTTAAATATACTCCTAATTTAAATTTTTTAATGACATTTGGGATGTAACCTAGCCCGATTTTTTGCTTTAAAATGACGTATCCCAATTGTTTGTGCGACTTTTGGTTCGCTCTGTGAAAGTGGGTGACGGACAGACGGACTGAACGATTATAAAACCTTCCACTTTTAGCTTCCACATTACGTTTATAACGTAAAAAGTGGAAGGTTTTATAATCGTTCAGCCTGTCTGTCCGTCTGTCCGTCACCCACTTTCACAGAGCGAACCAAAAGTCGCACAAACAATTGGGATACGTTATTTTAAAGCAAAAAAAAGGGCTAGGTTACATCCCAAATTTCATTAAAAATTTTTAATTCGAAGTATATTTAAAATTTAAATAACTAAAAATTTAATCTACATTGAAATAACATGCAAATTCCATTTTCACTCAATATTTTCACTGTTGCCATTTCGTCAAACGTACGAGAAACTTTATTTAAAATAAAAATAAAACCTTTGAAAGAAAATTTATTTATGTGATATAATTCGGTTTGGATTGTTGAAATATCACAATAGACTTCTCTTGATGGTTCATTATACATGTATGAAAAAAGATGTATAAAGAATTCTAATTTTGCATAAAATATATGAAAAGTTTCTCTTTTATTTTTAAAGCATCATTTTTACTAATTATATATTTTTCGAACCGTAAATTAAATTCCGGCGACTAATAGAATTATATTTATTAAAAATTTGCATCATTATTCCACGAATTCCAAACAAATTTAGCAAACGATAATGAGTAATTTTTAATTTGACAAAGTATATTAATGAAAATAGTTAATTTTGGCGTTTACAATTCTAAATTAGAAGTCTCTGTTAGGCGAATTTCTTTCTGATGTGTATAATAAATGTGTTTCCTGTGAGCATAAATATGGTGTGGAAGCGGTTTTAGTGACAGGTTCTGTAACAAACCAACTTGTTTACGTTCTAAACGTAATGTGGAAGCTAAAAGTAGACTAAACTTGATTTTTTTTTGTAAACCAAGCAGAATCTTAATATTATTTTGAAAGAGTAATTTTAGCAAACTTTTTTGATGCTCTCAAAGTATTTTCAAATGTAGCTAAGATAATTTAATTATAGAAACAGTTTCATCCTTTGGGCTTTATATCGCACTTCTCGATGAATCTGGAAACGTCCATATTCTTGCAGTTTTTCCAGGAAGGCCTAAAAAAAAGAAACATTTTTCAAGAGTAAGTTGCAATTATTGTTATTCTATTTTTCTTGTTAAATCATTGTCACGTATGGTATATACGTTCGGTGGCGTGACAATCCATACAGAACCAAGACCTGTCATGCCTATTTCAGTTCAAGTCACTGTAGTGTAGGCAATGGGTGCAATCGTGTAGTGCAAATAACCGGTTTTAATTGGTCAGATGTACATGAAAACTTTTGTTTTTTAACTCCCATGTGCTCTCTTGGTTTACATTTTATCGACTCACTAAAGGTATGAAAGGCTAAAATCACGAAACCTGCCAATTAGCCTCAAATGTTAAGAATGTATATGCTTAAATTCTTATCGTTTAGTCTATTTTTTGATTAAAAAATATGAAGTGCAAATATTGCATGTTGAAAGCACATCTTAATTTTGAGTCGTCACTAGACCTTCGCTTCAAAACTAGACATCGACCCATCACCAATAGGGCATATATACAGTATAGCTCCAATGCGATTTTATTCCAATCAAAACGAATTCTGTGACATGAGTGATATACCGTCCAACTTTTACGTTTAAACTTCACTTATTAATTATTAACATGATCAGCATTTTTTGCATATTTAAATGTTTAGTAAAAAATAATTATTATTTACCAAACGTCAAACGATTTCTTATTGGCGTTGAAAATTTTTAAAGCGCAAGTTGCACTTGCAGTAATGTCATCCTTAACAAGATCTGTAAATATATATGAAAAATCACATAAGATAAGGAAAATCGGAGTCATGTTTAGATAATTCTTTTAATTGTATGAAAAATGATACCATAAAATGTCGTTATACATCAAAAATGCATAAATACCTGTACAGCTAACACCACAGCTATTCTTTGTTCCTTTTCGGCAATACTTGTCATTGATCTTGAAGAAATAAAACGGTTTTATAAAAGAATGCAGGCGAAAGTTTTGTTAAAAAAATTACTGATAAAGTAAAACATAGGATAATAATTTATTTAAAAAAATTAGATTAAAAAAAATAATTGCTGCTTAAAGGGACCTATTTCCTTAGTTTTCTATATAGTTTCCTCGAAGAATATCGAAATTCGCCGAATTACGAACAGAGATATCAACCTTTCTTACGAGTGTTCAGTGTGCAACAAAAGAAAAGCCTGCCAACCAGGGACCGACTTACAACTTTAGGGGCCCTAGGCATAGGCACAAACAAATTTGGGGCTCCCAAACATACCTCTGAAAATATTCGTGTGTATTTTTCTATATTTCAGTGTTTACCAAAAAAATTAGAAGTAATTTACTTGGAAAGCATGCTTTGCTTAATCCCCTAAAAATAAATACTTTTTGTGAATTGATTAATTCTGAGTTTAAACACAATTTCACAATCAACTTTTGTTCATGAATTTTAATTTTTGCATGCTTCACATAAAAAAAAAAGTTTTGTTAAACTTAATTTTTTATGCATGTTAAAAAGTTAAGATATTTATTAAAAAAGTTTTTTAGCATGCTAAAAAGTTAGGATATTTATTTAAAAAGAAACCGTTATGGGTTTTTACCTGAAATATCCCAAAATCCTCACTTCCGTCTTTGTGAGTAGATCCCAAAGCTTGCGTATTGAATCCACTGGCGTATTTGGCCAAGCAGGCCCCTTTATTAAGATAATTTTGTGAAGAATATAAAAAAAAAAGATCACAATACCATTACAAAAACATGTCAATATCAAAAGTTAGCTTGCGAAGTTAGATAATCTGGTTGCCCTCATTTCTAAAATATCTATCCTATTCACTAAATAATTTTATCCGAGATTTGGATTTTTGAGAATTAATCATGTTTTTATGGTTTTAAAGACCTTTATTTTTAATCCTGTGGTTGATCTGGTAAATGTTTCGGAGCTATTGCTGTTCAGAGAATCACTTTAGAATTTTAAATCCCATTTAAACGAATTAAAAAAAATCAACTTCCAGTACGAAAGGTTTGATGCATAGAGATTGTTTAAGGTGGATCAGTTCAGATGTAATTTTAAAAGTTTCTTGACGCAAATAGTTTGAATTTGTGAGAAATCACTGAAGAAAATAATTTCAACTTAATCTACAATGAATATGAAGTTTTAGAGAATTTGTTAAAATGAAATTTGAAAGGCCCTCTAGTTTTTTTGTTTCTTATCGAGTGCTAATAAGAATTTATATTAAGCTATTTGACTTTTACGTAAGGCACTAGAAAAAACACTAGAATAGATACTTCTAGTATTTGGGAGTCACTGCTAAAAGCATTTAGAAAGATTATTATGTGAATACTAAGTGATGTCTAGGCACTTATCATTAGAGCTAAAATAAAATATTTACTCTCGCGTAATGTAGATCCGTTTCTCTCGCAACCGTATAGAGGGTAGGTTCACATATATTCCGGCTTGTGTGCTTGATCAGAGACCCGCTTATAAGCCTTCGTCAAATAAGACAGACACAGAAAGAGTTTTACTGTCAACAGAGGAAGGAAGTACACCCAAGGTGAAGGTGGGAATCGAAACCGCACCCGTTATAGCGCGCAGACGTCGCAACCGTTCCGGAAATTTTTACTTGCTTACGGTGCCGCATGTTCACTGTGATAATGTTAAGTCAATTGGAACGCGACGAGAAAAAAATATGGTACTTATGGTTCCATTAATGATAGTTGCTTAATTGATAAGTGCTGTAAATTTTGACATTACAAGTAATATTTGTTGCCGATAAGTTGCCACTACAAGTCGGGCTAATATTTAAACTTGCAATTTTTAAATATTTTTTAATTGATTTTTTTGTTGCAATTTTTTCTAGTCATTTGTTAAGTCCACCCTAGGTAATATTAACCTGCAAAAAACGGTCACAGTATTAAAATTTAAAACAAAATCGTGCTCTTACATTTGGCTGAATCGATCCTCGTCACGCCAAGCTTGTTGACTAGGACTTCTGACAAAGCACAAGGGCTGACCACAATGCTGGTCACTGGATCCAGCAGTGTCGAGACCAGCGTCAGAACCACGGCCACAGTAGTCCAACGATCCATTGTACTTTTTAGTTATACAAAACTTCCTCCTTCCGCACCTGAGCAGGATTGGAACAAAACTCAATGATTCGAACATTTTAGTCGATTCATGCACAGGTCTCGCTTCCTTTTTTCTTTCTTTATAAAAAGTTGTGACGCTCCAAGTGACGACATTCGTTGAACTTCTGTTGAAATGTTGGTGAAGCATGTTTGGAGAATCGTGTTGGTGAATTGGAAGGTTCGCAAAATGTTTTTGATTTCATTTTTATTTTTACTGGTTTAAAGAAATATATCTCAAGTAAATACAACACATGGAAAAGCTGATATAACAACTTACATAATCGTGTTTTGTGGATAAAATGAAATATCAGCGTTACCAAAATATCGTGTGCTACCTGATATGTGTCCTACATCAGTCGGACATTGTAAATAATAATTGTAAGTAATAAAACTATAATAATGTGCTACTATAGTTATACTCTATTAGAAAAGTTTCACGAATGTCTGGTTCAGCAGAAGAGAATCGAGGAATGCCCCTTACGTCAGTGGTGAAGTGGGAAAAAAAATTAGTGGGAGGATGCCTTCAATTAGAATGCCATGCCCCATCCCCTCCATAGATTATGGATTTAAGAGACATAAGAAGTGAGGGCATGGATAGCCATTTTCTTGAAAAGTGGTGTGAGGCGTCACCTCCCACTTTCAGCACTGCCTTATGTATATTATGTGCTATTGATGATTTTATGCCCAATTACGATAAGTAACCAAGCAATAATTACCTGAGAATAAATTAACAAGTTGGTTTGTTACAGAATCTGTCACTTACACCGCTTCCACACAGCATTTACGCTGAACAGGAAACAAACCAACAAAACCTCAGAAAGAAATTCGCCAAATAGGGCCCTTAGCTAGTTCTAATTCAAACTTTTATAAGTAAAAAATAATAATTTTCTTCAATTTTCTTCTGCAGATTTTAAAATTAATCTTTATCGTTTGCTAATTGTTTTAAAGTTTGAAGAATAATGATGTATGTTTTAATAAATATCTTTTTGCAGCCACTAGTTTACATTTCAAAAAATAAATTAGTAAAATTCTTGCTATAAAAATACAAGCGAAATTTTACATATTATGCAAATTTTGAATTTTTTATGTATATTTCTTCATACATATATAATGAACCATGAAAATAACTTTATTGTGCTATTACAACAATCCAAATTGAATTATATCATAAAAATAAATATTTTTTCAAGTATTTTATTTTAAATAAAGTTTCTTGTTTGTTTGTTGTTATGGCAACAGTGAAAATATTGAATAAAAATGGAATTTGCATGTTATTTCAATGTAGATTAAATTTTTAGTTATTTAAATTTTAAATAAACTTCTAATTAAAATTTTTTAATGAAATTTGGAATGTAGCCTAAACTGATTTTTTGCTTCAAAATGACGTATCCCACTTGTTTGTGTGACTTGCGGTTCGTTCAGTGAAAGTGGGTGACAGACAGACAGACGGACTGAACGATTATAAAACCTTCCACTTTTTAGGTTATAAACGTAGTGTGGAAGCTAAAAACAATGTAATTAGAAATTAGTTTCTATAAAAGATATTTAAATATATTTATTCTTCTTCATACATTGAAACTGCAATAATGAACTTCAATGGTCATTAATCGAGCATTTATGGTTATTAACCTTTAACTAAGAATATTTTTAAATGATAAAAGAGTCTAATTGATGTGATACATGTTAAAAAGTCTAACGATATAATAAGATAGCTGTTATAGAGTTTAATTATGAAGAGTCTAAATAATAATTATCTTTGGAGTCTTGCCGTACTAACAAAATTGTCTTCTCTTACTAGTTGGCCAAATAAATACAAACTATTTTACAATTAAATGCTTACCATTTTATTATTCTCTTGATATTTTAATCTAAAAAAGAATGTCACTTTACTCAAATCTTTCTATTATTGAAGAAAATCACTAGATTATAATTTTTAGAGTTCATTATTAGAATTACAAAGAACGAAATGATCTTCATGTACAAATGCTCTTCATGTGAATGTTTTGTTTTTGCTCAAAGAATGACTAACATGTATTTAGCTGAAATAATTATATATTAAAATTGTCGGATTTATTAAATACAAATTAAAACCTCTCAGTATTTAAATAAAAAAGCTAAGACGTAGTTAAATTACTTTATTAAATGAAAAATAGATTTTCATTGTCTGCTCACAAACACACCATGTCAAAATAAACAATAAATTTTCCAATGACAAGTCACTGTAAGTTTCCAATTCAACACAATTGCGATATTTTGTCAACACAAAACAAGTTTTTAATGTATTTACGATTAAATTATCTCTGCAAACTAGTTATGTCCATTGCATTACAACAGTGAAGTTCTTTTTTGATTTAATTTTCAGACAAGACGTCCGTAGCGATCGAGAATTGGTTGATCCTCTTCGTCATAAGGTGTGGTGACAGTCGGAGGGACATTTTGCTCTGAAATATATAATTATACATTAAATTTTAAGATAACTTTAAAAAAAATAGAATTTTACTTTTAATATAAGAGATAGCTAATTCTGAGAAAGTAATTCAGCTCAAAATCGACAATTATAACTACAGTGACGTATCTGTTATGTTGTCCTAATCCTCACATACAAATCACCCGGCCGCTAATTCGTCCTATCTAGAACAGCCACTCCAACAGTACTTCGAGCCGCATTAAATTTAACGTGCTCTAGCTACATGGACACCTTGTTGCCTTATGGTTGGATTTTTTATTCTTCTGCCGGATCCGTTTACAAAATGACCGAAGCGGACACAAAACTGCAAAAGTACCCTTTGCTGATGCATTGCATGATATGTCAACCAACTGGACCCCGCTCATAATTTTTAGCTCCCCTCTAAAGAATGAAGTAAATATGAGCACGATTACAACATATTACACTCTTAAAACAAACGAGCGATTTTAACTCAGTCTGAGTTAATTTTCACTCCTTTCCATTGTCGAAAATGTACTTCTCTTCTAGGAGTGGATTTCACTCTTCAGTTTTAAGAGTGTAGGTTTTTTCTTTCATACATAACAAAACCGATGTTTAAGGGGTCATAGGAGTCTTAAAAATGAGCAAAGAAGGTACTACAAAGCATAGTTTGATCTTTCATGTAATTTTTTAACTACTCATTATATAAGTATAATTTTTTTATATTTAACTGTACAAGATTTATTTATTATAAAACAAATCTTAAAATTTATGAAACTTTAGCCAAAACTAAAATAAATGATATTAAACATAAAGCTATTTGAACACATGGGATTAGGCTTGCGCGGCAAATTTTGAGGTCAAAATTGAAAAAATGACCAAGAAAATTACTTTATATTGTACAAATATGTACAAACAAAGACTTATACCTAAATTCTCAGCTCAATTTTAATTAGAAATTATTTATAAAAAAATTTAATCAAAATTTTAAAAAAAATATTAATTTTTTTAGAAAAAAGTTCTTAAAATAATTTCGAATTAAAATTGAGCTGAGAATTTAGGTATAAGTCCTAGTTTGTACTTATTTGTACAATATAAAGTCATTTCCTTGGTCATTTTTTCAATTTTGACCTCAAAATTTGCCGCGCAAGCCTAATCCCAATGTGTTCAAATAACTTTATGTTTAATATCATTTATTTTAGTTTTGGTTAAAGTTTCATAAATTTTAAAATTTGTTTTATAATAAATAAGTCTTGTAGAATTACATATAAAAAAATTAGACTTATATATTGAGTAGTTAAAAAATTACATTAAAGATCAAACTATGCTTTGTTGTACCTTTTTTGCACATTTTTAAGACTCCTATGACCCCTTAAAATTTCAACGTAGTTGATATTTCTTTGAATTAAGTTTTAATATTTTATTTTTCGATTATTTATTTTTTAAAATAGCGCTTGAAATAAAAAATATTTTCGGATTTACCAAGTATTTTCGGTAGAAGTTCCTCAAGGAGTGTTACTCTTTCTTCTAAGTTCGTTACATCTTGGACAGTTTTCTGCATGCTTTCTAAAACCACCTGAAACAGCATAAATAGTAGTCGTTTTAGCCATGGATTTTCACAATTGACCTAAAATATATTTATCTTGTATATTTACTTATTTAGGGGAGGAATGGGTCTAGTTTTCCGAGATTTCTTTCTATTTCGTTGTATATATACTTTTTTGTTTGTATATTTTTAGGAAAACATAATATTATTGGCTTCCTTGCATTCATGGCTACAAAAGCACGACAGTATGTGTTGGGATTTCGGAGCATATTTAACCTCGTAATGCATGATTTTTTTTCATCCCGAAAAAATACATTTGTATCTTCATTACTCATACATTGTGGGAAAAATACTGAAAAAAATAACTGCATTGGAATTTGAATAATCTAAATTTTTAAAAATTTTGTCATGTGGCAAAAACCAACGACAAAATTCCAATTTTGATAAGAATGACTAGAGAAAATTACTAAATATATTTTTAAATAACCCTCTTGAATTATAATTATTTTTTCAAAACAATTAGTTTGTAATTAGTGCTAATACTATTATTCTTTGAATACTGCCAAAGACGTAATTTCACAAAGTTAATAACTTCACTCTTTAATTTTGAATACACTTCTACTACTGTCATCTATGAGGGTTAGAAGTAACAATGCACGTTTAACATTATTATAAAGTATAAAAAGTGCAAAAAGAACTATTGCTAAGTTACCTGCAATACTGATAAATTTTCTTGATAGTCCAAATCTGGCGGTAAGTCTCCCTTTCTAGGAATAAATGCTGAATATGAAAAAGAAAATATTAATAAAATTTAAAAAAATCTTCTAGAAGAGTCAAGTGCGATGCCTGATGGTCACTTGCTTTGTTTAATAAAATAAGTTGTGACATTTATAAACAATAGGTTTTGTTAATATTAACCTATTGACGGTGACTCCAAACTCAAGTGCCTCAATGTTAATCCAATGGGGAAAAAACTATTTTCTCTGTCATATTTCTCCGGCTATATTGAATATTTTTACAAACGGTTTTTGTTAAATAATACATGTAGATAATATAATTTTTAAAAATAGAATTTTTTATATGATAAATGTAGCTGATTTACAGGTCCCGACAATCCCACTTTTTGAAATTGGTTCGAATAGTTCGAAGCAATTTCAAAAAGTGGGATTATAGAGACCTGTAAGTTATCTACATTTATCATTTAAAAAAAGCCGTTTGTAAAAATATTCAATATGGGCCGAGAAATGTAACTTAGAAAATATTTTTTTTCGATTGGATTATTACAGAGGTACTTTGTTTTGCAGACCCCTGGTCATTCAGTCTCATTCGCCTTCAAAGAGAAAAATCCAGAAATACCATGCGTGCATTCTGTGCCACCCTAACTTGGGTAAAAACAAAGAGTAAAAAGGCAGAGGGAAAAGCGCGGTTGGCCCGTCAGTTTTGAACTCTTGTAAGGTAATATTTACATACAAAATGATCTGAATACAATTTAACCAAAATACATTTTTCATTCTGATAAAATTGCCAAATATTCTCAAATAATATTCAATTCTTAACGAAATTAATATTTTGAACTTGTTTTCTGAATGGATTCACAAATTAGTTATGGAACTCTTTACATCCGTGGAAGGATCTTCTCCGTAGCATATTTCTATTTACTTAGATTGGCAAGGAATGTAGCTAGGCCTCATACATAAATAATTCGTAATATATTATTATTATTATTATTATTGAAATAACTATGAAATTGAAGAACACATATTTCACTTTTTTTTAAAGTAATAAGATATTAAAAACTTTTCTTTTACCTTCTTCTCCTCTAGATCCCAAACCTGGTAGTCCAGGTGGTCCTGGAGGCCCCGGATGTCCTGGAAGTCCCACGAGTCCAGGGTCACCTTTGGGACCCGATGGGCCAGGAATGCCAGGAATACCGTCCCTACCTGGAGGTCCTGCAGAGGAATTGGTTGGGTTGGGTTAACCTAGCACTAGAAGTAGACATGGGCTAGATAAAAGGTGGGATGGACATGGACAAAGAGGTATACACATGGGCTAGCACTAGAGATAAGCATTGACTGAAAATTCTATCGAGAAGCAGAAGATATTTGTTGGAACAAAGAAAGATACAAATATATTTGGGTGTTAAGTATGTCAGCTCTCCCGTTGGGCTACTGAATAATATTGGGCGATTTTTATTTGAATTGAGGTTTCTCCCTCTATAGCAATTATGATTAGAATTCAATCCTGCTTCCAATACTCCCTCGTGTGTTGTTTTCCAGGAGAAGGAATAAGGGGCTCTCTTTTCGTTTTACCCCATTTTGGGTTTGGAGAGCAGTTGCGGAACAAGTAAGGAGCAAGTTTGTTGGAACAAGTAACACGATAAATACCTGATAATTAGTCACGTATGTCAGCCTCTTCTGCTGGGCAACTAAAGGATTTTGGATGATTTTCAATTGAATTGATGCTTTTCTATCTAGATTTAGGTTCAAGGCTTAAGTACCATTGATTATATGTTGTCATTTCCTTCTATTATAATGGCTAAAAGAGATAGTGTGTCAAAACGCTATAATTCTCCTGTGTGAAAAAGGTCTTTCAAAATGAGACAGGAGACAGGTGACTTGTTTATGAATGGGAAACTAAGAAACGGTAAACTGAAAGAATAAAGGACTGTCGCAAAGGTTAAAACTGCGCAAACTCGTCCATCGCCATTGTGGACAGCAGTAATAGCAGCAGATTGACGACTTTCTTGATCAGTGCTCTCTGATGGTTGTAATGTTTTTAGTGTGATTGTAATACTCACTATCTCTTTTAGCCCCTATACTTATGTTCAACCATCAAATTCAGTGTCCAGCATCCATACCTGGTCTTCCCTCCAGTCCCGGCAGCCCAGGCGCACCAACGAAAGTTCCATCACCTCCAGATATCTCCGGCACTTTCACCACACCAGGGGGACCCGGGTCCCCTCTATCCCCTTTCGGCCCCTCTCTTCCAGGGGGTCCCCTAGGACACTGGCACTCGGCGCTGCTCGGGAGCCGGTTTCTGGTGGTGTCGGACCTAGACGATGAAGGATAGTAGGGAGACTCTGGATTTGTGTCGCCACGGTTCTCCCATTTTAGCTGCAACATCATTCAAGGTAGATTAATGAAACATTTAACTCCAATATTCAAATCCAGTAGCTAAATATAAACTAAGAGACAAATAAATTCCAACGAAACATTTGATTTGTAATATAAATGCAGATAAATCATTTACTACAAAAACTATAGCCAAGATGAGGATCAAGACCATAGATGCATGCAGATCGACTGAGAGCATAGCCTACTCAACTATTATACTGAGGCCGAAGAAGCTTTCCCAAACAAGCTCGGGGACGGAAATTTTAACGTCATAGTTCTGAAAGACATTGTTCCGAAGATGAAGACAACCTGCCTCGAAACCTGCTCGGAACCGCTCGACCACTTCTAACCACATTTTTAGGGTTCCGAATGCGTCTAACTAGTTTCTCGATCTTCGGCTCAGTGACGTAAAAAATTTCCGTCTACGCTTATGTTTGGGAGAGCTTATCTGGCCTTGTTATGGAAGTTGGTCGTGCTGAGGGGGCAGGAGAGTCTAGAGCAACTGTGAATCTTCCAAGATACCAGCTGACATGATGCCACATTTTTGAGTTTCCAGCTATGAGTGTTAAACTGAGAAAACTCTGGGAGTCTTGCCGTCAATGTTTTCCTCACAAACGATTCAGGGGCTGTTATACCAGTAAACATAAGTAACAATATGACCAGGATGACGCTACTATACCGATCTACCTGAATGGACATTTATGCCCTGAAATAAATTCAGCAAAAATAAAGAATCCAGGTATCTCTTTTTATATATTACCTAGTATTAAAGTATATCCAATTTTTGATTACCAAACTTACTTTGTTTCGATTGTTTCGAGACGTATCCCCGTTAGAATCTCTTATTCTGGTATTGTTGAAATAATCTAAATACGAAGAAAAAGTTATTCATTATTTAACTCTCTATCAAAACAAGCTATTCATTGAGTATAATTTTAAGCCCTCAGTTTCTGGCTTATGACGTCTTCAGTAGGGGAAAATCTATATTAAAAAGTGGTGTAACGCATACACTAATGATACTGGTTGTGATTTGACAAAGAATGTCGATATTTGTAGGTCGTAAAATAAGTATTTGTATGATATTTAATGTCGTAAAACATAAGTCTGATTGCTAATTAAAAATAATTAGACTTTGGACTTGTCAAGTTGTACGGAAGTTAAAATGAATGCTGACTAAATTCGCGCGTTTTCGTTGCTTGGAGATTGTGAAATGCATTTACGCTGCTTGGAGAGCTATGAAAAATTAAGACCGGGCCCTATATCGGATTAGCCCAGATTTATAGTCTGTCTATTTACTATGCGAGCCTCGAAAACACTTTCTTCCCCCATCCCTTCGCTTGGTTTTCTAAGAAACGGGGGAGGGGAGCATCGCTTTTCTAAACCTAACGCGTTTGAGGTTCTGTTGTGAGGTTAACAATCCAAACAGTTCAAACCCAAGTCGGGTGGGGAAAAAACACGCTCATGCCCCGTTTCGGAAAAAAACCACATTCGAGGATGGGAGAGGAAATTGCTTTCAAGAATTGCTCGCATTCTAGATAAATAAGATATAGTTTGTAGACTGAGTTTTGAAACTAAGAGCTCTCATCTGAACATATTCTGTTACCTGGTTCACATGTTGGTCCATTGTATCCTGGGCAGCATTTCCACAAAGTCTCACTTCTCACTTTAAAAGTAGTTACGTACTTTGGTCTCTGTAAAACCCTAAATTCAAATGATTTTTTTTTGCAATAAATCTTATTATGCATGTCTCAATCATTTATGAAACTAAGTTACTTTTGTGAAGTGAAAAATTATTAGTTTCGCTGACATAAACAAGTAATTTATCTCGTTGCACAGTAATGCAACTCCATACCCATATTTATAAAAAAAAATGTAGTTTTAAGTTGATGCTATATTATGTTGATAGTTATTTTATGTTTACCCAATGACAATTTCAAATAAATTCTTTCAAAAGTTTATTCAGCTTAAGGGGGTCCGGGATACAGAATCTTAAAAAAATTTAATCTTAAAAAATAGCACAATTATTTTTGAATAATTTGAAGCCAAAATTTTATTAATATCTGCAGTGGAACGCGAGATATTTCGTTTCTTGTGTCATGGCATCTGCGTTGGCTGCGAGCAGTTGCATTATAAGGCAGCGAATTTCCAACTTCAAAGCTGTTTTTCATCTTGATCGTGTTTTCGATGATTTTTTTTTAAAAATTTTAAATTGATATAACTCAAAATCTACTTCCCATAGAGTGTTGTTGTTAGTGGTTTTAATTTTCTTTATTTATAATTTTTTCCTTGGCATACTATGAGTTTTATGTAGATTTCAAACTAAATATTAAAAAAAAATTCTATATAATTTAGTAAAAACACGAAGAAAAATTATAAAATGAACTCAAAGGGAGAGTGTAAATCGAAAATAAAGTGTTTTGGAACAATAAGATTTCAAGTTATATCAAATTTCACAAACATCAAAATTTTCATGTTTTTGAATTTTAAAAATTTTATCAATTTTTTTTAAACAAAACATATTTTGTCAATTAAAAATTATGTTACATACCTCCACAAAAAAAAAATTAGTAAAATTCCCCTAAAATTAAAGATTTTAGAATTTTGTGTACCGGACCCCCTCCAACATGCACACAAAAGAGCTAAACTGTAGTATGTCCCTTTGCAAAGACGACTATCGAGCACAACTCAACTATTGGACTAATACTACTAATGGAAATAGAAATGTGTGTTACTTGAACATCAAGTAGTGTAAAGAGTTCAACATTCTTTTGAAACTGTAAAATTGTACATAAATGTCTTTGTATGCCTTGGAGTATAACTGTAATATACTTTCTTCAAATTTCTTTAAATAAAAGTTTCTTAAATATAAGTATTTTTTCTATTTATCGTTATTAGCATAAGTTTTAAATCTTTGCCGCATGTACGTATCCTTAACTTTCGAATAACTTTTTTGATAAGAATAGTGCCAACGAAGTGTAAAAGTAAATAGAAAAATAGTGTTGTAAATGTTTCTGCAAAATAGTGCTATCGAAAAAGTATTTCAGTTCTAACCTGTACTCTCCTCCTCCACAATTTTGGGTGAATGGCCAAAATCGACACCGATCGGAATCTCGCCCCATGTAAGTTTCTGTGCCATTTACTTCTTTGCAGGAAGCCATTTTTGTAACTTGATAAGAACACCAATTGTTACTGAAAGAAAAAAGTTTTAATTTTCAAATTATTTAACAATATTTCAGCAACGGAAAACGTTGGGTTTTTGTTTAAAAATCTGATTTATGAAATAAAAATATTTTGAAAACAATAACACAATTATATAGAGAGTAATGACAACATTGGTGATATGGCAACCATAGTTCACTCAAAGTAATTATTCCAGTGAACGGTTACTAGGGCGTTCTAAATTGGCAATAATTGTTTCTCGCAGTGAAGGGAAGCATTCGTCAACTCGTCAAAACTTCTATTGTCTATTGCCTCACTGGATAGTGAGTGCAGGAGCTGTTCTTCTATAAAGCCCGTGCAGGCCCCTAAATTGCTGTTTCTACTATGCTAAATGATGTAAATCTCCAAAATATTATTAAACTAAAACAAATTATAATACTCCTCTTTGTTTTCTGCTCGACTTAGACTCAGAAATTTACCTAAAGGGATTGTTTTGATCGATGTTTATAAGGAAGCATATAAAATTATAGCAAAAATTTGATACATAGGTCATATACCACCATCATTACTGGAAATCATATGCAACATTTTCCGTAAAGGGCCCTTAAAATAGGTTTGAGCTTATAGTCTGAGATTTCCCAGAACAGGCCCTGAGTGAGTGACTGTTTCTTAGAATCAATTAGTTTTTTCTTCCATTTGCTTTAATAAAGCTAAAACTAGTCTTGAATCGTCTCAAGAAATGATTAATATAGCCACTAGAATATAGGAGCTGGACAATGAATCCAATCGAAAAGATAATTATCCTTAACAAATAAATAAATAAAAAAAGACTCTACAGAAGAGTACTTACCTTTGCCTACCGTACGCATTGGCATTGCTAGTTGCAGGTTTAGAGATGCAAATGGTGATCACAAAAATGTATTTTATAACGAACCCTTCCCTGAACAGTTTATATCCACGCATTGTCAAGCACAATTTGAATCCTAAACTCAACACACTCTCTAATTTATTATGATTTCGTTCAAGCTAATGATCAATAATAATCAAGATTTCAAAATTGGAAATTAAATTTCTTTCCTGTGTAGTAGTAGCTGGATTGCCGGCATCGAAAAATTTAGATTTTTCAACTCAAAACCAACTTTCTTTCAAGACGTCAGTGATGCTTCTCTATGTTGCATACTTTGGAGTGCAGAAAGACGAAAATGTTGAATGAACAACGATCTGAGAACTAAAGTAAAAAGAACATCTTGCAGCAAAAATACCCCGTTGGGCGGCTAAAGATTAATAACTATACTAGGCAATGAAAGTCTAGTTGATGTTGGCGAAATATCGCTTTTGGCGAAAACAATTTCATATAAAACTACATTATTAATTATTATTTTGGAAAAATATCCTTGAAATGTACGCTGAACAATACATTGATATTTTATGTTCTGCAAAATAGTTTTGCTAACATAAATAATCCGATATCAACCCACCATGCAACTGCCGATATTCTAGGCAACAGGTCAAGTCACAGGACTTGGGTAGCCAAGTTTGGCCGTTTTAGGTTTGCCCATGCTATGTGCGTTATCAGAGCTTTTAGAAAAACTAGCCGCTGTTTTTGATGAATCCCATAAAACATTTTTTTTTAAAAAAAGGGGGAAAGGATAGCGCAGACGAGTGCTCTCTGGAGAATAGGGTGCATCCTCCTTTGCAAAAGTTAATTGTTCCGGCAAATCTGAGCTTGCTTGACAAAGTCGCTAGTAACAAATTTTGTGAAATATTGAAAAATGTTTCTGGAGCCTCAGTGGAAAAACCAGCAGTTCAGATTAATATGCTGAAAAATGTCACACTGGTGTAACCGATGTTCAGATTTCGGCTCCAAAATCCAATAGTATATGTGAACATCTATTGAATGGTTAGCGCGACGACGCTCTTGTTGATGGCCCGGCATTGAAATTTGCAGAAATTGTCAGATGGGATGCTCGTCTGCCACTTTTAATGATTTTTGTCAGTCGTCGATGGACATGTTTTTTTACCATTAAATCGACGACAAAGCCGGCAGCTTTGTTTTCGATTTAATGTTTTATCTCAATGGTAAATGGAGAATGCTTCCCTTTATTGAGAGAAACAATTTATTGCAAATTTAAAATCCTCCAGTAACCGTTCACCCGAATAAGGACTTTGTTGAACAGGGGCTGAAATATCACCAAGGTTATAATGACTCTACCTAGCCTATACTTATGTAAAGTCAAAGCTCCAGGGACTCTTTTCGAATAAAAATTTTCTATGATACTTCAAAAAAAAAAAAATCTAAATGATTTCTATAGGTATGGTATATCTAATAAGAAAATAATATGCTCAATTCATATTATTTATTAAAAGTTGAGTACTTGAAAAAATTCTGTATGGCAGCTTGATATTCAGCCTAATTTGCTTTTTTTTTTAATTCGAAAGAATTAAAGAAATAAAAAGTAGGTATTTACATGCTGACGATGCCCGTCAGACTCTTGAAATAGTCCCAAATGAAAATCCGAGGTGCATCATTACCTCAAGAGATGAACGAAGATTCCATCGCTTATTTTCCGACGCGTTCGAACTCACACACATTTTATTAACCTGCCGAAGCAAATGTTTACACGAAAGTCTTTTACTGTAGGGAAATAAGAACGGCAAAAAAAAGAGCGTGCTAGGGTAGACTAACCAGTGAATGAACACCAGGATATAATGACCAGGACAACCAACCATATGTCAGATAGCTTCTTAGTACATGGAAGGAAGTCAGTGTTGGCAATCCATCTAGTGGAATGATTTTCAATCCTTATTTTTTTTATTATATTTACCAAATGATCATTCAATGGGGCCTGTTCACACACTGGCCTATTCGAGAAAATGGGTTTTCGTACCCCCAACGGTAAAAAAAAGGTTAAAATCTCCTTGTCAAAATAAAATGCTAAATGTCACTAATGTACCTCCATTATAATTCTTATTGTTTTAAAAGTAATACCCTACCAAAAACAGTCAGGTGTCGTTTACAACTCTTTCCAACTTACTCACTGGAATGATCAGCAGCTGGAATCGGAGACGAAAGACCTCTATTATTTTTCTTTTCTTAAGACTTAAAAGTGTTTTGATCTATGGTGTGTTCCTCGACCCCAGGATAACTGCATCATAGCCATTAATGCTGGCAATATATTATGAAGGACGGAGATAGTACCATGCTATTTTTGTTTCTTCTTGGAATGTTATGAAGAGAAGAATCAGCAGAAAAGTTGTATTAGGGGTTATTAAAGCGTAGAGTGCTTCACTATTTCAGCTTCTGAAGAGTTTATTTTTCAATTAATTTTTTTTTCGAAAATGAAAATGTATTTCGTCACTTAAGTTCCCACATGTGCTATATCACTTTGCACAACGGTAGAAATTTACTGAACGGTAATCTTTGGCGGGCTTTCCAAAATCGCACCAAAAGTCGGCCGAAAACCCAACTGAAATGAACAAATAACGGGGTAAGATAGGTTCGCCAGACAATTTTATTCAATTGAGTACCTTATAACTTGTATCTGTTATGTAATTAAGCTATATAATATATATTTTATTGAATAATAAAATTAATTGTTTTTTTATATAATTTTTAAGTTTTTATATATCTGCATCAACGCATATATGTAAAAAGCTTACACAAAAATTGTTTTTAACCTTTCGTCTCAAATAATACCTCTAAAATCAACCTTTATTCCAATTTATAACTCTTCTTAGTAAACTCTCTCAAATTCATTATTACTTCTGCTTACGTATTTACTTGTTAGTGTTATCTTTCGTTCAATGTATGTTTTTCTTGTCACATAATTGGATTTTATCTGTATAGCCCAGATAAAATAAATAACACAAATCATTCATAAAATTTAAGTTTGTTTTATTACAACAATTATTTTAAACCAGGATATTAGGAATCTTTAAAAAAAATTCTCTTAAATTAACTTAAAAGTTCAACGTAAATTTCAGTGTAAAAATTTGTGTAAACTTAATGTATCAACAATATAATGTCTTGCATATTTTCTTATCTTTAAAAAATTTCGTGGCACGGATTTACAGAAAAATTTCAAAATGATGAGCTTACTAATTTTATAATATTTCCTACTTATTTTATAAAACTTATGAAAAACTCAACTTAAAACATCACCACAATTTAATTAACAAATAGGATTTTTTTAGAATTTTTTATGTGCGACTTTTGTACAGGATTATCTAATAGAAAAGAATGTAAATTTGCATTTTACATGGTAGTATAGTAAAGCCTTTTCAGATAGTAATAATAGCCATTCATGGTAGCCGATTGAGTTATAAATATTTCTTTTTTTTCCTTCTCATAACTTCAAGAAAGCTTCTGGTTATGCAGAATATCAATATTTCAATATATCAGAATAGAATAAAGGCAAAACGTTTATTCTATTCTATACAATTAACATTTAACTGTTTAGGAATACATTCTGTTTCGAAATTGTCGTCTTTATTGTTGTTCGTGTAAATTGGGATAATATTTTCTAGCAACACTATAATGATAATATAGACATACTATTTTTTTTATATATAAACCTACCTATTTACTGGAAAACGTTGTTTGAACTTATTCAGAGAAAATTTAACAGTGTTCTTACATATAATTATTATGCAAAGCCGGTCTATTGAGTTTTGAATTGCAGTTCTATAAATATCTCAGTGAAGCGTTGTCAGGAAAGCCAATAAAAGAATTAAGTAGCACACATAATTGATTAACCAATTTAAATTATGGAGAAAAATGACTAGAATCCTTTTGAAATTTCGATAACTCTAAAAAAATCATTAGTTCACATGCAAAAACTATTTATAAGCTATAATTTATTAACTTAAAAAATGAAAGTAAGTAGATTTTAGTTCTCATTCAATTTATCATAATTATAGGATTATCGATGAAAAACGTATCTTGATCTTTAAAAATGTATATATCAAATACATGTTAGGAATGCTCGGTACGTTAGCCATTTTTCTAGTAGAGTATAAAAATATAAAAAATGTGTTTGTATTATGTTCTTTCGCATGACGTTTGTTAATAATATATTTCTTGAGTGTGTTCTATAAACTGTTCTGTTGTACAATATGTACATTTTATGTGTCTTTGAATGAATAAAGGAATGAATGAATAAACATTTTCCCACACAATGGAAATACGATTTTGATTGTTCTAATTGTTTGGTTATTGAGTTTTTTTCTTATTATTCGGTTTATAAATATTTTAAGTTCAACTGTCATGCACCGTTGTTAAGGGCACAAACTTATACATTGGAAACAGATTTGTATTCTTCAAGTATAAAGGGCATCTCTAGCCAAGAAATGGTTCCAAACATACAATTTCGTTTTTGTTACCAGAATGCTCTGTTAGGAAATAATTCACGTGTTTTTTCCCTCCGTATTTTTGTTAACAAGGAGTCGCCAGAACGTTTCATTTTTGCGAAGTACTTGAGACCATGTTTGTGCTTTTTTATTTTACAGATCCGTGTTTATTAAGGTAGGCGAATACCCAAAATTCCCACAGATTCTAAAATTTTTACTATTTCTTTAATCTTTTCCAAATTTGGCATAGTGATTTCAAATATAATGAACAATGCTATTTCGGCATTTTTTTTTTATTTAAATATAATTTATTTTTTTAAACGATGTTTTTTTTTACTAAAAAAGAGGTTTACGCTAACAAGTCT
Organism: Hylyphantes graminicola; assembly: GCA_023701765.1. Lineage (NCBI taxonomy): Eukaryota > Metazoa > Arthropoda > Arachnida > Araneae > Linyphiidae > Hylyphantes > Hylyphantes graminicola. The sequence continues at coordinate 57,813,726 of CM043114.1, read as the reverse complement.
ACCCCATTGAATTTTCCTACTATAAACATTAATTATTACATTATTAAATTCTCAGTTTTGAACTGATACATGCAATGACCCTCTAGAGTTACATACAAATTACGAGAAAAGGAGTTATTAAGAAAATTGTCATGGATTTAACTAAAAGAAGATTTTTTTTCGATTAACTTACACTTGAACATTTAAAAAAAAATACTATATTTGCACCAGATGTTAGAGGCTTACAGCGCAGATATATATTGAAATAGCATCCGTAAAAAATTGCAGGTAAATTAATGTAAAACTTTTTATACTAGAAGTGTTGGCGTAACCCTCTTTTTTTAGGTGAAAAACACCCTTTAAAATAAATCAATTATATTTAAATAAAAACAAAATTGCCTAAAAAGCATTGCTCATTATATTTGAAATCACTATGAAAAATTTGGAAAAGATTTAAGTAATAGTAAAAATTTTAGAATTTAGGGTATTCGCCTCTACCTTAATGAGTAATTGAAAATGTATTGTTAGAGGATATAATTGTTTGATCTAGCTGCATTTTTGAAAGATATTTTTCTTAAATTTTAAAATATGGTTATGGAAACATTAATTTTAAAGCAAGGTCAAATTGATTGAAAACCTCGAAAAATTTATTTATTGCTATGGCTTTGAGGAAATAGCTTTTAATAATAATTTGCATTTTACATGGTAGTATAGTAAAGCCTTTTCAGATAGTAATAATAGCCATTCATGGTAGCCGATTGAGTTATAAATATTTCTTTTTTTTCCTTCTCATAACTTCAAGAAAGCTTCTGGTTATGCAGAATATCAATATTTCAATATATCAGAATAGAATAAAGGCAAAACGTTTATTCTATTCTATACAATTAACATTTAACTGTTTAGGAATACATTCTGTTTCGAAATTGTCGTCTTTATTGTTGTTCGTGTAAATTGGGATAATATTTTCTAGCAACACTATAATGATAATATAGACATACTATTTTTTTTATATATAAACCTACCTATTTACTGGAAAACGTTGTTTGAACTTATTCAGAGAAAATTTAACAGTGTTCTTACATATAATTATTATGCAAAGCCGTTCTATTGAGTTTTGAATTGCAGTTCTATAAATATCTCAGTGAAGCGTTGTCAGGAAAGCCAATAAAAGAATTAAGTAGCACACATAATTGATTAACCAATTTAAATTATGGAGAAAAATGACTAGAATCCTTTTGAAATTTCGATAACTCTAAAAAAATCATTAGTTCACATGCAAAAACTATTTATAAGCTATAATTTATTAACTTAAAAAATGAAAGTAAGTAGATTTTAGTTCTCATTCAATTTATCATAATTATAGGATTATCGATGAAAAACGTATCTTGATCTTTAAAAATGTATATATCAAATACATGTTAGGAATGCTCGGTACGTTAGCCATTTTTCTAGTAGAGTATAAAAATATAAAAAATGTGTTTGTATTATGTTCTTTCGCATGACGTTTGTTAATAATATATTTCTTGAGTGTGTTCTATAAACTGTTCTGTTGTACAATATGTACATTTTATGTGTCTTTGAATGAATAAAGGAATGAATGAATAAACATTTTCCCACACAATGGAAATACGATTTTGATTGTTCTAATTGTTTGGTTATTGAGTTTTTTTCTTATTATTCGGTTTATAAATATTTTAAGTTCAACTGTCATGCACCGTTGTTAAGGGCACAAACTTATACATTGGAAACAGATTTGTATTCTTCAAGTATAAAGGGCATCTCTAGCCAAGAAATGGTTCCAAACATACAATTTCGTTTTCGTTACCAGAATGCTCTGTTAGGAAATAATTCACGTGTTTTTTCCCTCCGTATTTTTGTTAACAAGGAGTCGCCAGAACGTTTCATTTTTGCGAAGTACTTGAGACCATGTTTGTGCTTTTTTATTTTACAGATCCGTGTTTATTAAGGTAGGCGAATACCCAAAATTCCCACAGATTCTAAAATTTTTACTATTTCTTTAATCTTTTCCAAATTTGGCATAGTGATTTCAAATATAATGAACAATGCTATTTCGGCATTTTTTTTTATTTAAATATAATTTATTTTTTTAAACGATGTTTTTTTTTACTAAAAAAGAGGTTTACGCTAACAAGTCTACCCCATTGAATTTTCCTACTATAAACATTAATTATTACATTATTAAATTCTCAGTTTTGAACTGATACATGCAATGACCCTCTAGAGTTACATACAAATTACGAGAAAAGGAGTTATTAAGAAAATTGTCATGGATTTAACTAAAAGAAGATTTTTTTTCGATTAACTTACACTTGAACATTTAAAAAAAATACTATATTTGCACCAGATGTTAGAGGCTTACAGCGCAGATATATATTGAAATAGCATCCGTAAAAAATTGCAGGTAAATTAATGTAAAACTTTTTATACTAGAAGTGTTGGCGTAACCCTCTTTTTTTAGGTGAAAAACACCCTTTAAAATAAATCAATTATATTTAAATAAAAACAAAATTGCCTAAAAAGCATTGCTCATTATATTTGAAATCACTATGAAAAATTTGGAAAAGATTTAAGTAATAGTAAAAATTTTAGAATTTAGGGTATTCGCCTCTACCTTAATGAGTAATTGAAAATGTATTGTTAGAGGATATAATTGTTTGATCTAGCTGCATTTTTGAAAGATATTTTTCTTAAATTTTAAAATATGGTTATGGAAACATTAATTTTAAAGCAAGGTCAAATTGATTGAAAACCTCGAAAAATTTATTTATTGCTTTGGCTTTGAGGAAATAGCTTTAATAGAAATACTTTTCAGAAGATTGTCACTTTTTAAATTCTTATTAGCCATGTAACATAACAGAAGACAACTACGAGGTTGTGCACTGAACAAAATGACAAAATCTTGGAAAGTAAGGTATACAGAAGTGAGTATTTTGTATTAAAATTTAGTTTATGACATGAATCAGTTCCTAATATGTAAACAGACTTTTTGCAAAAAAATCTTTTAAGTCTAGTAATATGCAAATATGCTGAGTAACGGGAAACATCCGAATATAGCTTTAAAAAACATCTTCACAAAGAAAAAACGAATCTGGTCAACTTCAAACGAAAAAATCAATAAACGTATAGTATGGTATGGTATGGTACATATATATTCCAGCTTGTGTGCTTGTTCAGAGAACCGCTTATAAGATTTCGTCAAGTGGGACAGACACAGAAAGAGTTTTTACAAGCACAAGAGACACACAAAGAAAGGACAACACAAACACACAGACAAATAACAACATTTATTGACGGTCACAAACATCCATGCCAGACCGGGATTCGAACCCAACCTCAGCAGCTCCAAAGGCTAGCGTCCTAACTGGCGCATTGGTTAGTGTACTAGCCTTTGGAGCTGCTGGACTCTATTTCGAATCCCGGTTAAGGCATGGATGCTTGTGTTTGTCAATAAATGTTGTTATTTGTCTATGTGTTTGTGGCGTCCATCTTTGTGTGTCTCTTGTGACTGTCTCTTCTGGCGAGCCAAAATAGCTGCCGACCTATAAACGGCCCGTGCAGCCAAAAATGTCCGACGAATAATATCCCGTGTAAGGGAGTGCACGTTAAATACACTTCAAAGTCCTAACGCTGCGTATGATGTCGCCCTTAACGGTTGCTTTGGGTACCTATTCAGGTGTTGGCTCGTCACCTGACTGTGGCTCTAAAATACGACGCCCGTCGCCAATAGCCCTCGTGTAGCTCTAGTGCGACGGTAATTCAAACCTAGCCTAACCTCTTCTGGCGAGCGGGGTAATGGGCTATATAGCCTACGCCCTTCCCTTCTAGAGGGCGCAATTACTGTCATTTGTCATACATTATCTGTTGATAATAATTTTATTGTACTTTAATCACAAGTAAATTTTTTTTTGTCCATAAAAGGAAAGCAACTTTAAAAAATATTTTAAATATTAAATAATCTTTTTAATTCTTTTTCAGCTTTTAAATTTAGCATCATTGAAAAGAATGTTGTTGAACTTTCTTTATTTTTTTAGTTATGGTTAAATGGTATGGTAGTTATGTTTATTATTACAATTATTTATATTTCTAAGGACTACCACTGCTTTTTAAGGAATAAGAAATAATTTAGGTACACATTATCTGTTGATATTAATTTTATTGTACTTGAATCACAAGTAAATTTTTATTTTTGTCCATAAAAGTAAAGCAACTTAAAAAAAATATTTTAAATATTAAATAATCTTTTTAATTCTTTTTCAGCTTTTAAATGTAGCATCATAGAAAAGAATGTTGTTGAACTTTCTTTATTTTTTTAGTTATGGTTAAATGGTATGGTAGTTATGGTTAATTTAGTAATGGTTATGTAAGATTACTATTGAAACACCTTGTTTTGATTTCATAAAGTCCGTATAAATTAACTAATTTTTTGTTGTTTGTGTGACTACGCTTATCCGAATCAATTTTGATGGGTTTCGATTCAGAAAATCAAAAAATTAGTTTTATCTGAGAAATGTGCAGGTGTTAATTCAAACGGTCAGTTGGAATTTGTTTAAAATGGAAATATAGTGAATGAATGATGAAAATGGGGAAAAAAACTATTTTTAAAGTTATGTATATTTTTTTTTAATTAAATGAAAATACAACACTTTTACACTTTGAGCGAACGGATGAATAAAGCAGAATGACCAATTGGACTTTAAATAACATGCGTTCGGATAATTTTAGTTCTACTGCACATTCATTGGGTATATATTCACTGCCCTTATATCCTATCACAGCATCATATTAAATGTCAATAATTGCATAGCTTACAGATTAAGTTTTTACGGCATTATGTTTTATTTATAATTAAAAGATTTTCTTTTATATAAATTTTCAGTGTTCAGACAATTCTTTTTTCTTATTATGCGCGTCTTTCGCATTTTATCAGTTTCCACCTTGGGCTAAAAACGTCCATGCAGGAAATAAAACTATTCTAACTGGAGTACTAAAAGATGTTTTTGAACTTATGAGTTCTTCCTTAAATTACAAGTGAGTATCATTGTATTTCTACAAATCTTGCAAATACTAATATTATAGATAAGTTAAATTAACTATGCATACATTTTAGTGCATGCCACGAGTTTTTTATTTGTAATAAATTATAATAATCTACCCCATAAACTTTAAATTTTTAAAAAGGTCACTTTCAGACTTTAGGAATTAATTTTGAAATACATTTTTCTTAGAAAGTATTGCTTAAAAATTTAAGCACTTTTTAACAGGTATATAAATACAGTAATAAACTCTAAGCTAGAGCAAATTTAAAGTAAAATAAAATATGTTTATTTAGTCTTTAGTTTTGAAATAGAAATAACTATATACACATAGAGGCACCATTTTTTAGAATTGTCTCATAATATATTAATACAACTGGAAGACATTTGTCCTTTAAATTTGGTTTATATTATTGTTTTGGCGATTTTCTTACCAGTTAAAAAATAACTAAATTTTAAATTAAATACTGTAAAGATATGTTGCGATGTTTGTGGTGTAAAAATTGTCTACACCCATACACTGTCAAAAATTTGGCGCAGGATTGCACCGTAATCGTGGAACTTTTTAGCTCCACCATTATTTGGAGTTTGAATTCACCACTTATACGGTGTATCAAGGTTATGGTTTTACCACAAAAGTGGTGAATCCATGCTCCAAATAGTGGTGGTTGCTAGAAAGTTCCAGGATTCTATTTACTAGTTACAAAAAATATTGTGCGATTTCAATAAACATGGGTCCATGTGAAAATTCAAAATTGGGGTGGAACTTCTTGTTATAAATTGGTGCACATAAGAACTTAATTAGAATTAGGTAAGAATACGTAAATTTTGGTAAAACTTCTAGACATAATTTGTTGAGCACAAAGCTGTTGGAAATTTCACATGCACCAAGGTTTGAAGATATTACGCCCCATTTTTGTATAGCCAAAATATTTAATTCGATTTTAGTGGCGAAACGTTTACATCGTAACTGTGCTTTAAAGTTCAATTAAAATTAGCTTTATGGGTACTTATATTCTCAATTTCAGATTCTATGTGCAATCTCAAAAGGATAATCAATTTGGCTCTTTGCAACCAAATGGTTCTTATAGTGGTATGCTTGGAGCCCTGTATAAAAAGGTGCATGTGAAAATTTTACTTTAATCAAAAGAATTTTCAAAATTTCTGACTTATTACATTTTAAAATAATTATTACTGTATCAATTTATAATTAGTCAAATTTAAATAATGATTTTGTTGATGAAATGTACAATAACTTTTCTTTTAACGTATACAATGATTGCAATGACAATGAGAGACTTTGTCAGATAACAAAATCATATTTTGACAGAATTGTTGTAATTAAATTGAGGTAATATTCTCTTATTTAGCATTAAAATACATAATAAATGGTAAAAACTTTTTAAAAGAAGTTTTGTGTACATCTAAATTCCAAAACTAGCATTTATGTTGAGTATTGTACCAATTTCACAATATATTATTAGTTTGTTAATTCAGCACACATTATAAAAAATCATGCAGTACTTACGATTTTAATTGCTAAAAAGCTATAAAACTAAAAGCACCATAACAAACGCCAGGTGAGAGTAGGTACACTCTTAAAACAAACGAGTGATTTTAACTCAGTCTGAGTTATTTTTCACACCTCCAGTATTGAGAATGCACTTCCCCGAAAGGAGTGGATCCTTTGTGTGTTAAACCTCCGACAGGATCACTAAAAAAAGGAGAGATTTTAACTCAGTCTGAGTTAATATTCAACCCTTTCCAGTATCGAAAATGCACTTCTCCTACTGGAGTGGATTTCACTCCTTTGTTTTAAGAGTGTAGGTCAAGTCGTGTAGTCGTGGGTAAACGGGCGATTTTAGCCACTGTGTGATCTGAAATCCGAAAACAACGAAGGAAGTGCGTTCCATAAGCTATAACGAAGGATTATTACAATGTTTCAGAATGATATAAGCAAGCTTGCTAGCTTCCACACTACGTTTAAAACGTAAAAAGTGAAAGGTATAGTTATCGTTCAGTCCGTCTGTCTGCCCATCCGTACGTCACACACTTTCATAGCTCAAACAACAAATACTACAGGGAAGTGTGATACGTCAAAAAAAAAAAAAAAATCAGAGCATGGAATTCATAAGACATTGAAAATCTCAGAAAAAAATTCGAATTCGAAGTACTTTAATTATTTAAAAAACCTGCAAAATTTTATGCTCATTTTTAAAGCATAAGCCATTTTTATTAGAATTATACCACCTTGCCATTTGCAACAATGGCTCTAGAAACTATAATTCTTTTAAATAATTAATTTAAATAAATTTACTTTTGCAACATCAATCAGTTTGAAATGACGTCAAATATATTTCAAAAATCTAACTTTTTCTTTGTAGGAAGTGGAATTGGTGGGTCCTTTAAACGTGAATGAGCAACGAGCAAGAGTAGCACAGTTTACAAACTGTTTGGAATCCTCAAAGATAGGCATCATCACTGGCATAACAAATTTAGATAGCAGCATGTTCATGTACGCCCGTATATTTTCATGGAAGGTAAACTTTCAGCTAAATAAAGAATAATAATTTTAATCTAAGTTTCCCTGCCGACTTATTTTACATAAGTCGGCAGGATGCTTAGATAAAATTTAGTCTTTTTTATTTAGCTGCTGGACTTGGGTAAATGATAAATTGGTCATCTGAAGACGACGATAAATGGGGACGGAATGCTCTACAAAAAATAGCGAGGAATGTCCAGTGCTCCCTGACTGACCAATCAAAAGTTAAGATTTTGTTCTAAGAAAGGTTTTAAAAGGTCAACGTGTGTAGGTGGATGACTCAGGAAAGTTCTGCAGGAACGATTGATTAGGCGACTGTTTGTCGCCAACAGGATGCGGTAGAGATGTTAAAGTTGATAAAAATGATATTAAGGATATGTGAAAAGGTAATTTAAATTTATTAAGTTTAATTGGGGTTAAAAATATAAGATTTTGAAGGGTTAAGTTTTAATATTTCATGTGTTGACTTTTTAAAACCTTTCTTATAACAAAATCTTAACTTCTGATTGGTCAGTAAGGGTTCGCTGGATATTCCTCGTCATTTTTGTATAGCATTCCATCCCGATCTATCGTCGACTTCAGACGACCAATTTATCATTTACCAATGTCTAGCAGCTACATAAAAAAGACGAAATCGTACCTTACTTTTATACAACCTGAGTTAACAGTTTTGAGAGCCTTATCTTTCAGGTAAAGATTTTTTTAACACGGGTAAGGAAAACATAGAAGGAGTAATACTTTTAATTATACAAAGGTAAAAATGTTGGTGCAATATTGCACCGGAACCTTTAACTTTCTAGATGCCACCAACATTTGGAGCGCTGGTTAACTACTTTTGTGGCGTGGAAAAGTTATGGTTTTACCAGAAAATTTATTAACTCAAGCTTCAAATAGTGGTGGCAGCTAGAATATTCTAATGTATCAAAATTTTTAATAGCGTTTTTATTTTAACAGGTTTGGCTTACTCTTCTTTTAACATATATAGCTACAGCCTTCGTTTTGTTATTCGTATATAATATTTCTCAAAAGAATTGGAGCGCCAACCTATTTTCCCTTTTGTCAAGATATTTTTTTATATTGTGGAGCAATCTGACTGGACATGGTAAGAATTGATTAACTTTTAAAATTTAAAATGATTAACATATTGGGCCATTCTAAAAGAAACTCTAATGTCAGCTCTGTTACTGATGGTTACTCGTTACACGGTCACTCGTGTTATAAAAATATTATTTTAATATTTAAATATGAATATTTGATACGTATACATTTGCAAATATTTGTCATAATACACACTACTTACACAATATTTTTCTGATAGCATAAGATCTCTGTATTTTCATCAGAAAGTAATTATCTAGAGTATCTCGTCTAAAATAAAGTAACAGAGTACAAATAATATCAATCCCTAGTTTCTTGAATATATATTTTTTATTTATCATTTCTTATTCATAGAATACTTACAATTTACTAAGTCAAGCATTAAAGGCTTCTTTAACTTCAATTTTTGTAGATATGGCACATTTAGCCTCATCTCTCTGGGGTTCATGTACGTGGAATTTTGCAAAGTTCACTTCACAACTTCATCAATTGTCATTTTTCTTAATAGGGTAGACTGACCAGTAGGGAGTGAACAGGCCCCAGTGAATGAACATTTGATAAATACAATTAAAAAATAAGGATTGAAAATCATTCCACTATATGGATTGGCAACACTGACTTCCGCCCATGTAGTAGGAAGCTTTCTGACATATGGTTGGTTGTCCTGGTCATTATGTCCTGGTGTTTATTCATTGGCGAACGCAGCTCCTTAACCCTTTCAGTCCCAGTGATGCCATTTGGAATCATCACTTTCAATATTTTGTCCCAAATGTTTATGTCCCGTTATGACATCCAAACACACATCATTCGATTCTTCACATTTTGTTCTATTAGACAATATTTTACATTAACCTCAATAGAAGTCAGAACTACTATTTTTTATTTAAAAAATAGCTAACAAGCGTTTCACCTGATTTTTTAAAAGTTTACTTCAGTTCCACACTTTTAAAACACAATTTAAACTATTCCGGTAAAATAATTACTAATTTTTTTTTAATTATATGGTCAGATACTTAAAAATATATAACTCGAAGTATTTTTAGGTAATATACATATTTTTATTTTGCTGTTTTCCACAGTTAAACAATTCTGGCATTATTTCAAAAACCATATAAAAAATTCAAATGAATTTTTTTTCGCACGGAACTCTTATTTTTTTTAAACCTAAAATAAGCTTATTTTGTGAATATCAGATGTTTCTGTAGTGTAGTAAATTTTTGGGACTGAAAGGGTTAAACGTTCATTAACTGGTTAGTCTACCCTACCAACTTTTTTATTATAAACAAGAATAATAAGTTTATCAAAAATACCTATATAGAAACATCTGAAATATATGTAGGGCTCAGAATACAAGTGAACCAAGTCCATAAAATGCTTCTTTGTGCGACAGACTTTTAAAGTTTAAGCCGTTAGGCAGTAGCAATCGAATTTTTTAATTGATGTTGCCTAGTGCATATTATCTGAACTAGGGCTTTTTTTTCATTATTGCACTGAAATTCTACAAAGATACTTAGATAGTACATGCAATTCCGGTGCTAACTCGAAAATGATAAAAAGTGGACTTGGTTCGCTTGTATTCTGAACCCTCCATATATCAGTCGTTTATTTGCAAACTTTTGTGGCATGATGGTCAAGCATGATTTCTTGCAAAAAAAACCTTATCACAAAAAATTGTATTTTTAGGGCTTTTAATAACCTCAAATTCCATTAAATCGATGTTTTCCCAAAGCAAAAACTAAACGATATTTTTTTCAAAAAAATTCCTTGCAAAACATAATTTTAAATAAAGAATACACGTTTACGATTTTTCTTAAGAGTAATGTTTATGATTATTCTTAGGAGTAAAAAGGCTATGAACTGGTAACAGAGTGGCCATTATTTCACATTTTACTGTGTAGACAACTAAATTGCTGCCCTAAAAATTAAAAATAAATGTAACGTTATGTTGAGTTTTACTATATAAGACAACTTTTTTTTAGTCAGTTGTTAAGAAAATTTCCGTCAAGTAAAAAACTTAATTACTTAATTTCAAAGTACTTATAAGTACTTAATAATATGATGATCTAGATAGAATTTAAAAGTTTTGATAATGACATTAGCATTACGTATAAATACCCATACTGAACCTCTTTTAAAACTTTTAAGAAATATTTAATAAGTTCACAATAGATTCTATTATAACATCGCAACAATTTCAGGTGTTGGGACAAATTATCTTAAACCAATATGGCATCTTCAGTCATTTAGAATACTTCTCACGTCTTGGCTGCTGGGACCTGTCGTCAATATATTGTTCTCGTTTCAATCTAGCATTCTATCAACTTTTGCTGTCACGAAACTTACACCCATAATTTCTGATCTGGATCAACTGCAAATGAAGACAGGAATAATTCCAATAATATTTAAAGGATCTTCCGTTGAAATTTGTTTTAAGGTTAGTTTAAAAGGAATGTTTTACAAGTTTCTATAATAGTATTGTTGTACTTTTAACCCTTACCTTACTGAAGCGCCCCAAAACGCCCGAGCAACTAAGGATTCGATAATGTTATTCTCATCAAATATTACGAGGAAGCAAAAATCCTTCGTAGTCAAAGGGTTAATGTACATTTTTTCCCATTCTTAAAAAAGTAGCTTATATTTTTTACGTTGTTTATAACAAAATCATTGTATATTCCTTATTCAGACAGAATACAAACGCAAGCAGATATCTTTAAAACATCTAACTTTTCTAGTAAGTCAAGAGAAAAAAAATTGTGCTTCAACGCTTAAAAAAGTTCTTAAAAGTTATAATATTCACAAATTAACTTATTTAATTTTTTTGTTACTCGTATATTTACCATTCAATTGCGTAACCTCTTACAGTAAGGGGTTTGGCTATTACATATTAAATTGGAACGAACAATGGGAATATTTCTTATGAAGTCACGCTCTCCATACTGCGATTTCATTGGCGTTTTTTTTTTGACGAAGTGTTGAAGCTCATTTAGCATCAGCATAGGTGGCGCTACTCACTGGCAAGTGTTTTATGTCAATATTTTTCTGACTCCCTTACAAACCAATATTATTTTTTGACCCGTAAAAACATATTATTGTAGTATTATAAGTAATTACTAGCGCGATTCACAGGGCCTGATCTTTTCTAATGCCTATTAGGCCATTGCTCAAATTTTGAGGACCTTTGATAACCAACATTTAGGCACCAAAAATGTTTTTCATTTTTTTAACTTTTGGGTCCTACTGAGTTTTTAACTCGAACTTGACTTAAGGTAGGCGAATACCCAAAATTCTAAAATTTTTACTATTACAATCTATTCCAAATTTGGCATAGTGATTTCAAATACAATAAACAATGCTTTGTGGGCAATTTTTTTAATTAAATATAATTGATTTATTTTAAACGGTGTTTTTCAACTTAAAAAAGGGGGTTACGCCAACACTTCTAGCATAAAAAGTTTTACATCAATTTACCTGAAATTTTTAACAGATGCTCTTTCAATATATATCTGTGCCATGAATCTCTAACATCTGGTGTAAGTATACAAGTTTTTTTTAAAAAAATGTCCAAGTGTAAGTTAATCGAAAAAATCCTTTTTTTGTGGTTAATTTATAACATTTTTCTTAATAACTTTTTTTCTTGTAATTTGTATGTAACTCTAGAGGGTCATTGCATGTATCAGTTCAAAACGAAGAATTTAAAACATAATAAATGCTCATAGGATGAAAATTCATTGTGGTAGACTTGTTGGCGTAAACCTCTTATTTTAGTAGAAAAACACCGTTTAATATAAATTAATTATATTTAAATAAAAACAAAAGCCTAAATAGTATTGTTCATTATATTTGAAATCACTACGCCAAATTTGGAAAAGGTTAAAGCAATAGTAAAAATTTTAGAATTTTGGAAAATTTTGGATATTCGGCTACCTTAAACTTTGACCTAAAGCGATAGGTTTTACCAATGTTAATAGGAAGTTGGAAAGATATTAGGAAAAAGCATTATTACATCGGCCAACTGGCACTATCATGCCAAAAGTCATACACGTAAGGGGCTCTCAAAATTTGTTGTGCCTATACTTCGTCTCATCCTAGATCCTGCCCTGGCGATTTATGTAACGATATAACTCGTTATGTTTACAGTCAAGTAAGTACTAATTGATAAAATACAAGTAAGTCATATTCTTATTTTTGTACAGTCAACAAGGACGACGAGTCACTATGGCCACCGAATGCAAAGCCCACTCCATGTAATCTCCAATAAAAGCCGTGAGCGAACAACATGGGTGAAACTCGAAAGGCACGCACGTCCCCCCATCGTACTTGACACGTCTATCTTTGTGGCATGGTGACAGAGTGGGTCCAAAAGCACAGAAGATGTGCGTTGCACGGTGGAAAAAGTATACTTCATGCAAAACGTCATATCCTGTGCCCGGAGGAAAGAGAGTCAACCAAAGTTATGAAGAAAATCAATACTGTTAGTATATCAATTTTTGTTGTTGAAAATAATTAGCGAGTACTAATAAATCCTAATTTTAATATATATAAGCTATAAATATATATATATAATAGATTTATATCTATATATACATATATATAAATTAATATATAAATATATAAAGATATATATATATATAGATAATTATATATATATAATATATATATATATATATACTAGAGATAATATATAAAATATATATTATATATATCAAATATATATAATATATAATATATATAGATAGATATATATATAATTATAATAATATTTAACAGGGTTGTTTCATCAATGACCGAATAAGGAATTGAATCAATTCCGAAATATTGAGACCGAACCCCTTCCGAAAATAGTAAAAAGCCAATGGATCACGGGTTTTGGTCGAGTTGCATACTGAACGAGGCAGCAACGAGAATGTGTTGACGAAGGGAAGCATTTTTTTGCGTTCGGTTTGGTTATCGACATATTGCCTAGTAATGTACAATTTGCCGATTCTGTTACATCACAGTTCCTAAAAACAGCTAAAAATGATTAATAACTTCGAAAGAGGGAATTTTTGTGTTTGGATTCGATTTAAATAATTGTGTGTTTCAAATTCGAAGCTGGATGTTTTGAAAATTGGAAGAGCTACACGTTTTGCGATATAAGTGTACAGTTGACGAAATGGTGCATGTGTTGGGACCAAATTATTCCATATTAAGGGTAGAGACAGAACCTACCAATCGCACCATCTACCAACCGAGACACTTTAGGTGTCATGTGGGATCGATGCCGAGGTTTGGATCGCAGGCCATAATATCGCTAGCAGTCCGCGCGCTGTAAAGGGTACTACCCAAATTTTTTTTTCAAAATTAAATTAAAGGGTGATATATTTTTTAGCTTTCACCTTTAGAACAAAAGAGCAATTTTACCCATCTACTTTACTTATTGCAAGGATATATAAATAGTACGACTTTATAAACCCGCGCGTTGCACGGTTACCCTTAATAACATATTTTTTTTTATGTAAAACAATTATTTAACCAATTGATCCCCTTCCCCACTGGCCATACTCCCATCGGTAAATTATAATCAGCTATTCAATTGACACCTAAACCTACGACATAAAAAGAATATTTTAATAAAAAATTTGGTAGCTGTACCTTCATAATTTTGGCTAGGCGTTGAGTGAGTCATCAGTGATTAGGACTTTGCCTTTTATGGAGATACATTGAATTTAAGAAAGAAAATCCATAAAAATGGCTTATTTATAAACTCTTAAAAATTGAACTAAAAGCTGTGCTAAATGATTTTGTTTTTTTTTTATTGTTTGTCCTACAGATATATAAATAAATCTTGTGGGGAAAATGCTCTAAGTAACATTTTTTGTAAAAAAAAAACGACTTTTCCTCCACATTTCTTAACGAAAAAATAAAACCAAAAGGCAAAAATATTTCTATTTCCACTTTTTTGTCAAATACTAAATTAGACTATCGATTGAAAAAATCAAAATGTCGTGCTGTAAAAATAAATAAACTCCAGCTTGGCAAACTTGGCTCAATATGCATGAACATTGGCTCACAAAACAGAACCATGACGGATCATGTAACGAACAGTCAACCAGATTCACCTGATGCTGATGGAAAAGTGTCGCGAGGATCGGAATATGTAAATCGCCACTTTCAGCTGAAAGCGTGTGCGTTTCATTAATCTCCACTTGCGGTGAAGTTATGGGTTATTCTTTAGAGGGAAAATTTTTTTGTGTTTGAACTACACCGCCTCAGAACACCAATGTAATGCATACAAAACGGATTTCAAAAAGAAGTTTAAAATGTTACCAAAAGGACCAAAATTCGAACACAATAAAGGATGCTGTTTGAAAAATTTCAACGAACTGGGAACGTGAATATAAGAACTGATTGTCGGAAAGTTTTTCGCAAACAACCACTGCTAATGCCTCTGCTGGGGAAACATAATAACAAAAGCAGCCTTGTATATCCTCCGCCGTGTTGCAACTACGGTTTTTCAAATCAAGCCAACGTCGACGTATCGTCTCATGCGCAGGGCTTGCACATGTTTCCATACAGAATCAAACTCGGCAACCTCTCACCGCTGCTTCAATTAATTCACGGGAGACATTCGCTAACGATATGGTGCATAAAAGATTATGGAGGTGATATAAAGGTTGTAGTCAACATTGGTTTTCGGATGAAGCAGTGGCGTACCAGGATTGTTCCAAGGGGGGGGTATCCAAAATTTTACGTTGCCGATTTAGTTTAAAGAAACTTTAGTATAATAATTATGAATGTATTTAAGTGAAAATGCGAATTACTGTAATATTAATATTATAACTAATATAATATCTGTTTTAAAACAACTTGTTATAATTAATAACATTAATTAATTTGTAGAACTAAGTACAATGCATTTAAATTATTAATTTTAAACAGTATTAATTAAAAAAAAATTAAATTATTAATTAAAAATAAAATAAATTTTATCAAAAAGAAGTCCAAATTTCACATTAATGATGAACTTAAACACATGATAACTAATTAATAAACACGAGTGAAACTTATTCCGGATTAAAGTTACTGATGTATTATAAAGTTAATGAGGATAAAAAGTTACTGATTATATAAGGTTAACATAAAAAAATTGACGTTTTGGGTAAATAAATCTAAAGCTGCCTATATTAATTTTGTAAACTAACAAACAAGATTCCCATCATCAAAGCTACTTACAAATGAACATGGCCAAAAATGATAACAATTACTAAATACAAATAATGAATAATTATAATAAAATATAATCTAACAAATCGTCCACTTACCTC